>OY728158.1:675859137-677109137 GCA_963277665.1 Viscum album | reverse complement strand
AGAAAACCATGTTTTTATTTTTGACAAGTTTCCTTTCCAATGTCACCCGTTAAGTGAACCAACAATCAACTTATAAGGTAAAAATAATAATAAAATATAAAAATGCAACAAATGAATGAAAACTCCTTTTATTCAAATAAGCAACATTTTGGCTACAACTTCCACTGACCAAACAAGAAGATAACCTAACCAAAAATCCCAACTAAGAACCTGATTACAATAATGGGTAGACCGCTTAAAACCACCAAGAGCCCAAGAATGCGGTAGGGGTTCTTGGCATCCATCATAATGAACATGAGGATGGCCGAAGCCACTACAACCGTGCTGAGCACCAGGGGAATCATATGAACCATCTTCTCCTTTCTCCTTCAGTCACTTGGAGTGAGGGACACCCCGAGACCAGACCCTTTATAAGCACACTAATCTAACCGTTGAACCCAAATGGCTATAAATATGACTGTTCGTTTCTCATATCCTCTAAGTTTTGTTTTTGACCATTGGAAATAAGATGGCTTACCCCTGGAAGGTTCAAAAAATTAACTATGTAATTTTCTTTAATGACATCAATGATAACTTAATTAATTTATTTCTTGTTTTCCCAAAAATGAGAATTATCTTTTATGAAAATTAATATTATTATTCACTAAACTTATTTTCTTAATTTGAGAAATTAAAATTTTATGTTGTAATTATATTAAAGATGATGGGTTTTTATTTTGTCTAAATATGTGCTGACCCTTGAGTTATATATATATATATATATATATATATATATATATTGCATAAAATTAAATAATTCTTTTTCTCTAAATTAAATATAAGGGCTAATGATAATGCAAATGTTTATAACGGGGATAAACAGTTTTGGAAGCTACGTCAAACTATAATTTCTTTTACTTATGTGTTTCATGTTGATGATATTTATTTCAACGCACTCTTATGTGTGATTGAATGTAGTTACGTTTAATGTTTAATTTATATTAATCTTTAAATAAGAAAAATTAAGGTAATTAGCTAATAAAGGAAATTAAAATGTATATATATATGTGTTATGTTTTGAGCACTAAATGTTTTTAATCTTTGATTTTCATAATGAAATATTAATTAATTAGTAATTATGGTTTAATAATAATAATGATAATATAATAAGGTTAATAAAAATTATTGATGTTTTAAGAATAAAATATATATACATATATTTATATAATAATATGTTTTATTGAATCAATATATTTTTTTTATTGACCAATTACTTTTTTTAAAATAAAATTTGGTTTAATAATTGAATTCTTTAATAATAAAAATCAATGATTTAATAAATTAATAAGGATATTAATAAAGTTTTTTTAAAACTTGCTGAAAACCGCATTTTTTTTAAAAGCTGCATCACCCTGGGCCGTCCGATCTTCCTCCCCCGATCATGGTCATCCATCTTTTTTTATGTTGTGCTGGTTCCAGGCCGTCCGATCTCCCTAGTTTAATACCATTCATCCGGTTTTTCTCGGCTTCTTCTTCTTCACTCGCGTCCTCTTCTTCTTATTCATTGCGTCGTTGTACCAGTAGACTTGGGCGGCTCATTTTTCTCTCATAGGCCAATGAATAGACCCACGCTGCTCCCTCCTTTCCACGAGTCGGCACCGACCCCTCCCCTCGAATACCCTCCATACAAGTGGGTCTTCCTTTCTTTTTTTTTTTTAAACCCTGGTTTGCTCCGAAGCAGGGTGTTTTTTCACCGAGCTTCTTGATCTCTCCGAGTCTGACATCGCTGCTTCGTTTCTCCTCCTCTCCAAGCTAAGGTAAGGGAGAAGTTTGGTTTTGGTTTTTGTTTAAGCTTCGGTTTTTATATATATACGTATATACATGTTATTGGTATTTGTATACTTTCTGTTTTTTTTACCTCCGGTTTCTCTTGCCTCATTTACTCCTGCCCTCCGAATAGGTAAGGGAAAATCCATGCTTCTATTTTGTTTTCTCCAGCTTTGATACACTATATTTTATATACACCTTATGTATATATATGTGTGTATAAATTTACATCAAGGCCTTAAGAACCGGTTACCACTGTTTTCATCTTCCAGAATTTGACCAGGTTAAAGGAAGTTTTTTTTTGGGTTTTATTTTGGGTTGGTTTTGTCAAGCTTCGGTTTATATAAATGTGTATATATACATGTTATATATATATTTATGGTGCGTGTGAACCGGGTGCAAACCCAGACCATGAGATCTCCCTCTCGACTTGAAGAACCGATTAGGAGTAAGGGGGAAAGTCCTCTTCATCGTTCCCTACTTTTTTTATAAGTTTTACATAGTTATACACACCTGTTGTATAAATGTTTATAAGAATATATAGGACCATACAAACCTGTTTTACCTATTTCCAGGACCGAACCAGGGAAGGGGATGTCTCCCTGTATTAATTTGTCACCTACTTTAGTGAATATACATGAATATATATATATGTATATATACATTGTGCATACATGTGTATATATATATATATTTGTATTCATACATATATATATAAGATGATACATGTATATGAACACCTTTGATTCACATGTTTATAACCCTAAATTTATTTTTTCCTATGAAAAATGGAGTGGTCGAATGATTGCGTGAACATGTAAATCACGCAATTATATGAAGCATAAAGGTGTATATGTACATGTAATAATATGGATGTACATGTACATCAATGTGAATAAGGGATGAATTTGACTCTTTTGTTTTGTACAATATATTATGATGATTTTACTCAAAAGAATTTTATTTCAAGAAAAATACCCAAAAACTATATATATACATATTTACATGTATGATCAAGTTTTTATGAAAGTTAAGTTCATTTCTTTTATTTATAAAGGAACCCCACTCGGTTTTCCAAACATTATTTTTGTTTAGTGTATAACTTGGGAGATATTTTGGAGTATGGTTTAATGTGGTGAACTCATGCATAAGTGTAGGTATATATATCATTATGTTGTCTGCAATTACAAATTCTTTTATGATTTTTTGAAACTTTATAAAGAAACGGGGTCATGTTATTTAAAGTGCTAATAAGAGTTTTTACACAATTATATACATGATTTTCCCCAATATGGACCTGGTTACGCACATTGTATCCCTAACTACATGTATGTTTACACAGTTTTAATTAAACACCCACAATATCCATTTATCATCATATGTGTAAGTTATGAATGACCATGCTTTAATTGGGTATTATTATGTTAAGTGATTATGTTCTTTTCCTTAAAACTCATGTTTCAATTGTTAAGACAATTTCTTATGTGTACAAATTTAGCATGCATGTCTCAGCTTATTTATGATTGAACTGTCTTCAAGTTTTGAATAAGTATGTAAAAAGGGGGTTGATTAGGAATGCATGAAACCCTATAATTGAATTACCATGTCAAGATATGTGAGGGATGTATAGGACTTACATGTGACGGGTGCGACCGGAATTATACAGCGCTCCAATGCATTGGGTAAAGCAAGAGTCTCATCAGACGTTATGTGTGACGGTCTTGGCAGTTAGCCTTGGCTTGTGCTACCATGGAAACGGGATTGGCAGTGAGCCTTGACCTGTTAAGTATGTTATACGGTCTTGACGAAAGTTCTTGAAAAGTCCAGTATTATACATTCCCTCTACATGTAATGATAAAGGTCAACCAGGGGTTAGTTCAACTAACAGGACAACCCCTAGTTGAAAACTCCCATGACTATGAAAATGTAATTTATGTGTCAAGAACTGTTTTTCATGTGGTAAACTGTTAGAATAACTGTATATTATCATGAACCATGTTATGAATGTTTCCCCTGCTTAGCCATAGAATTATTTTTAGAATTTAAGTAACATTGTTTGAATATTATGCATTGTTTATTTTTCTTATGTTGCGCTCTCTGATCATGTTTACTTTAGAGTTTATTTCAAGTACGTACTTCTCTGTGCAAGTGGTTTTCAAAAATGTTGGATTTCATGAAAAGAAAATGTCTCTTTTTTAGAAAATTGTTGTATTCTATTCAAAAGGACTGCTTTGAGAAAGATTTTTCTTAAAACGGTTTTAAAAACCCCTTACTGGGCATTTTTTCTTACCCTACGTTTTTGTTTAAAAATTTTCAGGCATGGCTGGTACTAATGAAGTTAATCAGAAGAAGCTGGATTCCTAGAATCCTGAGCCTCGCGATCTTTTGTAGTAATGGGACATGATATCCAATTTGTAATGATGTAATGAAATGTTAAGTATATCATGTCTCATTAAGCACCCTGGGTTTGGGGGTTGCTACAGTTGGTATCAGAGGATAGGTTCAGGCAACTCTGAAAAACTAGGTGATATAAATGTATTACTATGACTGAATAAATAAAACTGTTATAACTTTCAGATGGCTGATGTACCTACCGACCTTTTGTCACTCCCCACTGAGGCTCTAGAGAACATTTTATCTCTAGCTAGCCGTGAGAACTTTCTGAATTATGCCCAAATTCGCATGACGAGTAAGCACCTGTATGACGTGTCAAACTCACCTAGGGTGCTTAGTCTTAACCGGGGATTGGGGATGGATTATCTCCTAATGATGATGACCCAATATCCCTCTTATGCACGCCGGGGAAGGTATCACGAAGGACTCTTCCGAGTGTTCACATCTGGCAAGGAATTTGGCACAATGCTTGATAACCCTTTTCAAGAAGTTGCTGCTGTCGGAGACCTCCGAGCGGCTTACCTGTGCTAGATTTTTCACTACGGCTTCTGGGGCCAGTTAATGGACTTTGGAGCATTGGAAAATGATTCCACCCATTTGTCTCTTAGGAAAGAAGTGTATACCAATGTTTCCCAACTCCATACCCCTCACGCTAAACTTAGGAGGCGTTATAAATGTTCCCATGAGTTTAGTCCTATCTGTTCAGTCTGTGTGTGGTTTGAGGAGTTAGGAAGTTTTGCCACTCTTTGTGGCGTACGTCTTGTAAACTCAGACTTTTCCATGTAAACTTTTGCATAAATGGAAGTCTCTTGTTTCCTTTCATGTCTCTACCTTATCAATGTTGTTAAGAGTTTCCTTTTGATGTTTGTTTTCAGATGGATGGTCAAATGAACTTCTCATCACTACCCGATGAGCTAGTAGAGGTCATCTTGATCAAGGCATGCACAGTGGATTATCCATCCTTTCTCCACCTGCGAGGGTCCTGCCCACGTTTGCTCGATCTAGAAAACGGTCCAGAGATCCTTCGCTTATGTCAAGAGGATGATCATGTCTTTCACCTCGTTGCCACTGCTCAACTCCCCTGCTATAGGCGAAGGGGAAGGTACCATGAGGGCCTGTTCCAGTGTTTTACTCTGGCACAGAACTTTTCTGCCAGAGAGTGCTTCCTTGTGGCTACTTAGAATGGCCAGCTCAGTGCAGCCTACATGTTCCAAGTCTTGAATCTCAGTCTCCTCAACCACATCATCCCTCTCGACTACCTCGAGCGTGATGTGGCCAGAAGAGTTATCAAGGAGTTTATCTACTCGGACGTTTCTGAGCTTTGCACAGCACGAGCCTCCCTTTGGAAGCCTGTGTGTAGTACGCATGAATAGGAGTTCAGGACGTATTGTTCGAAGTGTATCTGGACTAGGGAAACGGAAGAGCTGTGTACCAACCTTGGTATCCTATTAACCGAGCCAGATCCACTGTTTTGGTAGTGTTCTACGTATGGGGTTTCAGTTTTTCTTTTTATGATAGAATTGAGTGGGCACAATTCTTTGAAGGGGGAAGTGATGTAACGACCCGAGAAAACCATGTTTTGATTTTTGACAAGTATCCTTTTCAATGTCACCCGTTAAGTGAACCAACAATAAACTTATAAGGTAAAAATTATAATAAAATAGAAAAATGCACCAAATGAATGAAAACTCCTTTTATTCAAATAAGCAACATTTCAGCTACAACTTCCACTGACCAAACAAGAATATAACCTAACAAAAAATCCCAACTAAGAACCCGATTACAATAATGGGGAGACCGCTTAAAACCACCAAGAGCCCAATAATGCGGTAGGGGTTCCTGGCATCCATCATAATGAACATGAGGATGGCCGAAGCCACTACAACCGTGCTGAGCACCAGGGGAATCATATGAACCATCTTATCCTTTCTCCTTAAATCACTTGGAGTGAGGGACACCCCAAGACTAGACCCTTTATAAGCACACTAATTCGACCATTGAACCCAAACGGCTATAAATATGACCGTTGGTTTCTCTTATCCTCTAAGTTTTGTTTTTGACCATTGGAAATAAGATGGCTTACCCCTGGAAGGTTTGGAAAATTAATTATGTAATTTGCTTTAATGAAATCAATGATAACTTAATTAATTTATTTCTTGTTTTCCCAAAAATGCGAATTATGTTTTATGAAAATTAATATTATTATTCACTACACTTATTTTCTTAATTTGAGAAATTAAAATTTTATGTTGTAATTATATTAAAGCTGATGGGTTTTTATTTTTTCTAAATATGTGCTGACCCTTGATTTATATATATATATTGCATCAAATTAAATAATTCTTTTTCTCTAAATTACATATAAGGGCTAATTATAATGCAAATGTTTATAATGGGGATAAACAGTTTTGGAAGCTACGTCAAACTATAATTTATTTTACTTATGTGTTTCATGGTGATGATATTTATGTCAATGCACTATTATGTGTGATTGAATGTAGTTACGTTTAATGTTTAATTAATATTAATCTTTAAATAAGAAAAATTAAGGTAATTAGCTAATAAAGGATATTAAAATGTATATATATGTGTGTGTTATGTTTTGAGCACCCAATGTTTTTAATCTTTGATTTTCATAATGAAATATTAAGTAATTAGTAATTATGGTTTAATAATAATAATGATAATATAATAAGGTTAATAAAAATTATTGATGTTTTAAGAATAAAATATATATACATATATTTATATAATAATATGTTTGATTGAATCAATATAGATTTTTTATTGACCAATGACTTTTTTTAAAATAAAAGTTGGTTTAATAATTGAATTCTTTAATAATAAAAATCAATGATTTAATAAATTAATAAGGATATTAATAAAGTTTTTTTAAAACCTGCTGAAAACCGCGTTTTTTTTTTAAATCCGCATCACCCTGGGTCGTCCGATCTTCCTCCCCCGATCGTGGTCGTCCATATTTTTTTATGCCGCACCGGTTCCAGGTCGTCCGATCTCCCCGGTTTAATCCCAGCTGTTCCCTTTTTCTCGGCTTCTTCTTCTTCCCCCGCGTCCGCTTCTTCTTGTTCATTGCGTCGTTGTACCAGTAGACTAGGGCGGATCGTTTTTCTCTCATAGGCCGGTGAATAAAACCGCGCTGCTCCCTCCTTTCCACGAGTCGGCACCGAACCCTCCCCTCAGATACCCTCCATACAAGTGGGTCTTCGTTTCTTTTTTTTAAACCCTGGTTTTCTCCGAAGCAGGGTGTTTTTGCACCGAGCTTCTTGATCTCTCCGACCACCGGTCTGACATTGCTGCTTCGTTTATCCTCCTCCTCTCTGAGCTAAGGTAAGGGAGAAGTTTGGTTTTGGTTTTTGTTTAACCTTCGGTTTTTATATATATACGTATATACATGTTATTGGTATATGTATAATTTCTGTTTTTTTACCTCCGGTTTCTCTTGCCTCATTTACTCCTCCCCTCTGAATAGGTAAGGGAAAATCCCTTCTTCTGTTTCGTTTTCTCCATCTTTGATACACTATATTTTATATACACCTTACATATATATATGTGTGTATAAATTTACATCAAGGCCTTAAGAACCGGTTACCACTGTTTTCATCTTCCAGAATTCGACCAGGTTAAAGGAAGTTTTTTTTGGGGGGGTTTTATTTTGGGTTGGTTTTTTCAAGATTCTATTTATATAAATGTGTATATATACATGTTATATATATATTTCTGATGTGTGTGAACCGGGTGCAAACCCAGACCATGAGATCTCCCTCTCGGCTTGAAGAACCGATTAGGAGTAAGGGGGAAAGTCCTCTTCATCGTTCCCTACTTTTTTTATAAGTTTTACATAGTTATACACACCTATTGTATAAATGTGTATAAGAATATACAGGACCATACAAACCTGTTTTACCTATTTCCAGGACCGAACCAGGGAAGGGGATGTCTCCTTGTATTAATTTGTCACCTACTTCAGTGAATATACATGAATATATATATATATATGTATATATACTTTGTGTGTACATGTGTATATATATATATTTGTATTCATACATATATATATAAGATGATACACGTATATGAACACCTTTGATTCACATGTTTATAACCCTAAATTACTTTTCGCCTATGAAAAATGGAGTGGTCGAATGATTGCGTGAACATGTAAAGCACGCAATTATATGAAGCATAAAGGTGTATATGTACATGTAATCATATGGATGTACATGTACATCAATGTGAATAAGGGATGAATTTGACTCTTTTGTTTTGTACAATATATTATGATGATTTTACTCAAAAGCATATTATTTCAAGAAAAATACCCAAAAACTATTTATATACATATTTACATGTATGATGAAGTTTTTATGAAATTTAAGTTCATTTATTTTATTTATAAAGGAACCCCACTCTATTTTCCAAACATTATTTTTGTTTAATGTATAGCTTGGGAGATATTTTTGAGTATGGTTTAATGTGGTAAACTCATGCCTAAGTGTAGGTATATATATCATTATGTTGTCTGCAATTACAAATTCTTTTATGATGTTTGAAAACTTTATAAAGAAAAGGGGTCATGTTATTTAAAGTGATAATAAGAGTTTTTACACAATTATATACATGATTTTCCCCAATATGGACCTGGTTACGCACATTGTATCCCTAACTACATGTATGTTTACACAGTTTTAATTAAAAACCCACAATACCCATTTATCATCATATGTGTAAGTTATGAACGACCATGCTTTAATTGGGTATTATGATGTTAAGTAATTATGTTCTTTTCCTTAAAACTCATGTTTCAATTGTTAAGACAATTTCTTATTTGTACGAATTTAGCATGCATGTCTCAGCTTATTTATGATTGAACTGTCTTCATGTTTTGAATAAGTATGTAAAAAGGGGGTTGATTAAGAATGTATGAAACCATATGATTGATTGACCATGTCAAGATATGTGAGGGATGTATAGGGCTTACATGTGACGGGTGCGACCGAAATTATACAACGCTCCAATGCATTGGGTAAAGCAAGATTCTCATGAGACATTATGTGTGACGGTCTTGGCAGTTAGCCTTGGCTTGTGCTACCATGGAAATGGGATTGGCAGTGAGCCTTGACCCGTTAAGTATGTTATATGGTCTTGATGAAAGGTCTTGAAAAAGTCCAGTATTATACATTCCCTCTACATGTAATGATAAAGGTCAACCAGGGGTTAGTTCAACTAACAGGACAACCCCTAGTTGAAAACTCCCATGACTATGAAAATGTAATTTATGTGTCAAGAACTATTTTTCATGTGGTAAACTGTTAGAAGAACTATATATTCTCATGAACCATGTTATGAACGTTTCCCCTACTTATCCATAGAATTCTTTTTAGAATTTAAGTAACATTGTTTGAATATTATGCATTGTTTATTTTTATTATGTTGTGCTCTCTAATCATGTTTACTTTAGAGTTTATTTCAAGTACGTACTTCTCTGTGCAAGTGGTTTTCAAAAACATTGGATTTCATGAAAAGAAAATGTCTCGTTTTTAGAAAATTGTTTTATTCTCTTCAAAAGGACTGCTTTGAGAAAGAGTTTTCTTAAAACGTTTTTAAAAACCCCTTACTGGGCATTTTTTCTCACCCTACGTTTTTGTTTAAAATTTTCCAGGCATGGTTGGTACTAATGAAGTTAATCAGAAGCAGCTGGTTTCCCAGAATCCTGAGCCTTGCGATCTTCTGTAGTAATGGGACATGATATCAAATTTTTAATGATGTAATGAAATGTTAAGTATATCATGTCTCATTAAGCACCCTGGGTTTGGGGGTTTCTACAGCTACATACTCATAAGCCCCACTCCACTTCCCACAGATGCACCTTTCACGACGTGATCGCCAGGTCTTTGTTGTATCTTGTTTCTCACACCGAGCATGACTCATGTGGGCTTATAGAAAGCATCAACCTTGACATCTTCTCTAGTCATTCTAGAGTGTAAGCCCTAGACCCAACCTGAACTATGAGGTCTTTGATCCTTGCCAAGGCAAGGTACGTAGGAAACCTCCCTGAGGTACAATCCCAAAATCCATTGGTTCTAACCCCCCTTCATGCTGGCACGCACGCCACATGATCTATGAGGTCTTTGATCCTTGACAAGGTGAGGTACATAGGAAGCCTCCCTGAGGTTCAAGCCCACCACCCATTAGACCCTACCATCTTCACATCAGTTCACCAAACACCTGAACTACGTGGACTTTGATCCTTGCCAAGTCAAGGTATGTAGGACACCTCCCTGAAGTCCAATCCCTACAACCATTGGACCTTATGTCCTCTTCCACATAGGTTCACCAACCCCCATCCCATGATAATTACGTGGGTTTGATCCTTTTCTCATAGATAAGGTACGTAGGAAGCCTCCCCGAGGTTGAACCTCATCCAACGATAAGTCGTTATGACCTCAATCAACGGTAAGCTGTTATGACCCCATCCCGCGGTAAGTTTTTGTTACCTCAATCAATGGTAAGACGTTGTTACCTAAATCAGCGGTAAGTTGTTGCGTCACCTATTCAACAGCAATCAATTGTAACCCAATTTTCTAGGACCCTCATCTTTGGTCCGTCCTAGTGGCGTTAGACCAACTGGGGCTAATAACCATGCATGATCCCCATACATATCATTGGGTTGTCCTTCTATGTGTATTCCCCAATTCAAGTCCATTACCTCATCTTCCCATTGGGACTATGTGTTTCGGGAAGGCCATTCCCCAACCCAGAGGTTCCACTTCTTCTGGGTCTAATACATGCGTCCATTCTCACGGGCCACCTCCTTAGGCGTCCCTTCACCCTACCGAACTATACAGACTTTGATTCCCAGGCATGGGGATACGTAAGAAGTCTCCTCGAGACTCATGACCAGCATTACTGTGATCCTCATGGTAGTTCCATCCCATTCACCATCCACTTCATTTAAACCCTCCATCATCCATCTTGATTCTTACCCAGGTCGCCACATCCCGGTGGGATCGTGCCACCTCATTCCCCATTCTCCTCAACAACAACTAGGAAGCTAACCACACTTGGCCCCAACATCAGTGTTCCCTCCAGGGGTTGCACCCATTTGATCCACTCTAATCAATGTTCTAATCAGCTTGATCCATCTCTGGTGGATGTTAAACATGCGGCATACCATGTGTTAAACATGGTAAGCTGTGGAAAACCTCATAGAAATTCCTAGGGAACACAATTCCTCACATTCTATGTGGTATTAATCGAGCTTTCGTGCCCTCAAAAAGATCTATAATAAGGGGAAGAAACCTAGATGTGCCAGTTTTCCAATGTCTAGACATGCCAGTAATGTCCAACGTGACTACTCCCCTGATCGAAGGTTGTTTCCCTGACCGGACCCTTTAGAATGTCCTGACAGAAGCAGTGTAATTAACCGATGTCCATGAAGATATGACACAAGGAAGAGTTTCATGAACAACGTCTTAAATCTATAAGGGATACCTAGACTAGGTGATGAGTTCCAAGGATGAATCCACAAAAGGAAGAATTTTCATCCCATCATCATGTTTCAATCAAGGAGCAAACATCCCCGAACAAGGAACAGATGCCGCTCACCTTTGGAAAGAGGGAATGTGGGGCAACAAGTAGCGCCTCTTTCATCGAACAAGATGGATGCGCGCGCCCCGGTGAAAGCATCAGAAATAGAAATGGTGAACTCAACGTGAATATATTCTCCTCAATATGAAGATTAGTAACATTAAAAGCATCAATGGATTGGCGTGTCACCAAATCCAGTTATCCGATGCTAGGTCCTGCCAAGAAAATAGTGGGCCTTGTGTGAAACTCACCAGAAGTTGGGGTAGTCAAAATGTTGGATGTCACAGTCTGTGATGTTGTCAGTGTGGATCCATGTTACCATCCATGGAAGATGGAATGGCGTTGGATCACTGGTCATCGATTCCCTTTTTCTTTTAGCACTGATGAGCTAATCTCCCTACTTTCAAAAACCAAGCTACTGCACCCGAAAATCGGTCATTTCCTGCACACCGACGCAGGGGTAGGGGAAGTACCAGCATGACAGTCTCGTGTGGCTCCCCCTCTTCTGTGATGGTCTCAATAGCCATGACCATGGGGCACCCATGCCCCATATCCCCGTCTGAGGTTGTTCAGCAGAGGGTGATCAATGACCTCAAACGCCGATACGAGGAGGAGGGTATTATCCTGACTCGGGATATGGCCCGCCTAGATTTAGAGGCATTTGAGCCTCTTTGTCAACGCCGCCCCCAAGGGATGCGTAGGGATCCACTGCTCCCCACTCCAACATATAACTGTTTCGGGAGCCTCTCCCCAGAATTCCTCGATGACTCCCTACCCTACACCAATGAGGTAGGGGATTTCTAGGTCAACCCATCCAGAATTACATTCCAGGGGCTCCCAGCAAGGGCTCCCACTAAGCTACATCAGTACCGCCACCTAGTCTCACTGATCGAGAGGCAGGTAATCCATGTACTTGCACCACCGGCTCCGGTCCATCAAACCTGATGCCAGCATCGGGTGCAAGCCAAAGAGGACGTCCTCCAAGGGGTGTTAACGTCAACGGCTACTGTGGCCCGAGCCACTGCTGATGCATACCACCAACTCCTTGTGTATGCTAAATAGGGACATTCATACGCCTGACCAGGATTGACGCCCCAACCGCCCCATGGGTAGGCTGGGTCGACTCTCTCGATCATCAGCATAGGCAGTGGCCGCCGTGGACTAACCTGTAGCGATTTCACCTAGTATGGAGGTCCTCCCCATACCACTACCATTGAGAACGTGGGTCATACCCTCTTTCAGGTTTGTTATAGAGGTTTTCCACGTGCCACCTTCAATCCAATTGAGGGTCCTCCCTGTGGTGGTAACGCTCAGCACGAAAGTCTCTCTCGTTCCCACTACACCGAATATGGGGTTATTCCTCCTTCCATAGACCATTGGTATGGGGACGTTTCACATCTGGTTACTATTCAATGCGGGGACCCTCCCCATGTCCTCGTAGTATCTGGTGAAGGTCCTTCTCTTCCCAGCAATCAGAGGAGTGGGGGATGCCTCCACTTCACCAGCGCCGAGCACGGAGGTCCTACCCTTATTTAGATCGACCAGTACAAGGCCCCACCTCAAACTGATGTCACCAAGGGAAACAAGCATGGCGGTCCTCCCCATGCTCCTATCGGTTCCAGCGGAGGTATTACCCGCTCCAGCACTATCCTCGGAGGTCCTCCCCATGTCCCCTTTGATATTTGTCCCGGTGCTCCTCACACCCTGGCTTACTCAGGTGGAAACCCTCTCCGCCCCAACACCAGTATGGTCGAAGGACCTCCTCGTGCTAGAAATATACCCTGTCCCAAAGAGCCATCTAGGGGAAGGAAGGTGGGTCAACACCGCCATAAGAATAATTCGGGGAAGGTCTGGACAGCGATCAAACCAGCCCTCTTCTCAGACTCCGAAGCAGAGTACGACTCAGTGCAGGAACCCTACCCTCACTCCTCTGAGTCAAGGGATGGGGAAGGAATGAGGTGCATCAGCCTAGTACTCCCAGAATGCGAGGCCCATAAGATTCCCACCTCCCTCTGCATGTATATCTAGGAGGAAGAAAATTTGGAAACCCCGTAGGTTACGGTCGTGCAATCACCATCGTCGTCACCAGAAGCACTCTCTAGAGAGCTATTCTGGGGAGTAATGGTGGGCAAGTAGCAGCGTGGCCCTTCACCAGTAGCCCCATCCCCTGCGCTAGGAACTATGGTCATCAGCCCATCCTACCGCGTTGTGGTGGCTAAGTCGCTACACTCTCCGGAGGACAGCCCGAGATTCAGCGGCCAGTCAGCCTGTTGGCCGTATTCCCCATCGGCCAGCCTACCATCCCAGCGGTCTGCTTCGGTACCGCTATCGGTTCCTCAACCACCTTCGGTTGACAAGTGGGGTAATGAAGGGCCTGACCCGAAATCCGAGACAAGGAACTTATGGAATATCCTTACAACAAACCACTTCCCTGAGATGTTTTGGCCCGTGGAAGTGCCAAATTTTTGCGCACCAGAATCCCTCACCCTAGTGGAATTTGAGTTTTTCTGCCAAACCCTCTAGGGGATGCACTTTTTCCTTCGTCATCAGTGAGTGTTTTATCCCAGGAGCCAAGAACATTTTGAAGAAATTGGCGAGCAATTACATCTAGTTGATTTGGCCGCACTCCCTGTGGCCCAGTGCCCTGAGTCACCAGGTCACCATAGGGCCCTCCAACATCAATGCGTTCATAGTTTCAAGTTACTCTACAAGATTATCAAGGAGTCTTCCCCCCACCTGTAGATCTGTGGTTGGGGACAATATGACACACTCTTTTTCAGACCTATTCGATGGCAACTCGACTCGCTATGAGACATTGAGGACATGCCCCCGAGAAGGGTCACAGTCAACATGGCCAATATATTGGACGAGGAGAATGATATGGAGATTATTGACGGGGAATTACCCCCCGAGGGAATTCCACCACTACTGGATCCATCATGAAGATTTACTCGCTAGAAGAGGAATATACTAGGTCTCCCTACACAGACCAAGGCATTAGTCCTTATCTAAAATCACGGTAAGGGTAAAGAGCACCTCGGATCTACCAAACACTCTGACCTATCTTCCTCAGTGTAAAAGATGGAGGAGGACACTGAGAAGGCCATATTGCACGAACAACTTTATGAACAAGAGAAGTTGGTCGATGAACTCCTCATTGAACGCATTGCAAAGCGACGACCAGATAACGGCAATCCTAGGCCAGGGTAGTAGGGCTAAGAACAACTTCCCCTCAGCGAGTTGCCTCCTGGTGACCCTGACCATCCTACCCCCACAGACAGGGTTGAGGCCAGAACTTACAGAAAGAGGTCGCGGTATATCTCACCAAACCCTTCAGAACGGAACAACACTCCAAGCAACCCAGCTCGGGTTCCCCCACCTACCCCGCAGGTCGCCCCACTAGTCGCGCCATGAGTCATTGAGCCACCTTACCATGTTGAAGAACTCATCAACACACTCATGGTTAGGGATCACCGTCAAGACAGGGACCTCCACCCAGATGATCCATTGGCGGCACTCCTTGCCTGCCTTGAGGCATTGGAAATGCGACAGGTGGCACTCCCACCTGATGGAAAGCCATATCCAGCATGGGTGGATGATATGTCGGCACCTCTAGGTTTCGGGAATCCCACATTTTCACCCTTCAATGGGACAGGGGACCCACTATAGCATATGTCCCACTTCACCTCATGGTGTGATCCCATGTTAGGGACTCCAGCATAGAAGGAGGCTGGCAAGCTCCGATGTTTTGTGCAGACATTGGAGGGGCCTAATTTTTTCGGGTAAAGACAGCTCCCCATCGAATCAGTAACCAGTTGGGAGGACCTCCATAGGCAATTCCTCTACCATTTCAACTCCACCACATGGAAAACGAGCATCGCAGACCTCTTTAATTACAATCAGAGGCCTGATGAGCATGTCACAAACTTTATCGCCCGGTGTAAAGGACTCACTTACTCCATTGACATGCTACTGAATCAGGAGAAATTACTAACGATGTGTGTGTGAAATGTTAAGATGGAACTCGTTCCCTCTCTGATCACCCATAACTACCATGGAGGATTCCAAGACTTCTCTGATAAGGCCCAAAACCTAGAAGAATCCCTTCATAAGGCCAGTCAGGCATGTCTTTTTCCCCCATGTAATTCTCGCGAGGGATTCCAGTGTCGATCCCACTGTGGCGGACCAAATAAAGGCCCCCAAAAAACTGGAATTATTACCAGTGGATCCACCTCTACAACCTCACAGAGGCCCGCCACCACAGGTGCAGCCTCCAGCCCAATAGTGGCCCCCTCATAATTGGTAGGTGCCCTCGCATAATGCACCGCCACCTCTTAGGTGGGAAAATCAGGCCCCGCATCCTCGGCAGGCTTCTCTATCCCCCCATCATGGTCAAGCTCCAAGGTCCCCCTTTCCAAACAGAAGAAACCAGACCTACTCATTCAATGAGAATTAGGTCCGTGGCTATTTCTGAAGTGCCTTGGAACAAGGGATTGTGCGTTTTCCTGAGTGGAGAAGGCCATAATAGGCAAACATAACCGATCACCCCAACTACTACCCCAATAATAGGATCCTGGGGCACAATCTCAAGCAGTACTATGTGTTCAAAGACTGTCTCCAAGACCAGGTCGATAACAACATAGTCAGACTGGGCCCAGCCTCGGTTCAGGTAACATGCGTCTTTGTGAGGCCAGACAGCAACATCGACAGTGAGGGTGAGTGGCATCAGGTCTCTAGTCACGAATCCCAAAAATATGGTGACTGGATGGCTCGAAAAATGGTCGCCCATGACCATGGTATCATTCATGCATGCCTAAATTGGCCAGAGACTTTAGAAGCTGCGACCACCACTTCTGCATCATCATCTCAGTCGGCCTCTTCCTAGAAGATCAAACACCAGTGGCACAAGGGAAAGCAATGCACCCCGCCAATGCCATCGTCGTACTGTACTCTTGGTGAATTCATGCCCCCGGAGATGGGGGTTCCTCCCTGGATCCGCCCAGTAGTGGATGAATCTTCGAGTGACAGTCAGGGGTATGATTTGGTTAACACTGTGGAGCTGGTAAACCCCTACATGACTCCAGACGACGGGGAGCGCCAGGCGGATCAACCCAACGTCCCCAGACGACGCCAATGTCGGCAGACCCGTGGCTATATAGTTCATTGAGGCACATCGATTGGACCTTCCAGATAGATCATGCACATCATTGAGACCAGACAGTAGGCCCAGCGCAGAGCTCAACATGCGCAACCTCCTCATATGGTGTCATCATGCCCGCCTCCACTGTCGTTTGTGCTACTAGATCAGGAAGAGATCCCTCAGCCATGACGCGACCATCCATGCTCTGTTATAGTTCTATCTCACCCGTCTAGCTCTCGTCTAGTAGCCACTCTACAGGATCTGACTAGTGAGCAGCAGGATATGCCCAGCACCAATCAGCCGCTGGTCCAGCCGGCAGGGGCCACCGTACCTCCTGTCATAGAGCGACCTCCTGCAAGAATAAGTTCACACCTGGAACAACATTGTGATGTTCCCAAGCACCTTTACAAAATCCCATCAAGGATTTCTATCCTTAAGTCCCTTCGACTATCGGCAGATATTCGTGAGGCCCTCGCTGAGGCTTTACGAAGCCCCCTCTAGTTTGAGACGGAGGTAGAAACTGTAGAGGCCTTTCATGTGGAAGTGATAGATAATGTTGAATTCCAAGCCATTATCTCATTCTCCGAAGAAGATGAAGTTTCTCCCATTTATAAGAACATTCACCCAATGTACATCACCATCCAATTCAATGGCATGGAGGTTCGCTACTGTCTTGTTGACACCGACTCCGAGATTAACCTTATCCTAGTAAGGACACTATGGAAGCTGGGGTTATCCAAAGATGAATTGACCCCCTCCGACCTGAAAATCCAAGGATACGACAAGACATAGTAGACCCCAGTCCGCAAGATCCATTTGAAGACCCAGTTTGGTGGCCTAGTTTCCAGTACCGAGTTTATGGTTGTCTCCCAATACACCGCGTACAATGAATTGATGGGAAGACCATGCCTCCACCTGCACGCGGTGGTTCCCTCATCATATCACCAGTGCCTCAAGTACTCCCTCAATGGTCGAGTGGGCATGCTCCAAGGTAACACGTCTCCTTTTTCCTCCTGTAAAGCCCACTATCTAGATGCTGACTATTACAAGAGAAAGGACAAGATGATTCAGGCCAGTTAGGTTGAACTTGTTGCGGTTGCAACTGACCCCTGGTCAGGACTGGATGACGCCTACATCTTCCCGATCCATCGATTGGAGGCCATGACCCCCGATATGAGGCAATGTTTTTTTGTCTCTTGTACAAGGGGGAAGTATATTCTCAGGTCCAAGTAATGTCGGTAGATCACTTCGTACTCCAATAAAAATTAGGCTCAGGTGATCCCATAGCATCCTACCCCCATAAGGTATCGGGATGTCCGCCCCATGGAAACGACAATACATCATACTTGCCTGTTTTGCTGGACTGGAATTAACCGACTCAAGACAACGTGCCACTATTTCTTTTATATCATCAAACGTGGCCCCTTGGACTGAATACCAGACGGGATTAGATCGACAACCTTCATTGATATGGTTTCGGTAGCACCGAAATCTTCCGATGTAGTGACCACTGCCGCTCAGGCTAGTACCAACCTATCTTTGGGATCTATCGACCCAGAGGAATCTCCTCCAGCTAGAGATCGCTCCTCTGCAAGAAAAGAATAGGATTTGGAGGATTCTCCCCTTCTTTTTAAGAGGGTGTTTCCACCATGGTCAATGAGTTGGTACAGGTAAACCTCCCTAGCAAGGCAGATCCGAGAACTACATTAATTAGTGACGCCATGTCCCTCTAGGAGCAGCATAGGTACGTAGACTTCATGAAACAACATCGTTATGTATTTACCTACAGCTATGATGAGATTCCAGGACTAGATACTCAAGTATCCATCCACCACCTCGGTCTCCCTGAAAATCATCATGGGTTCAAACAGCCTCCCAGGAAGATGCACCCTTCTCGTGGTGCCATGGTAGAGGTGAAAATTGATAAGCTCATCAGATCCAATTTCATCAAGGAGGTCTAGTACCCCAAATGGCTAGCCAAAATATTTCTAGTTAGGAAGAAGAACAGATAGATTAGAGTCCTCATCGACTTTCGGGATCTCAATTGTCACTATCTGAAGGATGATTTTCCCCTTCCTATGATGGAATTGTTGATTGATGCTACGGCTGGGTTCCAAGCCCTCTTCTTCATGGAAGCTTACTTTGAGTACAACCAGATTCAAAGGGCCCTCGGGGACGAGGATTATACATCCTTCAGGGCACCACAAGGTACGTTTTTTACCATATCATGCCTTTCTTCTTAAAGAATGAAGGTGCCACCTATCAGCAGACCATGCATTGCATATTCAATCCAATCCTCAATAAATTGGTGGAATGCTATGTGGAAGACCTGGTGGTCAAATATAACCAGTTCTAGGACCATCTAAAGTTCCTTGAGAAAGTGTTCGGATTCCTCCGTTCCCACCACCTAAAGATGAACCTGTTGAAATGTGCCTTCGGGGTCACCTCTAGGAAGTTCCTCAGCTTTGTTGTCAGGTACCGGGGCATCGAGACCGACCCAGAGAAGATCTAGGCCCTCATCTATATGCCTCCCCCGAGCAATATTCAGAAGCTTCAAGGTTTTCAATCCCACTTAGCCTATATACGCTGATTCATTGTGAATCTGGCGGGAAAGTTTAAGCCCTTTTCTCAGATCATGAAGAAAGGCACTGCTTATGAATGAGACAAAGAGTGCTAGACTATATTCAAGGAAATCAAGCAGTATTTTCTCCAGCCTCTGGTCTTGATGCCACCCATATCCAAAAAACCACTAATACTTTACATGACTTCCCTGGAATGATCTCTTGGCACCCTTATCACCCAGAAGAATAATGAGGGGATGGAGAACTACCTTTACTACCTTAGTTGTGTGCTCCTCGATTCGGAGACTAGATACTACCCCATTGAAAATAGTTTCCTTGCACTGGTATTCACCATACAAAAATTGTGGCATTACTTGCAGCACCACGAGGTACAGTTGGTGTCTCGGGTAAACCCACTGAAGTACATTCTGAACTGACCCATATTGACAGGCCATCTCTCTTGGTGTGTAGTGATTCTCCAGATGTTCGATATCAGTTTTTTCCCTCAGAAGGCTATTAAGGGGAAAGCATTGGCAGACTTCCTTGCTTCCCATCTGGCTCCTGCTGACCAGTCCTTGAATCTTGATTTTCCTAATGAGGCAATCCTTTTAGTAGATCATGCCTTACCATGTTGGAATATTCATTTCGATGGTGCTTCCTGTAGTCCCACCATTATGAGGCTCAATGATCCCAGGCTCAATAGGGTAGGCATTTGTATCATCTTTATTACCCCAGTAAAATCCATTCTTCCATACTCATTCATGTTGTTAGAAGGTTGCACCAACAATGAGGCAGAGTATCAGGCTCTTATCACTAGCCTCGAGCTGGCCCTCAAGATAGATGTGCCCCAGTTACATGTGAAAAGGGATTCTTAACTAGTCATCAAGAAAATAAATGGTGACTATCTCGTTAGAAAGACAGATATCGTACCATTGTTGGAGTGCACTCTCTAGCTAATGGCCCAGTTCCCATCTCAGCCAAAAGTTACTCATGTCCCTCGATCTCAGAACAGTCGAGCTGACACCTTGGCCGGCATGGCCGCATCACTTGCAGAACCTGAGCAGGATGATCTGATTATCCACATGGCACATCAGAGATTCATTGCTCCTATCTCCCCAGATGATGACTATGGCCTGCGGGTAAGCCATCTTATAACCAGTGCCTCTACACCAGGACCCCCAGGTCTATCGGATGCAGTGATTGAAGTAGATCCTTATTGGAGGATACCTTTGGTTGAATACCTCCAACACAGTTACCTCCTAGCTGATCGGGCCGAACGCGAGCGAATCCAATTCCGCGTGTTACAGTTTATCCTCCAGGGTGTCTCAGTCTTGAGCAGATCCTCTACAAGAATGGGTTCAATGGTGTTCTCCTCCATTTCATCCAAGGAGTCGAGATTTCTTAGATCATGCAAGAGGTTCATTCCGGTTCCTACGGTGCCCACCAGACTGGGCCGAAGCTGTCCCATTAGATCCGAAGACTGGGGTACTTTTGGCCCTCCATGATCCATGACTTCATTGAGCTCGCTAAAAGGTGTCATGCATGTCAATTTCATGCCAACTTCGTACATCGGCCACCGGATCCTCTCCACACTACTAAGTACTCTTGGCCCTTTGCAGTTTGGGGACTGAATATCATGGGACCATATCCATCGGTGACAGCTCGCCAATGTCGGTTCATCCTGAATGCTATAGATTAATTTTCCAAGTAAGCAGAGGAATTCTTATCAAGGAGGTCAAGGCCCGTTCTATCATTGACTTCTTGAGATACAAAATCATTTATAGGTTTGGATTCCCTCACACCATCCTCACTGATAATGAAACCAACTTCTGAGCAGCTAAGTTGAAGAAGTTGTACGCTAAGTACAACATCCTCTCTAACCATACCTCCCACTATCATGTGCAAGAAAATGGACAGATCGAGGCATTAAACAAAACCCTCTATAACATTTTGTAGAAAATGGTTGGTCAATGTTAGAAGAGTTGGCCATACAAGCTTCCCAATGCCCTCTGGTCTTATCATACAATGACTCATAATTCCACCCAGGTGACCCCATATTCCTTGGTGTATGAAACTTAGGTCGTCCTGCCCATCGAGATTCAATTGCCTTTGTTACGCACATCAGTCTATGACTAGCAGGTTCCAGATAATGTAGATGATGTTCGTTTGGCTGAATTAGAAGAACTTGATGAGAACAGGATTTGTGCCCTACACAACCTATAAAGACACCAGAACAAGATGGCCAGAGCCTTCAACAAGAAGGTCTGCCTCTACTCTTTCTTGCAAGGTGATCTGGTATTGGCCCTCCGGACACCAATGATACCTGGTAGGAAACCACCAAAGTTGGATCCCAAATGGGAAGTACCTTTCATTGTTCACAAGGTTTACCCCAATGGTGCGTACTTACTGGTGACCATGGATGGTGAGCATATAACTCCTCCCACTAATGAAAAATTCCTCAAGAAATACTTTTCCTGAGCCAGCTGGTCCAACATAACCTTTAACTGTTTGGTCCCACACGACCCTAAACTACTCGGTCCTACATGACTTTAAACTTTAAAATGTCCCGCATGACGTTAAATTGTATTTCATCCTTTAAGACGTTAAAATTCACCCTTAGAACTATGTACGGCTTGATTCCCATCTGCATGGGCTATGTAGAAATGCTCAGATTCTCGGTCTTGAGTCCAGCCCCCAGACTCTTCTCTTTGACCATCCCCCTAGGTATAGTTCTCTCGGAGGGTATCTGCATGGTATATTGTAGGCTTATTTAGCCCCACTCATGTCAGGATTACGACAGTCGCACTATGTGCCCCCTCCCCATTCTTCTATCCTCCCACATCCTCATCGCACGATGTTAAACTGCATGGACTTTAAGAACTATGTACGGATTGATTCCCATCCTCATGGGATACGTAGGAATGCCCAGAAATTTTGTCTGTTATCCCATTCCAAACTTTAGAATCTCCCCTCAGGTCAATACATATGGTATGATTTAGGATTTTTCCCCAATTCACGTCAAACTCATCTCGATCCCACCATACGTCCCACTCCCCAGAGATGTCCATCCCTTTCACTGCCCTACTTGACATTAAAATGCATGGGCACAGCTATGATTCACCAACTCCTTTGATTGGGACTACATCATCTTTCACATCCAGAAGGGCCCTCGAATGGCATATATTCTTGGACTAAGGGCTCTCCTACGACTTCATACCAACACCCTTGATGATGTTGAGAAAAAAATTGATAAAAGTCCCTCATTGTGAATATGGTCAGTGGTTGATGCTCATTTGTTTTTCCCATTTCGGGTCACACTATAAAGACATTGTGTTTCGAACATGGTTAGTTGCTATACTTTTTCATTGTCACCACCCCCATAGATCCCAAACATTGAGTTTGGTGGTTCATCATTCCCGTTGTATCTTCGAGTTTCGACTCTTTTCGAGCGATGCCAGCTATCAGACCCTTATATGATAGGGAAATCCGAATCTGAATCCTTGTTTCCCACACCGAGCACTACTCATGTGGGATTAGGATGTGTGATGAGGCGGTAATCGCACAAGAGTTCATATGGCCACAGTTGGTCGGGACACCCAGCCTCAGGTCCTTCAACCCCTTCAGGCCCTTGGGCCAAGTTCTCATTTAGGATTGTGTGGTGTGGTACGGACTCATGTTCTCATTCACATCGGGCTATTTTTCCACACCACACATATCCCCTTGAGATATCCCTTCATTTATCATCTGTTCCACGAGCACAGGCCCTTCCATACTCGGCATGACCCATCATTTGGGTTTCCATCACCCCCTATATCCAGAAGGGCCCCCGAATGGCATAGATGCTCAGCCCAAGGTCTCTCCTACCATTACAATCTAACACCCTCGAGGATTGTGAGAGAAAATTTTATATAAGTCCCGTGTTGAGAATACGGTCAGTGGTTGATGCTCAATTGTTTGCCCTAAATTCTGGTCACACAAGGGTGGATACTGTGTTGCGAACCTGTTCAACAGTTTTCCATGATCATTGTTGTCGCTTTATAGTCTTCCATTAGCATGATGATTCTCCCTCTCTGTCCCACGCATATGAAATTAAACTAAGAATATACGGTCCAAGCTCTATGACCCTAAACTAAGATCACCTTCATCCTCACTGCAAGACATTAAACTGCAAACTATTCGGGACTTTCCGTCCAAGGCCCAACCTTAGGCCTTTTGGCCTTTTCGGGCCCCTAGACCAATTCTTCACTTAGGGTTGTATGGTGTGGTGTGGTATTATGTCCTCATTCATGTCAGGTTGCTCGTCATGTCGTAAAAATCCCTGAACAAGATACCTTACCCCTACCTTCATCCTCACTGTAAGACGTTAAACCGCAAAATGGCTGGGACTTTTCGTCTGAGGCCCATCCTCAGGCCCCTTGTCCTTTTTGGGCCCCCAGACCAAGTCTTCACTCAGGATTGTATGGTGTGGTATGAGATTATGTCATCATTCACGTCGGGTTACTCACCGCGTCGTACACCTCCCTTGTTTGGGGTATCTTACCCATTTGTGTTCTTGCAGCATGACAGTAAATTGCACATTACCCTCTTCTATAACTACGTGTTACTTGATTCCCATCCTCATGGGATACATAGGACCACCTGAATGTCTAGTATTAAGGTCAAGCCTCATCTATTAGAAATATCCCTTTCACCTTGGCCCCTTGGCCTACACTTTCCCAGAGAGAGTGGTATGTGGTGTGATATGGGCTTATGTCCTCATTCACGCCGGCTCTGTAACAACCATGACATGTGCCTCTTTCTCTTGAAAAGTTCTCTATACAATTCTTATATAGTCATCTTTTCAAATCGTCCACTCTCAAGTTGAGCCCCTCAAACCTCTTTAGTGATTCACCAATTTTCCCAAGAGTACTTTGGTTCATCATCTGGAGTGTCGGATTTTACCTGGACATGATTTCACCCATTTTTCAGGCTTTATGTTCCCCTTCATTTTGGCTTCCATACTCTTTCACACCTAAAGGGATCCCCAAATAGAATGGATGCTAGGATTAAGGACTCTCATACCATTACAAGCCAATGTCCTCGAGGGTTTCAAGCAAAAAATTGATACAAGTCTCATGTTGTGAATATAGTCAGCAGTCGATGCTTATTTGTTTGTCCCCATTTTATGCTAACATGATATGGATGCGGTGTTTCAAATATGTTCAACAGTTATCCTCCATCGTCATGCCAGCCCCTTCAATCCTTGAATGTTGGTTACATGATTCACATTATTTTCCACCCCATCACGTCCAAATGGAATTTTGACACTTATGGAACTATCCCTCAGTGCGCATTTGCACGTTAGGATAAAAAAAGCCACGATAAAGGCATCATTCAGGACTCTGCACTGATTTCCCTTAGGCGTGTGTTCCATGTATTGCAAAAAAATAATCTTCCACCCTTGTTTCCCACACCGAGTTTGACTCATGTGGGCTTAGGGATCGGGTTGAGGTCCACACTTACTTGGAAGGATTTCACTCCTCTATGGTCAAAGCTCTAAGACCATAAACTAAGATCTATTTTAGAACTACGTACAGCTTGATTCCCATTCCCATGGGATACATAGGAATTCCTAGACATGTTATCTTTGGGTCCATATCGAGTTTCACTAATTTATCTCTTATGTTCTACCTTCGGGGCTTTAACTCTTATGGGACCGCATGGCGTGGTATAGTATTATGTCCTCATTCACGTCGGGTGTGCATTAGTCGTACAACGTACGCCCCTTTCTAGGAGTTATCCCCCTACTTCCTATCCCACCTGAAATTAAACTGTATATTGTCCTGCATGACGTTAAAATGTACCTTCTAGAACTATGTGTGGCTTGATTCCCATCCTCATGGGATATGTAGGAATACCCCGACATCTCATCTTCAGGTATATCTCAACTGAGAGCTAGTTTCTCCTACCCCTTATCCTCTAATCTTTCCTAGACCTTTAGCTTGAGGTTTTCTCCTTGGAATTACTCATGGTATGGTGTGGACCTTGTCCTCATTCACATCAAATATGCTTTATCATGCCATGTTCATCCCCTCTGGAACCCCACCCCACCTGTATATATCTGAGCCCGATGACTTTAAACTATTATGATTGGTCCCACATGACTTGAAACTGTTGTTTCTATCCTACATGACATTAAAAATGCATGGTCGGTCCCATAACATGACCCTAAACTGTGACATTATCATCTTGGCCGCATGACGAAAAATAGAACTGCGATGTGATGCCCTCACCCAAGGGGACATCATGTTTGGTATCGATTACACACCATGCCATTTTTCAATGCCTGCATATGGCTTGATTTCTATGGTGATACCTGGACCTTCCATCCTAGGCCCATCGCTTAAAAAAAACACATCCATTCATCCTAAAGGACAAACAAGATATATCAAATGTTGTTTCTCTTAGGGAAAGGGCAAGACCCGCACAACCTTATCTTTGGAACCGGTATCTTACCATGCCACTCTCAAAAATATGTGTGGCTTGATTCCCATTCTCATGAAATACATAGGAATTACCAGAAACCTCATCTTCGAGTCCATCCCGAAGAATGGGAAATCTTGTTTCCTCTTCTTTTTCAGCCCCTTAGCCTGAACTCTTTCAGGAAACCATATAACCATAGTTCTACCCTGAAAAAGTTCTGGATTCCCCACGATAACATGGGGAGGTGATAGTTTCCTCACCAGAGAGGTCTTGTTTAAAATATGGAATGATCTATAATCAGATCGGTGTTCCAACATAATGTGTTCCCACCAAGGTGTAATAACGCCAAGAGTGTTGGATTCCATTCGAGCAAACCACCACTCCACCTTGCATTCTTTGCGTGCCCTTTATTTGGAACCTGATCCTCTTTCACATCTAAAGGAACCCCCTAATAGTATGGATGCTTAGCCTATGGCTCACCTACTCTCCTGGGCCAGAATTTCAGAAGACTAATGGATGACATTCTTAGTCAGGACCCGTGTTTTGAACATGGTCAGTGGTCAACCCTCATTTATCGTTCCCATTTCAAGCTAATATAATATGGATACTATGTTTCGAACACGGTCAACAGTTATCCTCTATTGTCATGCCACCCCCACAATGTTCTGAATATGGGGTATTGTGATTCACACTTACCACTCCCTTATGGTCAAGTTTATTTCAAACACCCATGGCATTACCCCACTCGTGCACTAGATCAAATTGGAAAGACGACACGTTGATTTTTCTGAGGTCCTCATCCCCTAATCGTTCCTCTCTCTTCTCTTCATGGGAATCTGAATTGGTTGTTCGAACCTCAGGTTCCTGAATCTTGGTTGGCACTCCTACATTCAAATGAAGTAATAAGTCTGAGCTTCCCTTGTTTCTCACACCGAGTATGACCCACATGATCTTAGAAATGGATTGCTATTTATTTTAGGATTTTAGTTGAATTCATTAAACCAAATGAACAAGTAAATAAATATATCCTTAAATCTATCCATACATGCAGTTAAGAACAAGATGTAGTAAGGAGAAATGAGTTTATGTGTTCAACCAAAATAGGTCCCTTAAGGATTATCATCTTGGATAGATCGTTCCATCACCACTACCTTTTTTCTTGTGGCCTCTAGAATTACTTCCCACCCCCTGATAGCTAACTACTCATTAGTAGCCACAGAGTGCAGTGCACTTGCCCTAGACTGTGCTTACGCCTATTCAGTTTGAAGATCCGTAATTTGGTGACCTGCTTCCACTAGCTGCTCTTGGGAGTCCGCCAGCTAGGCCCTCAATTGCTCTAAAAGCTCGGAATAGTTGGCAATGAATACGTCCTTTTCTTTCATCTGTCCTTCAAGGCGTCAGACCTCTTGTTCCACATTCAAAAACACTTGGGTACTCCCTAACTCTTTCTGACACCAGGAAACGTCAGAGCGTCAGCTACTCTCATGAAAACTCTCATCCATGTAGTCTTGGATTGTCGAATGAAGACGATGATCATCCACCCCTCCAGCATAGAGAAAGTGCAGCCAGGTATGGAGTGATCCCATTCGCTTTAGACATTCTATCTGAGGCTATCCAAGAAAGCTCTTGATACACTTCCACCCCTTGCTCTGCGTCATATGGCTCTCATCGGTCGCCTCCGAATCAGAATCATCTATCTCCTCAGGATCTTCAGGCTGATAGTTGAGGAAAGAAGCCAAGAGATTAGCGGCATGGTCTTTTTCAGGTATTCCTCCCAAGGGGTTGGGCTCTTCAACGTCTGGGTGACCTTCCTATCTCGCCTCAGTCTCGGAAGCTCCTTTTCTGACTTTAGTCCGTTCCCCAGCATTAATACCAATGATATTCACATCTCTTTGTACACTAAGTGCTCGGGCCGGCTCAGTTTTGGAGATGTTCCATGAATGGGACAACACATTTGTCATCGAATCACTCGCAGATGGTATGGGTTTGGCATCCTGCTGAGCCTCCAATTCCATGATTACTACACAAACAATGAACACCCTAATCATATGGGTTCTCTAATAGCCCATACAAGCGGCTAATTGATAAAAAAACAAAACAAATGAAACTTACAAAAACTCAGTCCATTGGCCTCTGGAATTCTTGTCGTCGTAGGAGCTGTCATGGTGGGGGATCCATCAGCACTTGTTAGAACAATAATGGGTGTCGGCTCCCCACCTTGTTCTATTGGCACCTCCTCCCCCCATTCGGATAGAGCCTCTTGGTCAGTTCCAATATGAACCTGAGTAGAATGAGGAGATCTGATTAAGGGTTACAAAGAAAAAATGAACGGGGGAAGGATAGATAAGGGCTAAGACATACATCGAGTAGCTCAGTTATGTCTACATAAGATCTAATGATCTCGCCACTCTCCTGAAGACTCCCATGGTTAGATGTCCCTTGAGACCCTCCACCTTCGATCTCCTCCTCTCTTTCACCTCCTCCCTCCTCTTCTTCTTCACCTTCTCCTTCCGGCTCCTCCTCTTATGTCTCACTGCTCTTCGGATCCTCGTCGTTGTCATCATCCTCATGCGACATCTTGTATGGATCATGCTTCTGTTCGAGCATTACCTTCACCAGGAGGGGTAGTTCCTCACGCCGACCTTGCTGGCATGCATATGCATTCATTTCCATCAGGTACGCATGTTGATGATGGAAGTTTACCCTATCATCAACCCAGATGAGTGTAACCTCTGGCAGCTGGATTCCATCTCATATTATCTTTTTCCAAAGGGTTTTGATGTCCATCGACTGCCATAGGGTCAACCAGGCCGACCATAGAGTCGAAAAGATTTCATCATTGGAAGGTTGAAGCAGATATCTTATTTTCTTTCTGGGAAGTTCCCTGATTGCTCCGTGATCCCCTCTCCCCCTAGGCGATGAAGGCGCGACCATGTCGTGCGACGTTCCCGCTACTGTAGTCCCAGCCTGTGCGGTCCAAGTTGCCCAACTTTCTTCCAGACTTTCCTCCCCAACAGTGCCATTTCTTCTCTCTCGCTGCCGAGGTTTTACACTGGCTACCTTGAACTTTCAAACTCGCTTCTGCAAAATCCCCTCAAGGTATCCTACAGCCCAATGTTTGACTTATTCTGTCGAGAGACCATCATCGAATCCAGTGGGGGGAAAGGTAATGACATCGCCAAAGTCGTGGGCTGTGAACATCAGCCACATTTGGAAAAGAACACAGGGATCCCTCTCCTCCTGGACATCTGTATACACTTTCTTCGGTATCTTCTGGAGGCATCCAAACTTCCTAGAAAATATTGATGGCACGTAGGGCTCACAAAGGATATTCCTATCAACTCGGGCCATAAGAACCCCACCTCTGATGCCATGGAAGTATTCCCTTTTCTTCAGTGAGCCTTTCCCATTGTCTATCATATAGCCAGTTGGGGTGGGAAATGGTCTAAAAGTTAAGTTTTCATGATTTCCAATTCTGATCCTTACCCCCTCCTCATTGAGTGTCAATGGTATGACCCTGGAAATGTTCTGCAAGGAATGTCGCAGGCAGTTACCCGAAGGACGAATGGCGTTCGGAAAGGTATACCCACCGCAATGAGCCGTGACCTAGCCATAAAAAATATGGAAGGGACAACAGATCCTCCTCGGTGACCCCCCTCTCGAAATGCACCCCAAAATGGTGTACAAGAAGGACAACATGGGATCACCCAGATTGAACCTATGATTAGCATCCAAGATTCCAGCCATCACCAAGGTCACTGGATGAACTCCCATCCTTGTGTCCTTCACTGGTAGAATCCACCCACTTAGAAAGGTTTCAATAAATCTGTCATACCTAACATTCATGTCTCGACTCACATTTATACCGAATCCCCATGATTTATATTCCCCCGCCTCTAGGATCCTCCAGTATGATCTGCGTTTTCTCCTTTGTGTTGTGGTCGGACACCGCCTTCCTCGCCCCGACATCTTGACTTCCAGATCTCTTTGCAGAAATAAGCTAAACCTTTTTTTGTATGTGATTTCCTTCAAAAAGTCCTTGACCCCCAGCCTCTCCTTAGCCAGCTCCAATAGATGTCATTTTAAGATAAGAGTTCGTGATCTATATCCTTAGATGTTCTTCTTCGAAAGGAATTCATCGTACTGGTTCCCATCTAATAAGATACCCCTGATGCAATAAATGTCCCAAAGGCTAATACCAACTTCCCCATGGTGAAGATAGAAGGTATTGGTATCAGGGGACCACTGGGTAAACAGCTCAGGCCCAAGTTCATGCTGACGGTAGAAATGAAACTGTGATGTCCACACCGCCTCAAACAACCCAATGTGTCGCAGTTCAGCCCCAAACTGTTCACACGTCTAGCATACCAAATACACCCAGGCCCATTCACTGGTGAAATTTCCTCCTGACCGTAGATCCCAAACCTACAGCCATCCTTTAGTTTTGTTAGTGACCCTCTGTCGGAAAGTACTTGCGTAATGGGCCGGAGAATTCTCTGCGACTGGGTCACTTTTAGAAATAGTCTTGGTCCTAGGATTCAGGATGTAAACATCCATATGCCTAGTTTCTCTAGCAGGATGGACACTGTTAGTGATATTATATCGAGTTAGGTCAACCTCGCAGGTCACCCATGATCACGGTGTGTTGACTTCAAATCAGGGCACGAGTACCTCTACCAAAATACTGAATTCCCATATCGGCAAATTTACGAACAGTGCGTACTCCTTTTGGGATGGGATCAACATGTTGAAGAGAGTATGGTTACTGGATAAAATCTTTTAGGTGCCATAAAACTCATGGTTGGAAACCATCTCAGCCCTTTGAGTGGTGAACATAGCTTCTCTCTCAGTGTCATTCCAATTAGCATCCATCTTCTTCCGGTGAGGTCTCAAGGATTCAGCACGAAAAACTAGGAGTTGGCGCAAAAAACTAGGAGGCGGCATGAAAAATCAAGAGTTGGCGCTAAAAACAGAGGTACTGGTGTGAAAAACCCCAGGTTTTCATGTAAAACGATAGCTAGACTCAGGGAATTACGTGCAACCAAAACAGTTTTCTGTGCAAGATAGGGGAAGTTTTTCGTGTGAGATCTTAGGACTTATTGAGCGAGAAAAATCCATATGGACCAGGGGACTCGGGAGGGTTTTTATAGGAGCGAAGTAGGACTTTCACGTGTGTGAAAAGAGATTTACGCACTACTTGCCGACTTTTCATGCATCTTCAGGGTTTTTTCACGCGTGAAAGGGATTTGCACACCACTTCCCGGTTTTACATGCATTTGCGGGTCTTTCGCATGCAGACTCCAGAAGGTTATGTATCTCGGTGTTTCCCTTGGAATTCGACCTTTGCGTCCCCTCACCAATCCAATTCCAAGGGGGGGAATTTGTAGATGCATAAAAATTCTCAAGGGCTGAAGGAGGTTCTGGCATGACAAAGAGAAGACATATTTTGACCCAGTGATCCATTCTGGGGGGGCCTGGAAGGGCCGCGTGAAAAAATATAAGGTGTGCGCAGAACAATCTCTCCCACACAGAAAACTGTGGGATCTGAGGAATTTTTTCATGTTGGTAGGCAAACTTCTGCGCTGCGCAGCAACTTTCGCGCCACGCGGAAACATTCGCATCGACGCGAGAACTTATGTGATGCCGACTGTGGGTATGAAAATCTGTGCCCCCCCCCCCCACGGATGATATTTCATGTTGCTGACACTGGCGTGCCAAATTTCATGCGGACCTATTTCCACACGGATCGGGTGACCCCGAGTGCCAATAAATAAAAGGGTTCCCCTTCGACTTCTGACGGCTGAAGAATCTAAACCATCTCCTCTGTGAGAAATTCACCTCCCCTGCATGCAAAAGATGGATTTTAGGTATAGGATTTTTCATGACAGGTCGCCCCGCGGTCTTCCTATGCGCGATACCACTCAGGCTTAACCCTTGTCCAAATCTCTTTGAGCCTCGTCCCCTGCGCGCAATCACTACCAATTGTGCACAATCCTTTCCAGTTTCATACAAGATCTTCCAATTGTGCTCAACCCTTACACCTTGTGCACAATCTTTTCTATTTGCGTGCAAAACCTCAGATCCCCTTTATGTGCCCAGACTCTCCAATTGCGATCCGACCTGGTCTTTTGCATGCAAGAAACTCAATTGCACGTCGACTCTTCCTTTTCTGTTCAAGAAGCTCAATTACATGTCGACCCGAACTTTTCCACGCAAGTACCTCAATTGTGCGCCGACTCTGCATTTTTTGTGCAACTGTTCCGTTTGCGCGCAAGCCTCCCTCTTTGTACGCACATGTTCAATGTCTCTCTTCCGGACGTCATTTCTGGGTGCCTCTCATGACCAAAACATCTATGGCACACACCATTTTCCTGTAAAACCTTCTAAGCTTGTACTAAGTAACTTCAAAGTCCCTTGGGTGGTGTTTCACATTGCATTGATTCGCCTCATGCTTCTTCGCATAAGCATGCTAACGACTATTTCTTCTTCTCATATTCATGCTAATGTGGACCCCCAATGGGATCACCTCACGACACCCCCTGACCACAGCGTTTCCAGTCCCTTTGCTTTAATAAGGTGTAGAGGGGGGCGGTTATGTAAGTCCTAGGGGTGCGAAGTGAAACCGCCTCATCTGAGCTGCAGGACATTAAACTGTCAAGCACCTTCATCCTTAGCACATGACGTTAAACTGTGACCTCTCCCTGTACCTTGCACATGTGGTGCCCCATCTCATACATTCTCTAATCCCATTGGTCTCCACGGGAGTGAAATCATTCCTCACATAGAATGAAATCCTCTTTATCAGAGCGGCGTCTGTCTATGGGGAAAGGGAAACCACCCTAGTTTATGCCCCTAGCACTCCTTGTAGGAGGCAGCACCCCTACTCCTCTCTTCTTGGGTGAAAAATCCCTCTCCTGCTGGGCTTTGTCACCACAAGGGCCTCCACCCTGGAGTAAGTCCCAATCTCTATCACTTGGGCAGCTAACCACACATAAGCCCCTGTTTACTCTTTGGGCTGCTACATACTCGTAAGCCCCACTCCACTTCCCACGGATGCACCTTTCACGACGTGATCATAAGGTCATTGTTGTCTCTTGTTTCTCACACCGAGCTTGACTCATGTGGGATTAGAGAAAGCATCGACCATGACATCTTCTCTAGGAAGCCTAGAGTGTAATCCCTAGACCCAACCTAAACTACGAGGTCTTTGATCCTTTCCAAGGCAAGGTACGTTGGAAGCCTCCCTGAGGTGCAAGCCCACCATCCATTGGTTCTGACCCCCTTCACATTGGCACCCACTCCACATGAACTATGAGGTATTTAATCCTTACCAAGGTGAGGTATGTCGGAAGCCTCCCTGAGGTTCAAGCCCACCACCCATTGGTCTCGACCATCTTTACGTCGATTCACCAATCACTTGAACTACGTGGACTTTGATCCTTTCTAAGGAAAGGTACATAGGACACCTTTCTGAGGTCCAATCCCAAAAACCATTGGACCCCAGGTCCTCCTCCATGTCGGTTCACCGACCCCCATCCCACGGGAACTACGTGGGTTTAATCCTTATCTCCTAGATGAGGTACGTAGGAAGTCTCCCTGAGGTTCGACCCCATCCAGTGGTAAGCTGTTGTGACCCCATCTAGCGTAATCCATTGTGACTTCAATCAACGGTAAGCCATTGTGACCCCATCCACAGGTAAGACATTGTGACCTCAATCAATGGAAAGCCATTGTGACCTCATTCAGCGGTAAGCCGTTAAATCCCCTATTTAGCGGCAAGCTGTTGTAATCCCATTTTTGGGACCCTCATCTTTGGTCCGTCCTAAAGGTGTCAGACTAACTTAGGCTACTAACCATGCATGGGCCCTGTAAACATCATCGGGTTTTCATCCTATGTGTACGCCCCAATTCAAGTCCATTGCTCGATCTTCCCTTTGAGCCTATGTGTTTCGGGAAGGTCATGCCCCAACTCAGTGGTTCCACTTCCTCCGGGTCCAATACATGCATCCATTCACACGGGACACCTTCTTAGGTGTCCCTTCTCCCTACCGAACTTCGCGGACTTTCAATCCCTTCCTTGGGGATAAGTAGGAAGTCTCCTCAAGACTCAATCCCAACATTACTATCGTCCTCACAGTGGTTCCATCCCATTCACCATCCACTTCATTCAAATCCTCCATCATCCATCATGATTCTTACCTGGCCCGCCACATCCCGGTGGGATCATGCCACCTCATTCTCCATTCCCCTCAACAACAACCAGAAAGTTAACCACATGTTGTCCCCAACATCAGTGTTCCCTCTAAGGGTTTCACCCATATGATCCACTCTAACCAGTGTTCTGATCATCCCGATCCATCTCTGCTGGATGTTAAACCTATGGAATACCCTATGTTAAACATGGGAAGCTGAGGAAAATCTTAGATACATGCCTTGGGTACATGATTCCTCGCATTAGATGTAGGATTCCTTGAGATTCCATGCCCTCGAGAATCCCTATAATAAGGGGAAGAAACCCATATGTGCCAGTGTCCCAGCATCCAGACACACCAATGATGTCCAACATGACTACTCCCCTGACCAAAGGTTACTTCCCTGACTGGACCCTTTGGAATGTCCCGACAGAAGCAGTGTAATTAACTGGTGTCCATAAAGATATGGCACTAGGAAGAGTTTCATGAACAACATCTTAAATCTATAAGGGAGAACCAGACTAGGTGATGAGTTCCGAGGAGGAATCCATGGAAGGAATAACCTATATACCATCATCCCATTTTGATCAAGGATCAAACTTCCCTAAACAAGGAATGGATGTCACTCGCCTTTGGAAAGTGGGAATGCGGGGCAACAAACAGCGTCGCCATCCTCGAACAAGACGGACGCCCTCACCCCAGCAAAAGCATCGAAAATAGACCTCCCCCATACTTCTTTAATGATGTATAAGTGATGAGAAAACCCTTTATCTCTCATTAATCTCTCTTAAGTACACTTGATACCATGCCGATAATCCATGAGAAATTCTATAGGAACCTATTTTGTTCCTTCGGGTTGCCTTATCTTACTTTTACAAAAATGAAGTTATCTTATCTTTTTATTTGAATATTAAAAATGTTTTTTACATTTACCAAATTCATTTATCAAGGCCATTTCATCATTATCTTTCAAGGATATACTTGTTTTTAAGTGATTCCCTCTTCAATACTTCCCGATAAGCAAACCTATTTTGAGGGAACATCCTAAATTCTTACCTGATTTCAAGTACAATATATATTCGGTTTTAAGACACCATTGCATTTATAAAATAAGTATTTTTTATTATGAAAACCTTATTGGTTCACTTTTGGTTTTATATAAATTATTTTTCCCTTTTCTATTTTAAAGGCTCTATAGTATTTTCCTTAAAACCACACAAAAAATGGTTTAATGATAACATTTCTTAAATACTTTTTTACAAGTTTTCAATTATAATTGACATCACTTACCATGATACATGCCTATTTTTACCTTATGGATTTCCATGTATATTTTATTTCCTTTCATTCATGGTCAATTTTATGATATGCCCATTTTTTATGATTTATGACATGATTGTGGTACCCAATTCTTTACATGGGTAACCCTAATGTTTATGTAAGATTGATTATGTATGACTGTTTATGTGGAAAAAATATTCATGAAAAGTTGATATGGGTGCACCCAAATTTCCCTCCAATGCATTAGGTAAAGTTGAGTCTCAAGAGGCATTATGTGCGACGGTCTTGGCAGTTAGTCTTGGCTTGTGCTACCATGTGCAACGGTCTTGGTGGTTAGCCTTGGCTTGTACTACCATGTGAAATGGTATTGGAGGTTAGACTTCACTCATGATAAAGTCATGTTTCATGTTTTGTCCACATTATTATGACTCCATGATTATATGATTCCATGTTTATATGTTATGATTTCATATGTTACGTGTCTTTTTATATCATCATGTCATGTCTTCTATCCCATGTGTAAATGCTTTGTTCTTATGGTTATTCCCTTGCAGGGATATTTATCTCATCCCATTGTTCATGTGTTCCCCATGGTACCCTCTACATATTTTTGAGCACAATAGAAGTTAGTAGCTCAATTTGAATATTATATAAAGAAATGTTTTATTGAGTTCCATGTTTTTAGTTTTATGTGCCTAGTATTCCAAGAAACAAGACTTTATGGTTCTTGGATTGTACTCTGATGTGTAATTATGCTTAAAATCATGTAATGTTATATGAAAAAGGTTGGGGTTTCTATAGTTGGTATCAGAGGACAATGTAGTTATTTTTAGAGATTAGGAATAGAGAAATTTAGTAAGAATATTAAGCATGATACTATGTATAAGAAAACACCCCTAAATTTTGGTAAGTATAGAGTAAGTGGTTTATCAAGTAAATACATCCTCGTATGGATACAAATAGGTAGAGGTGGCTCTAGCACAAATTTATCTATGGGTAAAACCTGATATCCCTGCTTTGATCTTGACTCAAAAAGGAATTGGTGCACAAAAATTGGCCTTGATGCACTCTTGGTTTGACACTCCCATGGAATATGATTTGGAAAATTCATGATCTTGGTACCAACCATTTTTAAGGGAATGAAAAAACAATCCCATAAGAATGTAAGTTAAGAAATATATCAAGGATAACCTAGATTGAAACCTAGGGAATCACAAATTAGGGTATACTTATCCTTTACAATTTTAGCCTCTTATGTTCAAATTTTTCTTTTTATGATCAATAGATAAGTATTCATGCCCTCTAATTGTATGTTCTTTTCTTAGTTAATGGTGGTAAATAGAAGAACATGTGCCAATAATCAATGTCATAGGTAATGCAAAGATAGCCCTAATGATATAAATGATATGATGGGAATGGGTGCTCAAAACTTCATGACAGTACTTGCTCAGCTGGCTCAAGTTATGAAAAATAACTTGAATAATGTGGATCACCCTCCTCCTCCAAAGAAAGATCAAGTTGCCATTGAATACTTTATGCGGAAAATGCCTCCCATGTTTAGTGGATCTTATGATCCCCTCCTCATGGAATGGTGGATTAAGTCCATTGAAAATATATTCCCTGTCCTCCAGTGCTCAGAAGAAGATAAATTCATATTGTAGTTCTATCGTTTTGATGGGGAAGTTGATCGATGGTGGACACTGGTCAATAATATGAAGCTGCAAGAGGAAATTGATTCCACAGAATGGTCAAAATTAAATAAAATGTTTTTCAATAAATATTTTCCCCAAACCCTCTGTCTCAAGATGGAAAGAGAGTTACTCGGACTCAAGAAGAAGGAAGATGATCCCATTAGGGCGTATGAAGAAAAATTACCAATACTTGTAAGGTATGCCTATGGATTTGTCTTGAACATTTAAAGTAAGGTGGATCACTTCTTTAGAAGACTGAAGATGAGTATATGAAAATTATTAATGATTCAAGAATTTAACAGTTATGAGGAGATTATATGTCGTTCCCTCAAGGTTGAAATAGATATTGGAGACTCTCAGTGGTATCATGGGCCAGATGATAATAAGAAGAAAATGGAATCTAATGTGGGAAGTCCCGAAAATAAATTCCATGATGAAAAGAATCCTGATAATCCCATGTGTAAAAATTGTGGGAAGAAGAATCTTGGGAATTGTCTAAAGGGAACCAATAATTGCTTCAAATATGGAAAGTTGGGACATCTGGATAAAAACTACTAACAGGATATGAAGAACCCTAGTAATGTGGAAGAAGAAAGAATGGTTCATATCAATAATCTACCTATAGTTCATTTTTACAACTAAAGGATAATGGGAATTATGGGAACAAATTCCCTAATCATAGGGTTGTCGGAAGCAATCAACAACAACATCCAAGGAAAAAGGAATGGCTCATGCTATCACTACTTGTTGAGGTGGAGACGGACAATCATGTGGTGAAATTTAAACTAGTTATTCATTCAAGAATAGTAAACATACTATTTGACTCTGGTTCTATGCATTCTTTCATATATTGGAAGCTTAGTAGAACTATTCAAACACCACTACAAAATTTAGAGGATAATTTATCTATGAGAACAGAAAATGGGGAAATTATTGTGCCCATGGTTTATAACTCCTCCCTGGTTAATGTTTATGGACAGAACCTCCCAGAAAATCTCATCATACTTCCTTTAGTGGATTTCAATGCTATCTTAGGAATGGATTGTCTATCTTTATAAAAATCCAAAATCAACTACTGGGAAAGGGAGATTACTCTTCACATCCCGAAGAATACTACAATTCCTTACAAGAGTAAGGAGGATAATGAATCTCCTTTAGAATCATTGTCTCAAGTGTGGATATTAATTCCTTGTGTGAAAGCATGTCTATCTCAAATGATTGAGATAAAGGATAGAATCATGCTTTAAGACATGCCTACTGTGAGGGATTACACTGATGTATTCCCTGAATAATTGCGAGGTCTTTCTCTTGATTGAGAGGTTGAGTTCTCAATTGAACTTACTCCTGGATCTCATCCTATATCAAAGACACCACATAGAATGGACATTGTTGACCTGGAAGAGATAAAGAAGTAGTTATAAGAGAATTTGGAGAAGGGTTTTATATGCTCAAGTGCTTCACCGTAGGGTGCACTAGTCCTCTTTGTCAAGAAGAAGGATGGATCAATTTACCTCTACATTGATTATCATGAGCTCAATAAAATCATGATAAAGAACGAGTATCCCCTACCACCAATAGATGACTTGTTTGATCATCTTGGTGGAGAGAGTTATTTTTCTAAGGTGTACCTTCATTCAAAATATCACCAATTAAAGGCGGGGAAGGAAGATATTCCCAAGACTACCTTTTGAATGAGGTGTGGAAACTATGAGTTCATAGTGATACACTTCAGACTCACTAATGGTCCATAAATTTTCATGTATTTACTAAATAGAGTCTTTAGATATTACCTCGATAAATTTGTGGTAGTCTTTATTAATGATATTCTTATATACTCCAAGAGCAAGGAGGAATATGGGGAGAATTTGAATACTCTGTTAAAAACTTTGAAAAGGGAGAAGCTATATGAAAAGTACAGTAAATGTGAGTTCTAGATGGTGGAAGTATCATTATTGGGGCATGATATCACCAGAAAAGGGATATCTATGGACTCTTCCTAGACAAAGGAAATTGAAGAGTGGCCTAGGAAAACATCTATAAAGGAGATCCGCAGATTTCTAGGCCTTCCTGTGTATCATCAATGATTTTGAATAACTTTTCATGATTTTCAAACCCAATAAAAAAGATTACATGGAAGAGAGTAAAGTTTTCCTGGACTCAGGAATGTGAATAATGTTTTAAGAAGTTGAAAAAGAGTTTAATCACTAGGCCAATACTCACACTCCCAACTAGTGGATAAATATTTGTGGTCTATAGTGCTGCTTCAAAGAAGGGATTAGACTGTGTGCTGATGTAAACTGATAAAGTGACAATCTACGCCTCAAGGAAGCTGAAAATTCATGAGAAAAACTATCCTACACATGATATGGATTTGGAGGTTGTGATCTTTGCATAAAAAATATGGTGGTATAATCTCTATGGAGATAATTGTGATATATATACAGATTATAAGAGTCAAAAAATATATTCACACAAAAAGAGCTTAATATGCGAGGGCAGAGATGGATAGAGCTCATCAAGGATTATGACTGCTCAATCCACTACCATCCCTGTAAGGAAAATAATATGGTGGATGATCTGAGTAGAAAGTATCCTTCATCTTTATCAATTATGAGAATTTATAAGAATCAGATCTTCTTAGATTTGTAGAGAATGGACATGGGAATCATTGAGGGGAGAACATCATCAATCCTTTATCAAATGGTTTATCAACCATACTTCATGGAGAAAATAAAGGATGCTCAAAGAAAATATGTGGGAATTCTAAAAAGGGTGAAAGATTTTAGAAATGGAAAATCCTTAGAGTTCACGATTGATGAGGAAGGAGTTGTAAAATTTGGGTCATGATTAGTGTAACATCTAATATAAAGATAAAGAAGAAGCTTATGAATGATGCACAAAGCTCAAACTTCTCTATCCACCCAGGGAGCACAAAGATATATCGAGATCTCTAATAGAACTTTTGGTGGGAAAATATGAATAATGAGATTATTGAATATACATAAAAGTGCCTAGTGTTTCAACAAGTGAAAGTTGAAAGATAGATGTATAAGGGGATGATGAAACCACTACCCATAACAACATGGAAGTGGTAGAACATCACCATTGACTTTGTCACTGGACTTCTAAGAACATCTAGAGGAAATAATGATATATGGGTCATTGTGGATCATCTTATAAAGACAGATCACTTTATCACAATTTGAGAGGACTTCTCATTGGATCAACTTTCGTAGATATATATCAAAGAGTTGGTAAGGATGCATGGAGTACCACTATCTATTGTATTCGATCAAGATCCTAGATTCACCATGAAGTTTTGGAAAAGTACCCAACATGCTCTAAGCATTGAACTAAAATTCAGTACATTCTATCATCCTCAAACCGATGGCCAATCTGAGCAAAGTATTAATACACTAGAAGATATGTTGAGAGAATGTTCTATGGACTTCAAAGTAAGATGGGACCAACATATTCCACTATTCAAATTCTCCTACAATAATAGTTTCCAATCAAGCATACGAATGGCACCATACAAAGACCTTTATAGAAAAATGTGCAGAACACCAGTGTATTGGGATGAAGTCGGTGAGCGTAAACTGCTAGGACCTAAAATGGTCAAAGAAATTGGGGAGAATGTGAAAACCATTTATCAGCACATCAAGGCCGCCCAAAGTTGACAAAAGAGTTATACAGTCAATCATAGACTAGACCTTGAGTTCAAAGTTGGATACATGTTATTTCTACACATATCTCTAAGGAAGAAGGTCATGAGGTCTGGGAAGAAAGGATAAGTCCTAGGTACATTGTCCCCTTTTGAGATTCTTGATCATGTTGAGGTTTTCTCCAATTGACTAGAACTTCCACCTACCATATTCAAAGTACATGATGTATTCTACATATCTCTCTTAAGGAAATACATATCAGATCCATCACATGTACTCTCTTAAGAGGTTGTACATTTGGAGGATGATTCTTCTTACGAGGAGCATCCAGTAAAGATCTTGGATTGTAAAGATAAACTTCTACATAACAAGAGTACTCACTTGGTCAAAGTGCTATGGTAGAACCATAAGTATGAAGAAGAAACATGGTAACTGGAGAAGGCAATGAAGGAAAAGTACCTGCACCTATTTATGGCTTAGAATGTAAAATGAAATTTTGAGGGTGAAATTTCATAATGGGAGAATAATTTAACGATCCAATGTTTTATCAATGGAAATTATCTTCTTATAATTATGTCATATAACCACATGAAATCACAACATAATGAACTACTAAGTACTTTGTGACCTTTAAATATAATATTTTCACTTCTATGATTTGAATTTTAAAAATCTGACATACACGGTTGTGATCAGTCAGAAGTTTGGAGTCTGATAAGACAAACTTAATTTTTGGTGAATAGTAAACTACACTTATGAATAGTAACCAACCCTTATGAATAGTAATATGACTCTAATGAATTTTAAATCATCCAAAATAATTTTAACCTCACTCTTGAATGTATAAATAAAATTTAGGCATCTTATAAGTCATAATATGACCATAGTAAAAGTATTGTAATTATTGTAAGTAATATATAATTAATTAAAATTAATTAATTAATTTAAAAGAAAATTTATTTTCATAAAAGATGTTAATAAATTATCAATTTTATTTCTTATAGTGTTAAGATAATTTTATAAGACCTTATGTAATTTTTTAAAGCATTATAAAACCAGTTATAGTTTTAAAATCTGTATTTTTCAAGTAAATTATGATTTAAATTAAATATTAAATTATTCATATTTAGAAATTTATTTTTAAAAAATGGATTTCATTTTTTTGATTCTACATATCAAAAAATGGTTAGTGTGAATTTTTGAGATTTTTCAAAAAAAAACTTGAATTTTTTATGAATAGTAAAATACAATAATTTGAAAATTAAGCTAAATATATGATTTATAGGGTCGTGGATGATGTTCTTCTGATGTAAGTACAATATATTATAACTCACATGAACTTATTACTTTTTTTGGTCATGTAATAATCCTTATTCTTAGTCTTGAGTGAAATTAATAAACTAATGAATTAAATATTATGAAAACTCTCATCTCCTCCACTATAAATACCACCACTCCTTACCTCTTCTCTTTACTCCTCTCAAGCCTTGTTCCTTGCCTAAATTATGAAAAAATCACTCCCCAATCTCGTCCCCCACGTCCAAATTCCCTTAGTCTCTTCAAAAGACCAAATCCTCTCCCCTTAAGAGGCTCTCAAGGAATATTGATTCAAGAGGTAAATTCCTCTTTTCAATTCTTTTACTTTCTTTTCAAGTTCATTTGTTTCCTTTTCTATCCTTACCTATCCTCATCTAAATGTTATTAAAACTCCAAAACCTTACATGTACTATAATATTGTTATTATAATGGAATAATTTATCACCATCTCTCCTTTACTCTTTTTTATACTAGTAGTAAAGACACCATCTGAGATGTGTTAATTTTCCACATTCAAGGATGATGGGTTTTCAATTTCTATTACCATCTTCAATTATGGCCATGAAATCATTTTTATGGTTGAAACAGACTATTAAATATTTATTTTATCTTATTTTATGTTTTTGAATCCTATTTCACACATGATGTAATGTAATAATACAAAACAAGTTAATTATGAGAAAAATAGCCAAATTAATACAAGCATTTATCATTAATGCTTTATATAATGATTCACCTTCACTCTAAATAAACAAATGAATTTTAAAAACATGTAACCCTTAGGATGTTAAATAATAAAATATAACTCTAATTCTAGACAACCATCCCCATTTTACATGATTCTCCATTCATGAAAATAAGTAAACTGGTTGTAAAAACCATGAAAACAAACGGACTCAAACAATGAAATTAAACAACTTAACCCATCAAAAAGTTCATGAATTAACATAAAAAATTTAAAATAAATCTTTTAAATATATAATAGGTTCTGTAATTATTAATTAATGAACCTAATTTTATTATTCAGGTCATTATTATCAAGTGGAGAACACCATCGGACTTAAGCTAAGGGATCCTCTCTATTTCACTTTTATTCAAGAATGTCTTCTATGTTATGCCCTTTTATGTGTAATCCATAATGATGGGGTATGATTTAAAACCTCCCCCATACTTCCTTCAAGATTTATAAGTGATGATAAACCCATTTCTCCCTCATTAATCACTCTTAAGTACACCTGATACCATGTCGATAATCCGTATGGGTTTATACCCGAACCCCCTTTGTTCCTTCGGGTTACCGTATTTTCCTTTTACCAAAATGAATTTATCTTATCTTTATATTTTAATCCTATAAATTTTTTTACATATACAAAATTCATTTATCAAGGCCCTTTCATCATTCTCTTTTGGGGATATACATGTTTTTAAGTGATTCCCTCCTCAATACTTCCTGATAAGAAAACCTGTTTTGAGGGGACTTCTAGAATTATTACCCAATTTCAAGTGCACTATATCGTCTATTTTAAGTCATAATTATGTTTATAAAATAGGTATTTTTTATTATAAAAACCTTATGGTTCACTTCTGGTTTTATATAAAGGATGGTTCCCTTTTCTATTTTAAAGGCTCTATAGTATTTTCCTTAAAACCGAAAAAAAAACGTTTTATTGCTAAAATTTATTAAATAATTTTCCTACATGTTATCACTTCTACTTGACATAACTTACCATGATACATGCATATATTTAATTTATGAATTTCCATGTATATTTTAGTTCCTTTTTTTCTGGAAACTTTTATGATACACCTATTAGTTAGGCTTTATCACATGATTTTGGTACCCAATTCTTTATATGGGTAACCCTTAAGATTATGTAAGATTGATTATGTATGATTATTTATTTAGAAAACATATTAATGAAAATTTAAGATGGTTTTTCCCAGATATCGGTCCAATTAATTGGGTAATGTTGAGTCTCGTGATATTATCCTTGGCTTATGCTACCATGTGAAATGGTTTTGGTGGTTATCCTTGGCTTGTGCTACCATGTGAAACAGTCATGGATATTAGCCTTGACTCTTTCTAAAGTAATGTTTCATATTTCTACAACATTATTAGGACTCTGTTTATATGAATCCATGTTTATATGTTATGATTCTATATGTTACATGCCTTTTTATATCATCATTCATGCCTTTTATCCCATGTGCTAATGATTTGTTCTTGTGGTTATTCCCTTACTAGGTTATTTAGCTTGTACCTTTTTTCATGTCTTCCCTAGGGTACCCTATGCATATTTTTTATAAAAATGGAATTTAGGAGCTCAGTTTGAATATTTAATAAACAAATGTTTTATTTAGTTCAATGTTTTCAGTTTTATGTACCTAGTCTTCCAAGACACTAGAATTTACGGTCCTTGGATTGTACTCTGATGTATAATTATGCTTAAAATAATGTAATTCTATATTTAAAAGTCTACAGTTTCTATATTTGGTATCATAATATGATCTAGTTATTTTTGGAGATTAGGAATAGAGAACTTTTGTAAGATCCTTAAGGATGATACTAAGTATAAGAAAACACCCCTAAAGTTTGGTGAGTATTGAGTAAGTTTTTTATCCAGAAAATACAACCCTGACTAGATACAAACAGGTAGAGGTGGATCTGAATAGATGTATCTAGGGGTAAAACCCAAAAATACCACTTTGAGCTAGACTCAAACGGAAACTGGTGTACAACAACGGGTCTTACTCCACTCTTGGTTTGACACTCCTTGGGTATGTGCTTTGGTAAATTCTTGATCTAGGTACAAACCATTATTAAGGGAATGAAAAAATCCTATAATAATATAATTTAAGAAATAGATCAAGGATAAACTTGATAGAAACCTAGGGAATTACAAGTTAGGGTATACTTCTCCTTTACAATTTTAGCCTCTTATGTTAAAAGTTTCCTTTTTTATGCTCAATAGATAAATATTAAAGCCCTAAAATTGTACGTTCTTTTTCTTAGTTAATGGAGTAAAATAAAATAACATGTTATATTAATCAATGTGATAGGGAATGTGAAGAAATTATTAATGATATGCCTGATATGATAGAAACAGGTGCTCAAAACATCACGGCAGTACTTTCTCACTTGGCTCAAGTTATGAATAATAACTTGAATCATGTGGAACACCCTCCTCATCTAAGGAAAGAGAATTTTTCCATTTAATCCTTCATACGGAAATGTCCTCTCATGTTTATTGGATCTTCCAATCCCTTACTCATAGAATAGTGTATTAACTCTGTTGAAAAGATATTCTCTATCCTCCAGTGCTCATAAGAAGAGAACATTGTACTGGAGGTCCATCAGTTTGATGGGGAAGCTGATCAGTGATGGACACTAATCATGAATACAAAACCCTAGAAGGAAATTGATTCCATGGAATGGTAGGAGTCCAAGAAAATGATTTTCAATAAATATTTTCCCCAAACCCTCCATCTCAAGATGGAAAGAGAGTTCGTCAAACTCAAGAAGAAGGAGGATGAGTCCATCGGGATGTATGAAGTAAACTTCACAAGGCTTACAAGGTATGCCTCTTTCTTTTTCTTGAACATCGAAATCAAGGTGGATCACTTCTTTATCATACTAAAGATGAGTCTATGAAAAGCATTGGCAATTCGAGACTTTGACAGTTATGAGGAGATTGTTCGTTATGGCCTCAAGGTTGAAATGGAGATTGGATACTCTCAGTGTTATCGTGGGACCAATGATAAGAAAAGGAAAATGGAATTTAATGTGGGAGGTCCTGCAAATAAATTCCATGATGGAAAGAATATTGATCATCCCATGTGTAAAAATTATGGGAAGAATCATCCTGAGAACTTTCTAATGGGAACCAGGAATTGTATCAAATGTGGAATGTTGGGACATATGGATAAAAACTATCGATGAGATATGAATAATATCACTAATGTGAAAGAATAAAAAAAATGTTCAGATAAACATCAGCCTGTAATGTAGTGTTACAACTGCAAAGATCATGTGCATTATTGAACAATTGTCCTAAGTTGAGGTTTGTCGAAGGAAATCAACAACAACCTCCAAGGCAATAAGGAAGGGATTATGCTATCACTACTGCTGAGTTGGATCTAAAAACGATATGGTGATAGGTACGCTAGTTATTAATTTATGAATAGTGAGAATACTATTTGATTCGGTTTCTACGTATTCTTTCATATCTTGCAAGTTTAGTAGAACTATTCAAACCCCACCTCAAAATTTGGAGGATAATTTATCTGTGAGAATAGAAAATGGGGAAATTATTGTGTCCATGGTTTATAACTCCTACTGGGTTAATGTTTGTGGACCGAACCTCCCAAAAAAATCTCATCATACTTACTTTAGTGGAGTTTGATGCTATCTTGGGCATAGATTGGCTCTATTTATACAAATCCAACATCAACTATCGGGAAAGGGATATCACCCTTCACATCCTGAAGCACCCTCTAATAATTTAAAAGTGTAAGTAGGTTGATGAATCTCATTTAAAATCATTGTATCATGTGTGGATATTAATTCCTTATGAGAAAGCATTTCTAGCTCAAATTACTGAGACGAATGATAGAATCATGCTTGAATACATGCCCATAGTGAGGGATTACACTAATGTATTCCCTAAAGATTTGTATGGTCTTCCTCCTGATAAAGAGTTTGAGTTATCAATTGAACTACTTCTTGGATCTCTACCTATATCAAATACCACTTTTAGAATGGCCACCGTAGAGCTGGAAGAGCTAAAGAAGTAGTTACAAGAGAACTTGGAGAAGGATTTTATATGCCTGAGTACTTCATTGTGGGGTGCACAAGTCCTTTTCATAAAGAAGAATGGTGGATCAATGAAACTCTGTATTTATTATCATGAGATCAATAAAATCATGATAAATAAAATGTATCCCCTTCCAAAGATAGATGTCTTGTTCGATCAGCTTCATGGGGCTAGTTATTTATCTAAGGTGGACCTTTGGTCAGGATATCACTAATTAAAGATGAGGAAGGAATATATTCCCAAGACTACCTTTTGAACGAGGTATAGACACTATGATTTCATAGTGATTCCCTTCAGACTCACTAATGCTCCATCAATTTTCATGGATTTAATGAATAGAGTCTTTAGGGATCACCTCGACAAATTTGTGGTAGTCTTTATTGACGATATTTTGATATACCCCAAGAGCAAGGAGGAACATGAGGAGCATTTTAATACTATGTTAAAGACTTTCAGAAGGATAAGTTATATACAAAGTATAGTAAATGTGAGTTCTAGAAGGAGGAATTATCATTCTTGGGGTTTGTTATCACCAGTAAAGGGATATATGTGGACCCTTCCAAGACAAAGGCGATTGAAGAGTGGCCCATGACAACATTTGTAATAGAGATCCATAGATTTTTTGCTCTAGCTGGGTATTATCGACAATTTTTGAAGAACTTTTCATGATTTTCAAACCCAATTACAAAGCTGACATGGAAGGGAGTAAAGTTTTCCTCGACTCAGTAATGTGAAGATTGTTTTAAGGAGTTGAAAAGGAGGGTAATCGTTATGCCACTACTCACACTCCCAACAAGTGGATAACTCTTTGTGGTTTACAATGATGCTTCAAAGAAGGGCCTAGGATGTGTGCTGATGAAAAATGATAAAATGATAGCCTATGCCTCAAGGAAGATGAAAATCCATGATAAAAACTATCCTACGAATGATCTGGAGTTGGTAGTTGAGATCATTACATTAAAAATATGGAGGTATTAACTCTATGGGGAGAAGTGTGAGATATATACTAATCACAAGAGTCTAAAATATATATTCACACCAAAAGAGCTTAATATGCACCAGTAAATATGGATAGAGATCATCAAGGATTATGAATTCTCAATCCACTGCCATCTCGGTAAAGAAAATAATGTGGAGGATGCTCTGAGTAGAAACGTTCCTGCATCTTAATCAATGATGAGAATTGAAAAGGATCTGATCTTTTTAGATTTGAAGAGTGTAACATCCCAGTTCCAGAAGCCGCCCAAAGGCGACCCATACCTAGTTGGTCACATGGCCTCAAGTGCATTTCCCCAAACTCCACAGGCTTCCAACTATCAGCGAGGGCCTTGGGTGTGATAGTTGGGAAACTATGCTCTCATTAGCAGAGTAACACATAAAAAACAAAATATATAGCAATAACAGATGCAGTATTAATACCATACAACAGTAAACAGAGGAAGAATAAAATAAATAAACAACTGGAGCACATATATAAAATGATGCATGATACATATGTCTAGGAAAATAGCCAAACATGTCACAATTCTGCAATACAGTACTAAATCAAATTAAAAAAGAAAGCAGATAAAACTCCTCAACATTGCAAGCATCAGCTTGGTCCCATGCTCTCCATCTCCACAGTAGTCAAGTACCTGAAGTAGAAGGGCACTTTCCCTTATCTATACCTGCAACAATATAATCTATTTGGGCCCAAAAGCATGGCCCAAATAGGGTGTGAGACTAAATCCCAGAAGGCAACTACCAAGAAATCTGTGATTAACAGTCAGTGAATATATATGGAAGGCAATAAACAAAATAAGCAGTAAATAAGAAAGTACTCAATAGTAAAAAAATTCCACAGTTTCAAAGCATTCAGTTCCACATAGAAATTAAACAGATAATCACAAACATGTAACCCTCTGGGATGTACTCACAACATAATACCCTCTGGTTCTACCTAGAAAAAACAAACAACCCTCTGGGATGTACACACATTCCAACCCCTCTGGTTCAGCTTTAGTATATACTCTATGGGGAAGCACTCATCATAAATTCCCCCTATAGTCTCATATTGGTGACTAAAAGGTGCTCTGGGGAAGCACTTACGTCTTATTCCCCCTGTGGCTCACGTTGAGGAACTACAGACACTCTGAGGAAGCACTTACGTCAATTCCCCCTATGGTCTCTCATCGTAACAATAATAATAGACACTCTAGAGAATCCCTTACCTCTATTCTCCCTATGGTCCACTACACTAGGTTCTCACGGCCCTGTGTAATTCAAACAAGCACAGAAATGCAATAAGGCCAAAATAAACCTCAAGAACTACTTGGCTAATAGTCTACAACATATCATAGCAGGTCATCTAATAATCACTCCATCCTAACAATACTAGGCATGGAAGGTAAATATCCAAACATGCAAAGCTAGACCAAATGGTCAAAATCATGCAAACATGGGCAAACACATCCATTTCAAGGTAAATAACCCTATTTAAAATCACCAAACATCTACTCAAGCACACAAGGCATAGCAGGAAAATAACAAGGCTAAAAATGTAAACACACGATACCCCGAACAAGGGTATTGGGCACTTTTGCACATAAAAATCAAAGAATATCTATGGAAAGGCACAAACCACCTACCCCAGCGTCGTGAGATCAATATATGTGAATATCAGGCCTTGAATCTCCCTATAAAATTGTAGATCTATAAAAACATTAAAAAAATTCAACTGAGGATAACTCGTGAGAGAGGAGAAATCAGGATATGATGTTCAAGAAGAATGGAGAACTCACTGATGTGATTCCAATGCAATTGAAGATGGTTTATTTGGATAATGGACACTCAATCGGGGGCTCGATGAAGATTAGCATCGTATGGATGCTCTCGGAAGAACTAGGTCGAGAAAGAGATGGTTCAGTCTGTCAGATGTGAACACTGTATGTTTAATGAAAAAAAGTACACGATGTGTACTTTAGAAGTACACGGTGTGTACTTGCCTTCATCGACCCCCGCATTAGGCGGTCTCTAGGTCACCACACCTGGCCATGTGTATGGCCGTGACACAGCCAGCACCTGGATACCTGTGGTAACCGATTACACGACGTGTACTTATAAAGTATGCAGTGGGTACTTAAGAAATTTCCAGAAAACTCCTCTTTTTCCTCAAAAACAACAAAAAAGGAAAACATACATGAAAAGAAGAACTAGGTTCTTACCAACTTCCCCCTTTAAATATATTTGTCCCTGAATTTCCCTAGAAAGGTGGCATAGAAGAATAATCCTCAAACAGCTCTGGTCACTGTGATCGTACATCGGCCTCCCTCTCCCATGTGTCATCCTGTACTCACCCGTGCTTCCATAGCACTCATACCAAAGGAATAGACTAGCCATGGAGAACCTTCACACTTCAATCAAAAATCCAGATAGGATACTCCTAAAAAGAGGCGTCCACCTCTAACTCAACCTCTTCGGTTTGAATAACATGAGACGGTTCTGAGAAATAACGTCAAAGCCTAGAAACAAGAAAGATGTCGTGCATAGCCCGATACCTTTGAGGTAACTACAGCTGATAAGAAATCGGCCTAACTCTATCCAAAACCTCAAACAGCCTGACATACCTCAGCGAAAGCTTACCCTATCTCTTAATCCTCTTGTTCCTCAACCTCAGTGTGACATGCATTAAAACCTAATCCCTGACCTCGAACTCCAAAGGTCATCTCTATTGATCAGCATAAGACTTCTATCAAGACTGTGCAGTATCCATTCTCTTTTGAATCAACTTTATCTGCTCTGTGGTCTCCTAGACAAGACTAGGTCCCAACATAGCTACCTCTCCTACCTCTAGCCAACATAAGGGTGATCATCATGGCCTACCATATAAATCCTCATAAGGATCCATATAAAAAGTTGCTTGAAAACTAATATTGTAGGCAAACTCCACAAGAGGTATGTGCTTCTCCCAATAACCTCCAAAATCAAGGATGCATGCTCGCAGCATGTCCTCAAGTACCTGAATTGTACGCTTGAACTAGCCATCTGTCTGAGGATGCTAAGTTTTACTCAAAAGTACTTGTATACCCAAAGCCTTCTGTAGCCCCTTCCAGACCCAAGAAGTAAAACGGGTGTCCCTGTCTGAAACAATAGAGTGTGGAACTCCATGTAGATGTACTATCTCGCGGATGTACAATAATACCATATCATCAACACTGAAGGTCTCCTTGATCATCAAGAAGTGAGAAACCTTCATGAGTATGTCAATTACAACCCATAAAACATCATTTCCTCAAGGAGACCTCGGTAAAACTGTCATGAAATTCAGCGCGACATCATTCCACTTCCACTAAGGAATGGGTAACTACTGCAAAAGCACTGCTGGTCGTTGATGCTCTGCCTTCACCTGCTAGCAGGTGGAACACCTCATGACGAAACTAGAAAAATCTCTCTTCATACCTAGACACCAATATTGATGGTGTAGATCATGATACATCTTGGTGACACCAGGATGAACAGCCCAAACTGAGGAATGAAAGTCTCGCATCAACTCCTTGCGTATCTCTGTTGACACCCACACGCACCCCTAGAAACGCAAGATCTCATCCGCACCTATGATCCATACAGGAGTAGAGTTTTCTCCTGAAATGCTCTCTCGTAATACTAGGCCTTCAGAATCTGATAGCTGCCTCATTTTCACTCGGTCAAGAAGAGTAGAGGTAACAGCTGCAGAATAAATAAATGTTTTCCCCTGTCTATCGTACACCTCAAAATGAATCTCAGAGAGCAGATCCATAAACTGCCACTCACTACTAGCCTCCTGAACTGCCTGTATCTGAGTCCTCCTACTCAGCGCATCAGCCACAACATTGCCTTTCCTATGAATGTAGGCAAGCTCAAAGTCAAAAGACTAAAGGTACTCAACCCACCTTCACTGTCTCAAATTCAGGTCACGCTGAGTGAAGATATACTTGAGAATTTTGTGGTCAATGAAAACCACAAAATGCTCTCCCAGAAGATAATTTCACCAACAGCGTAAGACATGAACAACTGCTACCAACTCAAGATCGAGTTTCGGTTAATTCCTCTCATGTGGCCTCAACTGCCGAGACCGGTATTCAATGACTCCTTTTCCCTGCATAAGCACTGCTCCCAACTCGATACCTGAAGCATCATAATACACAGTATAGCTTTTTCCCAGCTTTGGAAACACAAGTATCAGTGTTGATGTCAAACTCCCTTTCAGCTTCTGAAAGGATGACTTGTAAGAATCTGTCCATAAGAACTTCACACCCTTCTTAGTCAGGCCCGTCAGTGGCACTACTAAGCATGAAAATTCATGTATGTAATGTTTGTAGTATCCATATAGCCTTAGAAAACTTCATACCTCAAAGACATTCTTCATCTTCTCCTACGAAACTATAGCTCTTACTTTCTTAGGGTCTACTAATACTCCCGTCTCAGAGATAACATGACCCAAGAAGTGAATTTGGTCCATCCAAAAGTGGAATTTTTAAAGCTTAAAATATAACTAATGCTCTATCAGTGTACTCAAAACTCTCTCAAGATGGGTGGCATGGTTGTGTAGAGTGTGATAGTACACCAAGATATCATCCACAAAAACCACCATGAAAGAATCCAAGTATGGATGGAACACTCAGTTCATCAGTGCCATGAAAACTACAGGCACGTTCGTGTGACCGAATGACATAACCATGTACTTTTATAGACCATACCAACTCTGAAAGGATATAATAGGTATATCATATGGTCTAACGCACAACTAATGGTATCTGTACCTCAAGTTAATCTTCAAGAACACCCGAGCTCCTAGAAGTTGATCAAATAGATCATCAATCTTCGGCAAGGGATATCGGTTCTTGACCAGCAACTGGTTCATCTTCCGATAAACCACACAAAGTCTGAGGGTACCATTCACCTTCTTCGCAAATAGTATAGGAAAACCTAAAGGATAAGTACTAGGTCAGATGAAACCCTTTGCCTGCAACTCCTCCAACTGCTTCTTGAGCTCATGTAACTCTAATGTAGCCATCCTATAAGGAGTAATGGTCACTGGTACCACTCCTCGCATAAACTCAATTAAAAATTCTACCTCTCACTCTGGAAGAAAACCTAAAAAGTCTACTGGAAATATGTCCCTGAAATGATCCACTGTTAGAGTAAAGTCAATTTGTGAAGTCCCCTGGTCATCCAGATATAGACTAGAAATATAGGGTATGACTCCTCCCAACCCATGATGCTCAGGTCCTGCTCTTCTCACCTGGACATCTCATCCACACTTATGAAGAATGATCCTCCCTTTGGTGATGTGAAACTCACCCTACAATGATAGAAATCGATGACAGTCTGGAAGGGTACTAACCAATCAATTCTGAGAATGACATCATAGTATATCATCTCTAGGACATAAAGGTCCCATAAAAAGTGACACCCACCAATCTCAAGAGGGAACTCCTTATACTGACATACATTAGCCATTATTGTCTCCAACGGTGTGTCTAGCATCAAGATATCAGTAGAAGAAAATATACATATCCCAAGGCTCTCTATAATAGAAAATGATATAAAGATATGGGAAGCCCCTATATCGAAAAGAGCATAAGATAAAACTGAGGAAACTAGAATCGTACATCAAACTGTAGAGGGTTCAGGATCTTGCTCCTACTGGGCCTACTCTAATACAAATTTCTAACCTAAACCGCGGCCCTGTGACCCTGCCTGACCAATCTGAGCTGATCTAGCCTATTTTGGCTAAACGACTGGTGACTTACTACCACGGCCACGACCTCCACCTCAGCCCGAACGGACGGAAAAAACTCCAGTTCCCTAACTGATGAGATAATGGTGGTGCTGCTTCTGAATGCAGAGTCATAGAAGAACCCATGTCACTAGATGCTAGTGAGAATATCTGAAAGAAGTGCTAAAGATGGCCCATCCTGCCACTAGATCATCACTCCACTAGGTCTCTCGGGAAATGTGGCCTCATATGCCCACTCTTCCTACATTGGTGGCACACCACCTGGATACCAGAAGAAGTGTCTCACCTCCTTCGATCACTACATTAAGAACCCCTTCAGCGCTTCCTACTGTCAGTAGGAGGGATACTAACTATGGATGTCAAACCGCCCTAGCTCACAACTCTAGAATCCCTCAGATTGCGCTCTGTGATCAGCGCCTGGTTGAAGATAGAAGTGATGGAAGTCAACCTAAAGATATTCACCTGCGATTGGATGTCGTGCCTCAGACCATCCTCAAACTTCCTTGCTAGTAATAACTCATCACCTCTTGGAATGGGTGTAAAGAGCTGCAGCTCTGTGAAGTGAGAATAATACTCCATAATATAAAGAGTACCCAACTCCAGACTCATGAAATCTCAGGCTCGATTGGCCCTCAATGTCTCTGAGTATAATTCATCATAGAAGGCATGCTTGAACTCATCCCAGGCCATAACCTACTAGCATCCCGCTTGTGAGATCACATCCCACCATCTCTTGGAGAAATCCTGAAGCATATACGTAGCGAGCTTGACTCTCCTCTCTGGAGGTGTCTCCAGATGCTCGAAGATAGAAAGCATGGCTTCTAACCATGAATCTACAGCCTGAGATCCTCCTTCCCCTATGAAGGTGGGAGGATTTTGCTGCTATAAAACCCACGTCATCTATGACATAGAAGGGGCAGGATGTGGTACTTTGTGGAAGGTCTTCATGAACCTCATGAAGCCCTATCGGAACTGTTCATCATCACCTATGTCTGGAATGATGGTTGGTACTATGATTATCACAACTGAAGGATCTACTAGAAGTCCTTGATCAACCATGCCTGACATCTGATCACTACCCTATAACTGTCAGATAATTGGAGGACGTCTTGGTGGCATGACTCTGCAAGGTCAAGCGCAAACCTTAGATCAATATTTTCAAGGACTGAAAACTAGGAGTGTATGAATGGAACATGAGAAAGAAATCATTCAAGTTTTACAAAACATGGATACATGGCATGTATACTTAACTACACAGTGTGTTCCCTTAAGCCTTTCACATGGGTGTGTACTTCTGCCAAAACTAGTTGTGTAACACCCCCAAACACATGGCGTGTTGTCCTAACACATGGAGTGTACTTGAGTCTTCTTCCCCTGCCTGAGTCCTTTTACACGACTAAGCTACATGGTTTTCCTAGAGCAAGACTACACGGCGTGTTTGTTCCAGACACGACATGTACTAGATGAGCTTCACTGACCTATGTTGTTAGTGACACGGCCGGATACACGGCTTACACTACACGGTGTGTTCAAAGATGACACAGTGTGTATAACTTAACCTTTCATCCATCTGTGTTGTTAGTCACACAGGTGGACACATGGTCTACCCCACATGGTGTGTACATCCGGAACACGACATGTTCTACCAAGATTTCCCAACCCTGTTTTTCTACCCACATAGTCAGTAACACAGTTAGAGACTACACGGTGTGTACATACAGTACACGGCGTGTACTTAAGAAATTTTTTTTTTCCCAAACAAAAGAACACATGGCGTGTATTAATCATTACACGCCGTGTATTCTAGTTCTTTCTAGATAGTAAGCCTCAGAAACTTCTCTGAAACCCAGAAAAACACTGAAACGAACATTAAAGTTCCAAATTCTGATTCATGAGGGCTCATACTCCCCGCAAATCAAAGCTCGGTATCTTATACATGTTATAATAAGGAAAACGGTGCTATGATCCACCAAATTCTGGTCCGTGTGGGCCCATAACACCTCAAGAACCAATGTTTAGTGTTCATTCAAACAAAACCTTACACAATCAATACCCTATAAAACAGAAGGTAATTTATCAAGGCATCTATCACAACAACATACATATCTAGAACAACATCTATCACAACAACATTCAATCGCTAATGCAACCTAAATGGCATGGAAAGAATGCATTACATGTGATTCCTAGAAAGTGCCTATATGATTCATGATATGGAATACCCTCATCTCATCAGGTTGCAACAAAAATAGAACCTCAATAACATCAACAATAATAGCACAAAACATGTGAATCCCCCAATGTTGAAATCAAATCAAATGTAAAATTGAAAAACCATAAAAATTGAAATAACGAGGTAGACTGGATTTTCTCTGTACACAGGTTAGAAAATCTCGGGCACAACTTATTACCAAGTAGCTATTTCCATCCTATCCCTGACTATAGGCTCCAAACATTAACTTAAGAAGAAAAGAACCCTCTAATAACACTTTGTAACATCTCGGTTCTGAAAGCTTCCAAGAGGCGCCCCGTACCCGGTTGGTCACATGGCCTCAAGCACATTTCCCTGAATGCCAGAGGCTACCGACTAGCAGTGAGGGCCTTGAGTATGATAGTGGGGAAACTATGCTTTCATTGGTAGAGTAACACAGTAGAAACAAAATAGATAGAAATAGAGGAAGCAGTATTAATACCATATAACAGTAAATAGCGGAATACTGAAAGAAATAAACAACTAGAGCACATATATAAAATGATGCATCATACATATGTCTAGGAAAATAGCCAAACAAGTCATAATGCTGAAATACAGTACTAAACCAAAGTACAAAAGAAGGTATATGAAACTCCTCACCATCGCAAGCCTCATCTTGGTCTCATGCTCTCCAGCTCCACAGTAGTTAAGTAACAAAAGTTGAAGGGAACTTTCCCTTATCTAGACCTGCAACAATATAATCTATTTGGGACCAAAAGCATGGCCCAAACAGGGTGTGAGACTAAATCCTAGTAGGAAACCACCAAGAGATATGTGCCTAAAAGTTAGTGAATATATATGGTAGGAAATATAAAAAAGAAGCAGTAAACAAGGAAGTACTCAACAGTAAAAAATTCCACAGTTTCAAACCATTCAGTTCCACATAGCAAGTAAACAGATAACCACAAACAAGGAAACCTATCGGATGTACTAACAGCCTAATCCCCTCTGGTCCTACCTAGAAAACACAAGCAACCCTCTGGGATGTACACACAGTCTAACCACTCTGGTTCAGCTTTAGTATAGACTATCTAGGGAATCACTCACCGTCAATTCCCCCTATAGTCTCGTATCAGTGACTAAAAGGTGCTCTGGGGAAGCACTTATGTCTCATTCTTCATGTGGCCCACGTTGAGGAACTACAGACACTCTAAGGAAGCACTTACGTCAATTCCCCCTATGGTCATATATTGTAACAATAATAACGGACACTCTAGAGAAGACCTTACGTCTATTCTCCCTATGGTTCAATACACTAGGTTCTCACGGCCCTATGTAAGTAAAACAAGCAAAGCAATGAAATACGGCCATATTAAACCCGACGAACTACTTGTCTAATAGTCTACAATATATCATAGCATGTCAGATAATAATCACTCCATCCTAACAATACTAGGAATTGAAGGTAAATATCCAAACAGGCAAAGCTAGACCAAGTAGTAAAAATCATGCAAACATGGTCAAACAAATCCATTGCAAGGTAAATAACCCTATTTACAATCACCAAACCTCTACTCAAGAACACAAGGCATAACAAGCAAATAATAGGGCTAAAACTGTAAACACGCAATACCCCGAACAAGGGTATTGGGAACTTTTGCACATAAAATTTGAAATACTATCTATGGAAAGGCACAAACCCCCTACCTTGGCATCGTGAGATCGATATATGTGAATCTCAGGCCATGAATCTCCCTAGAACATCGTGGATCTATAAAAAAGTTAAAAATATTCAACCAAGGATAACTCATGAGAGAGAAGAAATCATGAGATGTTGTTCAATAAGAAGGGAGAACTCACGGATGTGATTCCAATGCAATCGATGGTGGTTGATTTGGAGAACGGATGCTCGATCAGGGGCTCAGCAAAGATCCACATTGTACGGACGATCTCAAATAAACTAGGTCAAGAAAGAGATGATTCAGTCTGTTAGATGCGACCCCTGTACGTTTAATGAAAAAAGAAAGTACATGGTGTGTACTTTAGAAGTACATGGCGTGTACTTGCCTTCATAGGCCACCGCATTAGGCGGTCTCCAAGTCACCACACCCGGTCGTGTGCATGGTCGTGACACGGCCAGCACCCAGCTACCTGCAGTAACCTAGTACATGGTGTGTACTTATAAATTACATGGCGTGTACTTATAAAGTACACGGAGTGTACTTCAAAAATTTCCAGAAAACTCCTATTTTTCCTCAAAAACACCAGAAAAAGGAAAACATACCTGAAAAGGAGATCTGGGTTCTTACAAAGAGAATGGAAATGGGAATCATTAATGGAGGAACATTATCAATACTTTCTCAAATGATTTCTCAATCATCCCTTATGGAGACACTACTACAAATATGGCTTATAATAGCGCTAAAAATGGCCTTTAACAGTGCTAAAAAAGCTCTGTTAATCTCAGTGAGATAAAGGGGGGTTCCCTTTATCAGCGCTAAAAAAAGCGCTGATAAAGGTAGTATTTATCAGTGCTATTTTCAGCACTGATAAATGTATAATATATCAGCGCTATTTTGAGCACTGATAAAAACTACCTTTATCAGCTCTCAAAATAGCGCTGATATATTATCCATTTATCAGCGCTTAACTAGCGCTGATAAAGGCCAAAGATCCTATCCAAAACCATAACCTGCACAGAACCTGCCCAGCACCTGCACACATTACAGCACCTACACATAGTCCAAACAAAACCTTCACACAGCACACACAACACCCACACACAAAGCACAGAAGAACAAAAATGGTACATACATTTACTTGAAATCATGAATACAAAACAACACACTTCTATATACATTTCAAACAATGTTTAATTTGGTTACAATTACATTTATCCAACAAACAGTTAAAAAACAATGATGTTCCATCCTTTTTGAATCCATCCGCTCTAAAAGATTGTCATCCATAGCGGCGGTTTCCGAACAAAGCATTCGAACTGAGGAAAAATATTTCACCTACATAATAAAACAAATATTATGTTAGTAATACAATAATAAAATAAAGAATGGGGTTTCTAAATGGAATTATACTAGTGAGGCACAGAACATAAAATAACCAATTAACAAAATTGGTTCATGGTTAGGGCTAATCATCTATAATAATCAAATGGCCCAATTTTTAGTAAAACATGGATATATATCCCCCCATTCCATAAAAAAGAAGCACCCATGCCCCCTTCCCCAGCACACCCCCTACACACTGCCCACCCCCGAGCACACCCCTACCCCTGCACACTCCCTGCCCCCTGAACACCCCCTGCCCCCTTCCCCAGCACACCCTTGCCCACTGCACTTCCCCCCTACCCATTGCACACCCCCTTCCCACCCTCTACATATTTCAAAAGAACCCAGCACACCCCCTACCCCTTCCCCCTACCACTTTTCCCCCTTCCCCCTCCCCCAGAAAACTACCCCTGCCCTCTCACCATATCCCCTACACATCATAAAGAAAATACCTTGTATAGAAATTGTGCTCAATTTATATTATACACATAATATATATCAACACATTCTTATGTACTTTCATTCAATGTAAATACACATATATAGACTCTCTACATCTCATAAGAAAACCCTATTTAAAATTCACAAACACATTAAATCCATTTGAAAACACCCATCACACAACTTTCTCATTTCTTCAAACACATTTAAAGGACTTAAGCATGAAAATTCACAAGAAATACAACTGCATTCATTTTAAAAATAACTTTCAAGTCTATACACACCCCAAATTCCTTTGATAACACATTTTTAACCACATAAACATTTCATATAGTACACTTAGCAAGCAAATACAGCATAATAAAATCATAATATAATGTAAAATCATGGAATCACCTACATAAAGCATGGAATCTTCCGAAATCTGCTGGAAAACATAAAACCACACCTCCACAATACCTTAATAAGGACTGATTAAACATTAATATTGAATATATTAATGGAAACCCATGTTTAAATTGTGGTATTCCATGAGTTTAACATCCCACAAGGATAGAGTGTCATGATTTAATGTCTTACAAAGATGTAAGACCTGTGTGGATCAAAACACTAATAAAGGTGGATCAGGTAGGTACATCTCTAGGAGGGAGTACTTGGAATGTTTACCTGATAGATGGATCAAAACGCCCAATGAGGTCTGACCCAAGTGTGGTGCATCCCATAAATGTAAGGTTTCTCATTTTGAAGACTTATTCATATGCCACTAAGGGAAATACAAGAGGGAAAATAAGCGAAGGTGTACCCCAGTGAGGGGGTCACCATGGTTTACCATTGGTTGGGATTTAACCTCATGGAGGCTTCCTACGTACCCTATTTAGAATACAAGGATCAAAACCTATATATTTAAAAGAGTTATGTTGTGGGTATTACCCATGGTTATCTTCCCTTCACACTAGGAATACTCTTGGTTGGATGAGTATGGGTTTTGTGGGGCTTATGCATTGTCAGATTCTTAGGTTATTCCAAGAGTAGCAATGGGATGAATGGGACATACGTGCTAAGATGGACCATGTGAATGGCGTGATCCTTGTAAAGACACACGAGGCACAAAAAACATGTGGAGATGTCTGTAAACATTATTTATGGTGGCCATTGGGCTTATCAGACTCCCCATACCATCCATAAACACCTCAAAACATCATGAGGACCAGATTCCACATGATGGTGCATCACAGGGTTGATTCTTTTGATGATGTACTGGTCGTCTGATCTTGGATTTCATCTCAACCAGCCTTTCCCTTACTTGAATTATCCTGGGACACATATTTTGGTTCCAAAAAATCCCTCAACGATACTGATTATCTCATGCATCTACCTAGAAATAATTGTGCAAGTAAAACAACAACACGTGTTCTCAAATACAAGTTCAAACAAACGAGATACAGAAAATGGATTTTGTCGATCCTTGGTGGTTTTTTCGTTCACCCCATATGCACTGCACACCATCATGCCTTACTTCAATATTGATTTGTTCAAAGATCAATAATATGAATCCGGGGATAGAAAACATTGAGTAGTAAATTAAGATTTCAATACATCGGATCATTCTCAATTCACCAAAGAAGGTTGGAGGATAATCAATGATCATATATAGATAACATAAGTGGTAGGAATTCACCTTCATCCTATTTTTGTACAATCTTCCATCAGGTATGTTGCCCATTCGTTTCTAAACACATGTATATCATCTTCTGAATATGAGTTTTTGTGACAGTCATAGTAGTACTGAAAAAATATAAATACACAAAGGATTAATAAATATTTTAAATGAACTCGTAATTATTTTCAAAAATACATCATTAGGGATGCTAGTTTGTTGATGAAATACGATCTCTTTCATAAATTTACAAACATAATAACCACAGTCCTTTCCATTTGTTTGTTTTGGACACTACAGAAACATCGAAAACAATAAGTAATTTGATTTGATATGTGTTTGGATAGTGCAATGTTATTATATATACCCAGATACTTTTCCAGTTTTAGATCTTGTAGGCGTGCTCATCCTTATGCCTTGGATTCATTCCATGCATTATATGATATTGATGCACCACCCTATCATAACAGAATACTCATTAAAAGATAACACAAATTATATAACTAGATTTTTAGTTTTAAAATGTTGGATCTAGTGTATTACAAATTAACAAACGCCATCATGCGTGGTCGGTTTGTTGGATATCCATGCGTTGAATCTAGAAAACAAATATTTGGAGTATCCAAATTGACTGCAATTAGCATCCAATGATCCCTAAAAATACAAAATGGAATAAGTAAAGAAATAAATGAAAATATAGTTGATATGATTAAATTTTAGAGTTTTACTCCTACATCGTTGGTATTAAAAAGAGTATATCATCCGTAATTTTGTTTTCAAACGATTTGAGCAGGGATGACATTATTGCATCCTCTTTAACAGAATCTATTTTGTCTTTTGAAGATGTGGTGTGAGGACTAATGAGTCCAAATTTTTATTCATGGGGAAATCCCTTCAATTATTTTTCATATATACGTCTGTGACAAATATAAAATGTATTTAGTCAAAATTATCAGAGTATATCAGCTTTTATAAAATCAAATCATGAAAACTTACCTCATTATACATTTACAACTGAGGCGCCTATCCATTCATACTTGAGGAGTTCGTTTACATTTTCAGAACTAATGAAATCAGATATCTCCTCTCTATACATATCTTTTTCAAAATCAACTATGTGAGTACTGTCGTCTTTCAACTTTGTATCCACATGAGCCTGCAATGATATTAACTGTGGATATATAACGGGCGGGGTGAAGGTGCTCTTAGTAGACCGTTTCAATAGGTTGGTTGATCCTTGAGATAGTTTTGATCTGATATTTCGTTTCACCCCACAGTCTTTGTCATTCTGTAATAATAGTCATTGGTTCAGACCTTTTTTCATTAAATGTTAAAGGTCCAGCTTGAAAAATAAATAAGAAATGAATACATTTTTGTCGACATGTCTTTTTAAAAGAACTGTCGGCCATGCGATGAATGTTCCAACAACTTTTTCAACTGTATGAATGTCGTCATCGTCATTTGGAATAGGTAGCTTGGCACTCGGCTCATTAGCTATGTTAATTGACACTCTAAGATGATCTTTTGGAAGCTGTCTGTTGTGTAGCATGTCATTTTGCGTATTGAACACCTTAGCCCTCGCTACAAGGCGATAGGTGGGAGTTGATAAATATAAATCACATTCATTTTTACCCTATGGAATATTAGTACAGGAAAGGTATCAGTGTATATGTAAATCACATTTCATAGAAACAATTATTAAAACATTGATTACCTCATCTAAGTCAGGTTTTTTAGGGGAATGGCTCGCCTCAAAGCTAGTGGGGGGTGGGGTGAGATCGTCACGCACGGGTTGTTGTTGAGTTTTTTCTTATCTTTGCCTCTCCCCTATCAATTTTTCTATCATCTCTCTCTGGTATTGTAATTCTTCTTGAAAAATAGATAATTGTTCTTGCAGCTTTTCCATTTTTTCATTTTGATCCCCCACTTGTTTTTGTTTTTGAAAATATGTTCAGGGTGTCACCCCAAAACCCACACCTCTGACACGGCCATACTTTTCTAGCTGCTTCAAGGCTGATGAAAGTATATCTGCATCTGGTGCGGTTGTTTTTGATTCTTGTGACTATTTCAGATAGTAGAAAAATAAGTAGTTATTGTAATGTAATAGCAATTTAAAGAAACTCAAATTTATATTATGTCATACTTACACATGTTTCCCACACTTTTTGTGTGTTTTCATCTATCAATGTCCCCTCTTTATTTACACGAGCCTCCATCCATAGCACATGGCGTGGGATGAATATTTCTTTCAATTTCGATTCATCAATCTGCATATAAACAGAGAAACATGGTTATGGTGTTGTTTTATGTCACATACTAGTAGTAGGGTAGATTTAAAAGATGTACCAATTTTTTCTCAAGTTCAACGTAGGTCATCCTTGCTTTACGGTAAGGGTACGCTGGTTCTGTTGCGCGTTTTTTATTTTCATCACTTAGTAGTTGTTTCATAAATAAAAAACTGTCAATCAGAGTGATGAATACAAGAAAACGTCAAACAATGTATTACCCCACACAATGTACCTGAAAAGTATGCTCCCCACAACGGTTGCTAAATGCATCCCACGCTCCTTAGGATATCAAGTGTGCATAAAGAGGAGGTGGGTGCAGCTTGATTTTCCCTTCTACATCTTTAAGATGATATTTTGTTAAAATTGTGCGGAAACCTCTATGAATCCTTCTTGCAACTCTTAATACATATTCCTTGTGCAAGACATCTACTATAAATGCACTCTACAGTGGATGATGAAGGGTAAGTCAATGTTTTGGTATTTTATTTTATCTTAATAAATTAAAAAAATGATATCATAATGTTACCGTAATCTCTTCCCACATTAGTGTCTTCAGCCCAGTGACAACATGGTTCCACGACTGTACATCAATTGGAACGCGTTGCTGAGTAACGATTCTAATGTAGCTACTAAACATGGCTCTGTTGGGGTTAACATGTTGGCCTCACTTATTCCATCCCACCTCAAATTTGATGCCTTTTTCTTTTGCCTTAAGGATTTTGGCCAACACTCTCAAACTACGACTCTCTTGTTTTTTTTGTGCTTTTAGGGTTTTATTTCCTACCATTTCCTCAGAAGTAGCATCAATATCTTCCCTCGGAGCGCTAGCATCGGCAATGGGACCAGAAGCAACAGGTTGAGAAACCTGTTGTACCTCAGCACTGGGACCAGCAACAACAGGTTGAGAAACCTGTTATTGCTCTGCACTGGGACCACCAGCATTTGGTTGAGAAACATGTTGTTGCTCTGTAGTGGGACCATCAGCTACTGGTTGAGAGACCTTTTGTGCCTCGGGATTGGGCGCATCAGCAGGTGCATAAGTCATTATCTGCAGAAGTGGTTTAATATTTAATTTAGATTACATAAAAATAGCAGCGAACAGATAATAACATAACATAACACAATGTATGTTACAATAAACAAATAAACTGATTATTGTACTCTTTTTTTTCTTTAAAGGATGAAGTGATTTGACTCCTCTATCAACTATGTAAATTACTTCATTGTGGTATCCTCTGACATACAAAACTCCGTCTACATTTGGACCACTGTGAAATGATTGTGAAGTCCCTATAAAAGGGTCAACCTTCATTGAACTTTCATCTGACCCTTCAGTTGTTTTGGTCGATAACAGAACAATTAAACAATTTCGGTTTGCGGGGTCTGGAACATAAAATACTTGTATTGCCTGTGATGCCATTATAAATGGTTCGTCTTTCTCCCCTTCCTTACTAAAATCAACTTTCACGAATCCTAATTCATCTATTTTAATAGCACTCCTGTTATCAACCCACTTTCATTGAAAATCGGCACTTTGAATTTTGTATAATCCAACTCCCATATTCGTTTGAGGATGCCAAAGTATGACATATTCGCATAAATTGGATTTTTTTCCTTAGCACCAGAAACATGCATCGCCTCAGCCACAAGTGTAACCCCACTATTCTGCATGGTACTGTCTTCATCATGTTCATTAGTATAGAATGTATAACTGTTAACTGCATAAGCATTGTAAGATAATACGTACACACTTGCTCCTCAGGCCAGCCATCGAAGTCGTTCTGAAATTGAGTCTGGATTTTCATCTAACTGCTTAAAAATATGGTCTCGAAACCATCCTATAAACTATCGATTATGTGTATCTGATGTCCATTTTTCAGCCCTAGAAGGATTCAAACGCCTAATAATTTCTTTGTGGGTTTGAACATATGGGTCAACGTCGAAACTGTTATGCAAAATGTAAAGGTGGGTCTGCTCCCGATCTGTAATATTGATTGTGACAACCTCTCTTCCAGAAATTCCTTCACCCTCAAGCCACTTAGTGTGACAAGATTTCGGTAGGCCAATGATTTCCACACCAGACAGGTATTCGGTACAGAATTCAATAGCTTCCTCAACAATATATTGCTCCGCAATACAACCCTCTATCCGACTTCGGTTTTTGAAATACCCTTTCAAAATCTTCATATACCATTAAATTGGGTACATCCATCTATAATGTACATGACTACATAGTCGAATCTCTCTCACCAAATGAATTATCAAATGAACCATCATATCGAAAAATGTCTGCGGGAAGAACATTTCCAATTCACATAATATGACGGCAATTTCTCTTTCCATAGTTGGCAATTTCGTCGGGTTAATAACTTTGCTGCATATAGATTTGAAGAAGAAATAGAGCTTCGTTAATGTATGGTGGACATTCTTGGGAAAAATGCAACGTAAAGCTATAGGAATTAGATCTTGCATCAAAACATGGCAGTCATGTGATTTCGGACCCTTTAATTTTAAATCTCCCATTGACACGATGCTCTTGATATTTGATGAATACCCCTCTAGAACCTTTACGTCATTCATGAAGTTGCAAAACTGATATCTCTCCTGCCTGGAAAGAGTGTAAGTAGCAGGAAGAAGAAATGTTCGTTTTCACCCTTCACTGGTGCCAACTCTTCTCGTATTCCCATCTCAACCACGTCCAATCTAGCCTTAATTCCATCCTTTGTTTTGTCGGGTGCATTTAGCAACGTGCCGATGACACTATCACATACATTTTTTCAACATGCATAACATCAAGAAAATGTCTGACATACAGACAATTCCAGTATGGTAATTCAAAAAAAAATGATCTCTTTTTTCAACCAGTTTTCATAATGTTTTTCGAAAACGGTTTACCAAAATTAGTGTCCAAATTTTTCACTTTATCAAACAATTGATCACCTGTTAGTGGAGACGGTGTTGTAGGTTCTTCTAAACTTCCGTCAAATGATGTCATCCGAGATCGGTACTTATGTCGTCGGGGTAGAAATCTACGATGTCCTAGAAACATGGTTTTTGATGAATGTTTCAACCTAATTGACTGTGTACCTTATTCACAAACGGGACACCCTTGAGTTCCTTTAATGCTATATCCTGACAAATTTCCATAAGTAGGAAAGTCATTTATCATCCCATACAACATGGCTTTCAAAGTGAACTGTTCATTTTTGTAAGCATCATACATCGTAACACCTGAATCCCACAATATTTTCAAATCCTCAATCAATGGGGCCAAATAAACATCAATATCATTACCCGGTTGTTTTGGTCCTAATATAAGCATAGATAACATGATTTATTTTCATTTCATGCATAACCAAGGTGGTAAATTATAATTTATCAACATAATCGTCCATGTACTGTGACTGCTACTTTGAAAACCAAAAGGATTCACCCCATCTGTAGATAATTCCAGACGAAGGTTTCTCGGCTCGTTCCCAAATTCAGGATACTCGTGATCAATTCTCTTCCACTGAGGAGAGTCTGTAGGGTGATGGAGTTTCCCATCTTTAATTCTTTTATCTGCATGCCATGTCAATTTTCCTGCAGTCTCCTCACTTCCATATAGGCGTCTAAACCAAGGAATGATTGGAAAGTACCATACAACTTTCATAGGACTAGAATCATCTTTCTTGTATCGGGAAGCACCACACTTTCGGCATTCTTTAAGTGATTTTTTGTCCTTGCGAAACAATATACAGTCATTCGGGAAATCATGTATTCTTTCAAAGATCATACCCATAGATCGTAACATTCGTTTGGCATCATATGTTCGGCTTGGGAGTTCATTATCTTTTGGGATCATGTCATTCATGAGAGCAAGTAGTTTCGTAAAACTAGTGTCACTCCACCCGTTGCCTGCTTTCAAAATATACAGCTTCAATACGGCTAACAATGCTATATATTTAGTGCAACCAGCATACAATGGAGTTTTTTCACAACTCTTTAACTTCTCAAACAATTTTGGGCAACCATAAAGTTCATCTTCAACTGTCCTTGTCATTTCCTCAATACGATCTTCGTCATCGTTCACATCTGTAATCACACCCTCCATACGATCATCTTCATTGTTCACGCTTCTAATCATATCAGATGATCTATAAAATGTCGTGTTCTCTGAGTCACTACCTATATTGGTTTTTCCCCATGTTTATTCCAACATGTATAACTTCGATCTATTCCGTGACAGATCAGGTGTTCTTCCAACTTCTATGGACTAATTTTACTTGAATAACAACAGCATAAACACGGACAAAGGATTTGAGAAGGGTCACATGCATGATCTTCTGTAAACTTGATAAACTCTTTCACGCCATCTTCATACTCTTTTGTCAACCGATTGGCATTCATCCATTCTTTATTCGTATTCATCGTCTTTATGGGTTCGATCTCGAGAACTTGCCTAATATTATGTTTTAATTAATCAGGTAGCATTTCTTGGGTTTTATAAAAACAAATCATGGTACAAATGCCTTTAAACACATGTGAAATCCATATACATGGTGTGTCCAGTAGGGTGAACATCATGTATGTATAAGATACCTGATTTAATCTGACATATATCAAATTTATTCCAAGTTAGTCTTACAAAGACTGAATGATGCCTTAGAAAATACATGACATGTGAACAAGATGAAACCAATGAGTAACAGGAGAAAACAGTAATAAATATGACGCTATCTCAATGTACTCAAGGTGATGATAAGATTTTGGTCAAAATCAACTATGGGCTGGGAGTACACTAATATTTAATTGAAAAAAACTACTAAAAACTGATCCAAAAAAGGATGAAATATCATATTCATCAAGTCCCTTAATACAACCAATGCATTAGTTAAACCAAAAATCATCTCTAAAAAATCATACAGGCTATAACTACTCCTAAAAGCAGTTCATGGTAGGTCCATCGATGTCCAACTCATCTAATGGTATCCTAATGTCAAATCTATCTTGGAGAAGATCATAGAACCTCATAGACGATCAATGTGACTATCAATTCCTGGATGAGGATACATATTCATGACTCTCATCGGGTTCAATCTCCAATAGTCCAACAAAAGAATAAATACCAATCAACCATCTATTTTAGAGAACTATAAAACCCCATAGTAAAGTACTATGCCATATGAAACCATTATATTCTATATCATCAAATTGTAATTCAAACAACTGATGCTCTTTTGGTGTTATTTTAGAAATTGTGATAGAAACTGAATTTTCTCCCAAAATTAACTAGATTATAAAGTTTATCTCTTTATTAAAAAGTAAATTTTATACCTCATCAGTGAAAACATCCTAAAAATGTACTACCATTGGGGGAAAAGAATCCTACAACATTCTAGAAACATCTACAATATGCCTGACTATTTGAGCCATTAGGGTACAATAAATATATAATTATAACATGCTATTTAAAATGAAATGTGGAAACAGGAAATCATACAGACTTCTGATAAACCCATAATACAAAACATATCACCTAGTATGTCTGTCACATATACAAATAAATAAATTAGAAAAAAACATTCTACAAAGCATAAAGGTACCATTAAATACTTACATTGGTCAACTTGTTTTAGAAATTATTTATCTTCATCCGTGCCTTGTACTTTCACCCATGAATTTGAAGGTGAGTATGCGTACACGATAGTTGACCTTCATAGAGAAGATTTTTTGGAAGATTATAAGAGACATGAAGCAATGAATATCATTAGAGTGTTGGAGAAAATGTGGTTTCAGTGTAAATGCATTTTGGAATGATCATTTATATTCATTGTGGCAATCATCTTGTGCAACGCGGCCTAAGTTACAATACCTGCAAGGTGTAACTTAGGCCGCGTTGCACAAGCCGATTGCCACATTTTTTGTAGCAACCACATTTTCTCCAACACTCTAATGATATTCATTACTTCATGTCTCTTATAATCTTCCAGAAACTCTTCTCTAAGAATGTCAACTATCGTGTACGTATACTCACCTTCAAATTCATGGGTGAAAGTACAAGGCATGGATGAAGATAAACAATTTCTAAAACAAGTTGACCAATGTAAGTATTTAATGGTACCTTTATGCTTTATAGCATGTTTTTTTCTAATTTATTTATTTGTATATGTGACAGACATACTAGGTGATATGTTTTGTATTATGGGTTCATCTTTTTCTAATCATATAACTATGATATTATGTTATGTGATGAAAATTAATATGGATCCATCATCATTTCCATTGGGATAATCTTTGGGAATCCATATAATCATAAGATTAAAAACTATTTCCTTTGTATCTCATACATAAATATTCAACTCGAAGGGGTAGAACTTACCACCCATGGTAACTCAAAATAAAAAAAATGAAAACAAGGGTTGGTTATCCACAAAAGTCATCACACATACCTTGGTAGACCTCTCACACATGTGAACCATCATAACTAACCAATTACCATATACTTCATCTTAGAGTCAAGATATCCCTATGTAACCTATAGGGTATCCAATTCCACATCATTCACAAACAACCCACTTGTGTTGCTAAATATCAATAACATCTCTTATTTCGACACTCATCACTAATTATGAATCACATCCCTAGACATAATCATAATCACATTAATACCACACTATCTATTATGGAAATCCTTATTGGAATTAGGCTCAAGATATGGTATCATTCCTATCTCACATCTATATTCAATATTTGGTCCTCACACGCACAATATATAAATAATATACCAAGGGAATACCATCCATGGAACTCACATCCCACCTTGAGAGCACGAGGAGGAGGAGGACGAGGCGGTGGCGGTCGTGGCAGTGAGGGTGGAGGCGGCAGCGGCGGCAGAGGAGGAGGCGGCGGTGGTGACAGAGGTGGCAGCGGTCGCGGCAGCATGGGTGGAGGCGGTAGAGGCGGTCGTGGTAGCGGGAGCGGGGGCAGAGGCGGCGGTGGTGGCGGAGAAGGAGGAGGACAAGGAGGACGAGGAGGAGGATGAGGAGGACGGGGAGGAGGAAGGAGGAGTACGAGGAGGACGAGGTCACGCGGCGAGGGGCCTGGTTCAGCTTCCGTGAGAGCTTGACCGCATGCAAGCGAGGATGGCCTTTTAGGGTTATTAAATAAAAACCGACAGAACCTTTATCAACGCTCGTTAAAAGCGCTGATAAAGGTATGTTTTATCAGCGCTAAAATAAAAGAGCTGATAAAACATTCATTTATCAGCGCTTTTTTAGTGCTGATAAAGAGCTACCTTTATCAGCACTTTTATATAGCGTTGATAAAGGCATACCCCTTTATCAGCGCTTTCTGTTTAGCGCTGATAAAGGGAAGCGCTTCCCTTGCCATGTTTTGTGGTAGTGAGAAAATAAAGGACTCTCAAAGAAAAGATGTAGAAATTCTGAAAATGGTGGAAACTATAAGAAATGGAAAATCCTCATCATGCAAGATTGATGAGGAAAGAGTTGTAAGATTTGGGTCACGATTATGTGTAATATCTGATCCAGAGATAAAAAAGGATATTCTTAATGATTCACATAGCTCAACCTTCTCTATCCACCTAGGGATCACAAAGATGTATCGAGATCTCCAAGAGAACTTTTTGTAGGACAATATAAAAAAGGATATTGTTGAATATACATCAAAGTGCCTAGTATGCCAACAAGTGAAGGCTGAAAGACAGAAGTCTAAGGGGATGATGCAACCACTACCAATACCAACATGGAAGTGGGAGAACATCACCATGAACTTTATCACTGGACTTCCAAGGACATCAATAGGAAACAATGCTATATGGGTCATTATGGATTTTCTTATAAAGATAGCTCACTTTATCGCAATTCGAGAGGACTTCTCATTGGATAAAATTTTGCATATATATATCAAAGAGTTGGTAAATCTTAATGAAGTACCACTATCTATTATATAAGATCAAGATCTAAGATTCACCTTGATTTTCTGGAAAAGTCTCCAACATGATCTAAGCACTGAACTGAACTTTAGTACGAACTATCATCCACAAACTGACATCCAATCTAAGTGAACTATTTAGACACTAGAAGATATGTTGAGATCATGTTCTATGGACTTCAAAGGAGTATGGGACCAACATCTTCCACTATTCAAATTCTCCTACAATAATAGTTTCCACTCGAGCATCTGAATGACACCATATGAATCCATTTATGGGAAAAGGTGAAGCACATCGGGGTATTGGGATGAAGTCGGTGAGAAAAATCTTCTAGGACCTGAAATGGTTGTAAAAATGGTGGAGAAGGTGAAAACCATTCAGCATCACATCAAGGAATCCCAAAGTCAAAAAAAGATTTGTTCAGACAATCATCAATGAGACCTGGAGTTCAAATATGGAGACATGGTATTTCTATGCATATCTCTATGAAAAAAATTCATGGGGTTTGGGAAGAAAGGAAAGTTAAGTCCTAGGTACATCGTCCCCTTTGAGATTCTTGATTGTTTTAGGGATGTTTCCTATCAAATACCACTTCCACCTACCATTTCCAAAGTACAAGATGTCTTCCACATATCCCTCTTAAGGAAGTACAAACCAGATCCTTCACATTTACTCTCTTTAGAGGTGGTACAGTTGGAGGATGATCATTATTAGAAGGACTGACCAGGGAAGATCTTAGATTATAGAGATAAAGTTCTACGTAACAAGACTACTCACTTGGTCAAAGTACTGTGGTGGAAGCATAAGTACGAAGATGCAACATGGGCACTAGAGGAGGTAATGAAGGAAAAGTACCCGCACCTGTTTATGGTTTATAATGTAAAATGAAATTTTGAGGGAGAAATTTCATAAGGGGAGAATAATGTAATGACCCAATTTTTTATCAATAGAAATTACCCTTTATAATTATGTCATATAATCACATGAAATCACAACAAAATGAACTACTAAGTACTATGTGACCTTTAAACATAATATTATCACTTCTGTGATTTGAATTTCAAAAATATGACATACACAGTTGCAATCAGTAAGATGTTTGGATTTCGATAAGATAAACTAAATTTTTAGTGAATAGTAACCTACCCTTATGAATAGTAACCCACCCTTATGAATAGTAATATGACACTTATAAATATTAAACCACCCAAAAGAATATTAACCTCACCCAAGAATGTATAAATAAAATTTAGGCATTTTATAAGTGATAATATGGCTATAGTAAAAGTATTAGAATTTTTTTAAGTTATAAATAATTAAATAAAATTAATTAATTAATTTAAAATAAAATTTATTTTCCTAAAATGTGTTCATAAATTATCAATTTTATGTCTTCTGGTTTTTAGATAATTTCATAAGACCTTATTTAATTTTTTAAAGGATTATAAAATAAGTTATAGTGTTAAAATATGTATTTTCAAGTAAATTATGATTTAAATTAAATATTAAATTAATCATATTTAGAAATTTATTTTTAAAAAAATGATTTTATTTTTTGAATATGAACATCAAAAAATGGTTAGGGTTATTTTTTGGGATTTTTCTAAAATACTTGAATTTTTCATGAATAGTAAAATACAATAATTTGCAAATTAAGCTAAAGTCATGATTTATAGGGTCGTAGATGATATTCTGCTGATGTAACCCCAATTTATTTAAACTCACATGAACTTATTTCTATTTTTGGTCATGTAATAATCACTATTTATGATCTTGAGAGAAATTAATAAACTCAGGAATTAAATATTATGAAAACCCTCCTCTCCTCCACTATAAATACCACCCCTCCTTACATATTCTCTTCACTCTTCTCAAGCTGTGTGCCTTTAATAAATTCTACCCAAATCTCTCCCCAAGATCCTCCCCAACATAAAAATATCCCTTAGTCTCTTCAAAATACCAAATCCCTTTCCCTTAAGAGGCTCTCAAGGAAGATTGATTCAAGAGGTAAATTCCTCTTTTCAATTCTTTTACTTTCTTTTCAAGTACATTTGTGTTATTTTTTATCCTTACCTCTTCTCAACCAATATTTATGAAAAATACAGTACCTTAAATTTACTGTAATGTTGTTATGATAATGTAATAAGTTATTATCATCTCTCATTTACTCTTCTTTTATACTAGTAGTAAATACACCACCCGAGATGTGTTAATTTACCACATTCAAGGATGATGGATTTTCAATTTCTCTTACCATGTTCAATTATGTTCATGAAGCCATTTTTATAGTTGAACAAAACTATTAAATATTTATTTTATCTTATGTGATGTTTTGGAATCCTTTTTCACACATGATGTAAAATAATAATACAAAACAAGTTAATAATGAGAAAAATCACCAAATTAATCCAAGCATTTATCATTAATGATTTTTATAATGATTCAACTTCACTCCAAATAACTAAATAAATTTTACAACCATGTAACCTTATGTATTTTAAATAATAAAATTTAAATCTAATTATGGACAACCATCTCCATTTTACATCTCTATTCATAAAAATAAGTAAACTGATTGTAAAAACCAAGAAAACAAACGGACCCGAACAATGAAATTGAACCACTTAACCCATCAAAAAGGTCATGAATTAATTTAAAAAGGTTATAATAAATATTTTACATATATAATATGTTCTATAATTAGAAATTAATAAACCTAATTTTATTATTTATGTCATTAATTTCAAATGGAGAACACCATCAAACTTAAGGTAAGGGATCCTCTCTATTTCACATTTATTCAAGAATATCCTCTATGTTATGACCTTTTATGTGTAATCCATAATGATGGGGTATGATTTTTCACCTCCCTCATACTCATCTATTGATTTATATGTTATGATAAACCTATTTATCTCTCATTAATCCCTCTTAAGTACACCCAATACCATGCCGATAATCTGTAAGGGATTCTACCCGAACCTCCTTTGTTTCTTCAGGTTGCCTTATCTTCCTTTTACCAAAATGAAGTTATCTCATATTTTTATGTGAATATTATAAATTCTGTGTAAATTTACCAAATTAATTTATCAATACCCATTCATTATTCTCTTTCTGGGATATATATGTTTTTAATTGATTCCCTTCTCAATACTTACCGATAAGCAAACCTGTTTTGAAGAAACTTCCCAAATTCTTACCTGATTTCAAGTTCACTATATATTTTATTTTAGGCCACCAGTGTCTTTGTAAAATCAGTATTTTTTATCATGAAAAAATTCTTGGTTCACTTATGGTTTTATATAAAGGATTTTTCACTTTACTATTTTAGAGGCTCTATAGTATTTTCCTTAAAACAACACAAAAATATTTTAATGCTAAAATTTATTAAATACCTTTCTTACATGTTGTCACTTCTACTTGAAATCAATTACCATGATACATGAATATTTTTTTCTTATTAATGTCCATGTATATTTTAATTCCTTTCTTTCATGGACACTTTTATGATATGCCCATTTTTTATGCTTTATGATATGATTGTGGTACCCAATTATTTCCATGGGTACCCATTATGTTTATGTAGAATTGACTGTGTATGATTCTTTATATGGAAAATATATTCCTGAAAAGTTAATATGGGTTCACCTAGATAGTGCTCTAATTCATTGGTTAAATTTGAGTCTGATGAGATGTTATTTGTGACGGTCTTGGAGGTTATCCTTGGCTTGTTCTACCATGTGCAGCGGTCTTGGCAGTTAGCGTTAGCTTATGCTACCATGTGAAACAGTCTTGATAGTTATCCTTGATTCGTGCTAAAGTGATGTTTTGTGTTTATTGCACATTATTATGACTCCATGTTTATATGATTAAATGTTTATATGTTATTATTCTATATTTTACATGCCTTTTAATATCATCATGTCATGTCTTTTATCCCCTGTGTTAATGCATTGTTCTTATGGTTATTCCCTTACTGGGATATTTAGATCATCACTTTGTTCATGTGTTCCCTATGGTACCCTATGTAGATGTTTGAGCACAATGGAATTTAGGAAACCAATTTTTAGATTAAATAAATAAATATTTTATTTAGTTCCATGTTTTCAGTTTTATGTACATAGTCTTCCAAGACACTAGACTTTAGGGTCCTTGGATTGTACTCTAATGTATAATTATGCTTAAAATCATGTAATGTTATATGTAAAAGGACAGGGTTTCTATAGAGAACATAATATTCTTATATATAATTAATGTTGATTTTCAAAATCACATGACATTGAGAATCATGATTATTTAGCCTCATGATTAATTTTTATTTCATCTAACACCTTGATTGTCTATATGGCATTGAGGCAAAGTAGTTATGGTTGGTGGTTTTGGAAGCTTGGTTAGTGCATGAATGCTCAGTTTTGATTATGTTTCATTATTTTTATGCATTATTTTATTATTTCATACACTTGTATACTTAAGAACATCAGGTTTTGGACACATTGGTGGTGTCCTGTTGAGTCTTATACTCACACCCTACTCGAGTATTTCAATGCGCTTATAGATTTCATGACCAGAGCTCTGGTGAAGGCCAAGGCCCCAATGGTGGATGTTTGAGCAGTAAAGAATGGAGCTATAGCAGACCAGTACAGACACGGGAGTACCCCACAGATGGTTATTTATATACTATTCTTTTATTTACTAGCTACTTATACTCTAGTTTTTCTCACCACTTTAGGAGCTATTTTATTATACAACATGTATTTCATCTTTACATTTACGCATATTTAATATGATTATTTATATTATTGTTGTTGATTGTCGATCCAATGATGTGATATAGTGGGTATAGTCCCCCCAAGGTTCCATCAGTGACCCTCAATGCTAGTCAGAAACCTCTTTTGTATGGGGCGTAGCGCATCAGGTCACGTAGCATTCTGGCTCAGACCTGATGGTTTTTGTTGTGATGTTACATAAAGAATCCCTATAGGGAACCTTAGAAATAGTAAGCTAATAGAGGCATTCAACATGAGATCCTTAGGATAATTAAGTAAACAGAGGCATTTTACATGGGATCCTCTAGGTCATACATAAGTTGAGGTATCCTTTATAAGATCTTAGGAATGGTATACATAGGCAAAGGCATCCTACATGGGATCCTAGGGAAGAATAAACAGGTAGATAAATCCTATAAGGGATTCATTAGGTAAGCATGTAAGTGAAGGAATCCCATAGGGGACCTTCAAAAATTGTAATAAGGTAGAGTAATCCTACTCGAGATCCTATAGGTAAAAAGATAAGATAGCCTCTTGGACTAAAAGGAAAATTATTTTAATGTCGTACTATATAGATGGATCATAGACCATATTAGATCAAGGGTTTCTCTCTAGGTTGGTCTAAACATCAAACTAGTCTATCTCACTTTCAGGAGATAACTGAATCCAATTATTGGAGAAAGAACATATCCATTATATCTTGGTTTCCCCAAAACACCTTTTGTGAGTCCTAAAATTACCCCAAGGGTTCCACCATCATGACCTAAATGAAAAAAAATCAATATGGAATACTCATGAGTCCAATTATATCTATAGTTTGTGAATATAAGAAAACCCCTCAAAAGGGTAGAAATGGAGGAGTACAAGGTGTGTATACCCTAGTACATGGCGTGTACCCTTGAGGCCCCACCTAGGAATGTAATTAATATATAAATTGTGTGTAAATACTATATACACAATGTGTATACCATGTATGTGACATGTTCCCTACATGGGGTTCCTTCTCAGGTGCCTAACATGTTCTATACATGTATTATGCATGTTTGTGTACTTCTACACAGTATGTTTCCCACTCAAGGTTGGGATGAGTACTTTACATGGACAAGTAACCATACACATGATATTTGGACAGGTAATCAGCTACATGGTTGAGTACCAGTACATGGCATGTATATCCAATACATGATGTGAACTTCTTAAAATATCATTTTTCTCAAAATGGGAAGAACTCATGACATGTGGTCTTAAACTACAAACCATGTGATCAGGACTTTCAAATGGAAAACATTTGCGAACAGCCTGAAACCTTGATTTCTTCCACAAAATCTATAGATCTACCCCCAAGGGATATTAAGTAGTTATAAAAGGGAATTAAAACTATAAAAATGTAAATTTATGTGGATTAGTGTAAATAATTTAAAAACATACTAACTTTGGGTGGAATCATTCAAAGCTTCACCTGTTTCCATGATCCACAGTTGTTGCACGATACTATGACTCCTCCAAAACTCCACAGTGGAACCACTTTTCCTTTATCTCCCTCTATATATATATATATATATATATATATATACCTATCCATATACTATATCATTCATCATGAAGTAATAACACAAGGGGTATATGTGATAATCTAATGGAGAAAAGAGAAAATAAAAAGGGGAAATGGAAAGAAGAAAAAGAAAAGAAAACTAAAAAGGGGGTTCAGCCCCGGCCTCGGTGCCTAACATGAGTTTATGCCTTAGTTAAGAAAATCCTCCCATTAAAAACTCAATGGGAGAGATAAAATATCAATACAATTATCCATCAAAAAGATATCATTGAATGAGCACAAGTGAATAAATTAATATTTAATTAAATAAATATTAAATATTAATTATTCTATGAAAATTTGAACGTCTTGGGTTTCCACCAAACTACTTTACTAGGGTAAAAGACCTATTCTAGGACCAACATAGTGGTCATAAAAATTATCTGAGATCATCTTATGTGGTAAAATGACTATTTTACCCCTTATAAGAGCCCAAAATCAAAAAAATCAAATTTCTTCTCAATTTCACATTCCATAAAAACATGGGTACTTACATTATAACACAATATATGGTCATTTTATCTCCATTTTAGCTCAAGATGTGATGGTTTGAGCCCAATTATAACTCATTATATGATAGTTGAGACCCATTATATCTCTCCAATGCATTTGGAAATGATTATTTTCTCTAAATAAATATATTGGAAGTTGGTTGTATATTCATTCCAAGTTGTAAGGGTTCTAAAAGGGATCTATGAAGATGATGTATCATAGAACCTACATGACTTTTATATGCCTCCTAATGAGTTTTAATAGAAAGACTTTGTTTTAAAAATGTAAGATAAATGATCTTTTTTGTAAAATAAGATGATTCCATTTACAGATAGAAAGGAATGATTTTAAGAAAAGGTTTTCATTGGTTTTCATGTTTTTCATTGGACTAATGGATTTATTCTTTTTATATACCTTACTGGGATTTTTGTACTCATCCCAAATTTTTTGAATTGTTTTTCATGGGATTTGGGGATGGGTGAGGGAAAAGAATATGACAAGTTTAAATTCATGAAAATTTTTCTATAAAATAAATCATGTTTTATTTTAATGTTTCATATTATGAGAAATGGATACTGATTGGAAGTGTCTACTTTGTAATATATGATTTTTTTAATGTAAGAGTTGTGACCTAATTATCTAAAACTCTAAAACTAAAAATATCATAAAATGTAATAGAATGAATTATTGATGTAAAGCTAAAGATTATGTAATGTTTAAGGCCAGATCCTTATAAATTTAATCACTTGGAGGATTATTTTATTATTTTACCTTCATCGATGAAGTTTCGCAAATGAAATAGGAGTTTATTCTCAAAAACAACTATGACATATTTGGAACCTTTATTTGATGGAGATATATTGTGGAAAGAGAGTCCAGTTTAAATCTTAAGTTCTTAAGATCCTATAATGGTTGGGAGCATAAAATTGTATACTTATACTGGTATTATTGGAGGAATGAAATTCAATTTAACAAGATGGTACCTAGAATTTCAAAAAAAATGGAGAGTCAAGGCAGATGAGCTATGCATTATATGAGAGTGTTAGAATCATAAAAATTCAATATAGATTTTTCAAAGAGATTTGGGTTAAAGTATAGAATTTTGAAGTGTAAGACATAAATAAAAATTTTCTACTCCACTAGGACTTATGCCTCTAAAATAAAGGTGGACCATAAAAAAATTCCCCATGTCCCACCTCAAAGTATTTAGGTTTATATCCTATATCCATGTTGATTCCATCAAAATGGTTAAATTAAAAAAACCATGATAATGTTTCTTTATAGTTTATGATAATGAAATTTTGGGTTTCTTCTATAGTATAATGACCAAAAAAGGACAATATAAGTATAAATGTTCACTTTAGTGAATCGGTCCTTTGGAAGGATCAGAAACAAGTAGAAGATATACATGAGAAAAAAGAATCAACACATGTTGAGGTTATTTTGAATGGATGTCTGCAAGTTCTGATTAGTTAAGAAAGTACTCAAGTTTCAGTTCAAATAGAAAGTATAGAAAGTAGAGTTTTGGAAGGATATTTGATTTTTGTGTTCCATGCAAAGGAAGATATACCAAAAATATTTAGCACTATAGAAACTTGGAGAAGAGTTTTGAAGGATCAAATCCTTAATAGTTGAAGAAATGTACCAAAGTCAGAAGACTAGTGAAAAGGTATGGGTCTGAATTTCATTGTATACTTATTATGGGTGATGGAAAACCTGAGTTCCCAAAAGAGGTATAAAGTCACAATGATTCAAAGTAGTAGGATTTAGTGATAAATGAGGGCATGGAATCCTTATATGTTTCAAACACATTAAATACTTAGGAACTTATATTAGGAAGGAAGGTGTTTCAAAAAAAATTGGCCTATTGGTTAAAGGAAGAGGTGGATAGTAGAAATTAGTATAAGGAAAATTTAGTTGTGAGTGGTTCTCAACCAAAGGAAGGAGTAGAATTTGGTGAAATTTTATCTCCAGTTATTGAAAACAAAATAATTTGGATATTTATTGGAATTATTGTGGAATAGGGCTTTCATTTTGAATAGTTAGATGTAAAAATAACCTTTCATCATAAATAATTTGTTAAAGAAATCTACATGGAGAAGCCAAAAGGATTGAAGTGATCTAAAAAAAACCTAGTGTGTAAACTTAAATAGAGTCTATATGGGTTAAAGAAAGAACCTTGGTAGTAGAACCAGAAGTTTGATGACTTTATGGTAGGATAGAATTTCATTTTATTCAATAAAGATCATTACTACTACTATAAGGTTATTGATGATGGGAGATTCATCATACATGTTTTTTATGTGGGTGAAATACCCTTGTAGAGTCTGGATAATAAATGAATTGAAGATATTAAGGCTATGTTTTCTGGAAACTTTGAGATTAAGGGTCTTGGGAAGATAAAAGGATACTGGGGATGATCATCTAGGGGGGGTGGAAGCATGAAATTTTGAAGTTATGTCAATTAGAGTACATTTAGATAATAGTAGAAAGGTTTAAAATTTTTGGAGGCAAAACTATCTCTAAACCATTAGTTTGACATTTCAAATTATACAAATAGAAGTCACCATGAATGGAATACAAGGATAAGTATATTGAAAAATGTTGCTTATACATATATAGTTGGAAGTTTTATATATTCTAGGATTTATACAATGTATTTGATTGGTCAAGTAGTGAGAATAGTTCATAGATTCATAGAAAATATATGAAATAGAACTAGGAAGTTGTGAAGTGGATAATTTAGTATCTCAAATGTTAAAAATATATGACCTTATATTTTTAAATTAATGATTCATTTTAAGGGTATGTTGATGCAAACTGTAAAGGATACGTGGACATAAGTATAAGTACCATGGTCTTTATGTTCACCTATGGAGGAACTACCATAAGTTTGATAGTAAGGATTTAATCATTATATACACTATAAACCATATAAATAGAGTACCTTGTGACAATGGAAGAAGATAATAAGATGATATGGTTAAAGGTTTTAATAGTGGGGAATGGAGGGTTATTTTTTGATAGTCATAGTGTAATACATCTTGAAAATAATTCAATGTTTCACTCAAGGATAAAATATATTCATCTAAAATATCACTTCATCTAGAAGTTCATGTAGGAATTATTATTGAATATATGAATGATTAAAGGAATTTTTAATTCAGTTAATATTCTAAAAAAATCATATTATAAGAAATTTGGGCATAGGGTTACGCCTCTATGGAACTAGGGTGAATAGTAATTAAAGTATAGTGAATCACTAACTATTTCCACATAATCAAAAAAAGGAAGGAAGGTTTATAATACTAAGTGATTGAATTACATGGTGGTAACTTTGGGAAAACAATTCTCAAATTGGGAGATAATGATATTAGTATAAAAAATATTTTCTAGGAAAATAGAAAATAACATATGGAAAGAATGGTTTGGGAAGTATGCTAGGAAAACTAGATGGGGGAATGGGAATCATAAGAAGTTAATTTTTAAATCATAATTTGTAGTGGAAGTGGAATATGGAACAAGAAAAATGGCTAAGGGGGCAGGATGATGATGTGTGGAAGAAACTTGGAAACTACACAAGTGTAACTCTATTGGAATTATGTAATAATAACTCCAAGTTATTAAATATATGTATAAGAATCTTCAAAGTTATATATAATAATATATTTCACTATTAAATTAAAAATCATGGAGTTAATGAAGTGCATCAACTGGTGGCCTTGGCTGAATTGAGGGTTGACCACACAGATTAGAAGGTGGTGAGAATTTATTACATAGATCAGATGGTGGTGGAACTATATATTTTGTATGGAACCATATATAAATATTATATTGGTATCAATTATGTTGAATTAAAATCACATTATCATTCTCTTAAAAAATTAATAGGGATTATTAATTTTTTCTCTCATATAATATAACTATGTTTCGAACAAAGTAAATCATTTATGTCATTCTATATTGTGTGTGATTGATTTAATTCTTATATTTATGTGTGTCCTTGAAAATATTTAATTTATAAATATGATTCAGAATGAGATATTGGAGTTTAGTTTCTTTTTCCAAAAATGTTGATTAGGTGCTTCTAGTTTTGGATCTTTCAAACTTATTCTTCAAGTGAGTCTCCATAAGGGGTGCTAGAATTTGGGTTCATATCATAACAGGATGTATAGGTCAAACAAAAAATATTTAATATTATTACCCACCAATTGGTGATTTTATGTTGGATTATTATAGATAGTATGGAGTAGAGGATTATTATAGTGGTAGAGGAATACATGAATGTTTTTCTAGAGGACATTCTTGGGTTTCCCTTGTCGAGAGATCAACTTTTGCATTGACTTACTTCTAGGGTAGTACCAATATGTTCTGTATTTATTAGTTATCCTAACAAGATTAATGATATAATGGTGTAGTTGAAGGTTATTTTTAGATAATTATTTTATTGGATTTAGTGTGACCTCTTTGACCATTTTAAAATAATAAATTAGTTCCTAGAGGTCAAACTCAGTCCTGATTAGCATCTTCAACGGTATCATGGGAAAGATATTCTGTAGGCATCATTCTGAAATTTCTATGGAAATTTTTAAATTCCAATGATGTTGATGTGAGTAAGGAATATCAATTCTAGGTTTGTTAGACCCATGGTTCATATTTACTAGACTTCTTTGGTGATTCCCTCATTTAATCTAGGTTTTCCATGTATTTGGGTTTTTTTGCTTACTTTGATTGTATCAACTATGTGATGAACTCTCAAGGTATTTTTTTGGATTCATGACATATACCCATTTTGGGTAATTTTTTTACTAATAGTGGTTTAGTGTTTGTATCTATGAATTTTTAGGTACTAATGGATTTTATTATTAGAGTGTTGTAGTGGTAACATTGTAATTGATTCCCATAGAAAACATTTCATGCTCAACTAATAAAGGAGGTTTCTAGGAAGTTATACTCCATTATGGGATCTTGTATGACCAAATATTATTAGGTATTGTACCTAATGATATTTTATCTAAATTTGGGTATTAAAAATCACATTTTAGGGATAAATTGTGATATTCCTAGCAGACTCATCTTAGGTGCTGGTAAATTTCATCTACTGGGGTGTGGGACCTTGGGAGTGTAGGTATAACCAATAATTAAAGCTCATTACATGATGAATCTAGATGAATTCTAATGTATATTACTCTATGGATTTTGGTTTTTGGTTTCATGAGTTCTAGAAGTTTTTTACTAGGTTATGGAGAAAACATATCAGGTTCATCAAAATGATTCAGAACTGTCTGCTTTGGATTTTGGTGGAATGGTTCACTAACAAGCTAAGAGTTAGTTTCTCATCAGTTTATGAAATTTAGTGTTTTCTATATGTTCATAAAATTATTTCTTTAAGAGTAACTATAAATCAACTAGATTATATTTGGTATTGAATCCAATATTTTTTGGAGTGATAGGTTCGGTCATCTAATTTCTGCTGGAGGAAGAGAAATTATCGATCTTTTGGACTGTTGAGGTCCTCATGCTTGGTTTCCGTGATGTTTTTATGTGCATTGTTTTAGGTATCAATGAGTAGTTGATGAAAGTTTCAAATATATTTTACTAGAATCTCTTTTAGGGGTCATTGTGGGATATTTAGTTGATTCCATAATATAAATGTTTTATATGGATTAATAGTTCTTGTATAGTAGTATTCAGGTCACTCTTTAAAGGTGGGAAGTATAAATCCCCCATAGAAGATGCTCTTATTATCTAAAAATATACATGTTTATGCCAATGGTTTATAGTTCTTAATTCTATGAGGTTGGGTAGCCTATATATGGAATTTTTTAGTAAGGGATCTTTTTAGATTCATATAATTCAAGTTTATTCATTTTTGAAGCATTATTACTAATCAAGTTAGGCCAATCATTCTAGGGAATAAGAGGAGTCTTGGGGAGAAAATTTCAAGAATTAAGGAAGTATAAAGAATTATGTATCCTTATGTGGATTTTTTTTTAGTTTTCTAGTTTTGAAAAATATTCCTGATAAAATTTTTCATAGAATCGATCTTATATTCTTCACTCAGACAACATAGGTTGTGTTTGAGTAGAAAAGTATCTTCATTCCTAAAGAAGAATAAGAAAATGGGATACCCATGTACCAAATTACTACTCATTTATATAGGGGTGAAGTAACTTCAACAATATTTCCCATTTTGGTAACATGGTGGTGAAGACCTCCCTCTAAAATTAGTCCATGGATTGCATCTATTACTAAAGAAAATGTTATGAATATGAAAATCCCATTTTTTATGGTCTTCTAGGAACTTTTTATCCTTTAAAACACTTAATCTAGGAAAAAATATATAAAAAGGAATATTTTATTTCATAGGATTTTATTTGATGTATTTTTTATCTTAAATATAATTATATATTAAAATTTATGGTAGTTCAAATTTTTACTTCTGAATGACGGCCAGAAGATGAAATTATGGAGAAAAGTCCAAGAATTTTTCTAACATAGAGTTAAGTGAGTCCATAACTAGAGTCAAAATGAAACTCTAGACTTTCAAAAATGAAAAATAATTCATGAACCTAAGCTAGAGTCCTATGAATATACCCTCAGCTCGCTATTTAAAGTCCAGACATTTTGGATCCCAATACTAAAGTTCTCATCTCACACAACTCGGGCTTTCATGAACTCCCACAACCCCAAAGCCTCATGGATCATCATATGTAAAAATAATGTATTAATTTCCCTTTATAATTACTTTAAATATTTTTATTGTTTTTATATACATTTTGGAATCTATCTTCCATGAATAAAATAGATTGTGCTAAAGGCCTAAGTATCATGAAACTCTATACTTCACATAAAACCCAGTATATACAAAATCCCTTACCAGGAATATCAATGTAAAGCATCTATGATATATTCCCAAGTATCTCAAAACTCTAAAAAGTGTACAAAACCCATCTTTCATGAATCCCAAACTAGGTACACCCACTTTAAGCCTCTTTTCACCAAAACAATTTGTAAAAAAGTTGGGTTCACATGGGACCTATGGCCATCCAATCTAGGATCACTTATGAAAACTCTATATGTACAGCTAGATTCATAGCCTTTCAAGTCCAATAACATTGTTCTAAGAATGGTTTGGGTAGTCTCCTTTATTTTTTTCTCCTAATAATAAGCACTCTCATATCCACACCCTTCACACCAAGCATGGGTAGAGAAACATTTATTCCTATTGATCCCAAGCACAGGTAAGGTAGCACACATTCAGGCATAATTCGAACACGTGATCTCCATAATCCTAAGAATAAATATGATCCCTATAACATATTTAAGTTCCAACTCTACCTAACTTTACATGAGTCACCAACCATTTAAAGTCTATCTATACATCCTAAATTATAATACATATATAGTTCTTTTTTGTCTCCGCATTTCTGATAAAATCATCTTTATTAAATGATGTTAAACTACAAGGTAAAATCTTATCACATGACATTAAACTATACACCTATAAATACATGGGTTTTTATTCCTACTTTCTAGAAGGATATATAGTATTAATATTTGATTTTAATCCCAACACCACCATGATTTCATCTCCCCCTCGAGAGGTGGTATCTTTGAAGCATGGTCATCTTTCTAGAGAATAACTAACCTCTCACCAAGCCTTCCATAAGTATTTAAAAAAATAAAATATAGGGAATCACCATTAGACATAAAATATGTTCTTTACCTTACATGATGATAATATATGGATTCATCCCCACTAAGTGTTAACTCACACCCTCCCTTATATAATAAGCCTAAGTGAATTATTTATCATGTGATGAGTATTATGTGTTCTATATGATGAAAATAGGACAACACCCCACTTGGTGCATTATAAACCCATACCTAGGTGATTATCCTAGGGTTTCTTATGTGATGATCCTAATATTACTTATGTGATTATCATAATAAGCCTATGTGATGAGCATAGGATCTCTTCATCAATTACTTAATCAGTAAGACTAATATTCTTTCCTTATTTTACAAGAATAATATGCCTTATATGATGAGAATAAAAAAATTATGTGACAATAATAGGATCCCTTAACACTTTCCTTAGGTATCGGGCCTAATATTCTTTCCTTGTGTGACAAGAATTGGATTCTTTATGTGACTAGAATAAAAATACTATATAATTGTCAAAGGATCTCTTTGTTATGCCCTTGGGTGAAAATACTAAGATACTAAATTTCTCTATGTGATGAGCATAGCAAACCATGTGTGATAAGAACAGAATGCCTCTAGTGATGATATATGGATGACTTAATTGAAAAAACTAATTTTCCTTATGTGATGAGCATAGTACACCTCATGTGATTATCATGGGATGCCCTAGGAAGTGATCATAGATTTCCATTGGATACATTACTATGTTTCATTCTATTATGAGAAAAATACCCCTCATGTGATGATCATGGGATTCCCTAGGTAATGAGCCTAAGTTTATTTAAGAAACAATCCTAAGATGTCATTTATGATGAGCATAAGTTTCCTTATGTGATGATTATAGGATACCTCAGGTGATAAACTAAATATTCCCTATGTAAAAAAGCATAAGATTACCTCATTGATCATAGGATACCTCATGTGATTATAATGGGATACCCTAGGTGGTGATCCAAGGTTTCCATCAATGAAAAACCTATGTTTCCTGCTATGATGAGAAAAGGATTCAATATGTGAAGATAATTGGATTCCCTAGGTGATGATCATAGGTTTATTTAAGAAACAAGACTAATATTCCATATTAGAGGAGCATAAGTTTCCTTATGTGTTGATTATAGGATACCTTGGGTGCTAAAACAAAGATTCCCTATGTGAAAATCATAGGATTACCTGATGGGTCACCGAATAAATATATTTACATATTCCCAATGTACCCAAAAATGTTTGATATTGCTTAAAGACTCATCCTCTGGGAATAAATTTATACACCCTCCTAAATCAGCTAGTGAATTAGTTAACTGGTTTCCACATGATGATGGAATCAGGAAAGGGATTCTTGAGCATGTTTTAAGTCTATAAGGAAGAACCAAACTTGGTGATGACATCCATAAAGGAATACATTTAAGTAAGGGATGATACCCCATCATAATATTATGTTTAAGTATTCTACACCATCAACCATAATGGTGATAGGTCTCCCTATTTTTTAAAGTGGGAATGAGGGACCAAAGGATCATGACCATCTACGGTGAAATTCGATGACGTGAAAGAAATGGTCTAAATAGAAAGTGTCAGAATGTAAGGTTCACATGTAACTTGGTCATTCAATGGTAGATGAGACATATTATGAGGTATTTTATCCCTATACATATGGGATTCTTATGATATTTATAATTTAGTGGTTTTAGTTATTTTCTTATTGAGAATGAAAATGTTTAATAATGGGGAGTTTGTGGTAACCATGGTTTTTTATTGGTCGGTACCTTACTCGTTTTTGAGTTTTAAAGTCACAAGTGTCATAAAAGGCTAAAAATACAAATTAACCCTAGAAAAAGGCCATGAATAAATCATTGAACATTTCATCATTCTTATAATGTGGTGGGTACTCTCATACTGAGTTTTGATATAATTCTGAGTAAGAATAATTTTAAGGGATATTTAATATTCATTAAATAAATAAATATTTATCTCTCTAATGTTAATTTTATTATCCACAAAAAATAATATTGGATGTAAAATTTAAAACCATGGTTTCTTTTACACTAATGGTTTATGCTTAGGAGATGTGTTTTTTTGTGCATGTTTTGAGCACAAGGTCGATGTTGGGATAATTTTTTATCTTTAAAAAAAATACTCAATAATCCATTTCGATAATTATAAATATATTTGTTATAATCTTTCTATATGGTTTTATTTTATCTCTTTCCATGAATTGAAGGTGGGTTAAATATAAAGGGTGAGATTATACTTTAAGGGGAATATAGTAGTGGATCATGGAGTGGGGACAAATTCACATAGTATTGGTAATAATGGATTACACTGTTGATGAATGCATTAAAGAATTATACTTTATGTTATCAAGTTATGAAACTTTTTTTTATTTAACCTAAATCTATATATGAATGACATGAGATTATTATTGTTTCAATCATCTAAAATATCATGGATCATGTTCTTCAAATGATTATACTCATTTTTTTTATCTGAATTTTAATTGTTTATTGATCACGTTTTGTCTTTGAAATTGATATTTTTATTATCTTTATATGAACATAAACATAGTTTATCAGTCTTACATGTTTCTTAATGAGTGTATTTTAAATGGATTTTTGGATTTTTGGCGTTGCACCCTACTACCAAACCCTATCTCTTTTCCTTATTCTAATTGTTTCTTGTGATGAACAACCATTACTGGACTAAAAAATAGAAAATAGTTTAAAAATGAATAGGTTTACAATATGGTTGATGATGTGATGATTAAATCATATTTTATATAAGTTAGTGGTGTGAGGACCATTACTGGGGAATTGCAAAGGTGTTTTATGCATGTTGTAGGGACTTTGGGTGGTGGCCCAATATAGATTCTATTGGGAGATGATGAAAATTTCCATTGAATGTGTGACAATTGAATTAGTTCATAGTGGTTGATATGAAAATAATTATATATGTTAATGGAATAAAATCTATAAGTTAAATAATGAGACCTAGGGTTTTCGGAAGATCTGGTGAAGAAAACCCAACTGCACGGTGTGTAGTCTCTAAAACACACATTGTGTGTAGGTATGGATATAATTATAGGGTTTACATGTAGCATTATGTATAATATTTCATGTCACTCTCTAATAATATAAATTTCCTACCTTTTTATCATTATATATGGTTTTTTCAGTGTGAAAATATCTTGTGGGGTATAGTGTTTAACTACACACTATGTATATGAAGTTACATGGCCTAGGGTGCAGTATAATACACTATTAAGCACCCCATTTAAGATACATGGTGTGTAGATGGAAGTATAATCCATAAAAAGCCTATAAACCATTAAATGGAACATAATACGCACCCATGGTGTCCCACATGGTCTAAATGTATTGTGGAAAATGAGATAAATCATGTAGTTTGGAACTATATGTCTCGGACTTATGGGGGTATACACCCAATCATCTTGGAGTCCTAAACACCATGTACCCAATTGGGATATTTCATATAGGCAGACTCTATATGATATAATGATTTTATTACATTCCAAACCTATTTATAAGGCTCACACTCCATTTATGGTAGAGTTCATGCCATCAAGTTTGTGATTTTGATGTTTTTCATATCTTCTCACCAAGGTGTTATAATCAAATGAGTCAACATCATATTATAATAAATTTTACACATAGATTATGAGGGTGTAATCTTTCTCATAATAGGATATATTTTTTTATGTGTCTTAGGTAATTAGTGGAATCTAGATCTGTATAGGTAATAGTCATGTTTGAGCGAGACATTTCGAGAAAACATGGGTTTCAAGTACTCACCCGATGACATTCTGATAATGAAGGGTATTACAACATTTTAAGAGCTAATGTTAGAGTTTGAGCAAGTAATTCAAATCATACATGATTTTAAGTACTCCCATGGTGACATTATGATGATAGGTCATGGGTCCCCCTTATGCATTATAGAATTGGTACTCCATCACTCGTGTGGAATTAAGGTCCTTAATATTTGGTGATTAAAGTATGGGTTTGGTACTCCCTCAATCTTGATGAGGTTCAAGTCACCCACAAAATATAAATATTAATTACTCCACCATATGATGAGGCATAGGTCCTCCAACTATAGAAGTTAGTACTCCCCCATGATAAAGTGTCTGGGTCTCTCACCCATTGGAGTTAGAAATCCATTGATTGAATCTTACTCAAGATAAGGTTTGGGTTTTCCATAGGTGTCAATACTCTGTCAGCCAAAAAATCATTCCTTGGTGAGGTGTGTGTTTTCTAATATGGCTATAAATATGTGGAGAGGAATTTATAAGGTATGAATGACAATGATGATGAGTAATATGAATGTTTTGGGTCTTGAAACATGTAAATAATTCTTGTTTTACTTCAAGATATGACTTAAAACTGGGTTATTAATTTTGGTATTTATATTTATTTAAATATTTGAGGTATCTCTAGTTTATTTCCATATTTGATCCTTTATGGAGCTAAGCTATGAATACCAAAATTCATCTATCATCCTTGTATTTCTTAATCATAGATTATATATGGATATTACCAATTTTTTAAACTAATTTATTGTCTCATCTTTTATAACACCCCATAATGATAAAGGGTAAAATGAATAAATGATATGACTCATGTCAATAATGTTCCCCTTTATTTTTAGGAGCCTATCTAATTAGAACTCTATAGTTAAGCATGCGTGTCCTGAATTCGTGATCGGGATGGGTGACCTCCTGAGAAGTTTCCCAGGGTGTGTGTGAATGGGGACAAAGAACACTGGAAAGAACATGTGTTGGACTATGGTGGAAGTTATTAGTCTGATGACCCATTTGGGAATGTGGGTGGGCCCCAAGGAGGGGACTACGTGTCTGTAGGGAAATAGGTGGTTCCTGGTGGGCCTAGACCCAGCGTCCATGTTAAGGCGGGGGTTTGTGTTGTTATTGGGTCTCATTTTTCACATTAATATCAGAGTAGGAACCCATCATTAAGTGTGATGTCACTGCCTGGGTTGAGATGTAGGGCCTATAATGAGAACATTTTACTCTAAAGGGGTGAATGTAACACCTTGATATTATAAAGGGTAAAATTAATAAATGATATAACTCATGTTAACAAAGTGAACTTTTTGGGAGCATACCAGATTATAACTTCATAGTTAAGTGTGTTTGGCATGGAGTATTGATCAAAATGGGTGACCTCCTAGGAATTTTACCAGGGTGTGTGTGAGTGAGGAAAAAAAACAATGGGAAGTCAATGTGTTGGTCTATGGGGGAAGTCATTAGACTGATGACACGTTCGATCATGTGGGTGGGCCTCATAGAGGGGACTATGTGTCTGTGGGGAAACTGGGGGTACCTAGTGGTCCATGACAGAACATCCATGTTAATGTAGGGTGTATATGCTATTAGTAGGGCCCAATTGTCACATTGGTATCAGAGCAGGAACCCAGTCTTAAGTGTATTGGCACTACCTGGGATGATATGTAGGGTCCACAATGAGGATGTTGTACTCTAAAGGGCGGTTTAATGTAACACCCCAAAATGATAAAGGGTTAAATGACTCAATGATATGACTAAATTTAATAAGGTGTGCCTTTATTTTTGGGATCCTACCTGATTAAAACTCCATAGTTAAGAATGCTTATCCAAGATTAGTGATCAGGATAGGTGACATCCTAGTAAGTTTCTTGGGGTGTGTGTGATTGAGGAATAATAACACTAGAAAGAACATGTGTTGGCCTATGGGGATAGTCATTAGTCTGATGACCTGTTTGGGAATGTGGGTATGCCCTAGGGAAGGGACCACATGTCTGCGGGGTGACTAGTGGTACCTGGAGGGCCAGGACCTGACATCTATGTTAAGGCGGGGTGTATGTGTTGTTATCAAGTCCCATTTGTCACATCTTTACTTTTTCTTACGGAATATTATTGGGTATATTTATACTCAACCCTACATAATAATTTTCCCACATGTGTCGTGTATATTCAGATGATGTACAGTTTAGAGGTGGCCTTGGTGGATGTGTATTTGATGGAGCAAGCAATGTTGATGCATAGTTTTTGTAAGTGGTATGAGATAATGATGAAAACATCTAAAGATAGTTCTATGAGTGCTTTTAGTGAGGAGGTATCTTACCCCTCTCTTATGTCTAGTTCACTCAAAGACTTCATTTAATGTATTCTTTCCTCTTTTGTAATTTTCCTATAAGTCATTATTTTTTTTATTTGATCTCTAATAAATGCTTTGTTTATATATATAATTGGTGGTGTTGGTTATTTTATATATTGTAGATGTATATACATTTCAGGTTATTATAGGCTAGGGCATATTATGCATGTTGTTTCTTCTTTGTGCTTGTTTCCAAGCCCTGAACTATTAAAGGACGTCTAGGTGTGGCACACTAAGCTTACCACTAACCCAAGTGGGGTACTGGTATATTGGGTCATTTCAAAAATGATAAGTATATATAATTTAAAAAAACAAAAAAAATTAATATTTATCCCCCCACCCCCTCTTTTTCAATAGGGGAATCTAAAAATGTGCTCAGCATTAGATAATTTTAAAAAATAAAAACTGTATTGGAATGAATCACCCCACTAAATCCAAATAAACTCAACTCTATAATTTTCAGTTCTAGAACTACCCATCCCTTTTAGCCTCTAACCTAACCTAGATTGTCCTATAAGCCTTTTGGGGATATTTTAATCCCAAATAAACACTAAAAATTACAAAAAAATTATAAAAATCATAAAAATATTAAGATACTAAATTTTAATTCCCAAAAACCATGGGACGTGTCATTGAGAATTAAAATTAATTTTATGATGGTTTAAATTTTTATATTCTCTTGAGATTTATTTTTATTAAAATCATTTATAGTGGTGATTCACATAAAACCCATAGAGGGTGTTTCCTCTATTTACCCTACTTTTTTACTGGGTAATAAGATACCTATTGAGGAACTTGTGACCTCAGGCTCTCACACCATTGATATTTTTAGATCCACAGAAGTCTTTAGTGAGAGATTCCCTAAGTAGGGGGGAATCATGGTGTGAAAGTTTGTTCAAATTTTAACCTAGAAAAAATCTTATGCTTTACTTACCTAGAATGATATTAACTATATTCTTGGTAGTTTCACTTTTAAGTTCTTATTTTGATGATTATTTGATTGGTTTTCCATTTATATTTTTCTTTTATTCAATTTATTCACAGAATTCTTATCCCACATATAAATAAATTCCATATTGAGAAAATAAAAATCATAAACATGAGACATGATATTTTACTTGTTTCACCCACATTGGGATATATCCAAGGACTATGAAACAAAAGTGTATTAATGCTCTAAAATCCACTAAATCACTTTCAATGGTGGGTTTAGGCTAGGGAGATTCAAGACTAGGGACACTCACCTTACAATAATTTAGGGTTCAGTCACACTTCACCTTAAGGATCACTTTCCCCTTCCTCTCCTTTTATCACTACACAAGAAATGATAACACTTTGGAACGCATGCTAATGTAAGACATCAGAATCTTTATGTTTCACCAAATATGGGTAGGTGATCATTGATATTCACATATTACTCTTTCACACATGGCATGTAAAATCCACCATGATATTAGATTCAATATCCCTAATGATCTTCAATGCATCTTTAATGAATAACTTATTCCATTGAAAAGAACTTAAATTTGTTTTAATTCACTTTCTGTATTTTTTACTTGGTGTGATTGTTAAATGGTCACTTTTTGGAAACCTATATTCATGTATGTTTGTCCATGTAAATCCTTATGCATGAACCTTTTCAAGATTAGTTATTTTTCATATGACTATTCTTCACACAAAATAATGGCTTATGTAAGTAATATGTTCTTGACACTCAGTGGTTCACATAGGTTACTTTTATAACATAATATTTCATGTAACATTTTTTGTAAAAGTTTAATATTGTAAAAATTATAGTGTTGATATCTTTTAGTATATTCCTCAGAAAACTCCCCTCATCCACTTCTTATTTAGGGATCAAATATTTATTAGAAAATTATGAACTCCATGAATTGTGAAATCCATTATTTTCACAACTATGATGCTCAAAACCCTTCTATAAGTGATTCCCACTTTTTACAGAGCCCCCATTTTGCTAACGTCAAAAAAATATCACAATGTAATATTTGTTCGAGGTTACTCATTCATTTTCATGAAAATAGATCCTTTGAATAAATATCATACACAAAATTCATGAACAATTTCAAATGAATTTATATCCACTTCTTCAAGAATGTAGGAAGATCCACACATTCCTAGGAATTTTTCATGAACTTTACAAGGTTTGTCTCAACCTTGAATCTCTTCTATATTAGATAAGTATTTATGTGTTGTTAGTGATTAGAGCCATGGAACAGTTTAATACATAAATTTAGGAAACCCCCAAATATAATTAAATAGATTCATCCGGTAAAAACCTAAGTTTTTCTGAACTATTTTTTTGAATAAATTTAATTTATTAGATGGCTTTTATTACATGAAACACTGATTTTTAACAAATTATAATATACTATTACTATTATTATTTAAACATGGTCATTATAACCTAGTTGTTACACATAGAGGTATGAATAGTAATAACCACGTTTTAAAAATAAAATAAAATTATTTTATAAAAAATAAAACATATTGATAAAAAGGTACTTAATTTTTAGTATAGCCTTTATATGTTTTGGAAATACTATTTTTTCAAAAAATGTTGTTTATTGATTTTTGTGAAAAAATAATAAAATTAATTGCTTTCACTTTTAGAAAAAATATTTTGAAAAAAAAAACATTCTCACTTTTTATTTCATGTATATATTTATTAATCCATATTATTTTATTTTAATCAAATTTATATTTAATTTTTATATTAAAACTTTCTACACTTATGAAAATATTCTCTTTGGAAAACCGTTTTTTTTTGTCAAGTCTGCGGGTTTAATTTTAAATAAATTTTTTTCACTTTTTTTAATAGAATTTGAAAAAATGGATTCCATATTTTGAATTATAATAATTAATTTTATATGATATGGTCAAATTATTTTTTTCAAAATGAATAGTAAAAATAGTAAAAATTAATTATCATGGTTAACATTAAAATGGGTTTACCGGGGGTTAGACTAGAATGATAAGGGGTAAAATGGACTATAAACTTTTTAAAGTCCAATTAGATTGATTTATTTAGAAATTATATCATATAATGTTAAATAATTAACTATTTTTTATCTTTTTTCATGTTTTAAATGTAAGTACACCTTTTTCTTTTCAAAAATTCCAAGTGTGTCATCTCCCCCACTTATAAAAGAGCACCCCTCTCCTCTTCTATTAACACTTCCAAAACCCTTAAGTTCATTAAATAACTACCCAAATCCATTACTTACTTACCTAAAAACATCCTATAGTCCTATGTTTTATTATGAAAACCTATTAAGAAGGGTTTAGGTGTAAACCAAAAGGAGTCCTCCAAAAAAGAGGTATAGTCCTTAACCAAGAATTTTTATTTTATTTCTTCATATAAATACTTAAAATATTATTAAAACATGATGATATAATATCCTAATTATTTATAATATAATAATATTTTATTATTTCTTTGTCACTACCTGTATTTATCTCCACTTACATAAAGTGGTAAACAAAATTTTTGATCGTGTGTACGGCTGACTACCACCTCACGAACTGATGTAATTCGTTTTCCATAACTTCCACGCATAGATATAGATAATGATGGATTTAATATTTATATATTATATTAATGAAATTATTATACTTATTTATTTATAATATCATATCTACCTTCTTAATTTCCATTCCATGGTAATATGATAACATCACTCGTGTGTACGGTGGACTGCTGCCGTAAGAAGTGATGTGATTCATTTTTCATTTATGATTTAAATGAAATGTAATAAGGGTAATTTTAATGAAAATATGTGATATATATGAAATGATAATAATTATTTAAAGTTTAATTTATTATTTACCATTACTTAATTTCATTTTCCAAGAAAATGGAAACAACATTCAGGTGTACATATGTCCTACCGTCTCTATGAACAGTGTAATTCATTTTCTATCTCTAAATTTAATGAATTAATATATATATATATAATTAATAAATATAATATTTAAATAATTTTTAAAATTCTATATATTATGTAACCATGTTCAAAGTGAAATTATTGAAAATACCAAAGCAAAACATGCATGAAAAACAAAGTAGTTGTTTCCTGAAATGTGATTTTAACAAAGAATTGTTTATGGATAGGTTATAAATGGTCATAAGTAAATAATATATGGTATGATATATATGTGTATGTTTATATAATATATTTATAATAAACCTATATTTATTATATAGGAGGTTTGAACATGTATGAAGAAAGTTAGTACTTAGAATAAGGGGATTTTTGTCTCACTTTTATTTTTATGGGACACATGACATATTTACCACTTATTTCTATTATGTCATGTATATTCTTCCCATTAATGTATTTTATGTTGATTATTATGAAAATTATGGGGATTTATATATCCATATAAGGTTATTTAGTTCATAAGGCTTAAAATTCAAACATTACCAAAGTGGTAAAGCTTTTATGTTACAATATCATTGTTTATCAGGATTGTTTATGATTATGTTTCTGATGATGAAATATTATAATATATCTCTTACTAAACTTTTGTATTTTCTTATCCTATTTTAATTTCTAGATAATAAATTTTTTATTTATTTTGTCTCTCTTTATGAACTAAAGATACGAAAAATAATGTTTTTAAGAAAAAATCAACTTTATTTCTCTCTTCTGTCAAAAATAATTTTTCTTCTATATCTATGTTTTCTAAAAATGTTTTAAAGAAACTTTTCACTATTATATAAGGATTTTTCAAATACATTTCTACCGATGTTTGAATTTTAAAAAAATTATTTAAAAGGAATATTTTTCTCATTTTCCTAACAAATCTCTCTTGACTTTTTACTAAAAATGTGAAAGGAATATTTATTTTTATCATGTAAGAAATGACTGATATTTTCCCCTGTCATGACTAATAAATTATTTAAAGATTATTTTAAAATTTTCCAAGGTTATTTTCAAATAAAATGATATATTTAAAATTTTAAAAAATTATTTTAAATAAGATTTTTCAAAATGGAAAGGATATTTTCCATAAGAATGTTTTAATGATATTTTTATGGAATTTTTATTCATGAGTGACAATAACCCTTGGTGTTGCTTATGTTTTACTGAGGATATGATCCAATTGTACTATCATTATTCTTTTTATAGATTTTTTTATGATTATGATGAAGATATATTTATGAAATAAATTCATTTTATATGATTTATTCTATTATGAATTGATGAGATGATTATGAAACTCATTTTTTCTATGGGTTATGATATTATGTAATGTTTATGAAACCCATTTCCTTTATATGGGTTATGATATGTTAAATGTTCCAGGATATTTTATCACATAAATGTATAGATTCTTTTTTATGATTGGTACATATATCTCCCTCTAATTCATTGGATAAATATCAATGATCTATGATCTCAAAGGTTACATGGGAGGTTATCCTATTCCCAAAACAAGAGGGTACATGGAAGGTTATCCCAATCTCGAAAAAAGAGGGTACATGGAAGGTTATACCAATCCCATAAAAAATGGTACACGGGAGGTCATCCCAATCTCAAAAGAAGGTACATGGGAGTTTATACCAAGCTTGAAGTAGGTACACATGTGGTTAACCCAAGCCTATTATATTATAAATGTCGTTTTGGGTAGCCTTGACATAAGATTTTCTATACTTATGTGTTTTCCACAAATAAATCTTTTATTCCAATGTTATCTTCTCATAGATCTTGTTATTTTATTACTTTATTATTTATGTCTTATGAACTACTAAGATTTATTCCAGGACTTGTGTTTATGATCTATGATATGTAGGGTATGTTTTTAAAATGTTATTCACATGTCCTCATACCATTATGCTCACTTAATGTTGATATATTTCCTGTTTACCCTTACTGAGAATCTAAGCTCACCCTTTCTTATGTTTATTTTCCCCGTGTTATGAAGAAAGGTATTATGTTTGACATGTATAATCAAAGTGATAGGTATAAAAAAACCTAGTGGTAGATGATACATTTCACTTATGAACCAGTTGTTTATGTATCCAAGTTTCTAAAGAAACTAAACCATTATAGTTCTTAGGTATGTTTTTGTATAATGAAATGATTATTCATCTTTTAAGATATAATATCTATGTATTTAAAGAATGGGTAATTATAGTTTGTATTAAAGGAAATTATTAGTTGACCTTTGGAAACTAAGATGAGAAAAATTTATAGAGATCCCTAAGGATATGTCTAAGGATAAGTCTAAGGATAAGTCAAAGTGTAGGAAAATGTCCTGGAATTATGGATAAGGATAGAGAGAGTGGTTTCTAAGAAATTACATCCATGTCTGAATAATACAAGTGTATTTTGATCTAGCATAGTTTTACCTAGGGGTAATAACTCTGAAAAGGGTGCATTGGGTTTGACTCGATCGTCACCCGGTGCATGACAATGGGCCTTGTTTCACACCTAGTTTGACACTCTCATGGGATATTCTTGGGAGATTAAAAAACTCTTTATGAACCATCATGAATTATTTTAATAATGATCATGAATGATCTATTTTAATGCTAAAATGTCATATAATTGAAAGAAAGTGTCATGATTTAGATATCTTATAAGTGATTTTTCATCATTATGTGGTTTCCTACTATGATTATTATTTCTTGCACTATTATTTTTTGTTTCAATAAATGTCTGGAACCAGTAGGAATCATGTTAGCACTGAATGTGGTGGAAATTTTTGTGATTAAAAGAAACTAAATTTTATTATTACTAAATAAAAAGATGTTAGGATTATGGATAATTAGATATCGCGATATACAATTAACAGTATGAACTTCAATGAGATTTCTAATGCATAAAATAAAAGTAAGATATAATTTTATACAAGTTTGTGTGGTAATGATCATAGAAGAATGAATATTTGTCTTCCTATATTTCAAGAATGTAGAAAGAATCACCTAAAATAATATCTCAAATGTAGGGGAATATTTTTTCAATGTGAAAATAAAGTTCATAGAGAAACGAATTTCCAAGGAATTTGATGTATTATGTGTGAGGAACATGGGAATTATATATGTCAATGCCCTATAATAAGGTTTATCCCCTAGATTAAAGAATGAATTATGTTATACCAAATCATTTAAGTAAAAGTCTTGAAGTATTTATGTTTTTTGGATTCAAGAATTATGTTATAGAATTATTTTTAACAATGGTATTTTGGTTATAATAATAATGAAACATTTAAGGATTGTGTTAATTTTGGATGCATATATGTATTCATATATGATTAACTTAAGATTTATAGATGCATAATGGGTTTACGAGTTTAAGGTTGATCATAAGTTCAAAGTCTTAATAACCACTTTTTAGGTTCTATGTGATGATATTTTAATGTGATTAATGAAATTTTGGGGGGTGTTTTATTGGAATATGGTATATGTAAATTTTAGGTTCAACGTGAATTATTATTTTAGGAGTAAACTTTTCACATGTTTAAACATACTAATAAAATTCAAGGTTTATATGACCTTTGAGGATTAAGGTTATTATTAAGGATGTTAATCATATTTCATAGGAAATTATAATAATTATATAAATAATATTTAGTAAAAAGGACAACCAATAACATTTGGAAAGGTCATAGGGATTGACCGCCCAACTGGAGGGTGATAAGTGTGAAACACCTGACACTAGCCTATGTGATGTCTTCCTTAGTATAAATGATATAAAATATAATTATTAAGTTTATTTTGGGAACATATGTGTTATAATAGATATATCCATGGGATTTAAAAAAGATATGGTTATAGATTATACCTTATGAAAATTGAAAGTTCATGATTAAAATTACGCAACTCATGATTTAGAGTTAGTTTCAATGATTGTTTAATTGAATATACGGAGGCATTATCTTTATAGATAAAGGTGAGACATATATACTGATCATAAAACTTTAAATTATATTAACACATATAAAGAGTTGAATATGTACCATAGAATATGGTTGGATCTGATTAAAAATTATGACTGCTCAATACATTACCATCCTAGGAAATTGAACAAGGTGGTTGATGCTTTGTGTTGAAATGATCATGCTAGATTATTTATGATGAGGACCAAAAAAATATCCAATATTTATGGATTTTAAAAGGATATATCTAAAAATTATGAAGTAAATGGGGAAATATTATCTTACTCAAATAAGTGTTCAACCATCAATCCAAGTAGAGATTAAAGATGTGTGGAAGGAAGATGTAGAGCTATACAAGAAGGTCAGAAATGTTCATATGTTTAACCTCGATTATGATGAAATGATAAGGTTTAAGAACTATGTATGTGTTCCAACCATACCAGACTTGAAGAAGTAACTATTAGAGAAGTATTATAGTAATTTATTCTATATTCATTCTGGAAGTATGGAGATGTATAGAGATATTAAAGATCATTTTTAGAGAGATGGAATGAAGGTAGGTATTGTATAATATGTATCTTAATTCTCGGTATGTTAGTAAGTTAGGGATGAGAGACAAAATTATAATGGGATATTACAACCATTACCCATACTAGAATGGAATTGGTAAAACATCTCCATGGATTTTGTCATCATACTTCCCAAAACATCTAAAGGGCATAATTCTATATGGGGTGTAGCTGATCACTTTAAAGATTCAGCACACTTCATCTCTATTAGAGAATATTTTTATATGGATAATATTTCAAGGATATATAATAAGGAAGTGGTAAGGTTTTATAGAGTACTACATTTCATTGTGTCTGATCAGGATCTGAGATTTACCTTAAAGTTTGGGAGAAGTCTTCAGAAAGATCTTGATACAGAGTTAAGTTTCATCACTGTGTATCATCTTCATAGAAATATTTAGTATGAGAGAAAAATAAAAACCCTAGAGGATATATTTAGATCATGTACTAAGGATTTCAAATGTTTTTGAGATCAACACCTTTCTCTGGTTGAGTTTCCATACAACAATAACTTTCAATCAAGAAGTTAGATGGATCCTTGTGAATACCTATATAGAAATAAGTGTTGACCTCTAATGTGTTGGGATGAAGTTGGAGAACTAAATCTATTAGGATAATAACTAGATGAAGAATTGTTGGATAAATTTAGATTCATTTAGCAACACATAAAGGTATCATAAAGATGACAAAAAAATGCATGATGATAATCGTCAATGTGATATGAAATTTGAAGTTGGTGATAATTTTTTCCAATGAATTTCCCCATGGAAAGAGAATATGAGATTTAAAAAAAAAATAGCCCTAGGTAGATTGTCCCCTTAAATATTTTTTATCAAGTAGGGATGGATTCTTATCACTTGGTGCTTCTATCGAACCTCTCTCAAGACCACAATGTGTTTTATGTATCTCTCTTGAGGAAGTACATAACTGATCCTTCACATGTACTAAACTAATAGGTCAGAAAACTAGATCGTGATATTTTATATCAATAATAATCGGTGGAGATTATAGATCCTAGAAATAAAGCATTACGAAATAAGACCACTCATGTGGTTAAAGTTTTGTGGCAAAATCACCAATTTAAAGAATCTATGTGGGCACTAAGGATATGATGAGGTAGAAGTATACTCATTTTTTGTATTGGAATGAATAATTTTAAGGATGAAATTCATTTTAAGGGGGTATAATGTAACACCTAGATTATTTATGAAATATTATTTTTTCAAATAAATTTAATTTCTTTGATAGCTTGTGCTACTTGCAACATTGAGTTTTAACATACCGTAATATACAATTAATATTATTATTTAAACATGACCATTATAACATATCCATTAAACATGGTGGTATTAATAGGAATAAAATAATTTTAAAAATTAAGTATAATGGTTTTATATAAAGAAAACATACTGATAAAAAAGTACTTTATTTTTTAGTAAAGTCTTTATATGTTTAGAAAATATTCTTTTCTCAAAAAAGTTTTTTATTACTTTTTATGAACAAATAAAAAATGTAATTTGTAAAAAATTTAGAATATTTATTTGAAAAAAGAAGATTAATTTTTTAAATCTTCATTTCAATATTTTCTTTGAGTTAATTTTTTCTAATTTTATACAAATATAAATTTTTCAATGAATAGTAAACAGAAACTTCTTTTTTTTAAAAACTACCTTTTAATTTAAATAATTTATGAGATATGTTTCATTTTAAGATAGTTTTAAAAGTAAAATTACTTCAATTAAATATTTATTATTCCAATTTATTTAATTATAATCAATCTAATGTTGAATTTTTATATTAAAACTTTATATACATATGAAAAGTTTGTATTTGGAAAATTACTTTTTCTTTACATCTACAAGTTTAGTTTTAAATTGAATTTTACCAATTATAAGAATTAAATTTGGAAAAATGTATTCCATATTTGGAATTAGAATAATTAATATTATATAATAAGTTCAACTTATTTTTTGGTCAAAGTGAATAGTAAAAAAGTGAAAATTAATTATTGCGGTTAATGTTAAAACGAGTTTACCAGGGTTAAACTAAAATGATAAAAGGTAAAATGACCTATAAAATTTTTCAAATCCCATTTTATAAACATATTTCGACCTTATATCATCTAATATTCAATAATTATCCATTTTATATCCTTTTTTCTTATTTAAAACATGGGTACACCTTTTTATTTTAAAAAATTCCAAGTGTGTCCTCTCTTCCACTTATAAAAGGTCACCCCCGCTCTACTCATCTTCACACATCCAAAACCATTTGTTTAAGAAAATACCTACTCAAATCCATTAACTAACTCCCTCCCCACATCATATTTCCCTTTTTTTGTTTATTAAACCCTCTTATGAATTCTTTAAGCATAAACCTAAAGGAGTTCTCCAAAGAAGAGGTATAATCCTTAACCATGATTTTTTATTTTAATTCTTCATCTAACTCCTTAAAATATTATTCAAACATAATTATATAATAACATTGTTATATCCCATATAATTATATTTTATTATGTTAATTTCTTAACCAACATATACCTTCTCTTCTATCAAGTTGGAAACAAAACTATCAATCATCTATACAGTGAACTACCACCTCACAAACTAGTGTAGTTCATTTTCCATAACCACCTCTCAAGGATGGAGATAATAATGGATTTAATGTTTATATATTATATTAATAACTTTATTATAATTCTTTATGTATAATATAACATCTAACTTCTTAATTTTTATTTCATGGGAATATGATAACATCGCTTGTGTGTACGGAAAATTGTCGCCTCATGAAGTGATGTGATTTTTTTCACTTAAAAATTACCTGGAAGTAATAAGAATAATTTTAAAGAAAATATATGATATATATTAAATTATAATCCTTATATAAATTTTATTTATTATTTAACTTTCTTTCATTCCATCCATTGAGAAAATGGAAATAACATTCATGCGTATGTATGTCATACTATCTCCATAAACGGTGTAATTAATTTTCTATCTCTAAATTTAATAAATTGCTATAAATAAATATATAATGAATATATATGGTATTTATTTCATGGTTAATATTTTTTATATGATAAAACCATGATTAATTTAAAAGGACCAAAAAAATAAAAACAAAACATATATGAAAAATGAAGTAGTTATTACCCGAAACGTTGTTTTAAAAAGGAATTATAAATAAATGGGTAGTAAAATGTCATAAGTAAATAATATATGGTTTTATATATATGATTATTTTTATGTAATATATTTATAATATACCTATATTTATTATAAAATATTTTCTAATGTGTATTATGAAATTGAATACTTGAGGTAAAGGGATTTTCGTCTCACTTTTATTTCCATGGGACACATGTTATACCACTTTTTTCTTTTGTATGGTGTATATTATGCACATGAATGTATTTTATGATACTTATTATGAAAATTATGGTAATTTATATATCCATATAAATTTATTTTCTTTCATGGGGATTATGATTCAAACATTACCAAAGTGGTAAAAGTTTTTTGTTACAATATCATGGTTTATCAGGATTATTTTTTATTATAATTTTTATGATGAAATATTATGATATATAACTCAATAAATTTATATATTTTATTTTTATCTAGTTATTTATATATAATACAGATTTTTCATTCATTTTCCTCTATTTATTAATTAAAGAGACCAAAATAATTCTTTTAATAAAAATCAACTTTATTTCTCTTTTCAGTCAAAAATCATTTTCCATCCATGTCCATATTTTCTAAAAATGTTTTAAATAAATTTTTAAATATTATAAAATTATTGTTTAATTAATTTTATACCCATTTTTTACTTTTTACAAAATATTTTAAAATGAGACTTTTTTCATTTTATTAACAAGGCTCTCTTGACTTTTTAGTGAAAATGTGAAAGGAATATTCATTTTTAATGTGTACAACATGAATGGTATTTTCCATCATCATGGTTGATTAATAATTTAAATATTACTTTAAAATTTGATAAGGTTATTTTGAAATAAAAAAAATTCTTTGATATTTGATAAATTTTTAGATTTTAAAGAATCTTTTTCAAAATTTATATGATATTTTCCTGAAGAATGTTTTGATGATATTTTTATGAAATTTCTATTCATCAATGAAAACAACCATCAATGTTGCTTCTATTTTATTAGGGATATGATCCAATTTTACTATCCTTATTAGTTATATGGATGTTTTATGATTATGATGAGGATATATTTATGAAACCCATTTCTTTTCCATGGGTTATGATATTAAGGATTGATTAGATGATTATGAAACCCATTTCTTTTCTATGGATTATGATATGATGAAATTTTTATTAAACCCATTTAATTTATATGGGTTATGATTTTTTTAATGTTTTATGATTTTTTTTAGCATAGATTTGGGTATTATGAGAGATATGGGACCTATATATCTCTCTAGTTAATTGGTTAAAGAATACTGATCTATGATCTCAAAGGGTGCACAAGAGGTTATCCCAAGCCCAAAACAAGAGGGTAAACATGAGGTTATACCAAGCCCAAACCAAGAGGGTACACTAGAGTGGTGGTGTGGTTTGGGGCTATGTGTTATGGATACTTTGGTATGACAGCTTCTGATTGGTGTGCCGATGGTGGTTTTTCGGTGTTCCATTCTGTGGTGGTGTGATGTGTAAGAAAGTCAGGGTGTGTGGCTTGATGTATACTATCAATTTGGTGTGATTCCTATGTTCAGGCACGCTAGGGTTGCACGAATAGATGACTTTTGTTTAGTTTCTTATAGCCCAAGGAATATTTTTTTCATTCTCTAGCCATTATTTTTGTGTTTGGGGGTTTTTTCTGGCTCGTGCCTGCAATGGTGGATCCCTTTGGGCATGCTAATTTACTTTTTATTCTTTTTTGTTCGGTTCTCACTTAACCTAAAAGTGAATTTAAAAAAAATAAAAAAACAAATTGTTTGGTTAAAGAGGGTACACTGGATGATATCCTAATCCCAAAACAATAGGATACATGGAAGGTTATCCCAATCCAAAAAGATGGTACACTGGAGGTTATTCCAATCCTGAATCATGTACACATGTAGTTAAACCAATCTTGATATGTTATAAATTTCTTGGTGGGTAGCCTTGACATAAGATTTTCTATACTTATGTTCATACCAAAAAAATATTTCTTATGATAATTTTATGTTCTCATGGATCATGTTATTTGAATAATTTATGATTTATGTCATATGAACAAAAAATATTTATGTTATGACTCTTGTTTATGATCTATTACAAATAGGGTATAGTTTTCAAATTTTATTCTCATATTATCATAACCTTATTCTCGCATTATGTTGATATTTCCATTATTTACCCTTACTGAGAATATGATCACACCCTTTCTTATGTTTCCTTTCCCTAGGTTAAAAAGAAATTTATTATGTACAATATGTCTAAAAAGGATGCTAGTTATGAAGAACATAGTGGGAGATGATGTAGTCCACTTATGAACCAGTTGTTTATATATCTGAGTTTCCAAATAAACTAAACCATTACGGCCATCAGGCATATTTTTATATAATTAAATGAATATTTATCTTTTAATATATAATATCTATGTATGTAAATACTGATATATTATACATACCACTTCTATATAGAATATTCCTAATAGAAATTCTCAGGATCTCAATATGATTCACCTATCTTCATAAGATCCCCCTTATCATTTCACCTTCATATCCTCCATCGTTATAGATTTTAGTCTTTTTGTGACAATAAATTCTCCATCTATGTACTAAATATTCCATAAAGGATTAACTTATGTAACTTCACACTGGTACCAGATATAAGGCATTAGTTAAACTAGAAGTCTGAAACTAGAAATAGTAGTGATGGGTCTGGATGATAATAATGGAGGCTATGTTAGAATAACATGAGTGTCCAAGAGGATACATGTGATTAATATATCAAGTTAGATAAATTTATACACTGGTGAAAGTGTGGAGGAATGAGTATTTGTTCTAGAAGATTTCACTAATACATGAATGTGGGTGGAAAAGTCCAGAATCAATTTTATAAGAAATTTCTATCACAATAGAACTGGAATTATTGGACACTAGCTGTTATGGTTTCCAATAAATTTTGGTAGGGTCATTTATTCTTATAATGGTTTTGGGATTAAGCCTAAGTGTATATTATCTTGTGATTTGGAGATAGTTTCTTTGTTTTTATCTATTTTTTAATATTTAATTTAATTTTTCATTTCCTATGTATTATGTTTTGTTCTAAACTATTTAAAATGATTATTTTCCGTAATTTTGTTCTTTAATTTAATTTATACTAGTTTTATTTTGGATGGATTATGTGAGTGTATATTGATAGTTTCAAATAGTGCATGATTAAAGTTTACGGATTTTTGATTCGAGATACATTGATCCATGGCATTAAATTCTCAAGGCCTTCTAGTAACCTTTTTCCACATTTGAGGCTCTAGAGGCTGAGGCATTCAGGAAATATTACATAAAGTGATAAAGTGGTATTATATATTGGTTTGAAGTTCTAAATTATATCTCATATAGAAACATTAAGAATGTGTGAGTTACATTTCCTTTAACCTTTCTTAATATAGTGGGAAATTTCTATTTAGTAATATGGTGTTAACAATGGTAAAGGTGTGGATGAATAATTTTAATGGATCATACTTTGGTTTTTGGAAGATTTGGGTAGAGGAATTCCTATTTCAAAAGGATTTTTATCATCTATTTATTGGGAATAATCCAGAATAAATAGATAATGTAAAGTATAAAAGACTTATAAAGAATGTTTTGGGTTTTTTTCAAGATGATCTTGGATTAGAATGTGGATTTTAACATCCTTGATATGAAAAAAACTATAAAATTGATGACAAATATTGTTAATATGTATAATAATAATTATATGATAAAAAAATTTATATTTTGGGGACTTTTCAGAATAAGGATGTTAGAAGGATGGTCTGTGGCTGACCATTTGAATGAGTTATTAGTAATCTAAAGTCATCTGGATCCCATTGGTGTAAATTTCATTGAAGGTGCATGGTCCTATATTCTTTTATTATCACCTCTAGAATCACAGTATGTGATAGTGACTTTAAAGATTAATTCCAACAAAAACAATGAATTCATCTTCGAGGAGATCCATGTTCTAATTTTGAATGAATATATTTAAAATAATGAGGTTTCAAGTTTTATTATAAGTATTTTTAATATAGAATGTATAGGACACTACACTTAAATATGTTGAAAGAAAATAGGTTAATATAGAAGATATTAGTGTTTAGGTAAGTTGGATGGTTTGGAGACTCTGTATTTTAGGACTATGGAAATAAGATATTTTTATGGAAGGATTTATAATAGTGGTGAGTAAACTATGGAGAACATTATTATGTTTCATTCTCAAACTCTTCAGTGGATGGGGAGAGTAGAACTTTGGTTCTAAGTGTCTTGATTTCAATGGAGGAATGAATTCTTGATTATATAAGTTCATTTTACTCAACTTTTAAAAATGGATTCATGTGAAATTATGTTTTTGGAATCTTGGAAAGGTTTACCTTCTAGATGGAGAGGTTCTTGAGGTTTTTCGCAAAGGATATGTGAGAATTTGAAAAAATAACATATTTTTGTTTCACTTTTAGGCAATCTATCATATCCAAGGTTTATAGAAGAAATTAATTTATATTTTTTAGTGGGATGATATAGGATTTAATATAGTTTTTTATATGATATGTGGGAAATCACACAAGGATCCACAGTGATGGCATATGGTGTAAAGGATAGAACTTTATACCTTACTGAGTTTCTAGAAGTTGTCATTTATTTTGGTGGAACAACTTCCTAGATAGTGAAGTTGTGGAATGATCATCTTAGTCACATTAGTGAGAAATTTTTGTGTACCTTTTCTAATAAAGTATTTTTGAAGGTTGATCATGTGTATTATAGAACATTCAAGTGTTTCACATAAGGAAATAAATGGAAGGTGTCATTCAAAATGGTCAGAAATAAACAAAATAATTAGAAACCTGAGCTAGTTTATATAGGTGTATGGGGACCAACATGAGTTTGATCTCATAAGGGAACATTATACTATATTACCCTCACTAATGTTTCTATATTGAATGTGTGGGTGTTTTTATTCAAACAAAAGTTTGATGTTTTCTATACATTCATTGGACGGATATCCATTGTGGAATCTAATATTGTAATGAAGTTAAAATTATATAAGTCTGGTAATAAAGGTTAGTATAGAGGAAGAGATTTCCAAACATTCTATTAGATTAACATAATTGGTATTGAGAAGGATAATCCTATAAAACCTCAGTAGAATGGTGTTATGAAATGGATGAATTGGGTACTAAATTAGAGAGACAATAAAATGAGGATAAGTTCTAGTTTTCCAAAGTATTTTTGGGAAGAATCGTTTATCCATGAATCTTATCTTCTTAATCGTAGTCCTTATGAACCTTTTTCATAACAAATTTTGGTGGAATTGTTCTCTATAAAGAAGGTATGCTTTAATCACATGAAATTTTTCAGATGTAATTTGTAAACCTATATCTATTCCAAGGATGGGTATAAGTTAGAAGATAAGTCCTGGAAAAGTTTTTTTATTAGAAACAATAATTAAAATATTGATTTAATATTCTAGGAAAATTTTCATAAAAAGTTTATTGGAGTCTGGAATTTCATCTTCAATGAGGATATTTTATGTAAAGATGGAATTTAGGTGGAATATTCTATTGATAAAAAATAACAAATAGAGTAAAAAATTGTTAGGTTAAGAAGAGGTTGGGTGGTTTCAGGATGTTCATGAGTATGATATATAGATTTTTAGATTTATAAAAATGTTCTGAAATGGAAAGCACCGATCAAGTTTTGGAAGTACTAGGGATCGATGTATTATAATACTCAATGAAATTGGAAGTTTGGGGTATATTTATAGAGTTAAAATTTTTTGGAAGAAGCTAAAACTTATAATTTTTGGTATTATACCAGGTTTATATGTCAGGTTTAGTATTTTAATTATAGAATACACTTTTTACTTCTCATAGATGGTGGTGTACCTAAAATAATTAATGAAAAGATAAGTATAAGTGAATCATTATGGTGGGATTTAAATATGATTGAAGAGTTGGATTCCTTACATGTTTTTGATATATGGTAGTCAATGAAACTTTTAAAGGGAAAGTAGAAACTTTAAAATAAAACGGTTTATGATCTGAATAATAAAGTGTATGGTAGATTTTGGTATAAGTAATGACTAGTTGTGAAAGGGTTTAAATGATCAAAAGGAGTGGATTTTGGTGATATTTTCTCTCCTATTGTGAAACACAAAAACTATTTTTATGGTTCTCATATTGGTTTCCATGAAAGTTGCATTTCTAAATATACTTTATTTCAATCCAATATTCCTTTACAGATATTTGGAGGAAGAAACCTATATAGAGAAACCTAAAGGTATCGTACTAAAAAATAATGAGGTCTTGATGTGAAAGCTCAAGAAAAGTCTGTATAGGATTAAGGAGACACCAAATAAATGGAAATAAATGTTTTATAACTTCATAATGGGATGTAAGTTCATAAAAATTAATTATGATAATTTTTATTACATAAAGGTTTATGATGATGGAAGTTTTATCGTTTTTCTTCTCTATATCGATGAATTACTCTTAGCTAGACTTATGAATCCAAGGTTGGAAGAGTTAAAGTGTGAATTGTCTTGAAATTTATAGATAAATAATCATAGTTTTGGAAAATATATATTAGGGATAAGGATTGTAAGATATATTAGATCTAAAACATTATTCCATTATTAGTTATATTACATCTAAAAAGTACTTGATATGTTCAAAATGAATGAGTCAAAGCTTTTGAGTACTCCCTTACATGGAAAAATTAAATTTAAAAATAGAGGACACTTATGATGAATCAAGAGTTTAATTACATGGTGAAGGTTTCATATATATTACATGTGTGAAGTTGGATGTATAATATGGTTTGTGAAAGGCTGAATATCACTCAATAGGTATGTGTGGTTAACAGATTTATGGAAAACCAAGGAAAGGAACACTAAGAGGTTGTCAAGTGAATCCTTCAATATCACAAAGTTTTAGTATGTTTAACACTTTGTTTTAGAATAAATGATCCCTTACAAGGTGTTTTGGATGCTAAATTTGGGGTAGATTTTAATTCATGTAAGAGATCCATTGGTTTTGTGTTTACTTTCAAGTTAACCTTCATAAGTTGTATATCCATGTTATAACATTTATTTTTAATATCAACCATGGAAGTTGATTATGTTGAAATTATAGAAGAAAGTAAGGAGTTGGTATGTTTTAAGGGACTACTGGAGGAGATCAAAAGAAGGTAAGAGTTTAAAATTTTATAATTTTATTTCCAAACTATGATTCACTTAGACAAGAAACTATAATTTCACTCCTAAAAAAGTACATTAAACTAAAATTCCACTTCATCTAGAATCTTGTGGAATATGCAGTGTTGGAATTGTGGAAGGTTGAATGGAAGAAAAATCTAGTAGATATTGTGACTAAAGTTGTAGCTTTGAAAATTATATATTTTTATTTCACTTCAATGGGTCTTGGATAACATAAAGGTCATAAGATCTTAGAAATTACTATATACTTTAAGTATGGAACCAAATAACAGAGTTAAGGAACATAGTACTTGTGACATAGAGGACTTAGTGATGAATCTTGAAAACAATTCTAAAGTGGTAGATTTATAGTCTTGGTGTGAGAATAAATTTTTTGGATAATTACTATAGATTTTTAAAGGATTAACTTTTATAAATTCATTCTGATATTGGATTCAAGGCAGTGGTTGGACAAGAATTTTATAACTAGTATCAATAGTAATAAATCCAAATGATGGTAGTGGAGGATACATCAGAATAATCTAAGTGTTCAAGAGGATACAAGGGATTAATTTTTCAAATAGTACGATTCTAGATATAAATTAAAGTGTAGAATCTATAATATTTATTTTGAAGTTTGTAATTAATGTGGGAATATAGGTAGATAAGTCAAAAAGCATGCACTATTCATTAGGTAGTTTGGTTAAAGTAGTGTAATTCAACCAGTAGTTAAGATCTTTTGGTTGGTCTTCTATGAATTTTGAATAGAGGTGGTACCAAAATTACCATAATTTAGCTACTATTATTGCCTATAAATTGGTGGTTGGATCATTTTTATTGATCATGGTTTTGTGATTTAGCCTATTCTTTTTAAAGCTTCTTATATGGAGTTACTAGTTCCATTATAATTTCTTATTTACTATTTTGGTGAAGTTATTGTTTCTCATGGATTAGGATTTGGTATGAACCATGTAAAATCCTTGTTTTCCTTCATTTTGTACTATACTTCCATTTATTTCTTGTACCGTTTAGTATATTTGTTGTGAGTGTCTTTTGAGAGTTTTGGATGGTGCATGGTTGTGTTGTGTAGATTATAAATTCTATATACATCGATATGTGGCATCGATTTCTTACAAACCTTTTGGTAAACTTTTTATTAATTTAATATTCTTGAGGTTGATCCATTATGGAACTATAATATATGGTGCATAAAAAAGTACTATCCATGAACTACATACAAAATTTCCATGAAAACAACCTTGTGTTCCAAGGTTTGGTTTTTTCAATTTTGTATTCCAAGTATTCCTCTAATGAGAAATCCAACACCTAAATCAAATATTGACATGGAAAACAAAAAATATAATATAATTCACCCCACCATATCAAGGATGGAAACAAATACAACACATAGTATCACTAATTCACATATTTTATGCTAATAACCTCCACCTTTTGATTTTTTGGATACATTATCATGAATTCAAGTATCACAATTCAACCCATAATGAATATCTACTCATCACTATTGATGCTTCATTTTCCTCACTAAGGAATATATGTTTGTCTCCCCATTTTGGGGACAAATAGACTCATAGATTCATGATATTTCCTACTCCCCCTTTAACATCAAGTCGAAATAAAAATCCACTACAATAATTAAATATATGTAATGTTTGAAAAAAACATTTCCTTAGGAGATAAGGGGTTTAAAATCAACTCTATTATCCTTATATCCTTATCTATTGATATCAAATATCTCAATTCCTTCAAGTCTTTGATACCACTGAGTCCATGCATTATTTTAATTAAATCTTTCCCCTTTTTTTATGATGTTCATAAGGGTATTCCCAATAGATTTTCTCCCTTTCTATTAACATGATTCTTGCATCATATTTAAAGAGACCAAAATCCCCCCTATGATATGAAAATCCTAAATATATTCCAATTTTATCAATAACTTAGGAATTGAACTTCACTTCTCCCCCTATATCATTTCCCACTCTTTGATTGAAGGTTTGAACAATCACTCAATCTCAAAAACATTTTTCAATTATAGATACATTCTAAAAAGTTTTCTGTCAGTAAAATTACCACTTAAAAAATATTCATCCACAAAACCTATAAGATTGTTGAGTTGTAACTTAGTGTAATAAACAAGAGTTCATGTTAATAACATCAATGTTTTCTATTATAGTCACTTACTTCTATATATTACAATCATCCAAATAATTTTAGTTTATACCAAGGAAAATTCCTATATACCCACTCACACTTTCAAAAAACAATTAATGAATAAACCATGAATCACTAAGTTCATGAGTCATATCAATTTTAATTTCCATGGATCATCTTTAGACACCAATTTTGTAAAATATATTTCTTCTTTCTTCCACCAAGTTTCTTTCCTTAGTTAATGGGGAAAACAACTTCTACATATTTGGGTTAAAATTCCCTTGAATGTCTCAGCTTTGTCTCCAAATATATAATATATATCATGAGAGTCATTCATCTATAGTAGATTTTGATATCTTTGAAAAAAATAATATAATATCACATATTATATCAAAATAAATAAATCATGTACTTCCATTTATTGTTGTTTCTCCATCAAAGTGTTTATTCTATATTCCATATTCAATGAAAATTGATTAATATGTGCTCTTATCAATAATACTTAAATTAGGCCTTGATACCAATTGTGATTACTCTAATGCCTATTTTTTATCTCATGAACTAGAGGTTATATATTCAATAAGATATAACTTTCATTGCTTCAGAACCAACTAAAACTTCATATCATGACTTGATACCACCTAAATTTTTCAATTCAATCACCCCAAGGATCATATCTTCCACAAAAATTTTAATACTTCAACAATAATTATAGAATTTTAATATATGTGGAGTGATGAATTTCTAATTTTCTAAATTTTCAGAAGATTTAAAATCACTATATAATACCAATTTTCCTTTATCCTTAAATTTTTAATCCATATTTAAATCCCAAATGGTTTTGACATAATCAAGTTTCTCTTCACTTTCCCTGGGATTGTTCTTTTCTTCATGGACCAAATCATAAGATTGTCATACTTAGGTACTCTTTCCAATAAGTATCTATTAACACATCATTGATTGTTATTTTCTTCTCAAACCTTATTTTTGAATAGTTTATCATTTCATGAATCATTAGATTTCAAAATGCATACCTTGTTTTGTGATACTTCTTTCACAAAAGATGCTTTTTTAATCCTTTAACTTTTCTAATTATTTTTCTATAATTCCCAAGAATCCTTTATTTAGTAGTAGATTTATAACTCCTATTTAAACCAATTTCATCATGGTGATCTTTCTTCACCAGTCCATGAAATATATTTCTTGAAAAATTTATTTTTCATTGAATGCAAACTATTTTTCATGATTTATTCCAGATAAATTTCTCCTGATATCTATACTATAGATATGATTATCTTGGTACAAATTATTGAATAAAATGTGTAACTTTTTTATTACTATTAGTAACTTTATTTTTAAAAACATACATCAACTTCATGAAAATAATATATTCCAATGATTCAAATAAAAAGTAAGAAATATTTCTATGCATTCCATAATAAAATCACATGTCATTATAACTTCCCTTAAAGCCCATACTTTTATCCCTACCTCTTGTAGGGAAAATTTTGAGTGTGTTTTAATTACATCCATTATTTTCCCTTTTATTAAAAACTCTCATTTTTTTATATTTAACTTAAAAGAGGTTCTGTCATGTCCAACACTAGGTTTTTTCATGGAATACGACCTTTTTGGCATCATGATTTTTTTAATTTTTCTCCACTATTTTATTATACGTTCTCTTCATGTAACCATCACCTATCAATGTATAATAAAATAAAATATATAAATATCCTTTTAGAATAGGCTTACCCATGGAATTAGGTTATTCTACTTGTTTATTAACCAATATTTAGTCACCTTCAAGTTTCTGAATATTTTTTCTTCCACTTCAAGTTGATAATTCATGTATTCTTTAAGAGAATTTCCTTTAAAAATTTCATGTTTCAATGTATGGTAAATCTCATCTAGTATGTCACTTTGTTCATTTATCTAGGAGCTAATCTGAGTAGTGGAATCCTTACAGATCACCTTCTTCTATTTCATCTATTGATTTTCCTATATCAATTCTACTGTGTGCACAACAAGTTCATCCATTGATTATCCTATACACTTTTGAAGATATTTATTTTAATTCATAATCCTAAGAATCATTCTTTTCCCTTAGATAACTATCAACTTCATCCAATATTTTATTCAATTTTTTCAACTTTTCTATCTCAATATTTAATCTTACAACATAGAACCCATGTGCATCACTCTACTTATTTAGCTTTATGATTTCTTCTTGTAGTCCTAGATCTAGCTAATCTGATAATTCATGAACTTTTATTATTGGAATTATTAGTATCTCCTCATTATAAATAGGTCAAAATTCACTTGGGATATCTGGATCCTCATATAATACTATAGTATCATTAAATGAATTAATATATTCATAATCATAATTATTCATAACTTTCTTTTTAATGCTACTAGAATATTTTATCTGAATATCACAATCACTAAGATCTTTTCCATTATATGGAATTCCCATGGATTGATATTTCTTTTTAATATTATTTCCCATTTCCATGTCACTAAAATATTACAAGGTTATAATAAATCTTAACTATAAGAAATAATAACATAGATTCAAAAAAAAATCCAATATGAAATACCTAGTCTCTGATGTCAGTTCTTTGGTACATAAGGGTAATTAATAATAGATACCCTAAGAAGGGGGTGAATCAAGGTATGTAAGTTCATTCTAATTTCAACACAAAAAACACTTATTCTCTCATCACTCTATAATTATCTTAACCTCGTGATAAATAGGGTTTCTTTTAAGTTCTTATTTTGATGATGATCTGATTGGTTTTCTATTTATCTTTTTCCTTTAGTCAATTTCTTCACTGAATGATTATCTCACACATAAATTGATTCCCTATTGAGAATATGAAAAGTATGCACAAAATAAAAAATATTTTACTCACTACCCTCATAACAATTTAGGTTTCGGTCACTCCTCGCTCCAAGGGTCATGAGAGGCCATCATTGTGAAGGGATATCAAAGTAAAATTTAAAATCCTTTATATATAACTTATATCTATCCACAAGTTTGTATAATAAGGATTTGGTCTTGGATATTCAGTATACAAAAACTTTATTAATTTTTTTATTATTATTATTTTGAAAGTAGGAAACATGAGGGTCTGAATCATGAAATAGGGAACATAATGTAATGGATAACCAAATGAATGTGAGAAAAAACAACCTTGTATTCAACCATAGTGATCCTTCATTGTCTTATAGCCTTGTTCTTCTATCTGATTCTAAGAATATTATAATTAGATATACATAGACTCACTACCTAGATGGTGTGAATGGAATTCACACTAAGTAAGAATCCCCAAGTGATCATCCACTCACTCTCTCTAATGTGTCATAATCATTAGTTTATCCACTCCCAAAACCAATGGTCCCAATTATACATCATTGATCTAGGAAAAGGGAGAGGAAATGGTTTTTAGTCGTGAAAAAGGAAATTATAACTAAAAAATCACGATGTACAATCATCTCCTCACCCCCTCACTCTTCCAATATCCTTAGAATAAAATATGAAGAAAAAAACAAGATTTTTAAACTCTAGTCCACTGGTTTAAATCAAGTGAGTAATCCTCAGGTTAGACTCTCATCATTGGTAAGAGCTGAAGAATCACAATGACTTCAAAATGGGTGAAACATGAATAAATGTGGAAGAAAATCACAAAATGAATAAAACATAATGGAATTAACATTTAAATGCATACCACATTACAAATTTCTAGCTACAATCAGTAGGAACTGAATTATATAAAATGGGAGAGAGGGAATATATTTATAGTAGTAAAAACACTTTCTTCCACTTACTTGGGTTTTAATGAAATGATATTAAATATATTCCTTCCTCATATAGTTATCACATTTTCATCTTGAGGGTTATGATTGATGAAGTTTATCATCTCAAATATTCTAACTCTTCTGGGAATTATCCCATGATCTACACTTCCTAATTCATTTAAATGATCACTGCATGGATCGTCTATTAGAGTTCATCCCAATTTAGCTCAACTAGAAGAATATAATTTTATTTTAGTTCAAATATTTCTAATTTTGAAATATCACTTTTTTTACCTCTTTATGGGTTCCCTCATACATCCCTTATACTTGACCTTCACACTGCCTCATTGTTTACCATAATGTAACTTTTAGAACGTGCTTGTTACCCTTATGCGATCATTTGGATACCCTAATGTTTCATATTGATTACACGTCCATTTTCTATTCAGTGCATGAATAACCTTTAAATAATGGAAAAAAAACCTTTATATAACTCTAGAATACCTTGATGTATGGGCCCTATGACCATTACATAGTAGAGGGACCTCGATTGTTACCTTTATGCATTAATCGGTAGTAAACTTATGTATCTATTATTACCCTCATATAGGTTCACTATATATTTGTAAGGATATATTTACACCATATATAAAACATTCACATAGCCTATAGCGCTTTCAACCCTTACACAAGTTGAATCTAACCTCATAAGTTACCCTTACACCGTGGAGGAAGTAATAAGATGGGAAGCCTTCAAAGTCATATGATATTGATACATTAATAAAGTTTTATAGTGAAAATTCTCCAAATTAATATGATTAGAATTTATAATATCTTTCCAAAACAAAATCATATTGGATGGAAATATCCTACATGGATTGAAATCTTTTACAGGGAGGAAAAAATAATACGAGCGGTGAAATCTCATACAATCCCTAAAAATTCATATGAAATTCCCATGGATCATAATTTGAAAAGGTATTAAAGTCTTATGATCATGTAAAAGTCTCATGATATATACGAAACCCATTTTATATGACTTTTAAGTCATACCATGGCCTAATTAAGTCTTATGATGGGCCAAAATACATATGATCTGGTCCTTTGTCATTTTTTTGGCCAGCCTCCAAAACATGAAAATCATAGTTTAAATGTATTCTTGTTTTAAATATTTCTATATTTAAATAAAAAATTAAAATACAAACAAAATTCCTTTAAATATTTAATTATATAATTCAAAGATCAATTTATGGATTGTTCGTTTAAATTAAAAAATAAATAAAACACTAAAAATCATGTTTAAATTCATTTATTATTTTATTATATATTTCAAAAAAAAATAACAAAAATTAATAATAAATAGGTTATATATAAATTAGAGAGATAATTATCAATTAAAATGGTCAAAAATTGGAAAATATTATCTGTCATCACTCTCACACGTATATACTATTTCACTCTCAAGAGGTAAAATGTATTCAATCAAACAAAAATATTTTCCATACCAAAAATGAGAGGAGACAAAAAATTCAACTATCGCTTGAAAATTTCATGCCTCATATGAGAATTAATCCTAATTTTTTACTTCCATCCAATTTAGAGTTCTAGTTAAAAGAATGAAACAAATATATTTTAGTGGAATTAAAACTTTAACAATGGAAACTTCCATTTATCTCTTTCTCATAAGTTCCTTATAAAAAAGATTAATTCTCTACTTTCTTAATAAAACTCAAATGATATTATTATAAGTTAATTCTCCAATTATTCATTTGGGTTAAATATTCCCATAACCTTAATCTATTCATTTTTTATAATTAGGCACTTAAATATTTTTTTCTAGTCATTTATGTGAAAAATGATTTTTTAATTTACAGAGGGAATTTGTTACGCACGTACTTCACACCAAAGATTTGTGTTTTATTTATAGAAAAAAGAGGAAGGCCAAAAGTTTAAAAAAAATACAGACATAAATTAGAGGGGTATAAAGTAATGGAGGCTGAGCGCGTTAGCTCGAACAAAGTGACTCCCCTCCGGGGGAAAGGATCCAGTGTTGGTAAAAGTGAGAAGCCGGTCATGTTGAGATGCAATAGAAGTAAGGAAATCTGCCACAACATTTCCCTCCCGCCACGTATGAAGAATAGATGTATTCTCTCTTATCAGTTTCTTGCAGCGTCTGATAGCATAAACGATGGACCAAGGAACCTGAGTGTTGTCTGAGTGTTCATTAAAAAGAGAAAGGGAGTCAGTCTCGATTTCTCTAATAAGAAGGTTCCTCTGATTGCATAGTAAGAGCCCAGAAAGCATAGCAAGGGTCTCCACTTGGAGAGAATCACCAGGGCCCAAGAAGACAGAGAAGGATGCCATCACTGACCCATCTCTATCTCTGATGACGCCACACCCGTGCATAATGCCCATGGAGCACGATCCATTCATATTCAGCTTAGGCCCCGAGGGCAGTGCCTTCCATTTAACCCATGCACCGGGGGCAGTGGAACTCGAACTGGGTACTGCATTCTGAGGAAGGATTGAGTAGATTGAAGGAGTGGTCTCAATGTCTTTAAACATCTAGCAGAAGCCCATAATAAGGTTCTGGCACGTGAATAAGAGGCCCAGTTTAATTGGTGTTGTACTGCTATGACATACAGAATTCCTTGATGATCAAAGGATCTAGCAACCCGCAGTGAAGATCCCCCCGTGTGCCTTCCGTTCGGTACTAGTCCTGTCCAACGACTGGAACCCGTTCTGGAGGAATAGGTCAGCATTAACATCTCGATCAGACCAACCTGTAAACTGGCCAAACACACTCCATATGTACTTATCCCATTGGTTGTTAAAGAAAATATGCACTACAGATTCAGGTTGCGCCTCTCGACAGCAGAAGCACTTTGAAGCCAAGTTAACAACTCTCTACTAGACATTATCATCTGTTGGCAGCACTCCATGTCGAACTCGCCAGACAAGGAACAAATATTTAGAGGGGATACTCTTGCACCACAAAATTTCCCCCCATCGGTTCTGAGGAAAAGCAGCAGATTGAATTTTAAGGAAGTCCCTCGTACCTGAGGATGAACCTGTGAACACCAGCTTGTCCGGGTCATTAGAAATAGAAATGCTATCAAAGAAAATCTTTTGATCAGAATTCAGAGTGGTCCAAATGAAAAGACCATATTCACTGGCTTCCCTTAAGTAGATTTTTGGGGCGGGGCATAAAAAAAATCCCAAAATATTCCCTGACCAATTATGGTTCCAGTAGCTAATGTTCCCTTTACCTGTAAGGGTTGGTGTCCTGAGAACCAATTGTTTTGTACTTTGATTACATGAATGTTCACTTATTATATATTGTTCATTGTTCTGCATGACTATAATATAATAATGTCCTGGAATATTTGTTGCATTAATAAAGTCATAGCAGATCCCCGCTATGATGAGAACCTTGAAATGCTATAACAATATTCTTAAATAAAGTTCTACGGTTGGATGACATACTATGATAGGACACATAGTATACAGACCGTCATGTGCGAGTACTCGTAAGAAGATGAGACTCTCTCTCATGGAGTTCGCACTTGGTAATCTCCAAGATGGGAGATTATGAGAACAGACCCGCCAGTAGTAATTCTGCATGTTTTGGTGTCATCGGATATTGCTATCTGCGAGCGTGTGTAATGGTCCTTAGACTGGAAGATTATCATTAACTCATGTCATGACTCACGCACTAAGATTTACTGACGAAAACCGTCACACAGACAGTTGGCGGGAAGTAGGGTACGTTGGGTGCGTCACGAGTGACATGTTGTTAATGGATAAGTCGAGGAAGGATTTGTCCCTTCCATTTATGGAAGTTGATATCTCGGCCCTTTGATTGAAATAGAACTATCGCATTAAATTACATGGCCATGGTGTAAACGACGAGTTTATTTCAGGTAGTCAAAGAACGACGATCAAGCATATAGGTTTATGACACTGCCATGAAACCTGCTTGATGAGATATCGAGACAAAGAGATTAAATTACACAGTAAGTGTTCGTATGAGGTGATACGTCAATGCGGCGTCAACTTCTTTCTCTTGGGTGCCTTGACCCGTTGCTAGACAGTAATCTTGGACTTTAGGCAATCCTATCTAATGCCAACAAGAAAGAGGCCTAGAGGGCCACACACTAAGTGTATCCAAGTATCTCAAGTTGAATAAAGATTATTCTCGTACGTGGTTTAATAATTATTCAAGGAAGCCTAAGTTGTTTTAAATGATGGAGGAAAAATTAAATAAAACAAGTACACGCCGTGTATTATTAAATGTACATACCATGTAGTTTTATTTTGGAAAGGAAATGAATAAATGAAAACAAGATATACACGTCGTGTACATTTAATGTACACGTCGTGTAGTTTTCAATGAAAAACATGTACACACCGTGTATTTATTATTACACGCCGTGTAGTTTTTCCAGTCGGGTTTTTGAGGATATAATATCGTTTTATTAAATGATATTTATTATAATCAACGTGAGCGCATATCAAGGAATTAATTATTCGACATGGGGGTTTTCAATAAGAGTTAATGAAATAAATGAAACGCGTAACGCGTTTATTTATTGTCATAACTCTACAACCTCAAACTCGATTATAAATATCCTCACAACCCAACTCTTTTCCTACACAAGAGAATCGTTGTGTACAACATCTCTGGAGAATTCTTTCAAGACCGAAAGAACTTCTTCCTCCAAGAACGCTCTCAAGACCGAGAGAGATCCTCTTCCATCGGATCAAGACGATCTAAGGCGGACAATGCAAGCAAATACTTCTCCACGCTAGCACCCGGAGAATCCTTTGGCGACGTCCAGAGATACAAGGTACACGTGTGGATCACCGCTAGAGGGAGTCTACACTTGGCATCTACGACGCAACGACGGATCACATCGAAAACATGATCGAGAACATCAACGAAGAAAGAACACCCAAAAGGTATTTCTTTATAATTAATTAAAATTAACTATAATCAACATGTAACGATCCTTGTTTGTGGTTCCGGGACAAACCATCTTCTTTGTCTTTTTCTGTGATTCGATCCATGGAGACTGGCGTTTATCGTCGTATTGATCCCGGATTGATCATTGCTAATGACAAAAAGCCAAGTGGGCACATCCACCAATGCGCTTCCGTTGCGCCCGGAACCTTTATTACCCACAATCCACCGGGTGTGCACCTAAAGGAGTGGGATATAAGGCAGGATCATATTGTAAATTTTGGAATGTTTACATCTAGTAGAGCTCTCCACAAGACCATAAGTCATTTGCATATGCTTTCCCCATAACAAATTAACCTCCAGCACCTCTCATGCCAGCTTGGCGTGAAATCCACCTATAGAATCAGAGACACTCCTCAAATTGATACGCCCTTACGCCACAGGATTGGACATCTTCTTCCAAAATTCCCAATGACATTTTTGTTGTTGACACCCCCCCACCCCCCCCCCCCCCACAAGAAAGATTTCAGAGTAGATTCAATGTTGGATACCACTTTTTTCGGGACCTTGACAGTAGACAGAATATGCATGGGAATGGAATATAAGACAGAGTTCATTAGCGTGATTCTCCCATCAAAGGATAATAGCCTATTCTTCTAGTTGAGAATGCACCCGTTGATTTTATCCAATATCAAATCAAAATGTATAATAAGAAAAACATTAGGGGAAAAAAGCACCCAGATAAGTCATGGGGAAGGAGCCTTGGGGCATGACAAGGTTAGACTCTAGAAATATAAACCGACTTTCCAAGCATTTGGATGGAGAAAAGAAGAGACTCTTATCCCGGTTAACCACTTGGACACTCCATATACAATATATATTGAGGGCCTCATTAACCCCCTAAATTGATCTCTGGCTTCCATTGACAAAAATAATTTTATCGTCAGGAAACATTAGATGAGAAACACCCCCATAGGCAATCTTGTTGCGATAAGAAGTCATTTTCCCAAGAGAGATACAATGATTAAGGTACCGGCTAAGGACATCTTGGGCAATGATGAAAAGAGAGGGAGAAAGAGGATCCCCTTTCCTTAGACCTCTAACAACTTTGAAAATCCAAATTGCTTACCCATGAACGAGATGGCCATCCATGGCGAACTAAAGCAGCGAAAAAGGAGGTCAATGACCCAAGCATCAAATCCCATGCACGATAATGTCCTATTGAGAAAGATCCATTCCACTCTGTCATAAGCTTTACTCATATCATGTTGAATGGCCACATTCCTACCTAGAGATTTTAAGTTGATGTCACTAATAATTTCCTGGGCCAAGGCAATAGCCCCTTGGATGGATCTTCCGTTTACAAATCCATGTTGCTCCAAGGCTATCCATCTCGGAAGAGAGGCGGACAATCTTGAGTTCATAATGACAGCCAAAACTTTATATGAAATGTTACATAGACTAATAGTCTGGTACTAATTCAGAGAAGAGGGAGATTTGACTTTGAGAACAAGTACCAATCTAGTTGCAGCTTCCACCCAGGGAAGGTTACCTCCTTGAAAAAAGTCTTGGATAGCCCTTATGAGGCTTGATTTCACGGTGTCCCAAGCCACTCTATAGAAGGAGCTCGGAAAAGAATATGGTCCAGGGGCACTAATAGGGTTCATGGACCAGACAGTCTTCCTAATTTCGTCCTCATCTGGTAAGGCTTGGAGAAAAACATTATCAGCCTCTGACACCAAGCGAGGAATCGTGTCAAATAGGGTCAAAAACCCCCTTGGGTATCCATCTTCCATGACAGGGATCGGATCATCCAACAGAGACCGGAAAATAGAATCGGCCAGTCTCCCAATCATGTCTTTATCACTTGAGTAGGATCCATCCTCCATTAACAGATTCGGGCTATTCGTTCTGAATTTTTCCTTTATACAGGCATGAAAATAGGCAGTATTACGGTCTCCTTTGCAAAGCCACTTGGTCCATGCCTCCTCTCTAGCATCACATTCCTGCTTGAGCAGCAAGTCATTCAGCAGGTTTTTCTGACATCGCAACTCCGCAAAAACTGAATCATCCTAAGCATTTTCCAGGTGTAATTCAAGTTGGTGTATCTCTTTACTAATAATCTCTATGGCTGTGTCAGGGGAGGGAAGATTTTTGACCCAGGATATAAGATGCGACTTCAAACATATTATGTTGTTGTGAAGAGAATTCCAGGGGTTGCCACTACTAGAAGATTCCCATACTCTCCTGACGATGTCAAAGAAATCAGTGTCGTCCGCCTAGGAAGAAGAGAAACGAAAATGGGGCTGGCAGTTAGCACGAGCTGCCAGCGAGACTCTGAGGGCCGAGTGATCTGATATTCCTCGCACCAAATGAAGGACTTTTCAGATAGGAAAGGCCGAAAGGGCCGCTCCATTAATTAAGCATCGATCCAGCCGACTCCAAGATCTGCGGTTGCCTTGTTGGTTGTTACACCAAGTAAAAGGATCACCGGATAAAGCAGTGTCCGAGAGACCATTGTGAGCCATGAACGCATTAAACTTCTGGCTAGCCTTTCTAGGAAAGGGGCCTGGTCCTTTTTTCTCCTCTAGACTATAAAATACATTAAAGTCTCCACCCACAAGCCAAGGGGAGTCTCCTGGGTTAACCGAACATAGATCAGCCCATAAAGATTCCCACCCATGAACATCGCACTTAGCGTAGACAACTGACAGAATGGTTTTTGTACTTCCCACCTAAATCTTGATGGTGATACATTTCTCAAAAATGGAAACTAGGTCCACGGAACAGCCTGATTTCCAAAACAGCCAGATATGAGAGTTGGAAGGAGAGCCATGTAAAAAGCCATGATCTCTCATGAACCGAGCAAAGAACTGAATTTTATCCGAGACCTGTTTAGGTTCAAGCACTACAACCAAAGAAACCGAGTGAGAGCATAATTCATTGAAAATAAAACCTGATTTTACCCACGAACCCAATCCTTGAGCATTCCAAAGGAGAATATTAATCATCAAAGGAGAGGTGTCTGGCACTAGCCCCAGACTTAAAGCCCTTTTGTTTCCTGGAAAGATTGATAGTGGAATCTAGATTTGATTGAGACCTGGTCTTCATTCTGCTTGGGGAAGAACAGGCCGAAGAAGAGAGCTGGGGATCAGTCATCAAGATTTTCGAAGAAGAAGATAAATTACTCGATGAGGAGGGGACTAGAAGAATCACATCCAGGAATTTAGGAGGAGAACTGATGATAGGATAGGATTTCTGCATGAGGTCAGATGACTCCCCTGGATCAAGTTCCTTAATGCAATGGCCAGAAGGGAAGGAGGGGAGGAGCTCTCTGGGAAAATCTGAAAATAGCTCCACAGCACTTAGCATCTCAGATACCATAAAAATAGGGGTATGCTTATGCACCATAATAATTTCCAGACAGGGGGAGACCGGGCCCATCATAAACCTGAGCTCCGAAGAGGATGAGGGATCTATGCACATAGGAAGGGGAGGCAGCAGCACTTTCTTCCCCCGAACATCAAGAGATGGACTCATGCTAGCTGGTGGATTAGCAGGAACAACTTCAGGAGGCAAAGAAGGGTAGGGGAAGCAACCTCATCATGGAGATTTCCTTTGAGAGACTTGCGGCATTCTAGGGAGGAATGCCCTTGAAGACGGAAGCCAGAGAAAAAGTGCGGTAGGAAGGGGTAGACCAGAGACTGAAACCAATCTTCCGTCCCATCCACTCCAAGCAAAATCTTGGCAAGAGGAGGAGCTGAGAGGTCCAACTCAACATAGATCCTTGCAATAGCTGCGTCTTCAAGAAGTAGGGATCTATGGTCCGCGCAAAGGAAGGATCCCAAAGAATCACCAATCCCTCGCAGGAAATCAGGCGCCATGAAGGGTAGAGGAAAACCTGGGAGGGAAATCCAAACTGCAGCCACAGGCGGATCCCTACCCAAATGAGCGTCCATGGACCACCGGAGAAGGAAAAACCACCAGCATCCAACCAGTCTGAGGGAGTTAGACCAAGCCGACACAAAATCATCCTTGGAGGAGAGAACTATGCAGAAAGCCTTACGATTCAGAACTGAAACCCTGGCTGGAGTTTTTAGTCACCATGATCGAACAAAGCGCTGAAAAATCTGAAGAGAAGGTTTGTCAAAACCAAACCTCTCCACGAGGGTACATTGCAGACGGTCCAAAGAAGATCAAAAATCCTCCGTCGATACTCTGAAAGAAGGTAAACCTTCATTCGAACGAGAAGAAGATCCCTTAAGAATAGGACGATCGACATCACCCTGCAAAGAGACGGGATTCCGACATAGGATTTCTTTGAAAGACAGAGCAGATGGAGACCTACAAAGAGGAGGCTCATTGGACTCAGCCAGAGATCCAATCGAAGCAGCAGACTGGCGAGACGGAGAAGACGCCCGAGGTGGCGCATTAGGTGTGAACATTTCAAAGGATTTATATAAATATATTTTGAGTTGGATCCCTAAGATGTTCTTTTTCACAAAGGCCAAATTTAACCAGGTTCAAGTTCAAAAATCTTGTTTCCATAATTAATAATTCTAATTCAACTTCAACCTTTTCAATCACACTCCTTTTACTAGTAATAAAAAAATATTTCCCTAGAAATAATGGATATTTTCACTCATAAATATTGAAAATCCAATAATTTCAAAATTCATGAATCTTTTAAAACTAGCATGAAATATTTAACTAGGTAGGAAAGCTTTGAAATTCAATTTTTATATCCTAATAATTCATTAAAAAGAAAAAAAAGAAACGAAAATAAGCATCATAATTTTATTTATATATTTTTAAAAAGTTTTTAATCTAATATAAAATAGGTTTGAAACATCCCCCACACTTATTCAACACTTTCCCATTAAATTTCAGTGGATGTTAATAAAAATTACAGTGAATGAATAGTTGTAAAGGATAGATACAACCTTGTGTTTATTTTTTTAGATGGTTTGAATTGATCTCTCCCCTGATTGCATTATAGAAATCCTAATAAAATCTCCTAAGGTGTTTTATACTTTGGTAAACCTATATAAAAATAGATTCAATATCAAAAAATTATTTAAAATGATAAAATAAAGATATAAAACAGAAGAAAATTTGGATTAACCCTCAAGTGGGTACTAGGTTTTGACTTCCCCTAGTATGAAGTTATAATTATTAACCACAATTATAAGGGGGATTAGTTACCTTAATATGAACTACTAAATGTTATTTTTTTCCAGTTTTCATGAGAGAAATTTATTCTTGGAGAACCCCACGAATAGAGTGAAATAATCCCAACCCAAAAATATTAAATAATTTTAATTTTAATAGGGGTAGAATAAATTAAAGGGTCTCCTTGTTTGATATTATCTCCTACTTCAACTAATTTTTATGGTGTTTTTAAGGGCCTAGTGAATTATACAGGGTCCTGGAGATTTATATTATTCATCAAAAACCTCTTGGGTGGTCTTGTGTTCACTATCAAATATTGGCTACATATTTATTCCAGCTTTTCCAACCATTGATGGGTCTTCTTCTTTAAATCCTTCTAGTGTGTATTTCTATATATTATCAAAGAACTCTCCATATAACTCTTCTTATTAAAACTAGGTAGCCATATCTTCTATTTCTAGCTCTATTTTATCTTATATGTTTACATCCATGGGTTCTTCATCAATATCTAGGGATTTATGCAGATTATCTTGGCCTATAAATTTAATGTAAATAGATCTAGAATTCAATTCCAAAAGTGAAAAATGAAAAGATATTGAGTCAAAAGACAATTAAACTCCATTGAGTGGGTCATCTATGATATCTTTTTTTTTTGAATAAAATCTTATGAACTGGTTTCTCAAATAGATAGGATTGGATCCATCATGTGGTTTTGAAATACCAAAATATCCTCTTCTTCTTATAAAACATACTCCATTAATGATGAATCTATATCATTAAAACAAGTGGGGTCAGATTTCAAATAAATTTGAGAAAAATTAAATATGATAGATTTCAATGTTTTATCATCCCCCTTAAGTTTCTAATCTATAATTATTTATTCTTCCATGAGTGTATCTGGTAAAATCTCAGAAATGTGAGGGAGTGAAGGTTGTTCAAGCTCCATCTCCACCTTCTCAATTGATAAAATTAGGGGATCCACCTTAGGTTCATCTTCTCTTATCACCTTATAATCATATTCTTCAAGTTTCCCACCTTTTTTCCATGATTTTTTGGTGTTGTCACTTTCGTATACATTATGTCCTTAAACTCTCCCAATTCTCCTTGTTTTTCCTTTAATTGTCAGTTTAGTAGCAAAGAGCTATTGATGTAATCATGGATCTTCTCCTATATCAGATCTTATTCACTCATATTTTGTGGGATCATTTTTAATAGATTTTGTTATTATACATGGTGATAGTAGTATTCATCCTCACACAAATTATTGTGTGTTGAGGGTTTCTCATATTTTCCTTGAAAATTTTTCTCCTTAGACTCCAATAGGAAGAGAGATTGATAGGTTTGAGAAATTTTCTTAGATGGGATTTCATCAATCTATTTGAATTGGGAATGTAATTAGTTATCCATTATTAAATAATGGTCACTCAATGATTTTTATCCCATATTAAAGGGGAAAGAAAGAAATAAATAATTAATTAAATATAAAAAATGTAAACACAAACCAAAACAAATGCAATGAAACACGCTATTTATAAATGTTCTTGATATGGTAAATAACTCAGCTCGGCTCCCTAAAAATGGCACCAAATTTGACTGGCTTATATTGTAGAGGGATATCAAGGCATAATTTAAAATACCTTATGTATATATTAGAGATAACCATGGGTTTTTCTCATAAGTATTTGGGCCTCAAGATTCACTATCCTAACACTTTATTAATGTTTTTCTTTTTTTTCTATTATTTTAAAAGTAAAAAAATTAGGGGGATTAATCATACAACATAAAATAGAATGAAATGTATACCCAAATAAATATAGGAAAATAGAAACCATTATATTCAACCATAGTGCTACATTATTATATCATAACCTTGATCTTCCATTATATTATTGTATGTTCCAACTGGTTACATACTACCTCACAGCCTAAATGTTGTGAATGGACTTCACACTTAGGAAGAATACCTGATTTATTTTCCCCTTACTCTCTCTAATGTGTCACAATCATGATTCTATCCACTTCCCAAAAAACTAATCTCAATCGAACATCTATTATTTTAATAGAGGGAGTGGAAATGGTTTGTATCTATGTGAAAGGAAATGAGAAATAAAAAATTATGAGGAACAATCAAAAGAACCAAATCATATGTGTGGACTCCTATACACTAGTTTTTATCTGGTAGGTGATCCTCAGGTTATACTCTCATCATTTATGATAGATTAAGCATCATCACAAATTCATAGTGGGATAAACTTGAAGAAAGGAGGAATAAAATCATAGAATGAATAGTAAACAAAATGGGATTAAAATTGAAATATAGAAAACATTACAAATTCTTAGCTAAAATTAGTAGGATTTAAATTATTTTCAATGGTATAGAAGGAATATATATATCTATTAGTAAAAACACCTTCTTCATATTCTTTATGTTTTCATACAATGATATTTTATCACTTTCTTCCTTGGATGGTCAACATATATCCAACTAAAGGATCGTGATTGATGAAGTTGGGAATATCAAATCTTCTAATTTTGGCCAACCTTCTCCCATGATCTCCACTTCCTTATTCATTTGTATGATCACTATATAGATCATCTATTGGATATCATCTTGATTTATCTGGACCAAAAGGATTAAATTTTATTTTAGGTTGACCTTTACCAATTTCAGAATCTCAATGTTTTAATATTTCTATGGGTACCCTTATGTAGATCTTGCATTTGACCCTTACACAACTTCATTGGTTACCTTGATGTAGTTTCTAGACCACACTTGTTACCCTTACATGATTAGTTTGATACCATGTAATAGTATGTTGATTACCCTTTTTTGGCCTATTCAGCACATAAATACCCTTTATGTAATGGTAGCAGTACCTTTACACAATTCTAGAATACCTTAATATATATGATTTATAACCTTTACATAGTGGAGAGACCATAGTTGTTACCTTTACATAACCATCAGTAGTACCCTTAAATATATCTTATTACCCTCATACTGGTTCATTGTATAGCTATAGGGATACATTTACACAATGGAGACAAACTTCACATAGCCTGTGGTACTTTCAACCCTTACGTGAGTTTTATCTAGCCACAAAAGCTACCCTTATGCTATTGGGGAATTCATATTATGGACAACCTTCATATTCACATGTCATTTAGTTCTATTAAAGTATTACATTGTAGCTCCTACAAATTCATATGATGTGAATTCACACAATCTATTTGAGATAAATTATTACGGGATGGAAATATCTTGTGTGGCTCGAAATCTACTATAGGGAGGAAAAATTCATATGAGTGGTGAAATCTCATACAAGGCTTGATAATTCATATAAAATCACCATGAATCAAAATATATAATCTTGGAAAAGTCTTATGATCAGTAGGAAGCTCACTTTGTATGACTTTGAATTCATATTATGGATTGATGAAGTCTTACAATGGGCCTAAAGTCATACGGTCCAACCCTTTGTTATTGTTTTTACTAGCATAAAAACATGAAAATCACAATTTAAATTTAGGATTATTCAAGATCATTCCAAAATCGAATAAAAAAATTAAAATATGAATAAATACTTTAACAATTAATTCAAGAATTAAAATATCAATTCATGACTTGTTCATTTAAATAAAAAATGAATACAATACTAAAAACATCTTTGAATTTATTTATCATTTAATTCCAAATTTTACTAAAGTTAAAAAAATTAATTACATGGGTTATATTTAAATTTTTGGTTAATTATGAATGAAAAATAGTCAAAAATTTGGGAAATATTGGCTCTCATTAGGTGACTTCCTCTTTTCTTACCTTTTCTCACTTCTCAATAAATGATAACACTTTGGAATACATGCTAATGTAAGATGTCACCATCTCTATGTTTTTTCAAGTACGGGTAGGTGTTCATTGACATTCAAACATTTCTAATTCACACATTACATGTAAAATCATCCATTATAGTAGATTCACTTTCCCAAATGATCACCAATACATCTTTAAGGAATAATTTATTCCTTTTTAAAGATCTTCAATGAGTTTCAATTCACTTTCTGCACCTTTCACTTATTTTTAATTCCCAATAGTCACTTTCACACTACTTTTGTTCAAGTAAGTTTTCCAATTTAAATTTGTACACAAGAAACTATTAAAGATTAGTTATTTTTCATAAGACTATTCTTTACATAAAAAAATCTCACTAATAATATGTTCATAGAACCCAATTGTTCACATAACCCTTTGGCACAAATTCCTCTTTTAAGAAATCAGATCATTAAACTCTATCAGAATATTCCTTATCCAATTCCCCTATTCCTACTCTTCATTAGGGATTGAGTATTTATAGGAAAAATACCAATCTTTCCCATGTCCTGAAATCCTTTCTCTGCATAACTTTGATGTATAAAACCCTTTTACGCATAATACCACCTTTGTGCAGTGCCTATATTTTACAAATATCGGTAAATTCACACAACTTCATCTTTTCATGAGACTAATTATTTCTTTTCATGAATATAGATCATTTACTTTTTTTTTGAAAACTTCCCGAACACATTCAAACACCTCTAGAACCACTCTCTCATAAATGTAGAAAGGTCCTCATGATCCTAGAAATTTGTTATGGACTTTTCATGATTCATTTATGTCTTGAAACTCTTCTATATTAGACAAGTATTTATACACTCTAAGTGGATGGAGTCATGGAATATTCCAACACTTAATGTTGGGAACTCCATAAAGCTTCTCCAAACTGCTTCATACCACTTCTACCTAGAATAGTTAAGATATAAATTTTAGGATCCTAATATGATACATCAGTCTTAAAGAAATATTCCTTATCATTATTTATTCACATCCTCCATCTTTATAACTCCCACTATCACCATCCACCAACTACATAATACATGTACATGAAAACAACCTTTGTGTTCCTAAGCTATGTTTTTTCAATTATTAATTCTAATTGTCCCTCCAATGGAAAATACAATTCCTCAATAGACTTTTTTCATAGTGAATAAAAAAACTAATATACTCCACCTCTCCATGTCAAGGTTCACAAAAAATCCAACACATTGTAGCGCCAACACTATTGGAAAATAATATTTTTAATATTGGTTTTTTAGTATTTTAACATCGGTTTTAAACTATCATTACTGTCTTCATCGTTTTAAATATTTTTTAACATGGGTTAGATAAAAAATATGTTTAAATATTTATTTTTATTGAATTATATAACATACCATGTTAATTATTTTAATAACTAACATGCAAAGGTACTTAAAACATTGGTTATATATATCACCGATGTTATAGGTACCTTTCCATATTGGTTATTAAATTAATCAATGTGGTATTTTATATAGTTTTTTTTCAAATAATGTTTCAATAGACATAACATACCTTTAAAAAATAAATATAGAACGACTAAAAAATTTAAACAACCAAAGGAAAAAATATAATATAATGTTTTTCCTTCTTCTCCTTACTTAATATCATGTCCTACAACATTATAGATCATCTATTGATATTCATTTTCTTTATAATGAAAGAATCATGAGGCATTTTGAACTTGGATGGTAGATCTCATGTTATATCTTAATCATTTCTACTCTATTTTAAATATTCATCCTCATCAAAAATAAAATAAAATATCCAAAAAAATGTATATGATGAAAAGAAATCATCAAAATAACTAAAATAAGGAGAGATTTATACTTTAAAGTGGTAGAAAGATGAAGATGGATTAGATCAAGAAATTACAAAGCTATAGAGATGAAAGCTTTGGGTAAAATGAATAATAGTGGTTGGAGATATTTGTTTGTCGGCTGGAAGGAAAAATTTACAAGAACATGATTTGAAAACATGAAAATTACTAATGAATGTCTTAAAAATGCCACATTGAACTTTTCATGTAAATTTCTTTTTAAACTAATGTTATAAACTACATTTTTAACATCATTTTTTTAAAAACAATGTAAAAACTAACCGCATCGGGCTTTAGATATCGGTTATTTACTAATTAATATTAAAAAAATCTAACATAAGTTATTAAATAACCAACGTAAAAACCCTAATGTGTTAAACTACTTTTCTACTAGTGTGGTTCTCATATTGGGTGCTAAAATGGTTGTTTTACTTCATAATACTTAATAAAATTAATATGTTATTATTTATTATTTATTATGAAATATGGGTAAATATGGATTGATCGTGAGTTGTGACTAACCAATGTATGTATTGGTGAATATTTTATTTAATTTTAATTTTCACAATGTACATGGTTTGTAATAATTAATTGTTAAATAATAATTTTTTATGATATGTGCATTACACTCTATATAATTATATAAGGATCTTTATTTCCACATTTAAGTTATAAAATGTAATTATCACTACTTGAGTTCCCCTGACCTATGTTTGAGTACAAAATTAAAAGAATATAGGTCCTCATAACATGAAAATTCAAGGAGAGAACCAATGTAAACCTAAACAAAATATGATATGTGGGAGATGTTGGCCACTACAACTTGATCTGATGCATGGATCAAGTATTTCCCCTATGATCATGTTTGGTCCATCATCCACCTGATGGATCAAATGGTCGTATTTCACTCATGATCACATCATAATTTTCTTATTCTTTTCATGTGAGGTAAATTATCAATTATTTTAATGTTAGGATGAAATAAAATCACATAGGATAGTTAAAAATAATTCCAATATAAAAAACCATGATGAATTATTTCTATTTATACACAGTTAACTTTTATGAAAGAGATCACATTGTTCAATTAATTATCATGATAAATAGAATCACATTTAACTCATTAAGTAAATTAAGATAAAAATACATTAAACTAATATTAATTCATTAAATCCCTTCATCACTTGTGTTAGGATGAAAAAAAAAGTTTAGGGTTCTCTTCATCCATAGATGAGGGTGTCTCCTTTTATTGGAAAGTTATAATGATATTTGTGGATTGACTAAAATAAAATTGGTATAAAAGAAGTATTTATATTTATCTTGGGGAAATTTTAGAGGTGATTTTCAAGGAAATTTAAACCTAGGATTTAAATGAGGTTTGAATCCACTCAACATATCAAGTAGTAATGATTCCATATAATTGGCCAGCCAAAATCCTACCTTAAACTCACTAAGTCACGGTGTAGTCAAAGACTTGAATATAAAGAGACATTTAATTATTAGGATGGTAGTGAAGATGATATTGACCCTAGAAGCTCACCTCTAAAATTCCCTGAGTGGGAGACGAGCACCTATGGTATAAAAAAATCTCAAATATGAGACAATACCCTCTTAATTCCTATGAAATAAGATATAAAAAACCACCATTTAAACTATATATAACAAATAAAGAGTATAACATTTACCTATACCAAATGAAACTATATGAACAAAATGAAATACATCCAAAATAATGTAAAGAAAAACACCCAAACTCCACTCCTGCTACCCGAAGAGTAGCTCCTAACTCTGGTGAACTATCCTACAAACACTAAAAAATTGTAGTGGGGTGAGCACTTGGGAGTTCTTAGTAGGATCATCCCTCTAAATAGAAAAACATTTTTGTGAAATAAATATGAAAAAATAAGAAAGATTAAAATAAACCAAGAGCGTATAATAATAAACATATATATAGTCTAATAAGGATAATAAAAAAACATGACTATAATCTAGTAATCAAAAGGCATAATAAATATTATCCCCAAGGCTCCATGGTCACCAAACTGGACAACCCATCATCAAATATGAAACTCCACTTACTATTTAAAATATCCTAGAAGTATCACCATCACTGCAATCATTATCAAAACTATCAACATTATTCAATATCCTCAAGCCGAGAATATATTCATCTCAACTCCAACCTATCAACTTAGGGGTTATCTCACTCTGATCGGTGGTGAGTCATTATTATCACCTCTTCACTAAGTGTAAAGACGTGAGTATCAAACAACACCAGCAATATATCATCAACATTAAATCCATACATCTACAACTTCATCACCACATCTCCACATATCCACATTTTCATCATCATACATTCGCAACCACATCGCTACAATCACCACAATTCCACTAATTTTCCACCATCTGATGATAGGGTAGTTTAAACACAAAGAACATCAACCTCATTCCATCATCCTTCTATGTATATCCCCTAACAACATTATCCCATTCTCTATAATAAGGTGTCATGAACATATATGGAATCAACCTTGTTACCTCCCCCTACCATGCATGACCACCAATATAAATTACCTCATACTCTCATAAATCATTACCTCTAGTACATTATAATCGCAAACCATCACATCCCATGCATATATGCCAACCTTAAGCCATTATAGCCCAAAAAAATTCCACCGCATCGTATCCTCTTCTCAACATCTCATCCCCATAACTAAATCCATAATAACATCATAATAACATAGAAATCACACATCAACAACATATTCCACAAAATAATAACACCATCAAATAGAAAAAACATGTCTCGTTATGTTAAAAATTCTAATAAAATATCCATGCCACTCATTCATCATTTCACGTACCATTTCTATCTATGAAACCCTTCTATATCACATTAATTATTCATATTCACACATCCAATCATTATAATATTTTTAACATCCTTGTATTATTCATTTACAACATTTAAAATTTTAATTAATGACATAGTCTCTTTCTAATTCCATATCATTAACTTAATATTATAAACCATGATCTTATTGTATCCTTAACCCCTAAATTGGTTCATCAAACACTTAATAAAAAAAACAAACACATCATTGACATAACATCCATCAAGTAAAAGAAAAATAGATTTCTACTCTCACTTTATGAAAAGAAACGTAGAATCAATCATAGTATTAAACATCAACAAATTAAACAACATATGTTTAATTTATTTTTTCTAGAATTGGGTCACTCATTTCATTTTTTAGGTAATTAATCTATTTACAAGGGTGGAAGGTTTTCCAATGATAGAACCTAAAATAATAAATATTTATCATAGAAATTAATATATCACCATAGTATGTAAAACATATGGAACACCCTACTCACCATGTCTAGTTCATCATCTCTATTAAATTCAAATATTCTTCGATGCCATGTTTTCCATGTATTATCTCATTCCCATAAACCAAAACACCCAATAAAACCACAACATAATACTTGAGAGAAAACATAATAAGAATATTCACACATATTAATTCCATAATATAGAAGATAAGTCTTAAGATCCCCCACCTCAACTGGTACTTCAAAAACCGTTGTGTGAAGATTTGGTGAAGAGAGGAAACTCACAAGGCTAGAACCATAATAAAGAGGGATCAAAAACCTAGAAAACACAACCCATCATCAACCTATAACCATAAAATCACCCCCAACCAATTTTTCCCAAAACTAAAACCCTCTCCAAATGAATAAAAAGAAGAAAATAAATAAATAAGGGGAACTCACTTATAATCACCAAGGATTAATCTCCTAAGCCTGGGGTTGAAAGATTATTGAAGGGGGTTAAAATACCTCCAATGGAAACACCTGGATCTCCCAATAATAGAGAGATAAGGTAGAATAATGATGGGGTTTGAGGGGGGTTCAAGAATTTATAGGAAACATAAAAATTAAAAGACCATAGTGAAACACCCTATATTATTCCACAATATGATAACATGTACAATATTTTATGGTGTAAGGAAGAAGACCATGTTGCAATGGGGATAGTCAAAACTACATTTGATAAATGCATCATGGTCAATGACAAGATCATACAAACCTATAAAATATACCATTACATAAATAAAACACCACAAAAAAAAATTAACGAAGAAGGTCATGCCACAACCTAGCTCCATGGAATAGTGGCCCTAGAATCAATAGAACCAAGAAAAATCATAGCTTTTGGACTCCACACTACAGGGAATTCATCATACTGTAGAACTTAAACGAAATTTTCATATATAGTTCAGCTTAAGGGCCACACCACATATACCTCAAGAAAAATATAACCACCATAACTCTCCAAAAAATATCTTACCATACTCTTTGCTATAACCCAAAGCTCGGGGTATAAACCACCAACTCACTAGATTTAATGAACCCCCCTCTCAAATCCTCAATGCTACAATACCTTTCCTCAAACTATAAAGACTGGCTCCATGACACAGTGAACACTACCACACCATAAGAAATATCTTCATCAAAAACCTCAACTCCAAGATCCTCCCTTCACCATCAAACCATCTCCCTAAACCTCCAACACCTAAAAATTGTAAAGTAATATAACAGAGAGGTCCAAGCTATTAAACTTTCCCAGTATAATATTCAAGTGATTAAATATTTTGAATATAATGTTTGTTGTATATTAGGATTTATATAAAATTGATGGAGACATTAAAATATTATAAATCAATAATGTTATGATAATCTATATTCAGAAAATATATTAATCTATAGAATTTTATTTTTTAGATTATAGAAATGAATATTATGGATTCACTACAATAAATTTTGGATAATAATCATATCCTCATCCATGAAAATTTATAATAATGGTGCAAAATCTTATGCATAGTACTGTGATGTGAGATTAATTTTTATATGTTAGTGTCCTCTCTACCTAATGTGATGCTTCAGGATAGAGACCCATGGATGATGAATTTGAAGTTTACATCATCATTTTCTAATTAGTGTGTAGTGAGTTTTGAAAGAAACATGTGTACATATATTGTACTCCATGTTGTCACATATACAAGAAATTTACCAAGATAAACTAAGTTAGGAAAGTAATGATATTATCAATACACTATAAATAGTTAAATTAGAAGTTAGAATCCCATCCAATCCTCATGTACTCAAGATTATACGGTATATTGATTGATTATAAGAGTTATGATTCAAGTTGAATAATTATATATATATATATATCATTATTTAAATCTTACCATCCATTTTCTTCAATTTCATTGAAAAATATAATATGAGAAATATAGATAAATCACTTATATATCTTTTAGTTAAGTTTAATCATAGGTTGTGATATACCATGCATATCATGCAAGGAGTATTCCAAATAGCCTTTTATAATTCCCATTAGTTATAAAATATGAATTTACCATTTCCATCATATGTAAATGTGATTTAGGGTATTTGGGGTATATCATCTTCTTTATATAAAACATCACCCTATAATGATTCATATTGAGTATATCATAATTTTGGTTCAGTAAAATGAAATTTCATTCACAATTTATAGAGGAAACCATTTTATAAGTTATTTTTGGACTTTTTTTTAACCTATATTGTATGATAATTGGAACATTCAATCACCAATAGTAAAAAAATCATATGGTTCAGCTAAGTATAATTCCACCAATAAACTATATAGTAAAATTCAATAGAGTTTATTATTGAAATTTTATGTAACTTGGTATGTTTTATTTTTTATAATCATTATCACAATCACACATAAGAAAAAACATATCATGTGAACCTACATGTATGATATGATTCATGAACTCATACTATCTTTCCACCCCAAACCAAGAGTAAAACTAAAAATATTATAACTAGAAAATGTTACTTTCAGTAAGAATCAACTCGACTACACTAGTTAAAACTAAGAAAATAAATCCCAACCTTCTATTAACTTAGACTTTAGCACATCTAGGTGCTAGTCAGGAATACTATAGAGTATCCATCCCAAGTTCTAACTAGTTGTATCTCTTGTATAAGATTTCCAAAATATTATGATAAATAAATCAATTCTGTAATATCACATAGTAATTCCTCGAACTATTCACTCTATGGTAATTAGATCAGTTAATAATGTGACCTCAAGCATTCTTCCCCATATGCCAAAGGCTGCTAACTAGTAGGAGGGGTCTATAGTGATTCCACTGGGAGACTATACTCTCATATCGAAGTAATATAACATAGAAAATACTATACAATCAATTATAATAAAATCTACATGAATAAATAATAAATTCATCCAAGATGGTATAAATAAATAATAAACCCATACATTAACAAATGAACTATCTAAATGCCACACATGTAAAGCAGTCATTTCTAAGTTCTCATGTGGGTAGATCATATAAAATTCAACATAAATGGAAACTAAACTGAAAATATACCCAAATTGGTCCTAAGTTTCAACCTACTCTCATATCCTGACTCTATCAAAACTATCCCACTGAACCACCCAATGCAGAACATCTTCCCTACATGTGCCTATGATTATAAAGTTTGCTCGAGTACCAATGTTTCAGGACCACCTAAGAAAGGTGTTGTAACGACCCAATGTATTTCAATGGAAAATTCCCTTCTTATATTTATATCATAAAAACACAAAATAATGAACTACTAAGTGATAAGTGACCTTTAAAACATAATTTTTTCACCCCTATGTTTGGAATTTTAAAAATCCGACATACACAGTTATGTTCAAGATAGTTTTTGGAGTCTAATGAAACCAAAATAATTTTTAGTGAATAGTGACCTACCCTTATGAATAGTAACCTACCCTTATGAATAGTAATATGACCCTTATGAATATTAAACAAGAGTAACATTACCTATGAATAATAAAATAAAATTTAGACATCATAGAAAGTGGTAATTTGACCTTAGTAAACGTTTTTGGTATTTTATAAGTCATAAATAATTAATTATAATTATTTAATTAATTTAAAAGAATATTTATTTCCCTGAAATGTATTCATAAATTATTTAATCAATGCCTAATAGTTTTTAGATAATTTTATAAGACCCTGCGTAATTTTTGAAAGAACTGTAAAATCAGTTTTAATTTTAAAAACTGTTTTTTAAGTAAATTATGATTTTAATTAAATATTAAATTAATAATATTTAGAAAATTATTTTTGAAAAATGTACTTCATTTTTGGATTCTACACGTTGAAAAATGGTTGGGGTAATTTTTTGGGAATTTTTTGAGATACTTGAATTTTTGATGAATAGTGGAATTCGATAATTCACAATAAAAGCTAAATAATGTATTAATTGAGTCATCAAAAGAGCAAGCTTAGGCCCTTAGGGAGGTTCTCAAGTGAAGGATTCAAGAGCTAATTTCTCTCCCGCTTCTCCTTTAATTTCCTTTCAAGTTCAAGTTCCTTTCTTGATCTCTCCCTATCTATCTTCATCCAAATTGTTTTGTAACTCCAGTATTATACATATACTATAATTATGATGGTATATTATATCACCCCACACCCTTTCCCTCTTCCTTTTATTTTATTTAAAGAGAACATTGTTCATGAGGTGTTAAATTTATCACCTTCAAAAATGACATGTTCTCTTCTTCCATTTCTACCTTCAATCTGGTTATGAAACCATTTTTATGGTTGAACCAAAATATTTTATATGTATTATGTTCTATTTTAAGTTCTGGAAATAACCTATATCCAAATTACTAAGTTAAAAGTTAAAATGAGTTCGTTGTGATCCAAAAACCGCTCAAATTAACCCAAATAATCTTCATTTAATTCTTATCTAATGATTCGTCCACATGGATCTAACATAACTCATTATAAAATCATTAAAGCTTTTGTAATATCATTAATAACATGTAATATCAGTTCTGGATGTTTACCCATGATCTACCCAAACATCAATTTAAGAATACAAGTGGACCTCTCAAGAAAACCATGAAAACGAACATCCCCGATCAATGTTTTTAAACTCTATAAGTCATCCAAAGGAATATAATATGAAATAATGAAACCATAATGAACCCTATTAATGTATAAAAAGTTCTGGAATTTCTAATTAATGAATATAATGTCATTATATAGGACATTAAAGAGAAGGAGGCATTCGAGTACAAGGTAAGAGGAAATCTTGAACCCAATTTTCTTCCTTCGGGTTCTCCCTCTTTCACTCCATTTTTGATATGGTTACTCCTCAAAGATCATTTGTTCATCATTCACTTTACTTTTCTGGGATATACATGTTTGTCACTAGTTTTTATGTCCATCAAAATGTTTTCCAAAATAACTCTTCTTTCATGATCTCACCTTTTACCTCTCATTCAAGGTTGATGGTTCTTGTATCAAGTATGTTGTTCCCTCTTTCTTTTGGGAACCCAAAGCTTATGAATGTGTTATTATGAGATGAAACCCATTCCTTTCCATGGGTTATTTATGTACATGTTTGATATGTGTTCTATGTGGAAATCATGATAATGATAATGTTATGATGTGACGGGTGCGCCCGGAATTATATAGCGCAATATGAATGTTTAAATGTGACGGGTGCACCTGGAATTATATAGTGCTCCAATGCATTGGGTAAAGTGATGAATCTCATGAGTAAATGTGAAATGATGTGTGAACAAGATTCTAGCTTTGTTCACAAGTATGTGTGGTAGTTAACCACTAAGACATGATGTTTCATTTTTATGCATTGCCACATTTCAAGTTTATTATTTATGCTCCTCTCATGTTCATGATCTTCTTCCTATGTCATGATTATGCTCACCCCATGCTATATTGTTCTTATCTATCCTCTTACTGGGATTTTAGATCACCCCTTTTGATGTATATCCTCAGGTGGCTACATGTACTAAGGAGAGGACAAGTGCCACTAAGAAGCTAGTGAAGAAGAAATTAAATAAATGTTTATGGTTGATGTTGTATTTGTTATGTGTGGTCCTAGTTTGCCCAAGACACTAAACCTTTGGATCCTACATGTGTAATACTATTATGTTGTTTATCTTTGTAATGATGTAATAGTAATGTAAGAAAAGGTCGGGTCGCTATAGTTGGTATCAGAGGAAAGGTTTAGTTAATTTGGGAATTAGGATTAGCAAACCCTAGAGAAAACCTCTAGCATAAGAATAAGTACAAATATGTACACAAGAATATTTACCTAGGGATCCCATATGTTATGTTTTTGGTATAATTGTTTAAATGAATAAGTTATTCGTGAGTTGTTTACTTATGTTTTGTTCTAACCTTTTCTATTTTAGAAAATGGTGGGAACCAGAAAAGGCAATGAAGGAGAAGTACCCTCACCTGTTTGTGTAAATTGAAATTTCGGGGGCGAAATTTCTTAAGGGGGGAAGAATGTAACGACCCAAAGTATTTCAATGGAAAATTCCCTTCTTATATTTATGTCATAAAAACACAAAATAATGAACTACTAAGTGATAAGTGACCTTTAAAACATAATTTTGTCACCCCTATGTTTGGAATTTTAAAAATCCGACACACACGGTTGTGTTCAAGATAGTTTTTGGAGTCTAATGAAACAAAAATAATTTTTGGTGAATAGTAACCTACCCTTATGAATAGTAACCTACCCTTATGAATAGTAATATGACCCTTATGAATAGTAAACAAGAGTAACATTACCTATGAATAATAAAATAAAATTTAGACATCATAGAAAGTGGTAATTTGACCTTAGTAAACGTTTTTGGTATTTTATAAGTCATAAATAATTAATTATAATTAATTAATTAATTTAAAAGAATATTTATTTCCCTGAAATGTATTCATAAATTATTGAATCAATTCCTAATAGTTTTTAGATAATTTTATAAGACCCTACGTAATTTTTGAAAGAACTGCAAAATCAGTTTTAATTTTAAAAACTGTTTTTTAAGTAAATTATGATTTTAATTAAATATTAAATTAATAAGATTTAGAAAATTATTTTTGAAAAATGGACTTCATTTTTGGATTCTACACGTCGAAAAATGGTTGGGGTAAATTTTTGGGAATTTTCTGAGATACTTGAATTTTTTATGAATAGTGGAATCCGATAATTCACAATAAAAGATAAATAATGTATTAATTGAGTCATCAAAAGAGCAAGCTTAGGCCCTTAGGTAGGTTCTCAAGTGAAGGATTCAAGAGGTAATTTCTCTCCCTATTCTCCTTTAATTTCCTTTCAAGTTCAAGTTCCTTTCTTGATCTCTCCCTACCTATCTTCATCCAAATTGTTTTGTAACTCCAGTATTATACATATACTGTAATTATGATGGTATATTATATCACCCCACACCCTTTCCCTCTTCCTTTTATTTTATTTAAAGAGAACGTTGTTCATGAGGTGTTAAATTTATCACCTTCAAAAACGACATGTTCTCTTCTTCCATTTCTACCTTCAATCTGGTCATGAAACCATTTTTATAGTTGAACCAGAATATTTTATATGTATTATGTTCTATTTTAAGTTCTGGAAATAAAATATGTCTAAATTACTAAGTTAAAATTTAAAACGAGTTCGTTGTGATCCAAAAACCGCTCAAATTAACCCAAATAATCTTCATTTAATTCTTATATAATGATTCGTCCACATGGATCTAACATAACTCATTATAAAATCATTCAAGCTTCTATAATATCATTAATAACATGTAATATCAGTTCTGGATGTTTACCTGTGATCTACCCAAACATCAATTTAAGAATACAAGTGGACCGCTCAAGAAAACCATGAAAACGAACATCCCCGATCATTGTTTTTAAACTCTATAAGCCATCCAAAGGAACATAATATGAAATAATGAAACCATAATGAACCCTATTAATGTATAAAAAGTTCTGGAATTTCTAATTAATGAATATAATGTCATTATACAGGACATTAAAGAGAAGGAGGCATTCGAGTACAAGGTAAGGGGAAATCTCGAACCCAATTTTCTTCCTTCGGGTTCTCCCTCTTTCACTCCATTTTTGATATGGTTACTCCTCAAAGATCATTTGTTCATCATTCAATTTAATTTTCTGGGATATACATGTTTGTCACTAGTTTTTATGTCCATCAAAATGTTTTCCAAAATAACTCTTCTTTCATGATCTCACCTTTTACCTCTCATTCAAGGTTGATGGTTCTTCTATCAAGTATGTTGTTCCCTCTTTCTTTTGGGAACCCAAAGCTTATGAATGTGTTATTATGAGATGAAACCCATTCCTTTACATGGGTTATTTATGTACATGTTTGATATGTGTTCTATGTGGAAACATTGATAATGATAATGTTATGATGTGATGGGTGCGCCCGGAATTATATAGCGCAATATGAATGTTTAAATGTGACGGGTGCGCCCAGAATTATATAGCACTCCAATGCATTGGGTAAAGTGATGAATCTCATGAGTAAATGTGAAATGATGTGTGAACAAGATTCTAGCTTTTTTCACAAGTATGTGTGGCAGTTAACCACTAAGACATGATGTTTCATTTTTATGCATTGCCACATTTCAAGTTTATTATTTATGCTCCTCTCATATTCATGATCTTCTTCCTATGTCATGATTATGCTCACCCCATACTATATTGTTCTTATCTATCCACTTACTGGGCTTTTAGCTCACCCCTTTTGATGTATATCCTCAGGTGGCTACTTATACTAAGGAGAGGACAAGTGCCACTAAGAAGCTAGTGAAGAAGAAATTAAATAAATGTTTATGGTTGATGTTGTATTTGTTATGTGTGGTCCTAGTTTTCCCAAGACACTAAACCTTTGGATCCTAAATGTGTAATAATATTATGTTCTTTATCTTTGTAATGATGTAATAGTAATGTAAGAAAAGGCCGGGTCGCTATAGGTGTGAGTAAAATTAAGTAGGCCACCACCAATGGTGTCCCTAATATAACCATAAAATATAGTTCATGTATAATTTAAATTCCCAAAGAAATAAATAAACAACTGTAACATAATAAATAAAAAATTGTTGATCCTCAAGTTCTAAGGTGACACTTGAGGTTAACTATAACTGATTTTTCCAGTATTAGATAAAATTGGGTATGATATGTCATATCTATGAAAACTCATGGGTTAAATTTATCACCTATAATTTTCTCATATAACACATAGCGGGATGATTGGCCCCACAAAAACTATATCATATACCCTTATGGGGAAGAGTATACCCACCTGTAATCTCATATACACTTGGGGGAGAGCATCCCCACCCAAAAATCATCTCATATACTAAGGAATAAGATAAGTCTAACCTATAATATCATATACACTCAAGGGAAGAGCTTCCCCACCTATAATCATCTTAAATAAACTCATGGGGGAAGATAATCCCCACCCATAATCATTTTATCCCAAACACCTTTCTTGGTCACTTTACAAAACTCGGTATATTATCCTTAGTTTGGCCTATCTGGTGAAAACCCTATTCCCTTAATCACAATACTAGCTATAATAGGGAAACCTCTATAGTCCCCTAGGTATCATCATGTTCTAGACACCCCACATTGGTTCCATTATCTCATTCTACACTATAAAGTTAAAACCTGTCACTCAAGTGGCATAACATTTTTCAACATCACCATGGTCACATCTTTGTCTAATCAATCTCACTAGAAAAGTTGTATAAATCCACAAATGGTTATGTAAAAACAAGAAAATCACTATTTATTCTAATCTAGGTTGACCCTCTGACCAAATTAATACATAACCCTTTCTATGGGGTCCCCACTCAAATACCCACTTGTACCAATAGAATAGAAACACTCATCTCACACAATCATTGAGTCTAAAGGCCCAAAGTCATTCCAAGGTTCTATATGGCCTACCCATTGGATTACCAATTCTCATCCATCTCACCTACTTACTTGGAAATACCTAAAGTCACTTATCTCAAGGTTAATTATGATTTATTTATCTCATTTATACCCCTATAGGGTCAACTTATCTCATCATGCATATGTCATTAAGTCCATTTACATCAGTGATTAAGACATTAATATAGTGTTCAAGGGTCCATCATAGCCCTTGAAACTTTTGTTCTAGTAATAGAGATTAAAAATAAATAGTTTATTTTCATTTCAAGTTCAATAAAACATATACTGTGAGATCACATATCACATGCACATAAAAAATGCATAAATATTAGGGAGATTTTTGTGGAACACCTACCACATTCAGAGTTATTCCCTTTCCACAACCCATCCATGCCTCATCTAAGATCAACCATACTCCCAAACATCTATCTCAAGACAAAACAACCCAATAATTAATTATAACAATTTATAATTGATTATTAAATTTAAACCAAAGATCCATAAGAGATAAATACTCCCTGAGTATCTCCACTCACTAAAACCTTGAGAAATGTAATGCCAATAACCAAGGGTATGATCTCAAAACCTTGCAAAAAAACCATCACACAACATCCACCTGGGAATCAATTCCACACCAAAATTCTGAAAACCTTGGAAAAACTCATAGGGATATGTGCCTCCTAGGAAATGGTGATAAAAATGTATGAACCTATTCCTAATATAGTATCTATCCATCACACACAAAATCCCCATTGTTTATGATGATTCCCACCATGATCTGGTTAAATCATCATAGAAACCCTATCATAGGATAAAAAATCAATGGATATAAAATATGATTAAGAATAGAAATAAGAGAGTAATTATTACCTCAATTCCACAATTAAATCATATAAGAGTCACCCCTCTATAAGCATGGTTGAATAGGGGAGAAGGGGGGATGAGCTAGTGGGAAATGGACTCTCCTGATGCCCTGCTTGACCAAAAATCAAAATGGGGTTACCTAGAAATTATTGGTATTTCCCTCTTTTTAAAAACCATAACTATGCCTTATTATGGTGTGACACACTCTAACAGGTGCCTATCAAGGTGTGGCCCCTTGGGTTATGACATGACACATGTTCCATGGTTAAAACCAAAAACCTCATGGAATGACCCCACATGGTGTGACCCCTTTGGTCACATCGCATCATCCTACCTCTAGGAAGAACCCACATATGAGGACCTAGCCTCTACAGTATGGCCCCCTCCCTTCACAGTATATTCATCCCTCTATATAATTCCACACTTCCCCATGGACAACCTCATAGCATGTCCCTCCACACTGCGGCACACTATAACCCTTTTCATAATGTGAGCCCTCTGGTCATGGTGTGATAATCCTCTTCTATCAAAAATCTTACAAAATGGAATAAATAAGATTTTTCAATTTATACATAAGGATATTTATAATATATTATATAGGGGGACTCATCACAATGTGTAACCCTTAGCCAAGGAATGATTCCCCTATATAATACATTTTCCTTCACAAAAATCCAATACATAAGGGTCATCATGGAGTACCTCCCTCGAACATGGTGTGTTCCTCCTATATAAGGATTTTACCTTGTCCAAATAAAATATGTAAGGAATTTCCTTAATGAAAACCCCCACAAAAAATCTATCACATCATCATACCCACTGGTAATAGTGTGACCTATTTCCCTCATGTTGTGGTGTCTCTCTAGGAGACAGCATGATTTCTCAGCTAGCCCCTATCATGGAGTAACTTTCCCCAGTCATTACAAGGTGATATATATGTAGTAGATAAATAAAAAAGGGTCACCCCAACCCTTATTTAACACTTACCCAATCACCCAAGACACCACTCAGGTCTCTAATCACATCCTGAAACACATCTAAGAGGTATTATAACACTCATAATCTAGTTCTAAATCCAAATTCCTAAAAAATCCCCCACTCTAGGAATTTTTTTTTAAAATTACCCCTGATTTTCCCCAACCCATACAGCATGTTAGGTGACCCAAAAAATTTATATATAAATATTATATCATGTTTACACAACAATACATTCCCCAAAACTGTAAAGTTTTATTGCCTTTGTAAACTAGATACATAATAAAATTAATTCATGAATGATCTTAAACATATCCCTTAAAATTATTCTCACTTAGTACCCTTCTAAGGCATACCCTGTTTAAAAATATTCATCATAACTTGGGGAAATAAAAACATAATAAATAGAGAGCTAAAATTCCTAATAAGGGTAAATAAAGGAGATATCAATCAACGATCATAAGTGAGCATAAGATAACTATAAGTGTATGATAACATAATCATAACTTATGGTCCATGAGAACATATCATAAGCATAAGACAAACGTTTGTAGCATACACAGAAGAATATAAAATAATTTCCTTAGTCAAAACTCACTTCATAGACTATAATAGTGGAGAAATTTCCATGGTAGATTGGTTTCAATCCTCATTCCATCATTTTCTTAATCGAATCCCAATTTTAAGACTATGATAGGGGCAAAGACCCTTACTAATTCAGGTTTACTTCCCATTCCAATCAATATTATCTCATGTGATGTTAATATTTACATAATACATTAGAGGTCTATATAATTTCAGGCCCACACATAACATGATAAAATTCATACATAAGTTTTTTATAAGGTCATAAAAATATTCATCATAGTATAACCCATGGAAAAGAAATGGGTCTCATAAAGATTTTATCATAACTTAATTAACCAATAGGAAAGTAATGAGCTTCATAGAATATACCTTAAAACAACATAATCACAATCCATCCTAAGAAATGAAGTGTATGGTATCATAAGATCATATCCCAAATGAATCATAAAAATCCTTAAAGAACATTGACATAGATGAAAAATATCTTCAATAAAAGCATTTTAAATATGCTTTGAAAATCAAGATAAAACATCACTTTTATTTTTGAAACTTAAAAAAACTATAAAATACTAGAATAATGATAAAATTATTTTATTTGAAAATAACCATGGAAAATTATAAATGAATCTTAAAATAAAATAATTTTCATAATTATATGAAAATCCTTTCATTTTGTACACATTAAAAGAGAACATTTCTTCATACCTTTGTAAAATGTCAAAAACAACTTATCTGGAAAAAATTTAAAAATATTACTTTTAAACATTTTTAAATAAATTAAAAGGTAGTTAAAATGAAAATTTTAAAACATTTCTTGTATAGTTAAAAACTTATATAAAATATTTTTAAAAACATGTATATATAAGACAAGGATTTCTAACCCAAAAATAAAAAAAAGTCAAATTTTATTAAAATTTGTTCTTGATTATTTTAAGTACCAAAGAGAGGAAAATGAAATGGAAACCTGAAAACCATAAAATTAAATAGATAATAATAAAATAAATTTCATTATAAATATATGGATCATATAATTTCCCTCAATGAAAATTTAATAGGGAAAATATTGAAAAAATGAGACTATAACATAAACCCTTACCTCAAGTTTATTCTGACTTCGTATGCATTAAAACCTCCTGTATAATAAATATATATTTATTATAAATATATTCCAATACCAAATTCATATATATATATATATATATTAAAAAATATCATTCACTTTTAATTTTTAATTTCTATTTTGTTAACAATTCTCTATTAAAATCATTATTCGGGAAAAACTGGTACAGTTTCCATGCATGTTTCAGTTTAAAGGTTCTGGTCCTTACACATTGGTCATGGTTTATTCATATTTTGGATCTTAATAATATCATATTTATTTATTATATACACTTTTTTAACTAGTTATATAGGGTGGTGATTAAAAATAAATTACATCACTTTGTAGAGACGATAATTCGTATGTATGTAGGAGTGATGTTTCCACTTTTAAATAGATAGAAAGAAAAAAGATAAATAATAATTCTAATTTATAGAATCATAATTATGTTCTAAAAATATTATTTATAAATTAAATTTATCTATATAACTATCCTAGATATACAGTGATGAAAAACAAAATATATCACTTCATGGAGACGGTAGTTCATATATACGCATGAGCAATGTTTTCATTTCACATTAGATAGAAACGAGATATAAAATGGATATAAAATTAACATAAAAAATAATTATAGTAAATAAACTTAATTCATAATGTTAATATGGTTATATAATATTTTTAGGAGGTTTAAGGAGAATTAATCCTGAAAAAAGTTGGTAAAAAAATATACCTCTTCTTTGCGTATCGTCCTTTGAAAAGAAACTTAAGGATTCTTCGATAGTTTTTTAGGAAGAAAAGTACCTAAAGTTTATGGATAAGTATTTAAGGATGGTATTTTATTATATATTTTTTCATATAAATAGATTAATTGTTTTATATAAGTTATAAGAGTAGGTTTTCTTTTATAATTGAGGTGGGTGGTAAACTAGTAAATACTATAAAATTTATTCTATAATATATATATTAAAAAAGTTAAGTGGGTAAAAATTATAAATAATATAGGATAATATGTTTAAGGTATAAATTTAATCAATAAATAAAAATAAATTAAGTTTTTTGTGATATTTCAAACCTTATCTCTTAAGTTAACCCCCTTTTTAACCCTTTTAACCCTTACTGTGGTAACAAAATTTTTACCATGGTAAACATTCATTATGGATAAAAATTAAGTTGAAATTATTACATAATATTAATTGTTTTTATTTAAAATATTTAATTTTTTTATAATATTAAATTCCAAAAATTTATATAAATTAATTCTAATATTTGTGCACAAAATGGGTAAAACCATTTTTAGAGAAAACGTATTTTTAAACATAAAATGATTTTATTCTCAATTATTTTCTAGTAACAACCATTGAATGAATGTGAATATATTTTATTGAATATATTATTTATTCATTCCATTAAAATCATTCATCAATATTTATTAATTCAATTTATTATGATAAAATACATTGTGCACAAAAAAATGGTTTTCCTAAAAAATATTTCCTTTTAACTTAAAATGATTTTATATTCACTTATAACCAATTTATAATAAATGTATAAGTAATTATTCATTTTATTACATTCAAAAAATATTTTATCGAAAAATATTTAATTAGTTTTCAAGAAACATAATATATATATATATATAAATACAATACTTTGAAAATTTTATCTTTTAACACAAAAATATATTATTTTTAACAGTTAAAAATTGAGTACTTATTTACTATGAATATATCAATACTTTTTCATTAAAGAAAAATTTTATTCATATTTTTTTATAATTTATTTATTCATATTCATAATTTAAAATCCAAAGGTTTTTCCATAATAGTCACATTGAATAATAATATTTCACTAGTATATCTCAGTTCGTTTAAACTCGAGGATATATATAAAGAAATATATCAAACACTTTGAACTTAAAAAATATAAATATATATTCTAAAATATTAGGTTGTTATATTGTACCCTCCTTATAATAATATCACCCTTGAAATTTTTTTACTCCAGTACAAACAAATAAGGATACTTATACATCATCACATCCTCAAGCTCCCATGTAGCCTACTTAAATTCATGGTTTCACCATAGAACATTGACTAGATGAGTGGTATTGTTCTATAATAATTTCTATCTTTGATAAAAAATCACCACTGGTTTTTTCTAATAATAAATATCATACACCATAGGTAAAAACTTTGAATTTAGTACATGTGAAGGATTAAGTATGTACATTCTAAAAATATATTTATGGAACACATCATGAACTTAGGATATATTTGGTGGAAGTTACAAGTGATATGATACCTCATTAATGTGATAAAGTATTTCAAAGGGATTGATATATCAAGGTCTTAAATTTCCCTTATTTATAAATTTCATAAAAATATTCCAATTATATATTCTTAAGTATACATTATCACCAACTTTGAACTCTTTATCTCAATAAATATTGTAAGCATAACTCTTCTACCAACTCTGAGCTACCCTGATCTGTTGCTAAATAGCTCTAGAATTTTATACCATTTCCTCATCCAGCTTAAGTATCAAAATATTTATCTCTCTAACTTAATCCTAGTACATTATATTTATTCACTTACTATCATGGATATATTCATAAGGATCCATATGGATTCTTGATTCTAATCTATTGTTGTAAAGAAATTAAACTAGAGGAATTTCATGAACCAACCTGGATAACCCACTAAACCAGAACCCGAGTCAGCCCTGACATGTCATGAAGGTCATTCCTAGTCCCCAAGGGATATAAAATAGTTCTTGGGCATCAAAGAAAATCTAGGGTGAATTATTTCTCTATAATAATAACCAATAAAATAAATTTTGTGGATAATAATCCATAAATAGTCGGAACACTAAAAAAAATAAACAAGATAAAAGTACTGTAAAAAATCAAGTATAAAACCAGAGATGGAAAAAAATACAAAATATTACATAATACAAATACAACATCAATTCCAATATTTTATTTTAATTTATGGATCATATACTCCACCCATCACCACAAACTCACCATGTCTCACTATCAAGAACACCCACCACCTCTAAGTGATGCTTTTCCTTTTCCTAGACTCGATAAAAGAAAGTCTACATATGTCCAAAGGCATATCTAGGGTGTGATAAATGTTATAGTAGGATCCCACCAATAAATTTAATAATAAATAAATATAAAATAAACCTAATATGGACAATTTAAAATAAAACATGGCATGTCAATCATTTTCACAATTTATATTTAAACATGATTTTCAAATAATTTGAATAGAATATAAAAAGATCATATAAAAATAAGCATTTATATTAAAACTTAAATGAATTTGAATAATGATAAAAACATAAATGAGTAAATAATTTTATAAAAACTGACATACATAAATCATTTTCAATCATAAAACCATGGTTATAGGCCCTGTGGTTAGTTAGATCAATGCTCAAGCATCCTAACACATCACAGTGAAATATGGATCCATGTGTATACACATCCCTAGATCTCATGTATAAGGGGTATAAGATTCCATCTCAATTAATGAAACCCCTACCCTCATCAAAGTTTATTTAGTGTTTTCATCATTAAACCATTACTAGGTAGAGATAATGCATTCTTAGCATGCTTGTTCTAGACTACCCACCTAACTATCCAAACTCTCATGTGCTTTAAAGAAATCAATCAAGGGGGAAATAATTCATCTCAAATTAATTTCATCATTCATAATTCGTCATTAAAGCATAACCAAATCACATTCTCAACATTTCATTCTATTTCAAAAATCAACATCAAGTGGTTTTCATCAAAAATCATGACTTTTAAAACATTTCATTTAATTTTAAATCCATAAAGTATTTCATGCCTTAATTTCTCAATAATAATCCTAAAATTAATTCTTTATATCATTAATTTTAATTCAAAACCATTTTATTAAAATAAAAAATTTATTTCAAAAACCATCATCAAGGAGGTTGTTTCTCATGTTATCCCATTTGAAAAAATTCATCAAGGATCACAATTTATTCTTTTAAAATCAATTATAAATCTATTTTAATGTAATCAAGTAACAATGGTTTTAATTTATAGGGAATATGATTTGAAACCACTACCACAACACATGATATTGTCAATCACCCAACAAGGGATCCATAATTGTATATATAGAAAGGACTAAAACCAATAAATAAGGGATCGTAGAAAGGTAATCCATAAATCAAGATCCAAATCCATCAATGACACAAGGATATATATACCTAAAATAATGAGAGACACAAGGAAAGAAGAATTAAAAATTTAATCAAGGTTACACTTATCGAAATTGATTCATTTCTTTGATTGTAAATTTGATCCATGGAGATTCAAGTTTGTAAGGGTGAAAATGTCTTTAAGAGAGCCTCCAATGTCATAAGGGTTAAATGAAGTTTGAGGGAGAGAATTTTAGAATTAAAATGGGGATTTAGGGAAATATAATTATAATACCTCACATCATTAACTCACCCATATTAGAATCATTAGCTATATCTTGTATTCCACTAACTAGCGGACGGTTCCAGATAGAATGTATGGGCATCTAGAAACACCCCTAGCTAGCTGGTGAGCTTCCACTAGGTAGAAAATGGAGTTCCTATAGGAACTTCCCATTGCCAGAATGATATCAGCAGGCCAATGGATAACCTATATTTTTCTATATACAATCCCATTTATACCCCTATTCCATACTTCAAGGGAACTATAGAGACTCAATATTAATATACATTGTTATTATATAATTTTAGAAGAATATTTGTCACATTAAAAAAACATTCCCAATGATGTTAATTGTTTAGTGTCTTTGGAAACTTGGAACACATTCTTCTAATGTAATGAAAGATCTTCGACATCTCTTATAAATATATTCCCCTTCAGTAATCCTACTTAAAACCTTTATTCATAAACTAGGAAAAGGAAACATAGGAAATGGGTGAACTCAGACGCTCAGTAAGGGTAAACAAGGGAGATATGTAATCATAACATGAGTATAAGGGTATGAGAACATGATCATAACATTATAATATCATACCCTACATATCAAAGATCATAATCAATATTCACATCATAAATATTGGTAATACATAAGATATAAATCATAATTCAATCAAGATCATAATCCATGAGAGCATAATAGAGGAGTAATACATGTAATTTTGGAATACATATAAGCATAAAAAAAATCCAATTTCAAGGAGACCTACCAAGGCCTTCATAACATGTTAGGCTTGGTCTAATCACTCATGTACTTACTTAAATATTGGGATTATCTCTCATGTACCCTCTTTTTTTAGGCTTGGAATTCCCTCCTGTGTACCCTCTTGTTTTAGGCTTGGGATTCCCTCCCACGTACCATCTTGTTTCAGGCTTGGGATGTCCTTCTATGTACCCTCTAATTTCGGGATTGGGATTCCCTTCCATGTACCATCTTCTTTCAGGATTGGTATTCCATCCCATGTGACCTTTTATTTTGGTCTTGGGATTACCTCTTGTGTATCCTCTTGTTTCTAGCTTGGAATATCCTCCCATGCACCCTCTTGTTTCAGGCTTCGAATGCCCTCATGTGTACCCTATTGTTTCTGTCTTGGGATTCCATATCAAATACCCTCTTGTTTCAGGACTGGTATTCCCTCCTGAGTACCCTTTGAGCTTATAAAACATTTATCATTACCTAACACATTGGAGATAGACATAGTTCACACTCGTCACATAATGAAATCATACATGCATATGACACAATATAACAAAACATTAAACATATCATGACCCATAAAAAAGATGGGTTTTATAAAAAACATATCATAACCCATGAAATGAAATAGGTAATATAAAATTTTTATCATATCCTAACTTGGGAAAAATAAATAGGTTTCATAATCATTTCATCATAGAATAACCCGTGACAGGAAGTGGGTTTCATAATCATTTTATCATGGTATAACCTGTGGAAGATAAATGGGTTTCATAAAAAACTTTTCATCTTAACATGAAACATTCAAAGAAATAATAATAATGGTGTTCTTTTATTATATCCCCAATAAAGGATACACTATATCAAAGGCTTAAAACTTATATGGGGAAGTATTTTGAAAGATCACTTGGAATATTTTTAAAGGAAAATAATATTTATTTTAAAGTCACTTTTTAAAACATGAAAAATTTTCAAATTCCATTTCATTGAAAACCAATTTGAAAAAATTATAATGGATTCTTTTAAAAACCTATAAAATATTTCTTGAGTAAAATATTCTTTCTTCTTTTAAAAACTATTTTAAAAACATAAAAACTTTTGAAAACCATTTTATTTGTAAATAACTTTGAAAACTTATAAAGAAATCTTTGAAAAAAAATTCAAATATATTCTTTGAAAATAAATTTTAAAAATTATAAATAAATATTTAAAATATTTTTGAAACATTTTTTATAAAACATGGATTTGTAAGAAAACATTTTTCCGATCGAAAAGCGAAATAAAGTCATATTTTCATAAAAACATTTTCTTGATCATACTAAGTACAAAAAAGTGTAAAAATGGAGAGAATACATGAATATATAATGAATAATAAAAGTATAAGAAAATTAATTATAGTTCATGAGATATTAATCATAATATTTCATCAATGGAAGCATAATCGTAAACAACCCTGATAACTAATGATATTATGGTAATAAATCGTTACCACTTCGGTAACTTTGAATCATAACCACCATAAAAATAACATTAAATGAAGATTAAAATATAATTTAAATAACTATATTATTAATATTACATGTAAAATCTTAGTACATATGGCTCGTATAATAATATAGGTTCATAACATGGCTTGTGTCTCAAAGAAAGAAAATTCAGACAAAATTACTTTACCGATTTGGTAACTTTTAAAATATAAACTCCATAAAATATAGATCATAAAATGGATATTTAAATTCTCATAAATTTGAGGATAATATTCATAGAATATATTCATGGTCAGTATATACACCACACAAAAATAAATGAGTGGTGAATAAGGCATAAGTCTCATGGAAATAGAAGTGAGACTGGAAATCCCCTTACTACTTGAGTAACTTTTGAATCATGAGATACATGTAAGAATAACATAAATTGAAACTTTTAATATCATTAAATTAATTAAATTAATTATATATAATTTCATAGTGAATTATATACACCACAAAACATGAATAAGAGAAGAATATAGCATATATCTCACATAAATAAAAGTGAGGCGAGAAAACTCTTACCTTAAGTCTTGACTTTCATTGTACACATTAGAAACTCATGTATGATAAATATAATTTTATTATAAATCTAAAAAATAACTATATTCCTATATATAATACCATATATTATTCACTTATGACTTTATATTACCTATTTCTTAACAATTCCATGTTAAAGAAATGTTCTGGGTAATAACTGCTTTGTTTATCGTACGTGTTTTGACTTGTTATTCTTGATCCTATTACTTAGATCATGATTTACTTATTTAAAGAATGTAAAACATGATTTATATATCATATATATTCAGTATATAAATATTTATAATAATCCATAAAATATAGATATATGAAATGGAATACAGCTTTCATGGAGATGGTAGGTTGTACTTACGCATGAATGTTGTTTCTGTTTTCTTGTTGTATTGAAAGAAAGAAAGAAAATGAAATATGTGTGTGTGTTATCATTAAAGTATAATTATTATTTCATATATATAATATATTTTTTACTAAACTCATCCTTAATACATTCCATGTAAAGTGTGAATGAATCACATCACTTTGAGGAGGCGGTAGTCCACACGTCCACAAATGAAGTTATCATATTTCCCCAAAATGGAAATCATGAAGTTATGTGTTATATAATAATTTTATAAGCATAAATACATAATAAATATAATATATATTAATTCTTATCCATGATAGCTGGTAAAGGAAAAACAAACAACATCATTTCATGAGGCGGTAGTTCGTTGTACACACAAATGGTGAGTTTGTTACCCATTTGACGGAAGTGTGTGTTGGTGTAGGTTGAATAATTAGAATAAAAAAGACTATATATATTGATTATAATTATTTTATTATATAATAATTTAATGAGAATATTTTAGGGGGCATATAATGAAAAATAAAACAAAAGAGCTAATTGAAGGATGTTACCTCTTCTTTGGGTAACTCCTCTTGGTTTGCACCAAAATGCTTCCTTGGATGGATTTATGCCAAAAAAGATGATTATAGGGATAATTTAAGGAATTTTGGAGGATATTTGGGTAGTTTTTGTTTGATAAAAAGTGTCTTTAGAGGTGTGAGTAAGTGAGGGGGTTAGTTCCTTTTAATAGTGGAGGAGGAGTGGCATTGTTGTAAATATAAAAAGGTAAACAATGTTGAGAGGTATCCCTTATATAATTTATCTCCAATAATGTTCAATTTTATAGAAAAGGGATTATATGGTCTAAATATGTCTACAAAGTGGCTTTTGGACATGTTTCCAAGTTATTTTTCCACTTAGGTTAAAGTTTTACCACTAAGTAAACTCATTTTTACCTTAATCATTGTAATTAATTTTAATTACTTTCACTAATATTTTTGGTCAAAAACTAATTTGGCCTTATTATAAATTATAAATTATTATGATTTAAAATTTTTAATCCATTTTTATAAATTCAAATCACATAAGTGGGAAGAATTAATTTAATATTAATCCCACATATGGGATGAGATGACCGATTTTTAAAGCGAAAAGGTCCAAAAGTTTTAAATGTTTTTATATCCAATTTCAATGTGAAATTTGTTCCAATTAGATAAATTGGATTAATTTATGTAAAAATAATATAATTAATCTTTAAAACCAAATTAAAATATAATTTAACTATATAAATAAATTATATGAAAAGAAGTTTTGAATTAAAATTCAATGTTTTTCACTATTCATCAAAAAATGAAACTTCTTAGAAAAATACCAAAAATTCACCCAAAGTAAATTTTTATATAATTATTTAAAAAATAAATTTTATTTTTTAAAATAAAAATTAGAAAAGTTTCAAAAATTATATTTAAAATGGTTTCTCCATTAAAATGTGGTAAAATTACCTTTTAGAAAATACATTAGTTTTTTTCATAAAATAGGATTTATTCTCATCTATTCTCTAGAAAACATATAATATGATCATTAAATAGTTTACTAAATATAATATATATAAATATTTCATTAAAATAATTTATAAAAAGTGTTTTAATTAAATTATTAAATTAAAACTTGTTTTATTTCATAAATATAGTTCTCCAACAAAAGATTTCATATATCTTCAACAAGGGATTTGTTTTCATTTCTAGTTAATTGGTAACAAAATAATTCATATTATATACATTTTTAAACCATATTTTCATAATTTAATTAATAATATTCATAAATACCATTCTAACAGCTGGTTATTAACTATAATAATATTTTAATAACAATATTAATAGTATATTTTAGTTTGGTAAAACTCTTCCATGAATGTAATAAAAGCTATCAAAGGAACTCAGTGTTATGTCTAACATAAGACAAATATAGTTTTTTATGTACTGAAATCTAAAATGAGTGTCTTTTGTAGCGCAGGATTAACTTTTTGTTGCATATAATACAAGACAAACTTATTTCTTTAATATAAAAAAAGCTATATTTAGTATTGTTTCAAATGAAAAATATCAAAAAGATTAAATTCATTCAAAAAAATATTCAAAAAATATCAGGGTGTTACAATTTACCCCCCTTAAAATGAATTTATCCCTCTAAAATTTTCTAGATTATCAAAGGTTTAATACTTGAAAGTTCCTTTTATATAAACCCACATCATAAAAATGAATACTAAGACTCCCATTAGAAAGGGAAAGTTGGAAACATGTCAGTTACCTAAAATAGCTCATAATTAGGTTTCCACATATGAGAACATAGGTGGAAAGTAAAAACATGGTCATTGATGAAAAATCTAACCATCAAGTTTTTATGGAGAGTGATAGAGAACATGGTTAGAAGAAAGTTCATTATCACAAATTCATAACTCAAATAGAATTGAAAAAGGTCATTAATATCATCAAAAATGGTAATAAAATGACATCATTTTATTTCAAGACCCTCTTTCCTAAAGTTAAATAATTTGAACAATATGATATACTTACTTGATTCCATTATATTTCATATAAACAATCTCACCCTTTGGTTGTTCCTTGATTAATTTCCGCTTCATCTCTTACTCCATGAAATGAATGAGAATTTTTTATGCCCGAAACAATAACATATCATAATATCCATAAGTATAATGATAATTCATTCCATTTATCTTTAGTTATAATCATATAAAAATGGTTAGAAAAGGTTATATAATATGCATAAATCCTCATAGGGTGAGATAATACATTAATCTCTAAAATCTCATCTGAATTTTAACTTAAACCATTCCATAAATGGTCAACCTTATAACCCTTCCAAAATATAATTCACCATTTTTTCTTTAAATAAGATCTTATATTATACCAAAAAAAATCCATTATAAATTTGGATCCATATTTATACCTATATAATATAAAATGTGATTTAATTATTCTAGAATCCATGTGGAGGGAGGTAATCGCATGAAATTTACCTAGAAGATGAAAAATAATATTTTCATAGGGATTATTCATAAAAAATCAAATATGAAATTCCCAATATATAAGGGGATGATAAGTATTCCTTAATTATCATGATTCAATTCATCCATAAATATTTCATAATCATTAACTTCATCCCTTGGCTTAAGAGATTGCTGATGTCGACCATCATCATTATTTTTTGGTTTTAAGAACTTCCTAGAAAAATTCCCATACTTCTTACATTTGAAAAACTAAATTGTGGGTGGTGAATTCTTTGTATCTTTCTATTTATTCCCATTACCTTAGTATTTAACCACTATATGACCATTATTTCTACACTTAAAACATTTATCAGTTTCTCTAAGACAATTTCATCTATATTTCCTTCCACACTTTGAGCATAAAGCAAATATAATATTCTTATCTCCATAGATTATAGAGTTTCCATTGAATTATATCCTTATTTTATTATCCTAACCATGATATTAATAGGAAGCCTCAATCTACCTTTTTTGTTAGAATAATTCGAGGAAGGTACTGTAAGAACCCAGTTCTTAGTTTTGAGGTACGAGTTTCTTCTTTTCTCTTTTCCTTAAGTGTTTTTGAGAAAATAAGGAAAATGGGGAGAAATCCTAAATTTTGGGACTAAATTCCATGTACTTTGGCCGTGTGGGATGAGTACACAGGGTGTGTACCCCTGTAGGTGAAGAAAGGTGTAAAAACCGACTACACACTGTGTAGTTTGTATTTACACGCCATGTAGTCAATCGGCAGGCAAATAGTGAGGCAGTGGAGGCAGCCGCCAGCTGAGTGTTAGTACACGCCGTGTACTCATGGATTACACGTCGTGTACTCATGTCGACTGATGAACAGTGCCACGCTGGTGAGAAGCCTCCATAGGAACAGTTAAAAAAATGGAAAGTACATGTCATTTACTCAATAGTACACACCATGTAGTCTGTTTTTTTCTATTAAAATGGGCAGTAGCCTCCCCTATTCACAGGGAAGGCTTAGAACTGGAGGCGGAGTCAGGAGAGAGGGATGAACCTTCAAGTAGCTCCAGATCGCACACTGGGAATCTTTTTCCGCCTCTGACGATCTCGTTGGAACCGTACTGGTAAGCCTATCCTTCTCCTTAAGTCGTTCTTACCAATTATTTCCCGAGGGAAAGTTATTTACGTTTGAATGGGTTTTCTTTCACCTCAGATCTTCTTCGTTCTTGGATGATTTGAGGAGTTTAGTTCAAGTATACCAATCATGGGCGATTGAGGTAGGTGGCTTAGTGTTTAAATTCCAACTGTTGTGCGTTTGTGTGTACCATTGTGCTACGAACCCATGTTGGGGTGTTGTGTGGATGAGGCCTTGGCTGTTTTGAATTCCTAGAATTGTATAGGTAATTAAATGTAATAATAAACTGTTGTTTGGGATCTCTGCTTGGATCCAGTACCACCCCGGGGGTGCATTCCTCTGTTTAGCCGTTTGGCCAGGTTACCCGAGGGTATACCGTAAAATTTATCATGCTTTAAATTTCCTTGAGAGGAATTTTATATAATTGCTTGCTTATCTGTTGGGATCGGCCCAGTTACTTGCACCTGAGGGCAGTGTTCTATTTAGCCTGGGGGTAGTGTTCTATTTAGCCTGAGGGTAGTGTTCTATTTAGCCTGAGGGCAGTGTTATATTACACCTGAGGGAAAATTCTTCTGTGCCTGAGGGCAGTAGATTCTATGCTTGAGGGTGACACTTCGTACGCCTGAGGGAAATACTCGATAGCATGAGGACAAGCTTGAGGGCATGGTTTTACTATGTTAGCCTGAGGTCAAGATTATGATTGGCCTGAGTGCTTGGTTCTGATGAGCACATAATATTATTAAATTAAATGGTTAAAATGAAAATGGCAAAGAAACTGGTAGTGATAGTTACTTTTGAGTACTTACTGGTTTACTGCATTTACTTTTTCACACTGTAGTTGCATATTTTCACACAGTTGGACACGGGCCTTTGGTGGGTGCCTACTGGGATTCATTTCTCACACCCTGTTTGGGGTCATGTCTTTGGCCCCAAACAGATTACATTTCTGCAGGTATGGATAAGGGCAATGGTCTCTATATAGGTACTTGATTGTTGCTGAGGAGTAGGGGAGCATGGGACCGAGCTTAGGCTCCTGATGCTTCTGGCTGTTCCGTTTTTTTCTATTGTACCTGTACTTTCTATTGTATTGTATTGTACTATTGTGTAACATGTTCTGTCTATTTTCTTAGAACTAGATAAATGTTGTAACATTATCTATATAACTGTTGGTTATCTTTTACTGCATTTGTTCATTTTAAATGTGTATGGTTTATTGCTTCCGCTGTTGTTTTATGCTATTTATCTTTTCCACTACGCTACACTTTGAAAAATGAGGGCATAGTTTCCCCACTATCAGACCTGGGCACTCATTGCTAGTTGGAAGCCTCTGGAATTTGGGGAAATGCGCTTGAGGTCATGTAACCAACTGGGCTTGGGGAACCCATGGAGTGGCACCCGGATCTGGGACATTACAAAGTGGTATCAGAGGGGTTCTTTTCTTTGACTTACTATTTGGAGCCTTATTTAGGGATAGGAAGGAAATGGTATTTGGTAATAAGTTGTGCCCGAGAGTAGCTAACCCGTGTACAGGGAAAATCCAATTTACCTCGTGTTGCAATTTTATTGATTTTGCAATTACAGTTGATCTGATTTTCACCATTGGGTGACGAACTTGTGATTGTGCTGTTTATATGTTATTCATGGGTTTTATTTAGTTATAACCCAATGAGATGAGGGTATTACATCTCATGCATCATTTAGACACATGCTAAGAAATCACATGCCATGCATAGTTCCATTCCATGTAGACGCATTTGAAATTGCATGTTGTTGTGATAATGTTTGTGCTAGAAAAGCATGTTGTTGCGATAGCTGCTTTGATAAATACCTGCTATGTGATAGGGTTTTTTTGTGTTAGCATGTTGAAAGGATGGATGCCAAACTTTGGTTTTTGGGGAGTATGGGCCCTCAATAACTGGAATTTGGTGGATCATTGACTTGTTTACCTGTGTATAACATGTATAAGATGCCAAACTTTGATTCGCGGGGAGTATGGGCCCTCACAGATCGAAATTTGGCACTCAGATGTTGTTTTTTAGTATTTTCTAGGTTCTGGAGTAGTATCTGAGGCTTACTGTCTGGAACACCCAGGGTACACACCGTTTTGTTCCTTGGACACATGTCGTGTGTTCTTCTGTTCAGGAAGAAATGTAAACTTTTTAAGTACATGCCGTGTACTATCAGTACACGCCGTGTAGTCTCTTCATGTGTCATAGACCATGTCGGAAGGGACACAGGGTAGGGAAAGGCTTGGGAAAAACACGCCATGTACCGGATGTACACGCCATGTAGTGTTGACCCAGAGTCCGCCCGTGTAACTAAAAAAACAGACGGAGGATACCTTGAGACATACATGTTGTGTCCACCTTGGAACACACCGTATAGTCTGACCTGGGGACCCGACCATGTAGCTAACAAACACGGGTCGGTGTTACCTATTCTTGAACATGCCGTGTACCTGAGGGACACGTCGTGTAGTCCTTACCAGTGGGAGACCGTGTGGACTTGGCCGTGTGGCTGGGAAACGAGGTGGTGTACACACCGTGTGCAGGTGTAACACGCCGTGTAGTGTCATCCGAGTAGTCGGTCGTGTCACGAATGACACGGGCAGTTGGAAATTAAACCATACACGCCGTGTAGATGTTATACACGTAGTGTAGTCCTATTCAAGTGAGCCGTGTGGCTTAGCCGTGTAGAAGGACTCGGGCAGGAAATAAGGATTCAAGTACACACCATGTATTTAGAAGGCACGTCGTGTGTCTGGGGTGTTACACGACCAGTTTAATTTGGGGTACATGCCCATGTGAATGGCTTGTGAGAACACGTCATGTAGTTTTATTCACGCCTTTTAGTCAAGTTTTGTAAATTTTGAAAACTTTCCTTCACCATCTCCTTGTTTTTGGTCTTTGATAATCTTGATCTAAGGTGTGTGTTTGACCTTGTAGAGTCATTCCACCGAGAGGACCACGCGTTGTTTTCCAGGAGAGCAGAAACGATTACACTCTAGAGATGGTGGGCCATGGGATACTAGTGGACCCTCCAGAAGAGCCAAATGCGGTGCCAACCATTATACCAGACACAGGCGCAGATGTGCAGTTCCGTGAAGGCTTCCTGCGGTTCATGCAAACCTTTCAGGGAGCACCTTCGGCTGCCACATCTATGGCTGAGTTGACTCGTATTTTTTAGCAGTAGCATCCACCCACGTTTTCAGGGGATGGTGGACCACAGGCTACGGAGTCTTGGCTGGGGTCTATGCATACTATCTTCGAGCATCTAGAGATGCCTCCAGGGTGGAGGGTCAATCTCGCGACTTATATGCTACGTGATTCCGCCAAGAGGTGGTGGGATTTTACCACCTAGTTAGAGCATCACAGAGACATGGACTGGGAAGATTTTTAGACAGATTTATATGAATTCTTCTTCCCAGAGACGCTGAGGAAAGATAAAACTTGAGAGTTCATGAATCTGCAGCATGGCGTTATGTCGGTGATGGATTATTCTGCTCGTTTCACCGAGATTCAACATTTTTCACCCATTCTAGTGGGTGATGAGATATTGAGGACTAGAAGCTTTGAGGATGGTCTTCGATATGACATCCGAGCACTGGTCAATGTGTTTAGGTTTCCTATTGTACATGCTATTGTGAACCAGGAACTGATCACCAAGCGGAATTTGTGAGAAGCTAGTGGTGTGGTCCAGGGTGGTTCGACACCAGTTTCTGGTACTATTTCTACTAGAAAGAGGAAGAGACAGATGGAATTCTCTCCTGGTGCCAGTACCAGTCAGAAGAATGTTTCAGGTGGCCATATCAGGTGCTACTAGTGTGGTAAGGAGGGGTACAAGAGACCATAGTGTCCACGTGACCCAGTGGAGTGCCGAGTTTGCGGCAATATGGGTCATCTACAACGCTTTTTCAAGGCATTTCTACCAGTGGCTAGTGAGAGAGGTTCTGTACAGACTTCGCGTGCGGGAGAAGGACCAACAACATCTTACTAGTCGGGAAACTAGAACACGTCAGGGCGTGCAGGAAGAGATTGTGGTCGTGGCCATGGTAGCCAGACACTAGGATCTCAGAGGCAGTAGGGTGGGACAGCTCAGGGTAGCCAGGCTGTGTCATAGGGTCGCGGCACTGGGCAGGCATATGCAGTGCAACAGACCCAGCAGGAGTAGGATCCCGGACCTTCTACTATCATAGGTACTATTCTAGTAGCATCTGTTTTATCTTCAGCGCTTTTTGATAAGGGTGCTACACATAGCTTTATAGTTATACCCATTGTGGATAGCCTTGGGCTCTGTGTTTCTTCTTCTGCTACTATTATGACGCTAGACACTCTGTTGGGAACTAGAATGACTGGTGTGCATCAGTGCAGGGAGTGCTCCCTAGAGGTTGGTGGGTGTCACTTTTTATGGGACCTCTATGTCTTAGAGATGACGACTTATGATGTCATTCTCAGGATGGACTGGTTGGTTCCCTTTTGAGCCTTTGTAGACTACTATCGTCGCAGGGCGTGTTTCACGTCACTTGAGGGCAGAGAGTTTCTATACAAGGGTGAGTGGGATGTTCAGGCAAGTCGAGCTAGACCAGAACATCATGAGAGAGGGGGAGTCACAGCCCAGATTGCGATTTTATATCTGGATGATCAGGGAACTTGTCATAAGGACTTCCCTCCAGTGGTTGACCGTTTCAGGGATGTCTTTCCGGATAACTTTTCAGGTCTACCTCTAGAGCGTGAGGTGGATTTCTCTATTGAGATCGTGCCAAGAGTAGCACCGATATCCATTCCTCCTTATAGGATGGATACACCCGAGTTACAGGAGCACAAGAGATAGTTAGAGGAGTTGCAGTCAAAGAGTTTTATATGACCCAGTACTTCTCCTTGGGGTTCTTCAGTCCTTTTTGCGATGAAAGCGAACGATACCCTTAGAATCTGTGTGGATTATCGGAAGCTGAACCAGTTGACAGTCAAGAACTGATATCCCTTACCAAGGATTGATGATCTTTTTGATCAACTTTGAGGTGCAAGAGTGTTCTCGAAGATTGACTTGAGATCAGTATATCACCAGTTGCACGTTAGACCGTCTGATATACCTCTCACAGCCTTTAGGAGTGGGTATGGTCTATATGAGTACTTGGTTATTTTGTTCGGACTCACGAACGTGCCAGCAGTTTTCATGGCTCTGATTAATCGTGTATTCCATCCTTATCAGGATTATTTTGTGGTAGTATTTGTGGACGACATCTTGGTGTACTCTCACACTCGACACGACCATGCCACCCATCTTGAGATCGTACTGAGTACACTGAGAGAGCATCAGCTATATGATAAGCTCTTAAAGTGGCACTTTTGGATGGACCAGATTCACTTACCGGGTCATATCATCTCAGAGGAAGGAGTTGCAGTAGACCCAGAGAAGGTGAGACTAGTAGTTTCCTGGGATCATCCTAAGAATGTGTTGAGATAATGAGTTTCTTGGGGCTGGATGGTTATTATAGGTGTTTCATACAATACTTATCTCTCTTAGCAGTGCCGTTGACGGGTTTGACTAAGATGGGTGTGAAGTTTGTTTGGTCAGAAGCTTGTGAGACAGCCTTTCTGGACCTGAAAGGAAGGTTGACATCAGCACCAATCCTGATACTCCCAGAGTAGGGAAAGATCTATAGAGTTTATTGTGATGCATCAAGTATTGGGCTGGGAGCTGTATTGATGTAGGGTGATCGATTTGTTGCATACAGGTCTCGACCATTGAGGCCACGTGTGAGGAATTACCCGACGCATGATCTCGAGTTAGCTGCAGTTGTTCATGTGTTACGCTGTTGGAGACATTATCTCTTGGGAGATCATTTTGTGGTTTTCACCAACCACAAAAGTCTCAAGTATATCTTTACTCAGCGTGACTTGAATATGAGGCAGTGAAGGTGGGTTTAATACCTTCAGTCCTTAGATTTTGAGCTTTCATGTACCCCTGGTAAGGGTAATACAGTTGTTGATGCACTGACCAGGAAGCCTCAGACACAAGCGGCTCATGAGGCCAGTGGTGAGTGGAAGCTTGTGGATTTGTTCTCTAAGATACATTTGGAGGTGCATGACAGTCAGGGGAAAACCTATCTTTCATATTTAGTTGTGACTTCTACCCTCCTGGATAGAGTGAGGATGGAACATCTATCTGATTCAGAAGGCCTAGTCCTACGGGAGTCGGTGGCAAGTGAGGACCCTCCTCCTGGATGGACGGTAGGCGATGATGAGGTACTGTGTTTCAATGGACGAGTATGGGTTCCAGGGGATATACGCGAGGAGCTGATGTGGGAGTTCCATGATTCATCTTGGGCAGTTCATCCCGGGGTTACCAAGATGTACCGAGACTTGAGACGTCAGTACTGGTGGCCGGGTATGAAGAGAGAAGTATATGGTTTTGTTACGAGATGTTCCACCTGTCAGCTGGTGAAGGCGGAGCATCAGAGGCCAGCTGGACTGTTACAGCAGTTACCCATCCCGGAGTGGAAATGGGATGATGTCGCGATGGACTTCGTGACTGGGTTTCCGAGGTCACCTCGAGGCAATGATGTTGTGTGGGTTGTTGTGGACAGACTCACAAAGGTAGCTCACCTTTTACCAATCAAGGAGACCTTTGGGGTTGACGATATCAGGAAGTTGTATATCGGAGAGATCATACATCTTTATGGGGTTCCTCATTCTATCATTTCTAATAGGGACGCCCGTTTTACATCTCGTTTCTAGTAGATTTTTTAGAGAGAATTGGGTACACAGGTGCTTCTGAGTACAACTTACTACCCTCAGACCAATGTCCAATTAGAGCGCACGATACAGGTGCTTGAGGACATGCTGTGTGCATGCATCCTAGACTTTAGGTGCTTTTGGGAGAAGCATATACTCCTAGTCGAGTTTGCCTACAATAACAGTTTTCAGGCAACTATAGAGATGACACCATACAAGGATTTATATGGTAGGTCATGTCGATCACCATTGTGTTGGTTATAGGCAGGTGAGGTAGCTTTACTGGGAACACGTCTCGTGCAAGAGACTTCTGAGCAGGTCTAGTTGATTCAAAAGTGGATGGCTACTGCACAGTCTCGTCAGAAATATTATGCTAATCGCCGCAGACGACCCTTGGAGTTCATGGTCGGGGATCAAGTTTTCTTACGTGTTTTGCCGAGGTTGGGACACAGGTGGATTAAGAAATAGGGTAAACTTTCACAAATGTATGTGGGACCATTTGAGATTCAGGAGAGAGTCGGGCTGTTTGCCAATCGGTTGTAGTTACCACAGAGGTACCGATCCATGCATGACGTCTTCCATGTATCTCAGTTGCGCCGCTATCATTCAGACCCGTCTCATGTCTTTCAGCCAGAGGAGGTTGAGCTTCATATAGATGCGTCCTTTGAGGAGCATCTGATTCGTATCATTGATAGGAGCACGAAGGTTCTCCAAGGCTGGTCAGTTCCTCTCGTACGGGTGTTATGGCAGCATGGACGAGTGCAGGATGAAACCTGGGAGCGAGAGACCGACGTACGTGCTCAGTGGCCAGAGTTGTTCTGGGCTTTATCTTCTCCACCCTTGGAAGGGAAATCCGGGGACAAATTGCTTTAATGGGGGAAGTTTGTAAGAACCCGGTTCTTAGTTTTGAGGTACGAGTTTCTTCTTTTCTCTTTTCCTTAAGTGTTTTTGAGAAAATAAGGAAAATGGGGAGAAATCATAAATTTTGGGACTACACGCCGTGTACTTCTCCACACACCATGTACTTTGGCCGTGTGGGATGAGTAAATACGGTGTGTAGCCCTGTCGGTAAAAAAAGGTGTAAAAACTGACTACACGTTGTGTAGTTTGTATTTACACGCTGTGTAGTCAGTCGGTAGGCAAATAGTAAGGTGGTGGAGGCAGCCACCAGCTGAGCGTCAGTACAGACAGTGTACTCATGGATTACACGCCGTGTACTCATGTCTACTGATGAACAGTGCCACACTAGTGAGAATCCACCAGAGGAACAGTTAAAAAATGGAAAGTAAAGGCTGTGTAGTCTGTTTTTTCGCTTAAAATGGGCAGTAGCCTCCCCTGTTCACAGGGAAGGATTAGACCTGGAGGAGGAGTCGGGAGAGAGGGCCGAACCTTCGAGTAGCTCCATATCGCACGCCAGGAATCCGTTTCCACCTCTGACGATCTCGTTTGAATCTTATGGGTAAGCCTCTCCTTCTCCTTAAGCCATTCTTACCAATTATTTCTCGAGGGAAAGTTATTTATGTTTGAATGGGTTTTCTTTCACCTCAGATCTTTGTCATTCTTAGACGATTCGAGGAGTGTAGTTCAAGTATACGGATCAGGGGTGATTGGGGTAGGTGGATTAGTATTTAAATTCCAAATGATGTGTGTTTGTGTGTACTATTGTGCTACGTGTCACGACCCGTCCTCGGGGCCCGTGCCGTGACTACCCCAAGCCTGCCTTCCATAGGCCAGGGACTGGCGACTAGCACCAAGGCATAAATCCCAACAAAAGGGAAGGAATTTCCTTTGAAAAGTAAACAAGCACCACAGAGTAAGCAAGCGGAAAGGTAAACACTAAGTAAAAACTGTACAAGCTGTGCTGAAAGAAAAAGGGGCCGGAAATACAAGCCCAACTGTAAAGTACAACTGAAAGGAAAAACAGCAACTGAAAGGAAAAACTGCAGCGTCGAGCCATCCTCTGGAAGTCCCACCTGAAGGGTGGGTACAGATAGCCTCCACTGCTCCTCGGGTCCACCTGACCGCTCCGAGTACGTCCCGCCCAGTGGTCCACCTCCAGGTACCGTCCTGCTCCGCACGCCTCCACCATGATCAGCGCTGTCCGTCGTCTGCAACCAACACAACGTAGTGCGGGCAAAGCCCGTGCAGGGGTGAGTATAAGCTACTCAGTAGGGACCCCGAGACCCCCGAAGGTCTCCCGAAATCCATAAAGGATAATCCACAAAGGAAAGATACAATCACGAAGTAACATCTGACACGACTTAGGTATATGCCCATACATATACCTAAGTCATCAATTCCCGTTCGGCTCCAACGTCCGAGCCCAAGCACAACCCAGTCCACACAGGAAAGCAAACATATACCCACACAGGATAGAACAACACAATCCACAAAGGAGAGTAAACAGTAAATCCACATAGGATAGCTCAACACAATCCACAAAGGAGAGTAACACAAGATTCAGCTCACACAAGATATACTTCTTCGGATGACGATAAAGATGATCACTGATCCATCTAAGTCGTCGGACCCACGAAGGATCGATAGGTAACTAACCCCCGCAATGACCCACACAGGATTGGGCCCACACAGAACCTGTAGGCGCTGGCTCACACAGAACCGCTGAGCGCGGACCCACACAGGATCGGACCCACACAGGATCGGGCCCACATAGGACCGGGCCCACACAGGACCTGTAGCACTGATCCACGTAGGATCGCTGAGTGCAGTAGTCGTCGCAGTCCAATGAGGATCTCTGCACAGTCGTCGTCGTAGTCCACAGAGGATCTCTGCACGGTCGTCGTCGGAGTCCACAGAGGATCTCTGCACAGTCGTCGCTGTCGAAGTAGCAGTCGCAGCCAGCACTAGGGTTCCCGCACACAGTAAACTCGTTCGGGAGGGTCCGCTCCACGAGCCGAGAGGCTGATACATCAACTGACACAAAGTCCGAAGTTGATGTATCCAAAAGTTCCGTATCGTCAACAGGAACTCAACGTCGCAGAAGGCGCGTCAATCGGACGCCCGGTCTGAGAGTTGTTGGCATTTTCGTCCCAGGGGCCCGCTTGGTTTTTAAGGCAAAACCAACCTGACCGCACTCCACCTGCGTCCAAACCTCGGGCGGAGTATGCCAAAAGATCTGTCTCACTTAGAGGAATTCAACAAAGCTGACGGCACGTCAATTGGACGTCCGTGGCTCAAGATATGAACGTTTCCGCTCCGAGGCCTCGGTTGGTTTCGTGTACGAACCAACCCGGCCGAACTCAAAGTATTCCGAAACCTTGAGTGCAATATACCGAAACGACCATCTCGATCCAAGGATCGCGTTTCCGCTGACGGCGAGTCGTTAGGAGGTTCGTAGCTCAAGTTATGGGCGTTTGAACGAAGACTGTCCGAAGACGGGGGGGGGGGGGGGGGTACGGGCCCGGGCCGACCCGGCCCGACCCCCCCCTGGGTCGGCCGAACCTGGTCCGAACCGGTCCGACCCGGTTGGACCGGTCTGGCTCGGACAGGGCCGGTCCATCTCGGCTTGGCCGAGCGGCCCGACGCGGGGGGAGCCGCCGCCTCGCGTGACACCCCCGTGACACACGCGGGGTGTCGGCCGGCCAACCGGACGCGGCTGAAGCCGCGTCCCGGGTGACGCGGGGGGTGCCACCGCCCCCGCGTGACACCCGCGGGACACCCGCGGGACACCCGCGGGGTGTCTCCTGGCGCCGGACGCGGCTTCAGCCGCGTTTTGCGAGCGCCGCCACCGCGGCCGGTGCCGCGGCCGGTGCCGCGGCGGTCTCGTCCGGCGGCGCGCCGGGCGCCGCCGCCTCCGGGTGCCGGCGCCGCTGTGCTGGCGACCCGCGCCGCCGCCGGCTTCCGCGGGCCGCCGGAGTTGCTCCGGTGGCCCGTTTTTCTTCCCGTCTGCGCCGTTGCTCCTCCCAGGACTCGTTCTTCACTGCGGGATCATCAAACTTCCGTTGCAGCACGTTCCATCGTCGCCCGTCAAATCCGCACAAGAACGAAGAACGGCGGATGGTTGTCGGGCCGTGTTCGTTTGGCCCGCACCCTCTGCGTTAGATATAAACAACGGGAGAATTTTTATTCCACACAGGAAACAACAATTTTAATAAAAATTAAAATTGTTCGCAATCCGGTTCTTTAACTTTTTAAAGAAATACTTATGAGAATAATAAAAAAGGGGGTAATTTCAAAATAAATCCCTACCTCGTTGGTCGTCACGCGTGAGCGTTCTTCGCGGAAATGCTCGTCGCGGAAGAGGGGGATCATCGCGTCGTCGCGGAAAGGCGTCGCGTCATCGCGGAATCCGGCGTCGAGTCGGTGAGCTCAACGGACCAAGAACAATAGATTTAAATTACAAGTAATTAAATCTGTGTTTCGTTTAAAACCAAAAAGAACCTTTAGAGGAAACCCGAAATCACTCACCTCAAACGGTTGGTGATCGGAGATCGGGGCGGGGAAGAACGTCTCAGATGGGAGCGTCGTCGATTTCCGGGTTCGGCGTTCTTCACGTTCTTCGCGTTCTTCGCGTTCTTCGCATTCTTCGCGTTCTTTGCAAGGGAGAAGAAGATACAAGGGTCCTCTCAAATCTTCTCAACGTGAAAATAACCAGAGGTCGTGCGTTGGCCTTATTTTATTATTATGCCAATGAATTTGAAAACTGGTTAAGAAACGATTGAATTAATTCGTTGAATTAATTCGACGAAAGAAACTGCCCATTTAATTCACGAAATAAACCGCCCAATTAAATGATCTGTTAAGATTTTAAGAAACGCGTCAGTTGACTTTCATAAAGACGGGTTTTCGCGGGCGCGTTTCTTAGCGGAAATAAACGGCGGGGCTCGTGCGGGCCCCACCTCACAAATATCCTACCAAGGGGGTAGGATATTTCTGGATAGCATCCTATCCGGTTTAACTCAGTTCAAGCCGTCATTAAGTGGCTTCAAGTGGCTTCCAAGTGGCTTTAGTGAAATAAAATAAAGTTGTCGCAAAATTATTTTATTTCTTAACTTTAAGCCCAAAAATTAAAAACCACACCCGAGCAAACACAACTCCGGAAGAGGCGTTTCTAAGTGAATACCGGCGCTGCGATTTCATCGGTGCCCTCAGAATTAGATTCCGGGCACCGGTTCAAAAGTTAGAAAAACCCGCTCGTCCGTTCACTGAACGTACCCGAGCCAAACTTCGGAAAATGATTCCGGGCACACCGGGCCTCAGAATCAGGTGCCGTCAGAAACTGTGCTCTTGTAAAATTCCAAAAAAAATTAAAAAAAAAATCCTTGAAATTTACGGGTCTTTACTCTACGAACCCATGTTGGGGTGTCATGTGGCTGAGGCCTTGGCTGTTTTGAATGCGTAGAATTGTATAAGTAATTAAATGTAATAATAAACTGTTGTTTGGGATCGCTGCTTGGATCCAGGACCACTCCGGGGGTGCCTTCCTCTGTTTAGCCATTTTTCCAGGTTACCTGAGGGTATACCGTAAAATTTAGCATGCTTTAAATTGCCTTGAGAGGAATTTTGTATAATTTCTTACTTATCTGTTGGGCTCGGCCCGGTTGCTTGCGCCTGAGGGCAGTGTTCTATTTAGCCTGAGGGCAGTGTTCTATTTAGCTTGAGGGTAGTGTTCTATTTAGCCTGAGGGCAGTGTTATATTTCGCCTGAGGGAAACTTCTTCTGTTCCTGAGGGAAGTAGATTCTGTGCCTGAGGGCGACACATTATACGCCTGAGGGAAATACTCGATAGCCTGAGGGAAAGATTGAGGGCGTGGTTTTACTATGTTAGCCTGAGGGGAAGATTCTAATTGGCCTGAGGTCTTGGTTCTGATGAACACATAATATTATTAAATTAAATGGCTAAAATGAAAATGGCGAAGAAACTGGTAGTGATAGTTACTTTTGAGTACTTACTGGTTTACTGCATTTACTTTTTCACACTGTAGTTGCATATTTTCACATAGTTGGACACGGGCCTTTGGTGGGTGCCTACTGGGATTCATTTCTCACACCCTATTTGGGGTCATGTCTTCGACCCCAAATAGATTACATTTCTACAGGTATGGATAAGGGAAAGGGTCCCTATATAAGTACTTGATTGTTGCTGAGGAGTAGGGGAGCATGGGACCGAGCTTAGGCTCGCGATGCTGTCGGCTGTTCTGTTTTGTTCTGTTGTACCTGTACTTTCTATTATATTGTATTGTACTGCTATGTAACATGTTCTGGCTGTTTTCTTAGAACTAGAGACATGTTGTAACATTATCTATATAACCATTGGTTATCTTTTATTGTATTTTTTCATTTTAAATGTGTATGGTTTATTGATTCCGCTGTTGTTGTATGTTATTTATCTTTTCCGTTGTGCTAAACTTTGACAAATGAGGGCATATTTTCCCCACTATTAGACCTGGGCCCTCACTGCTAGTCGGCAGCCTCTGGCGTTTGGGGAAATGCGCTTGAGGTCATCTGACCAACCGGGTTCGGGGCACCCATGGAGTGGAACTCGGATCCGGGAAGTTACAGGTACATACTAAAAAATAAGTTCTTGAATTCATCATAATCCATGGATTCAATTTTATCTTATTGCCTTGTATTCTTGATAAAGTTCCACCACTATTTCACTTCACCTTCCAAGAGATAAGTTCCCAACATAACTTTTTGTGTTGTGAACAACAGAGAATGATAAATATATTTTTAGTGGTACAGATCCATTTCTCAGTAACTAGTGTATCAGTCATTCCACTAAAAGAAGTTGTAAATTTCTTTAAAAAGGGTTCAAGAAAACGTTTTTCCCTCCTTTAGTTTTTTAGAAACTCAGCATGATTCATGGCCTAATAAGGTTGTGTGGTCATTAAAATGATGTTTTTCACTCCATCTTCTATAACATTTGGTTGCTTAGAAGTTCCATCATTGCATTGTCCCTTGAATTCCTCATTAACATGGTTCCTTTGGGTTCCATCAATTGACTTAAACCATAAAGCATCGCATGAGAAACACATATCATAGAGGAAAACCACATAATCATGAAAAAATAATTATAGGATTTCAAAATATTGGCACCCACTATTTAATATATGAAACCTTAGGTTCATCATAGATCATTCAAATTCCTTATCTATATAAATCCATCATGAATGTTTGTAAAGAGTTTGTTAATTCCCAAAGCATATCCCTAAGGTGTGTCAAACCAGGTGTGCAACTAGACCCATTTTTGTGCACCAATTCCTGATCGAGTCTAGCTCAATACAGTGTTTTCATGGTTGCCACCCCTATGTACATCTATCCCAAAGACACATTAACTTTTAGTATTTAGATAGGGATATATTTTTAGGAAACCACTTTATATATCCTTTACCAAAATTCTAGGACATTTTCTTATACTTTAACTTATCCTTAGACTTATCTTTATATACATCACTATAAATATCCTTATAAATATTCCTAGGTATCTTTCTAATATTTTCTCATCCTAGTTTCCAAATATTTACTAAACCTTTCCTTTGATACCAACTATAGAAAATCGTACTTAACATAAATAGATATTACATCAATTTATATGAATATTTAACACATTACAATAATAAATGCATGGGGACCATAATAGTTTAGTGTCTTTGGAAAATTGGAACACATTCTTCTAATTTTTTTAAATATCTTCAACATCACCCATAAAGATCTTCCCATTTAGTACTCCTTCTTAAAATCTTTCTTCATAACCTGGGGAATGGAAACATAAGAAAGGGATGATATTATATCCTTATTAAGGTTAAATAAGGGAGATATGTAAGAATAACATGATCATAAGGGTATGATAACATGATCATAACATTAGAATATCATAACTTACATTTCAAATATCATAATAAAGAGTCATTAAATAAATATTGGTAGTTCATAATACATGAATCATAAGGGAATAAAGATCATAATCCATGAGATAATAACATAAGAATATGACATGTAATTGGTCCATACATATAATCATAGAAAATCCTATGTCAAGGATATCTACCATGACCTTCATAGCAGGTTATTCTTGGTCTAATCACCCAGGTACCTACTTTGGGCTTGGGATTCCCTCCTGTGTATCCTATTATTTTAGTCTTGGGATTACCTCTCATATACCCTCTAGTTTTGGACTTTGGATTCCCTTCAGTTTGCCGTCTTATTTTGGGATTAGGATACTCTCTCATGTACCCTCTATTTTTAGGCTTGGTATTCCCTCATGTGTGCCCTCTTGTTTTAGACTTAGGATTCCCTCCTGTATACCCTCTTATTTTAGGATTGGGATGCCTCCCGTGTACCCTCTTGGTTTAGGCTTGGAATTCCCTCCCATGTACCCTCTTATTTTGGGCTTGGTATTCCCTCATGTGTACCCTTTAAGATCTTAAAACATTTATCATTACCCAATGCATTGGAGGGAGATATAGGTCCCACCCATCACATAATTAAATTGTACATGCTTATGCCAAAAGATTACAGAACATTAATCATATCATAACCCATAAAAATAAATGGGTTTCATAAACATAATTTCATAACCCATGAAATTAAATGTGTATTATAAACATTTTATCATGTCCTAACTTATGAAAAAGATATAGGTTTCATAATAATTTCATCATAGAATAACCCATGAAAGGAAGTTAGTCTCATAATCATTTTATCATGGTATAACCCTTGAATGATAAATGGGTTTCATAAACAACTTATCCTCTTAACATAAACCATTCAAAGAAATAATATGAATTGTTTCATTGGATCATATTCCAAGTAAAGAATACACTATATCAAAGGATGTCAACTTAGATGGGGGAGGACTTTTAAATATCACTTGGAACATTTTTAAAAGAAAATAATATTTCTTCAAAAATTACTTTTTAAAACAATAAAAATTTTAAAAATCTATTTCTTTGAAAACCAATTTGAAAATTTTATAATGAAATTATTTAAAAACCTCTAAAAATTTTCTTCAGGAAAATATCCTTTCTTCTTTCAAAAATTCTTTTTAAAACATAAACCTTTTGAAAACCATTTTCTTTAAAAATAAATTTAAAAATTTATAAAAAGAATCTTTGAAAAAAATTGAAAACATTTTCGATTAAAATTAATTATAAAAATTATAAATAAATCATTAAAATATATTTAAAACCTTTTTTATAAAACATTGTTTTGGAAGAACACATATTTCTGACCGAAAAGTGAAATAAAGTCAGATTTTCATTAAAACATTTTCTTAATCATATTAAGTACCAAAGAGTGTAAAAATAGTATCAATACGTGGAGATATTATGAATAAATATAGGATAAGAAACTTCATTAGAGTTCATGAGAGATGAATCATAATATTTCATTAATGGAATCATAATCATAAACAATCCCGATAACTGGTGAGATTGTAGCAATAAACTACTACTACTTTGGTAACTTTGAATCATAATCCACATAAAATAATAACATTATGTGAAACTTAAAATATCAATAAAATAATTATATTATTGATATAACATGTAAAAGTACATTACATACATCTCTTATAATAATTTAGGTGCATAACATGGCATGTGTCTCAAAGAAGGCAAATTGAGACAAAATTACTTTATCGATTTGGTAACTTTTGAACTATAAAACCCATGAAAGATATATAATAAAATGGATATGTAAATACCCATAAATTTTATGATAAGATTCATAGAATACATTAATATGAAATATATACTTGACACAAAAATAAATGAGTGGTGAATAAGGCTTAGGTATCATAGAAATAGAAGTGATATTGGAAATCCCCTTACTACTTGACTAACTTTTGAATCATGAGATCAGTGAAATAATAACATCAATTGAAAATTTCAAAATAATTAAATAAATTAAATTCATGACATATAATTTCATAGGTAATTATATACACAATACAATAAGAATAAGTGGTGAATATAGCATATATCTCACAGAAATAAAAGTTAGATGAGAAAACCCTTACCTTAAGTCTCGACTTTCATTATACACGTTCAAACATCTAGTGTAATAAATATAATTTTATTATAAATCTAAAAACTAATTATATTACTATATATAATACCATATATTATTCACTTATGACTTTATATTACCATTTTATTAACAATTCTATGTTAAATCAACGTTTCGAGTAATAACCGCTTTCTTTATCATTCGTATTTTGACTTGTTATTCTTGATCCTGTTACTTAGAACATGATTTAGTTATTTCAAGAATATAAAACATAATTTATATATCATATATATTCATTATATAAATATTTATAATAATACATAATATATATATATATATATTAAATGGATTACACCGTTCATGGAGACGGTAGGCCATACGTACGCATGAACGGTGTTTCTATTTTCTTGTCATATTGAAAGAAAGAAATAAAATGAAATATATGTATATATATATATATATATATTAATTATATTATAATTATTATTTAATGTATATCATATACTTTTACTAAACCCGTCCTTAATACATTTCATGTAAAGTGTGAATGAATCACATCGCTTTGAGGAGGCGGTAGTCCACACGTCCACAAATGAAGTTATCGTATTTCCCCAAAATGTAAATCATAAAGTTATTTGTTAGATAATAATTTAAAAATAATAAATACATCACAAATATAATATATATCATATAAAAATAGTATGTTCATCATAATTCCCAACCATGAGAGGTGGTAAAGGAAAAATGAACAACATCATTTCGCGAGGCGGTAGTCCACCGTACACATGAACGGTATGTTCGTTACCCATTTGATGGAAGTGTGTGTTGGTGTAGGTTAATACCTTAGAATAAAAAAATATAATTATATTTTGGATACTTATTTTATTATATAATCATGTAATAATAATAGTTTAGGGGGTGGAGAATGAAAAATAAAACAAAAGAGGTCGTGGAAGGATGTTACCTCTTCTTTGGGTAACTCCTCTTGGTTTGCACCAAAGGGATTCCTTGGATAGATTTCTACCCAAAGGGAGGATTATAGGGTTAATGGATGGAATTTGGTAGGATATTTGGGTAGGTTTTGTCCAATAAAAAGTATCTTGATAGGTTTGAGGAAGTGAGGGGGTGAGTGCCTTTTATAGTGGAGGAGGAGTGGCATTCTTGTAAATATAAAAAGGTAAACACTATTTAGTGGTATTCCTTACATAATGTGTCACCAATAATGGTAAATTTTATATAAAATTGATTATATGGTATAAATATTTCCATAAAATGGTTTTTGTACACGTGTCTAGGTTATTTGGCCACTTAAGTAAAAGTTTAACCACTAAGTAAACTCATTTTTACATTAATCGTTGTAATTAATTTTAATTACTTTCAATAATATTTTTGGTCAAAAACTAATTTTACCTTATTATAAATTATAAATTATTATAATTATAAATTTTGAATCCATTTTTTTAAATTTCAATCAAATAAGTAGCAGAAATCAATTTAATATTAACCCCGTAGACGGGATGAGATGACGGGTTTTTAAAGAGAAAAACTCCAAAAGTTTGAAATGTTTTTATATCCAATTTCAATGTGAGATTGGTTAAAATAAACTAAATTGGATTAATTTATGTAAAATTAATCTAATTACTCTTTAAAAAAATTAAAATATAATTTAACTATATAAACAAATTAGATGAAAAAACATTTTTGAATTAAAATTCAATGTTTTTCACTATTTATCAAAAAATAAAAATTCTCAGAAAAATACCAAAAATTAACCCAAAGTAAATTTGTATATTCCAATTTCAAAAATTAATTTTATTTTTTCAAATAAAAATTATAAAAGTGTCAAAAATTATATTTAAAATGGTTTCTCTATTAAAAAATGGTAAAATTGTCATTTAGAAAATGCATATTTTTATTCATAAAATTGGATTCATTCGCATCTATTGTATATAAAACATATAATATGATGTTAAATATTTGAATGAATTTAATATATATATATATATATATATATTTCATTAAAATAATTTATGAAAAGTTTTTTAATTAATTTATTTAGGTAAAACTTGTTTGATTGCATAAATATATTTTTCCAGAAAAATATTTCATATACTTTCAAAAAAAGGTTTTATTTTCATTTATAGTTAATTAGTTACAAAATAATTCATATTATATACATGTTTAAACCATATTTTAATAATTTAATTAATCTTATTCCTAATTTCATTTTAATGGATAGGTTGAAGCTAAAATGATATTTTAATAACAATATTAATAGTATATTGTATTTAGGTAAAACTCAGTCGTGCGTGTAATGCAAGATATTAAAAGAACTCGACATTATGTGTAACATAAGCCAAACATAGTTTTGTGTGTACTAAAAGATAATCCATGTAAGAACCTGGTTTTTCACTCAGGTATGGACCCTTTAATTTTCAATCTAAATCTATACTTGGGACCTAATATGGATGTCTAATGAGCTAACAAAGGTTCTGAGTGTGTTCAGAGATTTTTTTGAGCTCGGAACACATCTTTTTGGGGAAAACAGGACAAGTTTCATGGTTTTCACACGGTAAGCACACAGTTTGCCTAACTGTGCGGTTTGTTTTTTTTTGGATAGTGGCACCTCACATTACTTACACACGGTCGTGCAGCCAAACCATGTGAATGCCCCTTTTCCCTAGGTAATCAAAACCATCTCACACAGATTGCACACGGTTTGACAAACTGTGCAGACAAACCGTGTGCAGTCTAACAACCTATGTAAAATTTCCAAAATGATCTTAATTATCTATTAATCCTTACCCTTCCTTTTTAATATGAGATTATGTGGGATTGACCTAGTTATCTTTCAATTTTGGGGTTTTTGAAGATCAAAGCTTGGAATCAAGAAATATTCTTCATCCGGCTTCAGATCAAGCTTTCATTCATCACGTTAGATGTGAAATGATAAGTAATTGAGTCCCCTTTAGCCAGTCTTCTTATCTTTCACTCTCAACCTAGATATCTCCATGTAAACATTTTTTCCATTTTCTTAGATCTACTCTAATCCAAGGAAAATAAAGAGCCCATACCAAAGGAGGAGAGTCATACAACCCTAAGGTGGGTGGCCTATAACTCATCCCTAAAGTTTGTTGTTTTTTGAATATTCATGTGGGGCCCACTGGTTTTGTTGGAAACCGTTTCTTAAATTAACATTCCATGATTATACTCGTTAGAATTGTATGGTTATTCTCTTTAAAAATATGTGATTAGTTGTTACTGGTTTCACCCAACACTCAATCTACCTCATGTCGAAGGTTATGCCATAATTTGGTTTTTAGTGTTTTAGCACGTTTGAGCCACCGTTCGGGTGTACCATCACTTGAACTTTATAAAGGTGAGTCTCCTTATAATAAATGGCTTGTTATTATAGAGAATTTCATAATAGCATTTACCATGTATACTTACCGCTTGACCCGCCTAAGTTAAGTGCTTCCAAATGTTTATTAAATGTGAGATATGAAATGTGAACTGGAAAGTATACTAAATATATAACTTGGAATTATCAAAAGATATTGAATAAATTTTACACGTCCACAACACCCTTTTCCATGTTGATGGAAGGTAGCAAAGTGACCCTCAATAATTGAATAATCCTTAATGACCAACTAAGGATTGATTAAATGGTTGCAACGCTACCAGATCTATCCACACTAATGGAAGACAAGGCTTGGACCAATGGTTTAAACTCTAATTGACCTATCCACACTAATGGAAGGAAATACTTGAACCAAATGTATTATTACATGATTTAAATATCAAATAGGAATGGACTGACTTGAGTTCACCTTGGATTTTGAGAGAAGAATACCTTGGGTCTTGGGAACCCCATTCCGATTCAAGGATATGGTTTTCTTAGGTTGATACCCACCTAGACTTCAGTTCTTTTCTATTCCTTAGACTCCTTGTATACTACTGTTGGGTCCCTTTATTTATTATATGATACCTTGGATACACTCCTTGGATCCAACACTGACTAGTAGGTTCCATGGTTAAAGCCCATAGGGCCATATCTTTGCTTAGACCTATTTTACCTTGGTCGATCACCATGGACTATGTAGGAACCTTATTGTGGAATTCCTTGGATTACTCTCCTTGGATTACACTCTTACCCCTTATATAGACTCAGATACTACTGATTTAGCTTTCTATAAGTTCACATTACCTTATTTTTTACCCTGGAACTCCCTCACTGGATATCATTGTTTAGTTGTCTTGTTACGTCTTGGGACCTTAACTACTTATACTATCACAAGGTGATGTCAGTGTTAGATATGCCTCACATGACATATTAAAATTAAATGGTAATTGATTAATTAATGAACTGGTTACATGTTCAGACACCAACCGAGGGATGAAGAAGGTACTTGGTTATATAGTTATTTTGTACTACTTTCTTTACTTTAAATATATGTCTGCACATTGTTATATTCCATTTCACAGTCTAGATTTTATTGACATTGTTGGTGGTGGCCCACTAAGATTTATTTCACACCGTATCTGGGTTCCATCTGGTACCCGGATTAGATTTCATGGTTACAGGTATTGACAAAGGGAAGCATGCAACTTATAATACTTGATTGTGTGTTGATAGGATGGATCTTGATAGCAGACAATCGAGTGGGATATCGGGATGCTTGGAGTAGACATTGTTTTCTTTTACCTTGTGGAACATGTTATTCTTGTTTTCTTTTATCCATGCTTTCTAGCTTTCTAGTGACATGACATTACATCCTCACTATTCTAGTTGATACAGTTATTGTTATTCTTTTTTATCTATTGCATCAGTTTGCTTTAGCTATTTATTTATATTGCTTACACTATTTACTATTAATTTATATCCCTTCTATTGTGATACACTCTGATAATGAGGGCATAGTATTCTCACGGACACACCCTAGTCCCAATCTCCTAGTCAGTAGCCTCTGGCATTTGGGAAGATGCGCTTGAGGCTATGTGGCGCACTGGGCTCGGGGCACCTGTTAAGTGGCATCTGGTTCTAGGTCATCACAAAGTGGTATCAAAGGTGGTTTATTTTCTTACTTTACTATTTGGAGATAATAGATTGGAGAATAGGAATTCTTGGGACTTGTTCATAAGCCGTTCTTGTGCGTCCCTAACTCATGTTTGGGGTAAAATCCAAGTTACCCATAATGCAATTGTTGATCTATTCTTGCCTATTATAGTTGATATTATTTCACCGTTGGGTGAATCACAAGTTGTGTGGTGTTGTTGATTATTAATCTTTGGGAATTTATTTCATCCATGTCCTGATGATATAAGGGCAAGGAGTGTTTCTACATGCATCATTATAGGCACCTAGAATTCACATGTCATGCATATTACCATTCTATATAGGTGCATTTCACTACTTTTCATTGCTTGATATGCCTGTAATTGTTGAGTGATGTTGTGATAGTTGCTTGTACATATATTACTTTGGCTTTGATTGAGTGATTTCCTGTCTCAATTCATGAGGTGTATGGGCCCTCATGGGTTGGGATAAGTAATTTACCGAGTCAAGCCATTATGCTATAAGTAAATGGGTGTCATTTCTGGTGATAGGTGTATGGGAACTGATTCATTGGAAATGGATATCCATTATAAAGTAAATCATAAAATCTAAAATGAATTGGTTGAACATCCTTATCCTACCTTTTCTTATTTATGAAAGGTAAAATAGTGAACCTAAGAATTAACTACAAAATGACATGAAACTTATACTTGAGAACTTATCAATGTATGGCCATCTAGGCAGGTAGTTTGGGTAGTATGCATTAGGTAGTGAGTTTTTTTACATTCATCTTCCATAAGTGATGTTATCTCCTTGCTTCTATGATTTTCTAAGGTGTGTTCTTGGAATTTGTAGACCAATGCTGCCTAGAAATCCTCGTGTTGTTCTCCATGAGGGTGGTGATGACCATACTCTAGACATGGTGGGCCTTGAGCTTCCAGTCTTACTTCCAGGAGGTCCACCTGAGGAAACACCTGTTGTACCTAATCCAGGCACTGATTCCCAAGTTCTTGTTAGTTTCCTATGTATGATGAAGTCCATGATTGGTGCTCCATGGTTTGCACCTATGATGGCTGATCTAACCCGTGAGTTCCAACAACAACATCCTCCTACTTTTTTAGGGGATGGTGGATCTCAGGCTGATGAGTCTTGTTTAGAGGCAATGTTGTCTATCTTTGAGCATATGGAAATGCATCCTAAGCGGAGATTCAATCTTGTTACATACATTCTTCGGGATTTAGCCAAGCGTTGGTGGGATGTCATTACCCAGGTCGGACATCATCAGGGCATGTTATGGGTTGACTTCCAGACTACCTTCTATGATCAGTTTTTTCCTCAGTCACTGAGAGTAGATAGAGCTAGAGATTTCATGAATCTAGAGTAGGGTTCTATGTCATCTATGGAATATTCAGTGTATTTCATTGATTTACAGTTCTTTGCACCACTTCTACTCAGAGATGAGCTTTCACGTACTAGATGTTTTGAGGATGGGCTCCAGTATGCCATCCGAACTCAGGTGAATGTATTTATCTTTTTCTACATTCTCTACAATAGTTTATCAGTACCTTATCACTGAGTGTAACCTAAGGGATGAAGCAAGTACTGGGTTTAAATGATCAGTTCTATGATAGGCTACTAGTTCTTTCGGTGGCAGGAAACGTTCCCTTGAGGTTTATCATCAGGTCAGTGGCAACCATAGTATCCAGTTTGATAACTTTGTATTTTTTTCATCAGTGTGGAAAACTAAGGCATAAGATTACCCAGTGTTATAGAGACCCTATGGAGTGTTAGTCTTGTGGTCATATGGGTCATCTTCAGTGCTTTTGAAGGACCTTTCCACCAGCTTCGAGTGGAAAAGGATCAGCTTCAGCTCCACCTTTAGGAGTGAGTTCTTTTGCACCGCGTTAGATGGGAAGTTGGAGTAGCACCAAAAGGTCTGGTCAAGGAGGAGGTCATGGCCATGTTATTATGATTCCTGATCACTAGAAGATCCAGAAAAGCAGTCATGATCATGTAAGTTCATCTTTTTCACAGGTTCGTGGATTAGGTCAGTTTCATGCCTTACAGCCGATACCCAAGGATCAGGCTATGGGACCATATATAGTACGAGGTACTATTCTAATAGCCTCTACTATTGTTTCTACTTTATTTGATATAAGTGCTTCAAAATATTTTATTTCTATATCTATTATATAAAGTCTCAGACTAGAGATACAATATCACTATGGTGTAATGACCCTCGATACATTGTTGGGAATACAGACGGAGGGAAAACTCCAGTGCAGGGACAATCCCCTTAAGGTAGGCGATTACCCCTTCATGTGAAATATCTTTGTTCTCGAGATGACGAGTTTCAATTCCATTCTTGGGATAGACTGGTTAGTCCACTATCGTGCCTTTTTAGATTGATAACGCTATAGGGTTTCTTTTACATCACTATAAGGGAGCAGTTTTCTTTTCAAAGGTGAGTGGGATGTCTAAGATGGGAGAGCAGGACCGAATCATCATGGGCTAGGTAGAGTGATTTCCCAGATTGAAAATATTTTCATGGAGGGTCAGGGTTTTCTTCAAACTGATTTCCCTCTAGTAGTTGATCATTTTATGGAAGTATTTCCCGATGAAGTTTCTATATTACCTCTTAAGAGAGAGGTAGATTTTATAATTGAGCTTGTTCCAGAAGCAGCTCCAGTGTCCATTCCTCCATACAAGATGGCACCTACTGAGCTTCAGGATCTCGAGTGGTAGATATAGGACTTAGAGTCTGAAGACTTTATATGGCATAGTACATCCTCTTGGGGTTCACCCATGATTTCTTCTAAGAAGGTGGATAGAACTCTCTATTTGTACGTGGATTACAGAAAGTTGAACCAGCTTATAGTCAAGAACCAATATCCACTTCCTCGAATAGATGATCTCTTTGATCAGCTATGAGGATAAAAGGTGTTCTCTAAGATTGACTTGAGATCGGGTTATCATTAGGTGAGAGGCAGACCATCAAACATACCCCATACAGCTTTCCATAGCAGGTATGGTCTGTATGAGTATCTTGTTATGTTTTTTGGTTTTATGAACGCTCCTTCCCTTTTCATGGATTTGATGAATAGGGTTTTCCATACCTATTTGGACTCTTTTTTGTGGTCTTATGGATGAAATCTTGGTATATTCACGCACTCGTAACAACCATGCAAAACATATTGAGATCATTCTGAGTACACTGAGAGAGCATCAGATTAATGCCAAGATTGATAAATGGGACTTTTGGATCGATACGGTCCACTTATTGGGTCATATTATTTCAGAATCTAGAGTATCTGTTGACCCTAAAAATGTTAGTGCTATATTCTCTTGGGATAAGCCTAACAACATGTTTGATATCAGGAGTTTCTTAGGGCTCGATGGATATTACAAGAATTTCATAAAGGACTTATCACATCTTGATTCACCTCTTACTGGACTTATAAAGAAGGGTGTTAAGTTTTTGTAGTCAGAAGAATGTGAGAAATCCTTTTAGGAACTTAAAGGGAGGCTTGTCTCAGCACCGATTTTGATTCTTCCAGAACTTGATAAAGGTTATATCATCTTCTGTGATGCATCAGGCATTAGCCTAGGAGAAGTGTTGATATAGGAAGACAAAGTCATTGTGTATGGATCTCGATAGTTGAGGCCTCACAAGATAAATTACCCGATGCACGGCCTCGAGCTAGCAGTAGTTGTCCATGACTTACGTTGCTGGAGACAATATCTATTGGGTGATATCTTAATGGTTTATATAGATCATAAAATCCTCAAGTATATATTTTATCAGCATGAATTGAACCTCTGACAGTGAATATGGGTCAAATATATACAATCCTTTTATTTTGAGCTTGCCTATATGCCTGTAAAGGCAATGTGGTTGCAGATTCACTGAGTTGTAAAACTCAAACATAGGTCATACAGGAAGCTAGTGATGAATGTAAGTTAATGACCCTATTTTCTGAACTTCATCTAAAGTTTCATGATAGTCATGATCAGTCTTACCTCTCAGCCTTAACATTTACCTCTTCCCTCCTTGAGAAGATAAAGAGTAGACAGTTTTCAGATCCTGAAGGTTTGGTTCTCCATGAGAATTTATCAGAAGATAACCCACCTCCATATTGTTCTATGGACATAGATGACATCCTATGTCTACGTTGATGCATCTGAGTTCCTGAAGATGTGAGAGAGGAGTTGATGAAATAATTTCATGCTTCTGAGTGGGAAGTTCATCCAAGAATCTTGAATATGTATCAAGATATGCAATGTCGGTATTGGTGGTCTAGGATGAAATGTTGGATTTCAGGCTTCATCACTAGGTGTTCCACCTGTCAGCAGGTGAAGGTGGAGCACCAGAGACCCGAAGGCTTGTTACAGCCACTTCCAATCTCAGAATGGAAATGGGAATATGTTGTTATGGATTTCATAGTCGGCTTACCTAGGTCGCTGATGGGTAGTGATGCTATCTGGGTAGTCATTGAACAACTAACGAAATCATCCCAATTCATTCCTATTTGAGATAATTTCTCAGTTGATGAGATAGGAATACTGTATGTCTGTGAGATCGTACGACTACACGTAGTTCCATGTACTATCATTTTAGATAGGGATTCTCATTTCACTTCACAGTTTTGGTAGGGTTTGCAGAAATCTATGGGAACTCGGTGCTTCTAAGAACATCTTTTCACCCTCAAACCGATGGAAAAACAGAATAGACAATACAGGTTTTGGAGGACATGCTCTGAGCATGTGTCCTTGATTTCAGAGGTTCTTGGAAGAATTATAACCCTCTTGTCGAGTTCACCTATAATAACAGTTTTCATGCAACAATTCAGATGGATCCTTTTGAGGCCTTATATGGTAGGTCATTCCATTCACCCTTGTGCTGACTAGAGGTAGGTGAGGTAGCACTACTAGGTCCTCATCTTATTCAGGAGACTTTAGAATAAGTCCAGTTGATCAGGAAGCGTATGACTACTACTCAATCTAGACAGAAATATTATGTCGGTCTCCATTGATGAACTCTTGATTTTGAGGTTGGGGATCATGTTTTTCTTTGGGTATCACCCAGGCTTGGTCATAGACAGTTATAGAAGCAGGGTAAGTTATCACCTCATTTCTTCAGGCCATTTGAGATTCTAGAGAGAGTCAGGGCGGTAGCCTATTGGTTTATACTACCCTAGAGGTATCATTCCATGCACGACGTCTTCCATGTCTCACAGATTCTCCAATATCATGTTGACCCATCTCATACCTTTGATCCTGAAGGAGTTAAGTTATATGTTGATACTACCTTTGAGGATTATCCGGTATGCATCGTTGACCATAGAATGAAGGTTCTCTAAGGAAATTCTATCCCTCTTGTACAGGTGATTTGGAAGAACAGAAAAGTACAGGATGAGACTTGGGATAGGGAAGCCAATGTACATGCACAATGGCTAGATTTTTTCTCAGATAGTGTTTCCTTACCCTTGGAAGGCAAACTTGGGGGGTGAGTTATTTTAAGGGGGGAGACTGTAAGATCCCAGTTTTTCACTCAGGTATGTATCCTTTAATTTTTGGTTTAAATATTTACTTTGGACCTAATATGGATTCCTAATGATTTATCAAAGGTTCTGAGGGTGTCTAGGGATTTTTTGGAGCTCAAAACACCTTTTTTTTGGGAAAACAGGCCAAGTTTCACAATTTGTGTATGGTTAGCACATGGTTTGCCTAACCATGTGGTTTTTGTTTTTTTTGGATAGTGGCACCTCACACGACTTGCGCACACTCATGCAACTAAACTGTGCGAACACCCATTTTCCCAAGTAAGCATAACCATCTCGCACAGTTTGCGCACAATTTGACAAACCGTGCAGACAAACTGTGTACAGGCTAAAACCTATGTAAAATGTCCAAAACACCCTTAATGATCTATTAATCCTTCCCCTTCCTCCCTAATCTGAGGTTATGTGGGATTGACCTAGTTATCTCTCAATTTTTGGGTTTTTGATGATCAAATCTTGGAATCAAGAGATCTACTTCGTTTAGCTTCTGATTGAGCTTATGTTCATCACATTGGATGCGCAATGGTAAGTACTCAAGTCCCCTTTATCCATTATTATTATCTTCTAATCTCGACCTAGATATTATAATGTGATTTTTTTACCTTTTCTTAGATCTACTCCAATCCGAGGAAAATCAAAGGCCAATATCGGAGGAGGAGAGTCGTACAACCCTTAGGTAGGTGGCCTATAACTCATCCCTAAAGTTTTTTGTTTTTGGAATGTTCGTTTGGGGCCCAACGGTTTCATTAGAAACCATTTATTAAATTAAAATGCCATGATTATACTTGTTATAATTGTATAGTTATGCTCTTTCCAAATATGTGATTATTTGTTAGTGGTTTCAACCACAACTCAATCCACCCCATGTCGAAGGTTATTCCATAATTGGGTTTTTAGTGTTTCTGCACATTTGATCCAACATTCGGTTGTGCCTTCACTTGACCTTAATAAAGGTGAGTCTCCTTATAATAAATGGTTTTTTATTACTAATAATTTCATAATGGAATGTACCATGTATACTTACTACTTGACCCACCTAAGGTAAGTACTTCCAAATGTTTATAAAATGTGAAATATGAAATGTGAAATGGAAATTATACTAAGTATATAACTTATACTTATCAAAAGAGATTGAATAAAGGTTACAAATTCGTAGAATCCCTTTCCATGTTGATGGAATGTAGCAGAGTGAACCTCAATAATTGAATAAGCCTTAATGACCAATTAAGAATTGATTAAATGGTTGCAATGCTACTTGATCTATCCACGCTAATGGAAGAAAAGGCTTGGGCCAATGGTTTCAACTCTACTTGACCTATCCACACTAATTTAAGGAAAGAATTGAACCAAATGAATTATTATATGATTTCAATATCAAATAGGAATGTACTGACTTGATTTCACCTTGGATTCCGAGAGAAGAATACCTTGGGTATCGAGAACCCCATTCTGATTCAAGGATACCGTTTTCTTAGGTTGATACCCACCTAGACTCTGGTTCTTATCTATTCCTTGGATGCCCGGTATACTACCATTGGGTATCTTTCTTTATTATAGGATACCTTAGATACACTCCTTGGATCTAGTACTGACTAGTAGGTGCCATGGTTAAAGCCCATAGGGCCCTGTCTTTGCTTAGCCCCATTTTACCTTGGTTGAACACCTTGGACTCGGTAGGCACCTTATTGTGGAATGCCTTGGATTATGTGCCTTAGATTACACTCTTACCCCTTATCTAGACTCAGATAATACTGAGTTAGCTTTTCATGAGTTTATTTTACCATGGTTTTTACCCTGGAACTCCCTCACTGGATATCATTGCCTGGTTTCCTTGTTATGTCTTGGGTCCTTCACTACTTATACTATCATGAGGTGATTTCATTGTTGGATATGCCTCATGTAACATATTAACATTAAATGGTAATTGATTAATTAATGAACTGGTTATATTTTTAGACACCAACCGAGGGCTGAAGCAGGTACTTGATTATTAAGTTATTTTGTACTGCTTACTTTACTTTACATATATGCATGCACACTACTATATTCCATTTCACAGGCCAGATGTTATAGTCACTGTTCGTGGTGACCCACTGAGATTTATCTCACACCCTCTATGGGTGCCATTTGGTACCCGGAGTAGATTTCTTGGTTGCAGGTATTGAAAAAAGGAAGCATGCAGCTTCCAATACTTGATTGTGTGATTATAGGATGTAGCTTGATAGTAGATGACCAAGTAGGATCTTAGGATGCTTGGAGTAGACTTTGTTTTCTTTTACCTTGTGGAACCTGTTATTCTTGTTGTCCTGTATCCATGATTTCCAGCTTTCTAGTGACATGACATTACATCATCAATGTTCTCATTGATACAGTTATTGTTATTCTTGTTTATCTATTGCATCAGTTTTCTTCTGCTATTTATTTATATTACTCCTGTTGTTTACTATTCATTTATATCCCTTCCTCTATGCTAAACTCTGTGAATTAGGGAATAGTCTTCCCACAGACACACTCTGGGCCCTCACTACTAGTCGGCAACCTCTGGTATTCTGGAAGTTGTGCTTGAGGCCATGTGTCCCACTGGGCTCGGGGCACTCATTAAGTGGCATATGGGTCCAGGTCATCACAATATAAGTATTGTGTGTAGTGTAATATTAACTTGGTGTTTCATATAATACAATCCAAACTTAGTTCTTTAAAATAAAAAAAAGTTATATTTAGTGTTGTGTTAAATACAAAATATCAAAAAGATTAAATTAATTCAAAAAAATCACAAAATATCAGGGTGTTATAGACACCTCACAACCCCTAAAATAAATATCAATACATACTCCCATTACTTAAATGTAAATAAAAAATTAGTAAAAACAAATAATTGTCATAAAAATAAAAAATAAAAAGTCAAATCAAATATCTTACATGAAATCATGATTCTAGATGTTGCAATTACCCCTAACATAATGGTTTCTACTCCCATAAAGAATCATCAAGAAGAATATTTCATAAAGAGATGATTCCACTACTCTCTCACAAATTCCTTACACTCCCACATATCATGATCATCCAAAACATACATCCATATAACCTATACCAAAGGTATATACTTATTATGCAGTATCTTCAATTGAGAATCAACAATCTGAACTTGTGGCACATTCGTGGTTATATCAGGTTCCATATAAAGGTCCTCCGAATTCAAAACATGATAGGGGTCAAAAATATATTTCTTGAGATGAAAAATGTGAAATTAATTATGGATCCAATATATTTTTGGTGTGAAGGCCAAATATTAAACTACCTTGCCAATCCACTCAAATACCTTAGATAGTCTCACATATCTTGGTGATAAATTCACTTGTATACCAATACTTTTGGTGACCCATACCAGGAAAGACTCTCAAGAACACCTGGTCACCAACCGATAACTCCAAAGGATGTCAAAGATGGCCCACATTAGATTTATACTAGCTCTGAGGCATTACCAACCTCTGATGAATCGTCTGGATCCTCATTATCATCTATTAGACCAAGCTAGGTCCCACTAGGAAAGATTCACCAATATCCAACCAACAGAGTCAATATTTACATGGTAGGCTATATAAGGCCTAAAATTATACCATTTTAATGGATGACTAGTAGCTATTGTTCTTGGAAAACTCAACCATCCCCAAATGTAAATCCTATGATTCTCCAATGTCAAGGAAACAAGCATGATTCATGTCTTTAAGAATCTGTATAGGCAATTCTATCTAGTCATCCATATGAGGATGGTATTCTATGCTCAACTTGACCCTAAATTCCATCACTTCCTAGAGACCTCTCCAATACCAATAAATTAACTTGGGATATATATAGAAAACAATGGTATGCGTAACTCCATGCTACCTGAATATATCCTACACATATAGATTTCCCAAATCCTTAACTTTGGTGGTGTCATGAATATGAATAAGGAGATCCAATTTATTCAATAATTCAATCACCAACCAAATATCATTCTTTCCTCGAGGATTATATGGAAACCCAACAATTAAATCTATCAATATCTCATCCCATTTATAAGTTGGCATAGGTATGGTTGAAGAAAACTAGATGGATTCTGATGCTTATCCATGATCTACTAACATGGATAAAAATTGAAACAAAATTAGTGATGTCCCATTTTATACCAAGCCATCAGAATTGATGCTTCATATAATAAAACATATTGGTCATGTCTGGGTGAACTATCCACTGGGAATGATGAAAATATCCCACCACATATTTCCTCATAGGGGATGGAATGACATAACGGTTCATAAAGAAAATAATTACCTCTAGAGATAGAGACAAATTTTTAATAGTATCCCTACTATATAAATAATTTTGGATACCTCAATACTCATAATAAAATGGGTACTCTTGGATGATCATCTCAAGAAGAGAAGATTTCAACTAATCACTCACTAGGAAAAACTCAGTCTCATCCACCCAAACTCCTAGATGCATGTGAGAAAAGAGTGTCATGTGATTCCACTATTCTAATGATTCATTCATAGATAGGGTAGAATATTCCTACTAAGAGAATTAGTAACAACATTCCCCTTCTCAAGGGTATAGGAAATGTCAAATTCAAAATATTGTAGGTACTCCACTCATCTACTCTGTCGAAGATTCAAATATTTATATAAAATGATATAACTCAAGCTCTTGTAATCATAATAAATGGTAAACCTTTCTCCAAAAAGGTAGTGATACTAACTCTTAAGTTCATGCATCATATATATGAGTTATAGATCATGAATGGGATAATTATTCTCATGTTTATAAATTTTAAGAGAACTATAATCCACTATTTGATCACCCATCATGAGAAAATAGCCCAAATATGAACCTGAAGCATCACAAATGATCTGGTAGCTTGGAATTATCCTCTATAAGATTAATCACTAGATCTAAATTCAAATGGTTATTTAACTCATCAAAGGAAGTTTGACAATTCAAATCCTAAATGAACTTCACTCCCTTCCAAGTGATAAAATACAATGGAGAAGCTAGCTTAAAGAAATATATCATGAACTAGAAATAATACCCTATTAATCCTAAGAATATAAGAATCTTAAAGACATATATGTGTTCTTGACCATAACCTAGTTTATCTTATGATAGTCAATACACAAGTCAAAGGTCTTATCATCATTCTTGTAAAAAATAACCGGTGCTGCCCAAGGCGACACACTAGGTTAAATGAATCCTTTATTAATCAATTCACTTAACTGATTCATTCACTCATTCAATTTAGCTAGCTCCAAATGGTAAGAATGAATATATACTAGCTAAGTACCCAGCACTGAGTCGATATAGAACTCAACCTCCTTCTCCAGTGAAAGACCAGAAAAGTATTACAGAAGCACCTATATAAATTCAATAGCTATTGGAGGAAACTCATTCTAAGAGGATTAATATTCCTATTCAACAACATACAAGGATATTATCCTACCCAAATATAAAATATGATGTCTTTATAAACTATACCTTGGTTCCCATTCTCCTTAGAAAACATGAAACTCCCCATCAGGGATAGTAAAAGATACCCATCGATGATAACAATCAATATGAGCCTTGTGAGAAACCAACCAGTCCATTCTAAGAATAACATTAAGGGAATTCATTTCAAGAACCAAAAATTCATAGGTAATATTGATCTTTGATAAAGAAAAATTCAAAGATGGGCATAAAAGATCCTAATCTCTCTTCACCCTAAGAGGTATTTCAATCTCTATCGCATTAGGCATCAGCACTGTTTAAAGATCCAAAAACTTTGTAATGTGGGTTGATATGAAAAAATGAGAGGCAATGGTATCAAATAAATTATTCACTAAATAAAAGGTAATAGAAATGTTACCACTCACTATCAGAGGACCCATGTCAATTCCCAGTGGATATTCATTCACTACATGAATTTTCTTCATTCCAAATGTCTATTGATAGAACCCCATTGTTTATAAAGAATCTAACATCACCATTGTTCCTCTTGGCACTAACAAGACTATTATACGATGTGGGGTAGTAAAAACATGGAAAACCTATAAAAGTAGTCTAAACATCCACCTGGGATGAAAATATTCAGTTCCTCTATAAAAGAATGCTTTGATTACACAATAATTATATATTTAAAACAAGTCAGTGGTGCCTTAATAGACACTATAGATGATCTGAAGGAAGTTTTCTTAATTAGGACCACCACTTTTTTTCCATTGTGAGCCTCATTTCACTTTATATTCCCATTAAAGGAATCACTAAATATACCATTGGGAGTAGGAGGAACTCTAGTCAACCCTAACTTACCATCCAGGTTAATTTCTACCATCAGAGCCATGTCTAAAACATCATCATAAGAAGTAAGATTTAACATAATGTATTGTGATTGAATATTTGGTTGAATACCTATCTAAAAACTATAAGATTTCAACTTCTCATTTAATACCACCTAAGGTGAGAACTGAGTAAGTTTAGTAAAATTATTAGTGTACTTAGTAATTTTATAATCACCTTGGTGAAGGATTAAAAACTCTATATACTTATCTAATACCATCGACTCTAGATATAATTCCTCTGTAAAAAGGGTCTTGAAGTCTTTCCACTCTAAACCCTCATTCCACTTTACTGGAACTATAGCTTCCCACAATATCATGCTAATCCCATCAAGCATGAAGATGGCACACTTCACCTTAATAGAATTCATCATATCCAAGAACTTGAAGAGTCATTCAATATTTCCCAACCAATACTTCGCCTCCTAAGGGTCATTCATTCCCTAAAAAGATGGTGGTTTCTGATGAACAAACCTTTGGGATTTATCTCTACTATTATCCATTTTAGGTTCTACCTATGTATCCAAAACTGGGGAAAGTGAGTCTCTTTATCCCAGAGCTTGGACTGTGCACACTACTACCTCTATGAGGTTCTATTTGATTGAAGGTTTCTCTTGTTGTGGTTCATTAGCTTCTCCCTCTTAAAACCTGATTGGATGTCTTCTTGGAGGCACGTTACTATACAAAATTAATAGAAAAACATGGAAACATCAGTAAAAAACACATAAAATCAACTAAATAAAATAGAAATAAACTTGGGAACACCATTCTCAGACCAAATTTTGGAAACATTCTAGAATTAGATCAGTTAATTCCTCAAAGACACTTTTCTGAACCACTCATGGTAACTCAAGGCTCACTATGATGATATCTGTCCAGACACTCATTCATAACCTTACCCTTAAGTTGTGACAAACCTATATCCTATATTTCAAGACATCTAAAACTCATTACCTACATACAATAAGAGACACAACCTCACCTATAATACCAATTTTTAATGAACCAACCCAGATATATTACAAAATAGAAACCTGAGTCAACACTAACATGACTCAAAGGGTGTTCCCGATCTCTATACGCTGGAAACTCGCACTTGGTCATCAAGAATGATCTAGGGGAATTATTTCTCTATAAGAATAGACAAAAAATAAAATTAATGGATAAGAATCCATAAATAGTCATGATTACAAAACAATCAGCAAGAGAAAACTACCACACAAAAAAAAAGTACAAAACCCAATACGGAACAACAATACAAAGCATCACATAAACCAAATATGACATCAGCACTAAGATCTACCTATAAAATATAGATCACATACTTCACTAATCACCACTAACTCCTAATATACTTCTATAAAGAACACCCACCACCTCTAAGCAGCGTTTTCTCATTTCCAAGACTTGGAAAATGAAAGTATACATACACTGAAATGAATATGTAGGGTGTGAGCAGCACTAGACTAGTAGGATCACACCAAGATATTTCATAAGAAGAACATATCAAATAAACTAAATATTCTCAATTTTAAATAAAACATTCCATGGTAATCTATTTAAAATTTTACTATAAAACATTCTTTTCAAATCATTTCAATGGTAAGTAAAAAGTAGATATAATAAGAATTTCTATCAAAATAGGCATAAATAGGCATCACGATTAAAAAATACACAAGTAAATCATTTAATAAACATGGGAATACATGAATAATTTTCAATATTATCACCATGTTTATAAACCATGGGGTTATTTAGATCAATTTTCAAGGATCCTCACATATCTCAGTGAAATTCTACTCCAAGTGTGCACAATTTTCTAAATCTCAGGCCTAGGGGGGATTGGATTCTATCCTAAGGAATAAACCCCCTGTACTCATAAAAGTTTAGTTTGATTTTTCATCATAAAATCATTTCTAAGTAGTTCTAATAGATTACTAGAATGATTTTCTTAGACTACCCACCTAACTAACTAGGATCCCATGTGCTTTAAATAAATAAATCAAGGGTAAAATCATTCATATCAAATTTATTCCATCATTCATCATTCAAATAGTCAGAAATCACATTTTCAACATTATATTCCATTTCAAAAAGCAATGTAAAACAATTTTCATAAAAACACATGCCTTTAAAAATAGTCCATTTTATTCAAGATTCATAAAGTATTTCATGCCTTTAATTCTTGAGAATTATCACCAAAGTCATTCTACAAATCATTCATTTAAATTCAAAAACATTTTCTATAAATCAATACTGTATTTCAAAATCCATTTCCATGTAGTTTGTATCACACACCATTCCATTTCAAAAAAATTATTAAGGATCTCAATTCATTCTTTGAAAATAAATTATAAATGTTTTTCAATTCAACAAAAGAAAAAATACTTTCAATTGATATGAACTATAATATGAAATCAATTACCTCAATTCATGGTATTATCAATAACCCAAAAAGGGATTCATAATCTTAGAGAGGTGAGGGATATAACCAATTGAGAAGGTATCCTAGGAACACAATCCACAAATCAAGATCTATATCCATCAAAAAACAAGGATCTATAGCCCTCAAAGAAGGAGAGACATGAGGAAATAGGAATTCACAATCAAATCAAGGTTACACTTACCAAAATAGGTTAATAACTTTGATTTACACTTAAATCCATGAATTTTCAAGTTTAAAAGGGCCAAAATCACCCCAAGAGAGCCTATAAGGTAATAGGGGTTGAATAGAGTTTAGGGGAGAGAATTTTAGAATTTAAATGGGAATTATGGGCAATGTAAATATGATACCAACCATCATTAACTCGTCTAGATTGGAATCACTAGATATAATATGGCTTCCATCGGCTAACTGATGATGCTAGATAGTAGGATTATGCCTCTAGAAACACCATCAACTAGTTAATAGAGTTCATATAGGCAATCCTCACTTCCACCATTCCACTATTTAGTAATTGGACTACTTGAATATTTTCTAGCTACAAACCCATGTCTACCGTTATTATAAATGCATGGGACACCTCTCAACACCTCAAAAAATAATCAAAACACACCCCTATCCCTTAAAAGTCTAGAAACAAGCAGTAACAACCAATAATTTATATAAAAAATAAAAAATAAAGTCAAACAAAAGATCGTACCTGAAAACAAGAGTTAGGATATTACAAGTAAGGTGTTGATCCCAATCCCAATTGAAATCCATAGAAAAATATCTCAATATATATTATAGGGTTTGAATGGTCCTCTCAAACTGACCATCTATCTGAGGATGATATGAAATTCTAAAGTTCAACTTTGTATTCAAAGATTTCTGAAGACTTCTCAAGAACTTTAGGGTAAACCTCAGATCCTAATCAGATACAATATAATGTAGTACTCCATGCGTCATTTCCACTTTCTTAATGTATATACTATCAATTTGATCAAGAGAAAAATATTCTCTAATAGTAATAAAATGTGATGACTTCATAAGGCGATCGATTAAAACCCAAATATCAGTATAGGATTCATATTTTTTGGGGATTCCAATGAAAAATCTAGTGATGTTTTCCAATTTTCATTATGGTATGGGTAATGATTATAATATCCCCATATATTTATGTCACATAGTCTTAACTTTTTGATATACCAAGCATCAACATACGTATTCTATAATATCTCTTTTCATGTTGTCTCATCATAAATGATATTTCACATCTTTATACATCTTCATACTTATAGGATTGGTAGATAATGATGAATTATGAACATCATACAATATATCCTTCATTAAGATTGATATTTATGGGATACATATTTAATTCACAAACCTGGTCATTCCATTATAATCATGGTTAAACTAAGGTACATTCCTTACATTATTCTACGATTCAACATCCCCCACCTATACTTATTTAATCCTTATATGGATGGATGGTTGAAAATTCATCTAAAAAATATACGATTTTTACCTTTCCTCGTGATTTCAAGATCTATATTCCAAAAATCCATAGGTATTGGATATCTTTAAATCCTCATCATGGAAAAACTAGCATGGTATTTCTGACTTAGAGCATCAGTCACCTTGTTTGCCTTCCCAGTGTTGTAATGTATTAATCATTCATAATCATTAATCAACTCCAACAATCACTTTTAGAGAATATTCAAATCATTCTATCTGAATATATACTTCAAAATTTTATGATAAAAAAATTGTTTATCCAAGCACCAAATCATGATTTGATTAATTTTTATCATGAAACTCTAACTATAGTGAGGCAGATTCTACTACCATGACATTATACATAAGAAAAAATCCTAGTAATTTCTTTTATGTTTCACTATATATCACAAAACCTTCTCTACTACAGGTTAGTGTGATTACAAGTTCACTTATCGGCCTTCTTTTTAAATCCTTGAAATTTTCTACACATCCCTCTATCCAATGGAACTTGGATCCCTTTCATGTAAAATAGGTTATTCGATTATATATCCATGAGAAATTTCTCATAAATTTTTGTTGGTATCCATCCAACCCAATAAAAATAAAGATCTTGGTCATAGTGGTTAGTTTGGGGCATTGCTCAATAACGTCTATGTTTTAAGGATCTAATGATATACCCTCACTTGAGAAAATATGACCCCATAATGAAAATTTATCTATCCAAAATTCACACTTAGTAAATTTGGCATACAGTTTATCTTTCGTTAGGTTCTTCAACACAATCCTCAAATAATTTTTATGTTCTTCCTTTATCTTAAAATATATAAGAATATCATCTATAAATACTACCAAAAACTGATCAAGATAATCTCTAAAGACTCTATTCATTATATCTATGAAGATACCATGGTCATTGGTAAGTCTAAATTACATAACTATAAATTTTTAATGTTCATACCTTGTATATAAGGTTGTATTGGGTATTTATCCGTTTTTGACCCTCAATTAATGATATCCAAAACTAATTTCAATCTTAGAAAATTTTTGATCTATATGCAGTTGATTAAACAAATCATCAATATAGAGAAATGGAAAATTTTTATTGATGGTTATCTTATAAATTTTCTAATAATCAATGAAAAGATTCATTGAACCATCTTTATTCTTAATAAAAAGAATAGTTCCACCCTATGGTGAAGCACTCAGGTGTATGAGTCCCTATTTTAGATTGTCTTTAATTTCTTTTTCAATTATTATAACTCAATTATGTCCATTTTATAAGGAGTCTTTTAAATATATGTAACACTAAGTATTAGTTTTATTGAATACTCAACTACATTATTTATGGGAATACTAGGTAAGTATTCAGTAAATACATCATCATATCCTCAAAAAATAGGAAAACATTCAATATTGAGTTTCTCCCTGGCCATTTTGGATAAATATCCCTCATTAATAGGTAGTAAGACCCATATAATGGGAATAATTTTCCATTGGAAATCCATTATCATCCTCACATATATAAATAATTATAGTTTTATTCATAATATCAAATGTGATTTACCTTCCTTAGTAATTGATGTGGGTTATATATAAATAAATTCAATCCATTCCCAGAATAACATCAAATTCAACTAGATGGAGAATAAAAATATTTATAGGAAGCATATTCCCAAAAACTTATATTGAAGAGGAGATAGAGACTTGAGATGTGGTCATCATACCATTAGGATCTTTTTACTACAAACTAAACATCTAATTATTGAGGATATGAATTAGAATTATTAGATAATTTTCCTAACATAAATGAATTCATGTGATTAGGATCAAATAATATGTTTCAATATTTAAGCATACATTTCACTACCTTAACTTCATCATTCTATCTTTAATCACTTACTAAAACAAAAATGGTTAGTGTGAGAATAAATAATCAATAATTAGAGTGAGAAATCATATGATTATGAAAATCATTATTATGATGTCCTAAATCATGAAACCTTATTTCAACCCATTATATTTAAGATTCATCCCATATCACATTAGTATATAATAGGTTGTTATAGATTATATCATCTAATTCAACACAATGGTTCATAAAGATAATTTTAATTAACCAAAGAATATCCCACATAAGTGTCAAACTAGGTATACAGTTAGGCCTCTTTGTTATGCACTAGGTGAATATCAAGTTAATACCCAACCATCATTTTTAGGGTTATTACCCCTAGGGGAATTTTTGTGAGAGTCTGCATAAACTTGTTTGTATCCAAACTGGGATGTCATTACTAAGAAACCACAAAATCTATATATTACCAAAACTCTTGGATGTTATTCTATAATTAGACTTATCTCAAGGGATTTCACAAAATTTTTATAATACTAATCTCTAAAAATAACTAAAACCTATTTTAATACCAACTGATGAAAACCAACCATTTCATACATAAATATTACATCATTTTCATAGAATAATACACACCCTAGAACCATAAATATTTAGTGTCTTTGGAAACTAGGTACATAATAAAATTATTTCCTGAAATATCTTCAATATATCCCACAAATTAATTCTCACTTATTAAACTTATTGGACATTCCCTATTTATAAATGTTTTTCAAAACCTGGGAAAATAGAAGCATAATAAAGGGCGAGATCATATGCTCAGCTAGGGTAAATAAAGGATATATCAATTGATGATCATATGTGAGCATATGATAATAATAAGGGTATGATAACATAATCATAACTTATAAAAGTCATAAAAAATAAATTAAATATCATGAATAGTGATCATGTAATAAGTCTTTATTATAATAAAATTCATAAGTTATGAGAGTTTATAATCATCAATAATCAATCATAAGCTATAAAAAAACATATCATAATCATAAGTCGTGATTTTGTAGCATACACGTGAGTATAGAAAATCATTTCCTTAGTTAATGATCACTAAAAAGACTATTATAATAGAAATATTATCATAGTGGATTGGGATAACTCCCCATTCTATCATTTCCTTAGTCAAGGATCACTTCCAAGACAATCATTATAGATTGAGTCCCTTACTGAATTGGGTTCAATATCCACTACAATCCATATTATATGATGAGATACCAATATTTACCCAATAAATTGGAGGGATATATAATTATGATCACACACATCATATAACTAAAAACATGCATAAGTGTGACAAAAATATCTTAAAAACATTCATCATAGCATAACCCATGAAAAATAAATGGGTTTCATAAATATTTCATTATAACTTAGTTAACATGTGGGAAAGTAATAGGTTTCATAGAATCAACCTCAAAACAGTATCATCATAAGTCATCCAGATAAATAAATTGGATGGTATCATAAAATCGTATACCTAGTGAATCATAAAAATACTTAAATTATGTTTACATGGATGAAAAATCTCTTTTCTAAAAGCATTTAAAATACGCTTTGAAAATCAAAAGAAAAAATTCCTTTTCTTTTGGTAACTTTTAAAAACTAAAAATTCCCATAATATTGAGAAAAATATTTTATTTGAAAATAAACATAGAAACTTGTAAAGGAATCTTAAAAGAAATAATAGTTATTATGGCAAGAAATCCATTCATTCCATATATGTTAAAAGATAACATTATTTTCACACCTTTGTAAAAAGTCAAAAAATAACTTATTTTGAAAACTTTTAAAAAATTACTTTTAAATTTTTTTAAATAAAATAAAAGGTAATGAAAATTAAAAAATTTAAATATTTAAATTATAGGTAAAAAAATCTACAAAACAATATTGATAACATGTATATAGAAGAAAAATATTCCCAAAATAAAAAGAATAAATAAGGTCAGCTTTTCTTAAAAATATTTTCTTGATCATTTTAAGTACCAAAGAGAGGAAAATGAAATGAAAAAATAAAAACCAAAAAAATAAAAATTGAATAATAAAATATTTGGGGTTTAAAATATATTTATTATATAATTTCCTTCAATGGAAATTTAACATAGAAATCCTGAAAATAAATAATCTTGTAACATAAACTCTTACGTCAAGTCCAAAATTAATTTTCATTCATTCAAACCTCCAATATAATAAATATATATTTATTATAAATATATTATATAAACATATATATATATATATCTCACTATATATCATTCTTTTATAATTTCAAATTACCCTTTTGTTAAAAAAATTTCATTAAAATCATTATTCAAGTGAAAAGTGGTATGTTTTCCATGAATGCTTCATTTCAATAGTTCGAGTACTTGAACCTTGGTTAGGGTTTCATTATCTCCATAATATTAATAATGTTATATATATAATATTTATTCTTTATAGTCACTTTTATAACTATCCATATAGGGTGGTGATGAAAAATTAATTATATCACTTTGTGGAGATGGTAGTCTGTATGTACATACAAGTGATGTTTCCACTTTTCTATGGATGGAATAAAACAAAGGTAAATAATAATTCAAATTTATAAATTTATAATTATATTATAAAAATATTATTTATTAATTAAATTTATCTATATAACTATTCAAAATAGATGATGATGAAAAATAAAATACATCTCTTCATAGAGATAGTAGTTCGTAGATATATATGAGAGAAGATTTCATTTATCATTAGATAGAAAAGAGATATAAAATGGGTATAAAATTAGTATAAGAGTATTTAAATATATTAAATATATCTATTTAATCATCTTATTAGGTTCATGGAAAATTTTTATGAGGGTTAAGTAGAAATAAACATGAAAAAGGTTGGTAAGGACATATACCTCTTATTCAGGTATGCTCCTTTGAAAATCCACTTAAGGATTATTGGATGTCTATTTTGGGAATAAAAAAACTAAAGGTCATTGATAAGGATTTTTAGAGTGTATTTGGGTATATATTGATGAGATAAATGGCTCAAGTGGTGTGGATAAGTGAAAATAGGAGGTTATATTTTACAAGTGAGGTGGGTGGTAAAGTTGTAAATACTTGAAAAATTATTATATAATATATGTATTACTCAAGTAAACTGGGAAATTTTTTCTAAAATATCAAATATGAGAAGGTTAATTTAGAAATAAAATCAAACAATAAAATCAAATAATGTTTTTTGAGATATTTTAAACCTTATATCTTAAGTTAATCGCTCTATTAACCCTTTTAACCCTTATCGTGGTAACAAGATTTTTACTATGGTAACTGTTCATTATGGATAAAAATTAAGTTGAAATTATTACCTAATATTAATTACGATGATTAAAAATATGGAATAAATTTTATAATATTTTTTCCTAGAAGTTTCAGAAATTAATTATAATATTCGTACACAAAACGTGTAAAACCATTTTTAGAGAAAATGTGTTTTTAAGATTAAAAATGATTTTATTTGCATTCATTTCCTATTAATATCCATTATATTGATGTTAATATTCTTTATTAAATATATTATTTTAAAATTTAATTAAAATCATTATTAAATAGTGATTTATTAAATTATTAAGATAAAATACATTGCACAAAAAATAGTTTTTCTAGAAAATAACACTTTTTGATTTAAAATGATTTTAACTTCAATTATAACCAATTGATAATAAATGTATAGGATGTAATCATTCTCTATTGGAAGTTATCTCTATATGGGAGATTCTTCTAGCGTTCCTTATGGCAATGGCAGCCCATTTCCCATTTTCCTCAAGGTAGGGTCCTCGCTTTACCTGATTTTTTTTCTTTGTGTTATCTCCCCACAATAGCTCATATCCTTGTCTTTCAGGGATTCTCTTCATAATTTTTTTTCTCTTTATTATCTATGTTTTTTTTTGAATTGAAGTCCTCATCTAGCCTGCACTATTTTCCTTATTATTGGACCTTTCATGTGAGACCCCATCTTTGGTTAGACTCAAAGGCTCTTTGATGGCTCGAGATGGTGTCGGTGGAGTGCTCAGTCATTGACCCCTTCTGATTATCTCATTTTGTTTTTTTAGAGATTCCTTGTTCCTCAGGAGATGGTGACTGGTCTTGCGGTCTTTCTCTTAGCTTCTTTCCTCATCACCCCTCCTGATCTGCGCTTCCTTCCCCACCCATCACATGGGACCCATTTTGTTCGGGCGTGATGATTTCCTGAAGTGGCATGGGGTTGTTATGGAGAGGCATGTGATGATAATTCCTCTCTAGTTTTGGGTTATCATTTTTTCTCCTTCTATTAAGACTCTATGGATTCAGATGATTATTTGTGTTCTATGTTTGGTGATGGAGTTTGGTTTATGTTCATTTGGGGTGGAGCAGAGTTTGGTGAGCGAGGATGATGTGTCATTAGTTATGATTGCGATGTAGGGTTTCATATTTTCATTGCTGATGGATGTAGAGTCTTTGTTATTATTTTGGTATTTTTTTTATTTTTGTGAAGGATTTCAGGCACATAGCATTATCACTGGTTTCTGTTGGTTTTTCTATTGGGTGTCTGCTCTCCTCGTGGCGTTTCTATGAAGGGGAAAGAGTTCCTATTGAAGATTTCGGCTCATTGTTACATACATGGCTACTTATAACTCTTATATTGCTTCATAATATCTTATCCCATTCCAAGTCAATCTAGTGATGTGATTTTATCAAAGGTATTGGGGTGTGTAGTTTTGAGCAGTTTCCGATGTTCTTGGAGGTGCGACCGATGCAGGCTTCATCCCTTACTCAAGGTTTCTAAGGAGTCTATTCTAGGTTTCTTCAATGGTTTCAAAGGTCAAGTTCTGGTGGTTTCTCATCATTAGGTTAGTGATATCGATAGGTCTTGGGGTACGGATCAAGTATATATAGGGTATCGCGGGCCTAGGATTGTGTGGTGTTGTTTTCAAGGAACGAATTGGTTTCATTTTTCAATTTTGAATGCTTGCAGTGACCGGGTGGCTGACTTTCTTTTGATAGTGATTTTAAATTAAAAAAAATTGGTTAGTGTGCAGTGATGACATTCTCAGTTTTATTATAGTCTCCTTCATTTGAATTCTATTTGGACTTTTTTCACTGGTTCGTTGTTTGAGATTTTTCTTTTGTTAGGGTTCACACTTAACCTCAAAAAGTGTTTTCAAAAAATAAAAAAAAATATGGATTTAAAGATAATAAATTTATGAATGATTTTTAATTTGTTTACATTTTGTAAAAATATATTTCATCAAATTACTAGTTCATTAGTGATCAAGATACCTAATATATAGAAAAATATAATACTTTGAAATTTTTATCTTTAAACATAAAAAATATATATTATTTTTTACATTTAAACATTGAGTTAATATTTACTAGGAATTAATAAATAATTTTTCATTAAAGAAAAATTTTATATATATTTTTCACAATTTATTTAGTCTTATCCATACCCTCCAATCTAATGGTTATGCAATAAAAGACACATTTAATAATAATATTTAAATAGTATATCACAGTTATTTTAAGCTCAAGGTTGTGTATAATGCAAGCTATTAAACACTTTGAATTTAAAAAATAGAAATATAAATTTTAAAATATAATATAATTAAATTATACTCCCCTTATAAAAAATTTTCCCTTGAAATTTTGTTTCTCTGATATAAATAGATGATGATACTTATACCTTATCACATCCTCGTGTTCCCATGTAGCTTCCTCAAATTTATGGTTTCACTATAAAAATTTGACTAGATGAGTGGTATTGTTCCAAAACACTTCATCTATTAATACAAAATATCCACTGGTTGTTCCTCATAAGAAATATCATTCTCTATTTGTACAACCACTAAGTTCATAACATGTAAAGGATCAGGTATGTACTTTCTCAAAAGAGATACATGGAATACATCGTGAACTTGGGAGAGGTTTAGTGGAAGTACCTAGCGATATGCTACCACCACAATAAGATTAAGGATCTAAAAGGGGATGATATATATAGGTCTCATATTTCCCTTATTTTAAAATATCACAACCTTTTTCCATGGAGATATTCCTGACAATACCTTATCACCAACTTCGAACTCTGGATCTCACTGATGATTTTCAGCATAACTATTTTGTTGAATTTTTTCTACCTGGATGTGATATTAAATAACACTAACCTTCTCAATCATTTAACTAGATATCTCAAGTTTCAATATCTTTTTTTCTCTAAATTTATCCTAGTACATTGTATTTATACACTTCCTACCATACAGGGATTTATAAATAGCCATATGAATGCTTGAGTGAAAGTTATTACTGTAATAAATTTGAATAGAGGAAGTTATTGATCCCAAACACCTTTAAAATTTATTAAAAAATTCTTTAACATCTCTTATAGGTTTTTAATGGTCATATCAGATTGACCATATATCTAAGGATGATATACAATTCTAAAGATCAAATCTATATTTAAATCTTATTGAATTCATCTCAAGAACATTGAGGTAAACCTCATATCCTGATCAGATACAATAGAATGTTGTACTTCATGAAACCTTTCCACTTTCTTAATATATATCCTAATAATATGGTCAAGGGAAAAATATTCTTTGATATTAATGAAATGTTTTAACTTCATAGGGTGATTGATTGAAACATAAATAGTATTATGAACTATAGCTATTTTGGGGAGTTTGATGACAAAATATATGCTCATGTTTTCCTATTTCCATTTTGGTATAAGTAATGTTTATAACATCCCCTTAAAATTCTATCTCACACCAATAATTTTTTAAAAATACAAGTATCAAGATATATATTTTTTAGTATCCCTTTTTGTGTTGTCCCATCATAAATGATCTTTCAAATATCTATACGTATTCAAACATATAGGATAGATAAAGAATGATAAACTATGAGATTCATCCAATAGATCCTTATTTAAGTCTTGTATTAATAGGACACATAATCAATTTTTGATGAATCCAAGTATAGGGAATGGATTTTCAGGTCAGTGTCTCTGAAATATGGCTTCCTTCACATTTAATAATTGGAAAGATATTTCAACCCTGATAATGTCATGGATATGCATGCTCAGATATGGATATGAATTCACAAGATGAACTTTCTCTATTGGAATCTAATAATTCTATGGGATATTGCTTCATAAGTTGGAAATCCCATGTGAATGGATAGGCAAAATGATAATCCTGGGTTTTTCTATTATGCGAGAATCCTTGTTGAAGTTGATATGTCCTCTACACTTGTTGAAGAGGTTGTTTTGACAGTAATATATGATAGCATAAATTTGGATATTCAATATGAAAGGAATCCAAAGTTTTCCTCAATTTTCATTTCTTTGGGAACATGAATTTTGAATGCAACAAGAACAAATTTTGTGGATTTTGTAAGATAAATGGTTGTGAGGATGTAAATTGTAGGAAGAAAAGAGAAAATGAAAAATGTCCAAATCATATTGTTGTTAATGAATCTGGAATATATGATGAATGACCCATTGATAACGGCATTGAGGATTAGAAAGTTTTTTGGTTCAGGTCCTATTCAGGGGGCACCTATTACTGATGATAAGATGGAATCACCAAATCAGGTTTTGGAGCTTGGCACCTCCCATAGAAGAATTAATGAGGCTTCAACCTCTGGACCTGCTGACACTTATTTAACCTGTGTTGAAAATACCCTAGATTATGTCCAACCTATTATGGATGATTTTGATGGTTTTGGAACTAATTCTACTCATAATTCCGTAAATATTACCTATGATATGCATTAGGATTCCCAACAGCCCTCTGATAAAGATGATCAACATGATCAGTGCACTCCAGTAATGACTGTTGGTGGTCATGATATTGATGAAAATGTCACAATGAAAACTTTTCTCCAATATAAAGATGCATAAGGGTCTTTCTCGGAAGTCCTAGTGTCTAAAGCGGCAAGGAAAGTTCCAGTTCAAATCACTCACGATCGAATTAATTATTTGAATAAATTATCTCCTCTCAGTGGTTCCCTCTAGTCTGAGGACAATGACGATATATCTAATAAAGAACAATCATCATATATTCTAGAAATTATCCCTAATTCTTTTCTAGTTTAACAATAAATCATTTCCCCTAATGTAGTTTCATCTACAGCAGGAAGGGGGAACAAGAAGAAAGGTGGGAAGAATAATGAGTATGTGGGAAATTAGCAGAAGGATGGGCTTAACACAAGATCCAAGTCTCTTCTTTTATGAATATATTATATTGGAATTTATATTGACTTGGGAATTGTCCTACATTCACAACCCTTAGGAATTTTATAGTGACTAACAATACTATTTTAATTGGACTCACTAAACCAAGAATGGGTTTTGATAAGTGGAAAGCCTTTAAGTGTGAAACCCTTGTCTATTCTTTTGTCTCTCATAGTGCTATTCAGAAAACTGTGGAGTCACTTTGGGTTATCAAGCATGACAGTGTATCCTTGAGCTCTTGCTCTAATAATCAGAAATCAATCACTATATCCATTGGGTTGTATAGATATAATCTCTCTTGCACTTTTTTTATGTTCTGAATTAGTATAAAAGAAGGTGAGAACTCTAGAAATGTCTGGAATCTTTAATAATGAATATGAGTCATAGTTATATGATTATTAGTGATTTTAACTCAGTACTGAGACCTGAGAAAAAATGGTAGAAATTTTAATAGATTGGTTGGTCATGAGTTTTCTTATTTTATTGAAAAATGAAACTTGATTGAGGTACCAATTTTAGGGGTTGATTATACCTGGAGTAGGTATACCTTTAATGGGTTCCAAGTGAGCAAAATTGAAAGGTTCTTTGTACAAGTGGATGAGAGGAATCAAGTTGTTGAGATATATGGTATCACCCTTCTAAAAATATATTCTGATCATACTCCCATTTTAATGGATATTTGTGTCAATAATCCAATATCATCTCCCTTACCATTTATATTTAAAAATGCTTGGTTAGTTATACCTAGTTACAGTGAGGTCATTATTGATGCATGGAAGGACACATTTATTGGTATCCCTTTTCACATTTTGACTATGAAATTAAAGTATGTTCAGGAATGGATTAAAGAGTGGAGTAAAAAATAATTATTCGGTCTTGATTTAGATATTAAGAATGCTGAAGATAACCTGTTGAAATTTCAAATGATTAATATGAATCAAGAGGTGATATCTAGGGATAAGATGACTACCCTCTCCAAATTTGATGAACTATTTTCTTTAAAGGAAAATTTTAATCATAATCAATATAATATCAGATGGTTGAAGGAGGGTGACCAAAATTCAATATTATTTCACTGTTTACATAGAGATAAGAAGTCCAAAAGAGGTACCACTACCATCAAGATTAATGGGGTGATTTATAAATCTAAGAATGAGTCATCTGATGTTGTATGCAACTACTTTGAAAATATGAATATAGACTTAGGTGATGAAAACACTCAACAAATGTTTATCAACATTTCCCACATGGTTGAATACTCTCAGAACAGTATGATCATTCAAACACCCAGTGGGGAGGAAGTAAGGTTAGTTATCCTTTCTCTAAACTTTGATAGTGTTTCAGGGCCAAATGGGTTCTCAACAAATTCTTTATATTCTATTGGAACATTATGCACACACAAATTATTAATGCGGTCAAGTAATTTTTCTATCATGCCTCTATGTCTTTTGGTGTTAATACCAATTTCATTTCTATTATTCTAAAGAAAAATAATACCCTTGATGTAAGATATTTCAAGCTTATGGCCTTTGGTAACACTATTCCAAAGGTGAAAATTAAAATCATGGAAAATATATTGGGGAAATCACTAGAGGATTTATTACTAGTAACCAATTTGGGTTTGTACCTAGAAATCACATTCAAAACTATTTATATACGACTTCTGAGTGTTTCAACATAATGATAAGGAAGGTGAAGGATGGTAACATGGCTCTTAAGATTGATATTTATAAGGCATTTCATATAATAAAATGGAGTGTTTTTTGTCATGATAATGCATGGGTTTTCCAATGATTTATAAATTTGGTTTATTATATTCTTATGATCTTTATGCTCTCTATTCTTGTCAATGGGTCTCCTAGAGTATTTTTTTAAGTGCTCTAGAGGGGTGAGATAGGGGGATCCATTATCCAAACTTATTTTTTCTATTTTTGAAGACTACTTGAGTACATGTATTTTTGATCTTGTGCATGCTAGTTTTTATCAACAAATGAAGGATGGTAGAGCTCTTTTTTCACCCTCACATCTTTTGTATGTGGATGATATCCTTTTGTTTGGGAATATCGATAAAACCACCATTTCATATATTAAAGTTGTTTTTGAACACTATAAAGTATTTTTTGGCTAAGTTATAAGCTGGGGAAAATCCTCTGGGATCTGTGGGGAAGGGCTTATTGTATCCAAGAAAAATAGAGTGGCCAGAAAGCTTAGAGTAAAAATAGGTTCTTTACCTTTCATTTATCTTGGATTACCTATCTTTTAGGGTAAAAATTAAAGGTTTTATATTGATAACATCTATTTTAGAATTGTCAATAAAATAGAAACTTGGAAAGGTAAGTCTATGTATCAGGATAGAAGAGTCTGTCTTCTTAATTTTGTGATCACTTCCATGTGTCTATATGTTTTCTCCTTATAAAGATACACTTGAAGTATTATTAAGGAGCTTCAAGACTTGATTCACAAATTTATTTGGACTGGATCAATTTTGAGTGGAATATTATCACAGTTTCTTAGAGTGAGTGTATAAAACCTATTAACATGGGAGGAATGGAAATTAAGGATCTTAGGCTCTTTAATGAGACCTTAATTAAAAAATTCACTTGGAATCTTTTGACATCAAATGATCTTCCTTCGGAATTTCTCTATATTTGGGAGTAAATTACTCAATGGTTATTTTATGTACATCCCATCCTCAATTTGGCCCTCCATTCAGTATGCTTATAGTGGCCTTCTATAGTATTCAAAATGGTTAGTATGTAGGGAGTATCCTCTTAATTGATGGAGGACTGTTTTTTATCAAAAGTAATAGTTGATGGAAGGGGTATTCCTCCTTCAATGAAAGATATATCTATTGTCAGAGTTTAGCATAATGTTTGTGCTCATGATCTTCTCCCATCCCATCTCAAATTGGAGATGGATAAATATGATTACATTGATTTTGATACTATTATATGGAATCCCAATTTAAATGGACCTTTTAACACTATGTAATATTATCGATACATGTGTTATGGATCTCTGGCTTCTCCTACTTGGTTACTTGAGTACAAAAAATACTTTTATTCTACCTACTTATTTTTTATTTATTTTGAGAATATGGAAACAAAGATTGTCTTTTCATTATCTATTGTAGTGCATAGGGATCATCTTGGCCCCTATATGATACTTATTTCTTATTGCAGATGATTCTATCCATCACCTATATATCTTCTATCATTTCTCATGTAGGTTATGGAATCATATGCAAGATATTTTTTGTTGCAGGATGAATTTTGGAAAGTTTAATCATCTTATGATCTCTATTTAGTGAGTAGGATACAGTGACCAGGTGCAAGCCATGATTATTTATATTGTATCCATGATTGTGTCTTTCATATGGAGGTCTAGGAATTCATGGTTTTTTGAGAACCACATCATCATAATGAGCACTAGAATCAAGGAGATGCATCGCACAATGGTGCTATGAGAAACGACAGGTTTGACTTAATTATTCTGCAAACTCTTGGTGTATTAGGAAGTTGTAAAAAATCCATTAATGTATAAGTATATAAGATGGATCCCTCTGATTTATTAGTAGATAAAAATAAATATTGATGGGGCGGCTTCGGGTGCACCAAGACTCACGAGTTATGGTGGTATCTTCCTCACACATAGGGGCTTCATTAAGGGATACTTATACTACTTCATTAGGAATAGATATGTGATTGAAGAAAAGTTATGGTCCAGGATGAAGGCATTTAGGTATGCATTTTATCATGGATGGATGGAGATATGGATGGAATCTGATTCAACTATGGAAGTTGGAATTATTAGAAGTTTTTCAAGGACTGTTCCATGGAGGATATTGCCATCCTAGATTGAATGTCTTAGACTTTTGGATCAATTATGCATTATTGTGACACATGTTTATAGATAGGAAAACCGAATTACTAATGATATATCCAAGAAATATATTTAGGAGATTAACTCAATGTGGTCCTTTGTAACACTAGGTTTTTATAGTGATTTGGTTGGTGCGGATTCACGTGCTAATGTGTATACTCATATTTGTAAACCCCTCTTATAACTCTTCTTCTATTGCCTTTATTTTGAATAAAATATTTTAAGAATGGTATTTATTACCTCCCGATCCTTATGATTAATTATTAGATCTCTTTAAATCCTTATCATAGAAAATTATCATGGTTCTTATAACTCATAACATTATCCACCTTTTTTACCTTCCTAAGGTGGTAGTGTAATGACCAGTTATAATCTTTAATCAACTCCAACAATCACCTTTTATGAATATTCAAATATTTATATTTGAATATATAATTCAACATTTTATGATTAGTATATATATTACACCTTTCACTATATCAATATTAACTCCATATTTTCAATGTAAAAATTAGAATTGTCAGCTCCAAATCAAGAATCATGTGATTTTTCTTATGAACCTTTAATTGTTTTGATATGAATGCTACTACTAGATCATTATAAATATAAAAAAACCTAGTACCTTATTTGATATATCACTATATATCAAAAATCCTTATCTATTATAGGGTAGCGTGAGTACAGGTGAACTGGTCATCCTTCTTTTTAGCTCCTTGAAATTTTCCCCACATTCAACTATCTAATAGAACTCAAATACCTTCACTGTTAACTTGGTTATTATATTATATAGTTGTGAGAAATTTCTCACAAATCATCAATATTATCCATCCAATCCAAGAAAAATATGTATATTAGTCATCATGGTTGTTATGGTCTATTACTCAATAACTTTTATCTTTGAAGGATCCACCGATATACCCTAACATAAGATTATATGACCCGAGAATGAAACCTTTTGTATCTAAAATTCACAATTTGAGAATTTGGAATATAGATTATCCTTCTTTAGGGTCTTAAATATAAAAAACTAGAACCCTCACTCCTAGATATGATGCTGAAATCATGAACTTTACATTTTTGGATTTGATACTAATAATTGTGGCCCAATTTTTTTCCATCCATACCTTACAACATCAAAAGGAACAATTGGATCACTTATATTCTAAATGACCTTTTAGGTTGATTATTTTATATAATTAGATGAAAAAACCCTACATAAATAGTACCTATTGTCTTTAAATGGTGATTTCTCCCACTTAATCCAACTTTTTGTATTTCACATTAAGTCATCATCATCATCCATATGAAATATATTCTCCAAGTAATTCATTAAAAATAATTTCTTAATAACCTGGGGAAAAAGAAACATAAGAAGGGTGAGCTCAAATGATAAATAAGGGTAAACATAATCATTAATAAGTGAATGTCATCAATGAACATAATAATTTCATAAGGATGTGATGACATAATCATAGTTCATAAGAGAATCATAAATGAACACATACCCATGAATGTGTGAATCATCAATCATGAAACATGGCATAAGTATTTAAAAAAATAAATATTCATTAAAATCAATAATCATGAGCCATGTGATATTAATCTAGATTAAAGAATACAATATAAACCCATATAAATCATAGATAAAACATGTTGGTATCTTGGAACATTATCTTTATAGAACACTTAAAGAACCCTTACAAATGGAATAACTATATGTTTGACTTACAATATAATTCTATAGATAATATAATAATTACCCAATGCATTGGAGCTTTATCTAGGCACACCAACCATTTAATATATATTTGGTTCATCTAGTGCTATCTGGGTGCACCCATCGTATAATCAATAACGGGCTCACCTGATGATATCTGGCCACACCCATAGTATATAATTCCCAATAACCATAAAATAAATAAAGTACATGGATATTTAATCATAAAACTCATAGAAATGATCATTATTCCTTTTATAGCTTGATTAACCCATGGAAAATAAATTGGTTTCAAGTAAATCTCTTTGATTGACTGACTGAAAATTAAATTTTTATTATTCAAACACTTTTGAGGAAAAAAAGATAAATGATGCATGACTTCATGACTTAAAACAACCAGATCACCATGGAACAAAAGTTTTAGGCCAAACAACACCAAGACTACATAGACAATCCCCAAACCAGAATAAAAACAATAAGATCAGCTTATTTATACTCCTCACTACCAGCAAACTTTACTGTGCATGAATGCACATGCCTGGAACCGATGGCAAATCCATACCCTCTCAAACTCCAAATCTGTAGTGAAGACTAGGAGAAACCCACTACTCTAAACCCCATATGGAGCAACCCCTTGTGAGATAGATGTAGTGTCCTAAAAACCTTGAACCATAGATACCCAATATTCACAATTCCAAAATTTTATTCCATTGATTCAAAATATTCCACAAGAAGCTCTTGAATTTCCAAGCATTCAACAGGCAGAGGTTCAAGAACCACAAACCAATCTTCCATAATCGCAACCATAGTCCCAACCAAAAAAACAGATCCAAGAAAAATATTCAAATAGAATAAATGTGAAGCACATTGCAAGACCCACATAAATTCATCCAAAACCATAAATTGATCTAATAACTCAAGGGTCTAAGGTCTTCACCTTATCCATCTACCCGAATTCCAATAATCCGGAAAAAGAAATGGTTTCTATAATAATCTCTTTAAAATATTATTAACTCATAGAAAAGAAATAGGTTCTATAAAAATCTATTTGAAACAATATTAATCCATATATAGAGATAAAAAGGAGGGTATAAATACAATATATACCCATTAGAAAAATAATAAATTGTTTTTATCATTGATTAATAAAAATACCATAAAAATATCTTTAAAAACATTCTTGAGAAAAATATATTTTTCATGTTGAAAATATATTTTTAAACCTAAATGTTCACAAAACATTTTGAAAATAATTTTTAAAACATTTGAGTGGTCATGATGGCTAGAAATTCCATTCATTTCGTACATGTTAAAATAAATATTCCTTTCACTTTTTTATTAAAACCCAGATTGGTATTGTTTTGAAAATGATATAAATACTCTTTTGAAAACATTTAAAAAAAACAAATAATTAGGTAAAAATTTATTTAATAAATCATTTTGAAAAGTTTAAAAACATTTTTTAAAAACATGGTTTTTGTAGAAAACTGATTTCAAGCCGAAGAGATAAATAAAGTCAAGTTTTCTTAAAAACATTTTATAAATTATTTTAAGTACCAAAGAGTGTAAAAAGGTAATATTACTTGAAAATAACCTTAATAACTATATTAAAAAGAAATCATGATAATACTTATGATATAGATCATAATATTTCAATATTTTAGACTTAATCATAAACAATCCTGATAAACATTGATATTATAACATAAATCTCTTACCACTTTGGTAACTTTTAATTGTAATCACCATGAAAGGATAAAATTAAATGAAACTTAAAATATCACGAGAATAAATAAATTCATGATATTTCATTTCAAAGAGTCTGTATATACACCTCATAAAATATGATAGGTGCATAACATTACATAAGTCTCAAATAAGGCAAATTGAGACTAAAAACCCTTCCAAATATCCCATCATTGTAGTAGGGATTAATCACTAAATTAATTAAGTGTATCCAATTTAAATCCACATAAGACAATTGGAAATACAACATAAAATATTCAAATTTCATTACACACATAATTTTATCATGCCATAATCAATTAAGTATAAGTTTAACCCAGTTAATGGAAATTGAGTTAAGAAATCCCTTACCTCGTGCTTCCTTTTGGTTGAACGTGATTTAACCTAATTTATAGTGATTTTAAACATTTTATTAACTTATTAAATAACCATATTAATATTTATAATATCATATATGATCCTTTTATAACATCTTATCACTATTTTATTAATAACCATTCATTATTTTTGTTGTTTCGGGTGTTAATTGTCATGTTTTCTTATTCGTGCTTTTTTATGAAAGTTTTGGTTCATGTGAAAGTAATATAGTTATATCATAAAAATAATAATAATAATTAAATAATAATAATATTTATACATTAATTATAATTTTTGAGATCAATTGTTAAATATGATTTTAAAAAATGAAGGACATTACGATCATGGACATAGTAGGTCGTATGTATGTATGAGTAACGTTTCTATTTTTTAATTATCATTATAGAAAGAATCTAAGCAATATTTTTTATTTCCAAAATTATAATAATATAATAAATAACATATTATTTATTTTAATATAATTATATTAATCATCCATGCAGTGTGGTGATAAAAGAGAGAGTCACATTGCTTCGTGAAAGTGGTAGTCTACACATACACAAACAACATTATCATCTTTCAGTGAGTGAAAAGTTAAGAAATTAAATGATATATTATATTTTAAAAATGATAAATATGTCATTAATATTATAATTATATCATTTATATCACATATATTCATTAAATTTATACTTATTACCTTCCATGTAAAATGTTAGTAAAAAATGAATCACATCACTTCACAAGGTGGTAGTTTGTTGTACTTACGAGCGATGTTATTGTATCCCATATGGAATGGAATGTAAAGATTTATGTATGATATAATGACTCTAGAGGTATAATTATGTAATAGATACCATATAAATACTTTAGATCCATCATCATACCCAACCGTGATAAGTGATGATGGAAAGACGAATGACATCGGTTCGCGAGGCGGTAGTCTGTCGCACACATGAAGGATGATTTCATAACTCATTTTATGGAAGAGGAGAAGGGTTTAGGTTATGAAATTAAAATAATAAAATATAATTTTATGTAATATAGTTATTTTATTATATAATTATGTTTTAAGAATAATTTAAGGAGGTGGAGTAAGAAATACAATAAAAATGCTCGCTTAGGAATGTTACCTCTTCTTTGAGTAACTTATTTTGGTTTGCAACAAATGCATTCCTTGGTTAGCTATATACCCACACTAATCATTATATGATGAGAGGTTGTAAGTATATAAATAATTATTTTAGGTATTATCTGAACCAATTAGTTTTAATTGTATTAATAAGTGAGGTGAGTGGCACACTTATAATTTTTTGAAAAGAATGAATTCCATCAATATTTGTTTCATGTCACAAGGACCCAATAATGGACCATTATAGAAACTATAAGTTATATGGTCAAAATATGGATATAAAATAAATTTTAGACAAATTTTTAGGTCATTTTGACCTTTATATTTTTAGTTTAGGCCCACAGTAAACTCATTTTTACCTTAATTATGGTAATTAATTTTTACCGTTTTCACTATTCATTCTGGTCAAAAGTTAATTTGAAATTACTAAATAATATAAAATTTTCTGATTAAAAATATGGAATATATATTTTTAAATTAAATTCATATAATTGTAAAATTATAATTTAAAATAAATCTCACTAACGTGACGAGAAAGTGGGTTTTCAAAGATAAAATGTTCAAATGTTTACAAAGTTTTTATGTCCAATTTCAATATGAAATTGATTAAAATGACTTAAATTGGATTGATAGATATATAATTGAATAAATTTTACTTTAAAACATATTTAAAATATAATTTAACTTTATAAATATTTAAAATTAAATGGAAGTTTTCAACTAAAACTCATTATTTTTTACTATTTATAAAAAATAATCTTTTCCGAGAATTATAAAATATTCACCCTAATATAATTTTTAAATGATGATTAAAAAATTTAAGCTTAATTTTTAAAATATATTATCTAAAATTTTAAAAAATTAAATTTTAAATAAAACCCATAGACGCAGTGAAAAAGATATTTTTAAAGAAGTATATTTTTTCATGCACAATATGATTTTATATTAACTCTATGTCTAATAATTATCATTTTATGTATATCAATTAAAATTTAATGATATATAATATATAAATTTCATTAAAAAATCCTAATTATATAACATTTTAATTAATTAAAAGGTTGAAACATTATTTAATTTAAAATATTTTTTAGAAAATACAACATTTTAAACACAAAAAAACAAACTTATACTAAAATACAATGTAATAATGACTAAAATATAATTAAGTGGATTTATATAAATAAATAATACTTTATGTAACTTGAAATAATATTCAAAACTTAATTTTACTTTTATATTACTAAATTTATTGAAAATAAATGACATTTTTACAAATATTGGTATTTTTTCACTATTCAATAAAAATCAATATTTTAAAAAAATCGCAAAATTTAAACCAAAATAAATTTTGATATTATAATTTAAAAATGAATTTAATTTTATAAAATACATTTTCTAAATTTCCCTAAAAAATAATTATAATATTTTTTCATGAAAATCAATAAAAATATTTTTTGAAGAAAACATATTTTTGAAGAATAAAATTACTTTTCTAAAAATTAATTGATTATTTATTAAAAATTTATCAATAATTTATATTGAGTATGAAATATATATATATATATATATATCATAAATTAGTTAATATTATTCACACCCTCCAATTTAACGACTAGGTTATGACAGTTATATATATCTTGGGTCGTTTAAGCTCGGTGGTATGTGTTGAATATGCTATCAAACCTAAAAACTATTGGTTTGCATGTACCAAAAGCTATCAAATAGATTAAATTTATTTAAAAATAAATCTATTATAAATTCTCAGGAAGTTATATTCTTGTCTAATCTCAGTGTTTCATCTCTTTTACGCTACTAAACATAATTTTATTTTTTTAAAATACCAGGGTGTTGCTTTCAACATTGTCCTCATATGATCTCTTTACTCTTCCTTGATCTTAAAATATATAAGAATATCACCTATAAATACTAATATAAATTAATCAAGTTAATCTCTAAATACACTACTCATTTGATCCATAAATATAATGGGATCATTGGTTAATCCAAATGTAATCACTATAATTTTATAATGTCAATACCTCGTACGGAAGGTTATCTTGGGTATATCTTCCTTTATAACTCTCAATTGATGATATCTGGAATGAAGGTAAATCTTGGGAATGTATTGAGATTTGTGTAATTTATCGAACAAGTTATCAATATGAGAAATTGGATTCATGTTTTTAATAGTGATCTTGTTAAGTTCATGATAATCAATGCAAATATGCATTGATCTATCTTTTTTCTGAATAAAAAGAACAGATGCACCCCATGGTAACACACTCAGGTGTATGGATACCTTTTCTAGATTCTCTTAGAGTTGATTCTTTAATTTTTTTAATTAAATTGGGTCCATTATATAAGTTGTATTTTAAATGGGTGCAACACTAGGCATGAGCTCTATTAAAAACTCAACTTCATGATTCTAGGGAAGACTAGGCAATTCTTCTAGAAATAAATCAGAATATTCTTGAAAAATGTGAATATATTTAATGTTTATTTCATACCAAAAACATATAAGATAAATATTCCTCATAAATAGGTATTAAGACCCGTATAATGGAAATAATTTTCCATTGGATGTTCATGTTCATCCTTACACATACAGATGATCACACGTTGATTCGAAATTCCAAATGTAACTTAATAGGTCTAAAGGGATTCGTTGTTTCCCTTAGCTCTAATCAAAATAAAAATTTATAAAACTTGTACCAGTGCTACTTAATTAATTAAAATGAATATAGTATAAATATTGAGATAGATATCTCAGAGACAGTGAAATTAGTTTAATTATGTTTTTAAATAAATTTTTTTTATTTGATTGATTTTAAGAAATAGGGTGAAAAAAATTGTTTTTTGAAATTATTTAAAGAAATATAGAGAATAAAGCAAAGTGATTTGGGTTTTGAAAATCAAGTTGGATTGAAGGCATGTCTGGGTTATATAGTTTTAGGGTTTTGGTATAATTTTATTTTAGTAATTAAATCATTTAATCCCTATGTGGAGTTGGATTCAATATGATGTGTATCTAATGGTCATGGTATCCCCTCCTCAATACAGAAATACCATATTTCCCTTGGTCTATTAATTTAGGGTTTCACAAAATTAAGTATGTCTCAATGCCATTTTTAAACCTAAGTACCTTAAATATTATAATGGTTATTCCAAATTTAGGGTAACTAGTTCTGCAATTAAAAGGTACCTTTAATATTTATTAACTAATGGTCATGATTAAAAAAATAAAGAGATTGGAATTGAATAAATAAATTATGGAAAACCAAATGCCTGAATAGAATAAAATCAATAAATCCAAATGTGCCTTCCCCATTTTTCTACATTATCCTAGAATAATTTAGGTTTTACCCCCTCTTCCTAGTGATGATATAGTAAGAGGTATGAAAATAAATGAAGTAAAATATAAAGAAAATATTAGAGATGTCGAACTAGTGAGGACCCTGCATAGCGTACCTTCTTGCTCCAAGCTTCGGTCTCTAAATTCTTCTTTGTAGTAGCAACTCAAATATCTATTTATAGAACTCCCCAGTTCTTGTGTTGTATTTAGTTAATCATTAATATGTTCCATAATGGATTCACAAGTTTTCCTTGTGTTTAATGGCCACTTGGGTCATTATTTGATCATCCTTTCAAATTTACCATCAAAATAGTTCATGATGTGATTCGGTTTCATGTTTTGAAAGTATCAGTATTTCCTTTGATTGAGTTTTATTCACTTTATGCTCTATCATTAGTTCACATCCAATATATTTTAGACATCTTTTAATTTATTCACATCGTGAATCTCTATTTTTCAGCATCAGAAGCTCTATTTTTTTCATTTATTTACTTTCAACCTCCTGGAGTGTTCTATAGGAATAATTAATTATGGAAAGCCTTATTTTATTTGGTGTCCATTGCAGCATGAAGTTTCATGGCATAAAGTGTCTTTTGATCCTCATATTCACCTTATTTTCTGTTCTTTTTCCAAATACTGGTTGTATCCTACCAAAAATCACAAAACAAGTCAACCGGTCCAAATATTGGAAAGTATATCAATTGTATTACACAAATCAATGTATTTAAACACCCTAAAATATATGCATGAAATACATTTATCATAACTTCCCTTCCTATAAAATTGATATGGTGTCTATATAAATAAAGTAAATCCATTCCCAAAATAACATTGAATTCAACTGTAGGGAGAATAATAATATTTCAGGAATCACATTCCCATAAAATTTTATTAGAGAGGATATATGGGCTTGAGATGAGATCATCATGCCATTAGGATTTTTTATTGCTAACTCAACATCTCAACATTGATGATATGAATTAATATTCCGAGATACTTTTCATGAAATAAATGAATTTATATTACTAGGATCAAATAAGATATTTTAATATCAAAAAATACATGTCACTATCTTGACTTTATCATTCTATCTTCAATCCTTTATTAAAACCAAAATTGTTAGCATGAAAATCAATCATCAATAATTAGAGTGAACAATCATATGATTATGAAAATTACTCTTATGATGTTCTAAATCATGACACCTTATTTTAACCCATGACACTTAAGGTTCATCTCATGTCACATTAGTTTATCATAGGTTTTTATATATTTTATCCTTTCATTCATCATAATGGTTCATAAATAGAATGTTAATTAACAAAACCATATCACTAGAGAGTATCAAACTAGGTATGTAGATATGCCTCTTTATCATGCACTAGGTGGATATCGACTTAAAACCCAACCATCCTTTTTAGGGTTATTACCCCTAAGTGAAAATTTTTCAGAGCCTAAATCCACTTTTTTGTATCCAAATAGTGGTTTTATTTCTAGGAAAACAAACAATCTCTATATTTAAAAAACTTTAGTATATTATCCTAGACTTAGACTTATCCCTAGAGTTTTTATAAAAAAATTCCTAATCTTAATATCCAATAATAACTAAACCATACTCTGATATCAACTGAGGCAACCCAATCATTTAATACATAAATATTATATCATTTTCATATAATAATACACACCCTAGAACTATAAAAATTTAGTATCTTTAGAGACTAGTCACATAATCAACTCAATTCATGAAATATCTTACACATCTCCCATAAAGTTATTTTCACTTAATACCCATCTTAGATATACCAAATTTAAAATTTTTATTCATAAACTGGGGAAATATAAACATAACAAAGGGTGATTTTAGATGCTCAGTAAGTTTAAACATGGGAGATATTAATCAATGATCATAAGTGCGAATAAGATAAGTATATGTGTATGATAACATAATCATAACTTATGAAAGTCATGCCTAATTAGTCAAAGGTCCTTAATTATGGTTTATGGAATAAGTATATTTCATAACAAAATATATAATCAATAAGGGTGTGGAATCATCAACAATCACTCGTGATCCATGAGAATATATCATAAGAAAAAGACATAAGTTTGTGGCATACAAATAAGCATAGAAATTTTTTTCCTTAATCAAGGATTGCTACTAAGACTATAATAGTGGACAGAATCCCATAGTGGATTAGGTTCACTCATCATTCCATCATTTCCTTAGTCAAGGATCACTTCCAAGACTATCATAGTGGATAGAGTCTTTTAACAAATTGGGTTCACTCCCTATTCCAATCAATATTATCTCATGAGATATAAATATTTACCCAATGCATTGGAGGGAGATATCATTTCAATACCCCCCATCACATAATTAAAACTATACATAATTGTTCTATAAATTAATTAAAATATTTATCACAACATAACCCATTGAAAATAAATAGGTTTCCTAAATATTTCATTATAACTTAATTAACTAATGGGAAAGTAACAAGTTTCATAGAATCAACCTTAAAACATCATCATTATAAGATATCCTAAGAATAAAATTGGATGGTATCATAAGATATTATCCCTAGTGCAGAATAGAAATACTTAAAGTATGTTGACATGGATGAAAAAATAATTTATAAAATCATTTAAAATACACTTTTAAAATCAATATAAAACATCGCTTTTCTTTTGGTAAATTTTAAAAACTAAAAATTCTTAGAATATTGAGAAAAATATTTTATTTTAAAATAATCATATAAGCCTATAATTGAATCTTCAAAGAAAATAATAGTTATGATCATGGGAAAATCCATTCATACTATATACTTTAAAAGAGAACATTATTTTCACACCTTTATAAAAACTAAAAAATGAATTGTTTAGGAAAAAAATAAAAAAAATTACTTTTAAACCATTCTAAATAGAGTAAAAGGTAGTTAAAATGAAATTTTTAAAAAACATTAAGTATAGTTAAAAACTTATATAAAACATTTTTAATAATATAGATAAGGAAGATAAAGATTCTCAACCCAAAAAGAAGAAATAATGTCAAATTTTCTTTAAAAAAATTTCTTAGTCATTTTAAGTACCAAAAAGAGAAAAATGAAAGGGAAAAATGAAAACGATAAAAATAACTAAATAATAGAAAAATAAATTTTGTTTAAAATATATGGATTATATAATTTTCTACAACAGAAATTTAAAATAGATAATCCTAAAAAGAAATGATATAGTAACATAAACCCTTACCTCAAGTCTTGCTTGCTTCATATGCATTAAAACCTACTATATAAAAAATATAGATTTATTATACATATATTTTATAACCATATTCATATATATATTACTATATATCATTCTCTTATAATTTCCAAATACCCTTTTATTAAAAAATTTCATTAAAATCATTATTTGGGTGAAAAGTCGTCCATTTTCTATGCATGTTTTGGTTTGATTATTTCTTTCCTTACATGTTGATCATGGATTAATAATTTAATAAATATTAATAATGTTATAAATATAATATTTATTCATTATATATAATTTTATATCCATTAATATAGGTTTGTGATAAAAATAAATTACATCACTTTGTGGATATGGTAGTAAAACGTATGCAAGAGTAATGTTTCCAATTTTCAATAGATGAAACAAAATAAAGGTGAAAATAATTAAAAATTATAGAATAATAATTATTCTATAAAAATAATATATATATATATATATATATATATATAATTATCCAATAAATACAGTGATAAAAAATAAAATACATCACTTCATAGAGATGGTAGTTTGTATATACGTAGGAGCAATGTTTTCATTTCTCATTAGATGGAAATGAGATAGAAAATGGATATACTATTAATATAAAAACATTTTTTTATAGTAAATATACTTATTTAATCATGTAAATATGGTTATAGGATATTTTGAGGAGTTTTAAGGAAAAACAAACATGAAAAAGGTTGGTAAGAACATAAACCTCTTCTTCAGGTATCCTCCTTTAAAAACACCTTAGGGATTCTGGAATGGGTATTTTGGGAATAACATAACCTCAAGGTAATAGATAAGGATTTTTTTATTGTATTTGGTCATATATTGTTTTATCTTATTGGATCAAGTAGTGTGTATAAGTGAGAATAGGATATTCCCTTTATTAAGTGAGGTGGGTGGAAAACTTGTAAATACTTGAAACTTTATTATATAATATATGTATTACTCAATCCTAGTGGATCCAAATTGAAAAATATTTTATGATAATAATTTTAAGTTTGAAATTAAATCAACCAATTAAATTAAATTAAGTTTTTTTTATATCTTAAACCTTATATCTTAGGTTAACACCTCTTTTAAACTTTTTAACCCTTACCATAGTAACAAGATTTTTACTATGGTAATTATTCATTATGGTTAAAAACTAAATTGAACTTATTAACTAAAATTAATTTTTATGATTAAAAATATTGAATCAATTTTAAAATATTCAATTCCAAAAAGTGTAAGAAATTAATTCTAATATCTGCACACAAAACATGTAAACCTATTTTTAGAGAAAATGTATATTTAAGCATGAAAAATGATTTTATTATAATTCCTTACCTAGTAAAAACCATTATATGAATGTTAATATATTTTATTAAAAATATTATTTACAACTTTCAATAAATTATTCATCAATAGTGATGAATTCAATTTATTAATATAAAATACATTGTGCACAAAAAAACATTTTTCTTGAAAAATGAATCTTTTCCCTTCAAATGATTTTATCTTCACTTATAACCAATTGATAATAAATGTATAAATTTTTATTAATTTTTTTACATTAAATACAAACATATTTCATCAAAATTTCATTTAATTACTGATCAAGATACATAATATATATAAATATATTACTCTAAGAAACTAGTATTTTAACATAAAAAAGATATTATTTTTAACATTTAAAAATTAAGAGCATGTTTACTAGGAATTATCAAAACTTTTTCATTAAAAAAATTATACATATTTTTTATAATTTAATTAGTCTTATTCATACCCACCAAACTAATGGTTAATCAATAATAGTCACATTTAATAATAATATTCCAATATTATATCCTGGTTTTTTTAAGCTCAAAGTTTGTGTATAAAGCAAGTTATCGAACACTTAGAATTTAAAAAATAGAAAGAAATATTCTAAAATTTTAGTTTATTGTAATTTGGTTTGTTAAAGTTAGGAAATGTGAATATTTATTGGTTAATTGATGTATATATATATATCATATTAATGTGATTCAAAATTCAAAAAGAAATTTTTCCTATACATTTGTTTCTATTTTGATCAGTTTCATTGTTATACCAGATTGACCTATGGTTTATACCTTATGTTGTTAAAAAAATAATATAAATCAAATAAAAAATCAAAAATTATAATAATACAAAACAAAATATAGGACAAAACCAAAAATGTTTGACTCCTAGGAATTATTAAGTAGGTAGGTTTTGAAATTTGATTACAAAGGTTATTGGGTGAGTTTGGTGGAAAAGAACCAAGTAAGCTGAAAATTTTTAATTTGACATATATTTATTGAATAGAAAGTGAAAATATAAGAATGAAATGGTTTTTACGCACGCACATGGGGGTTTAGTGGTATGATTGAATCATAAATTTCATTACTAATATTATTATCATTCACCTCCTTGAATTTTTTTTGATAAAATTTATAAGAAACTTCTTTCCATGCTTACTGAGATTGACTACTTGTTGTGATTATTTATTTACTCATATTAATACCATAAATTGAATTTCCTTTGAATATTAAATATTTATAAACTAGGTAATATCTTCATGAATCATTTTTTAAAATGTAACTTTACCTAGGATTGAAAATAATCAGGTTCTGGGTCCAATCGTATAGTGATTCACTATTTTATTTCACCCTCATACCACCATTTCAAACTACTTTTTCATTGTAAATTAAAAATATAATAAATAATTTAAGTTATAATTTTATTAAATTAATTAATTATAAATAATCTTAAAAAAATTAACATCACTAGTTTTAATTTTTTTCATCATAGGTGTAGGTGATTTGGAGAGCCTAATATGAATTTAAAGAAAAATAGGCTAAAGCTGCACAAGATCTCAAGAACACATGTAGACTAAAATCCAAATTTCGCCTAATATTTTCATCTGATTAGGTAAAAAATTGGTGCTTAAATTTATAACATCATGGGATGAAATTATCTATAATATCAAGAATCCCAAATCATATATTGAGAGGCCGAATATGTTTTATCATTGAAGAGAATCATTATTGTTCACAGTCATGAGGTCACTTCTATAATTAGGACATAACATGAGTTCTAGACCTCAAATTGATTCCAAATTTTATTTTGAGATAGTAAATAGGTGGGGAAATAGATTTTTTTCTATTTTATTTATTTAAATCAATATAATTCTATCATATCCCATATATGGGTTCCAAGTAGTATTATGAAAATTGGGTTCTAAAACCACATTCTACTTTTCCTATAAATTGGCACCTTGAGAACCACCTTTATAGGCTCATCCTAGGAAGGAAATATATCATTTTGGAAGGTCCAATGGATTAAATTAATTGTCTTAGATGTTTTAGAGCTCAATATACTCATAGGTATATTTAAAATGAAGAAGAAGATCTGCTCGATCCTCCTTCCCCCTGATGTCGAGGTAAATTGTGGACGATCATTGTAAGAGAGCTACACACATAGTAAAGGTGTTATGACATATTATTGGATACTAGTTTTATTTGATTTGAGTTTTTATCCATTTCATGGATTTTTATATAAATAAAATTTCTATTTTAAACATTTTTTATTAATACATTGAATGAAATTTACTCATCCACTTTAACTGATTGTTTTTGTGTTTTGAGTGGGGAAACTTGTGTTATGTCAATTGGAAAACATAAGAGGATTATTATTTTCTCATTCATATAAGATATAAATGTACTTTTCCGATCTATAGACCTCACATAAGTTATATACCTTGAATATGTGATAGTGAAATGACCAAGGTTTTTAAGATATATTTATATATTTTATTCAAGAAATAATATAAATATTATACTTAAAACTATATTTTATAGGGTTGTATTAAAATTTTATAATTTATATAATATTTACTATGATAATTTATATATAAATATATATATATTTTTTAAAATATAATTTTAGGAATATAAATATTATGATATATAAAGTATTAAACTGAAATAAATAATGATTATAGGTGAGTTATAGTAATGATAAATTTTATTACCAGCTATAAAATTTGAAAATAGAAAAAATATATATTACATAAGAAGGGAATTATATTAATGATAAAATTCATATCAAATAAATTTAATAATATTTAGTACCTTAACTATAATTTATATTATCAAAATTATGTCTGCATTTTGAAATAAAAACTTTAATCATAATTGTATTTTTTTAATAAGATGTTATATAGTTAATCATTCATAAACTTATGGGTAAATTTTAATCATAAATAATCTATAATTACTCGATAATAAGTTATTGCAAGTTCTAAATAAATATTTTAATATATAAAATGACATTTTTTAGAAATGTAGACATTATAAAATGTTAAAATAATTTGAGTATATTTTGTTAATGATAATTATATAATATATAGCATGGTATGTTAATCTAAGGAGAATATATTTAAAAATATTTATAAAGTTTGATAGTGAAATGATACATGAAATTTCATAAGTGGGTTATATTAATAAACATAATATAGTAAAATAAAATATTGGTAATATAATAATTAAAGTGAATAGGTGATTAAGACAAGATGAATACTAAGATAATTATAATAAACCCAAAATTATGATTGAGTTATATAGGAAATGGCATATATATTTAATTGATCCTACATTAAGTGTATAAAGAAAAAAAATTATAGTAAATGTTGGATATACATTTAAATTAAGAAATGTTAAGTATATATATACATATACATTTTATAACAAATATAAATATAAATATATATATATATATATTATAAAAATAATACAAAAAAATAGAGGTCATCATCTTGAATTAACTAGCTTGCACCAACATTGTGATGCCACTGTCATCATCCACCTCTTCTCCACTAACAAAAAGTTCAGAAAAACTCCTTCATTGCATGCCTTCAAAAGGTAAGACCTATCATCATCTTCTTCAACCTCTCCATAAGATAGTATTTTTTATGGGAGATGGATTTATTGATAGATCTCAGCATGATAGAAAAGTATGATGAAAGTTAGTCATATGGATATTTCCCATTATTGGATTTTTTGGATCGAAGGGCATATTTTACTAATCCAACATCTATGTCCTCCTCATCTTTTTTTGGTGATCCACTGTAGGGAGGTCGATGATAGACTATATAGTCCACATCATCTTTCTCTTCATCCCCATAAATTAATGTTAATATATATATACACACACATATATAATTATATACGGGATGAATATAGTAAGTGAATCTTCATGTTATTTGTGAATTTCAATGCAATACAAAAGAATATGAAGTTAGGCGTCCTTGTTTGGTGTTGAGGTATCATTATATGTAACCCCACTTCTTTTAGAGGTAAGGAAATTTTCACATGAAGGTCCTATATAGGAATCATTTGATGAAAAAGAAAGGTACATCTCAAATAATATAAAACAAAAGAGACACAAACATCATCATCACTTTATTTGTTCAAGGCCCATAATAGGTTTTATATGTATATATATTCACATATTTAACTTTTTGGAAGTCACAATGGGTAAAGTTAAATTTTTTACATAATAATCCATGAATTTACAATAGTAACAAAAAAACCAATATTATATACAGGTCATTACATTACTAAATATAACAATATATATAAATTTAAATCATAGTGATAATGTCCTATATAAAGGATCCCTTTCCCTTAGGTTTTCCCATCAAATCCTTGTCATGCCTCAAAAAAAATATGCATGTATTTCTATTAGAGAGAGAGACAGAGAAATATATGTTGGTGTAGTGAGGAGGGTGATCAAGTTCTTAGGATATTACTTTTGAGAATGAGTTCCTACAAGGATATTTTCAGTTAGCACTGAACATAAGGGTAATACTCTTTCAAAATTATTATTTTACGTAAAAAAAAATTAAAATAAAATTTATTTTTAAATCTTTCTAAAACCTTCTCATAAAATAATTATTTTAAAAGTTAATATTTTTTTCAAGTTTATTTTAAAATTAATATTATCATTTTATATGAAATCATTCGAAAAATTATTGTTTTAATTTTTTCAAATAAAACTATATTTAATTTTAATTAATTTCAAATTTGGTGTGTTAAGGGTTTCAAAATTATTATTTCATATCTAAAATGTTTTATTTCAAAAAGAAACCCTCATTTCAAAATTAGCATTTTATGTGTGAAATGTTTTTAATTCAAAACTATCAAATTACTATATTTTTTGGAAGCATGATTTCTTTTAAAATGATTTTTTTACATGGTTTTCGCTTATTTTTAAATTATTTTATGGCCATATAATATATTTTTTTGATCGGTGTTCCATGTGTGTTTAAAAAACATATCTCAATATCAGTATTCCTTACCATTAATTTTATTTTCTTATAATTGTTAATGAAATATATATAAATATATTTGTGTGTGTGTCTATTTATTTATATATATATATATATATATCCATTTTAAATGTTTTAAAAATAATGTTTTAAAGGAAAAATCTAGTGAAAAAAAGGAAAAAATATGAATGTTTTATTAAAATAAGAAACTTGGACTTTGTAAAAAATAATGAGATATGGGGAGTGAACAAAAATCTCAAGGGACTTTATGAATCATGCATTATGTAGGCCCTATGTAGCCTTCAAAGTTTGAAGTTGCATAATGTTTTTATTTTCTAATCTTGCAGAAAATTTTTCTAAAAAAATTGGAATTATTCTTGAAGAAAATATTTTTTAATTCATTTTCAAAATAAAAAAAATGGATTTCGTAATGGATTCTTGGGTTAATAAAATATTAAATGTTTTTATATGAAGAATTTTTCATTATAGTATATAAAATATAACCTTCTTAAAGGATTTTTTTGAGAAACTATTTATAAATTTGTTGTTTGAAATTCCTTTTCTATGATTTTTATCACAAAAGGGTAGATCTTATGTTTTATCAATTTTTTTTAAAAAATTAAAGTATTTAATTTTAAGGAGAAATTTTTTCAAAAAAAAATTATATTTTTAGAATAATTTCATGGTTTTATGAAATATCAAAGGTTTTGTTTTAAAGAAAAAAAATCATTATTTTCAATGGTTTTTAAAGAATGTTCTTAAAATTTATTTTATAAAAACCCATTATGTTGTTTAAAGTGGGATGTGAATTTTATTGAATTATCAAATGTTTTATTAAAATTAATTATTTTTTAGGGAAAATATTTTCAAAATATTTTGAAGTAATTTTAAAAAAAATATCTAACATGATTTTAAAACCCCTTAATAATTATTTTACTCACCATGAGTTTTGAAATTTTTTTCACAAGTAATTTTTCTAAGTATAATAATTTTTAGAGTCAGTTTGTGATTATGTGTTTTAGTCAGAGTAGATCTGTAGTTTTCATAGAAGTATTTAGACTCTAAAAATCATATTAATCCTCTAAAGATCCATATATAAATTATTCTCAAGGATTTAAGGATTGTATAACATTCCATAATGTTAAAAAAATATTTAGAAAAAAAATACAGTGATTTAGCACCAGATCTGGGAGAATGGGTCTAGGTCACCTCTTTTGGTATGAGAGAAAAATTTTAGAAAACTTTAGAGATTAGGATGTTAAGGAAAATTTAATAATTAAAATTTTATTTATAGGTTTTAGATGATTAGATTTTAAGAAATTCTTAATATTAAAGACCTTGTGATCCAAAGGAGAATCCTAGGGGTTTTCTAAGGTTTTAGTGTTTTGGATATAAGATTCAATAGAGTTATCTTTAGATTGAAATATTTTCATGGATTAATCTCATATAATTTTTCTATGAAATTATATTTATCAAAATCTAAGTATTAATAACTAGAGAAACATATATATTTGTTCTCTATATAATTATAAAGTAAAATTTATATTAGATAATCAAAAATTGTGAGGAAGCGATTTATTTATGTCGGGGGGAATGCAATAACCTGAGTTTTTAATATATATTTACATGTTTTATTCAAGAAATAATATAAATATTATAATTAAAACTATATTTCATAAGGTTGTATTATAAATTTATAATTTATATAATATTTATTATGGTAAATTTTGACTGAATATATACATATATTTTTTAATTATAATTTCAAGAATATAAATTTTATGATATATAAATTATTAAATTGAAATAAATACTGATTATTTATAAGGGAATTTTATTAAAGATAAAATGAAAATCAAATAAATTTAATGATATTTTTTACCTTAACTATAATTTATAGTATTAAATTTATGTCTACATTTTTAAATACATACTTTAATCATAATTCTATTTATTTAATAATATGTTATTTTGTAAATATTTCCTGAACTTATGGGTAAATTTTAATTATAAATAATCTATAATTACATGATGATGAGTTATTTTAAGTTCCAAATATAGATTTTAATATATAAAATGACACTTTTTTAGAATTATAGACATTACAAAATGTTATAGTATTTTGAATATATTTTTTTATTAACAATAATTTAATATCTAGGATAATATATTAATCTAAGGAGAATATATTTAATGATAATTACTGAGCTATATAGTGAAATGAAACATAAAATTTTTTAAGTGGAATATATTAATATATATCATATTATTAAAAGAAATTTTTTGTAATATAATAATTAAAGTGAATAGACGATTAAGTCAAGATGAATACTAAGATAATTATAATGAACCAATAATTATGATTAAGGTATATATTAAATGATATATATATATTTAATTGATCCTAGATTAAATTTATAAATGTTAGGATAGACCTTTAAATTAATACATTTTAATTATATATATATATATATATATATATATCTGTGTGTGTGTGAATGTATGTATGTATTTTAGATTATATATATATTAATTTATTTATATAGTACATAAAAAAACAAAAAAACAATCATAAAAAAAATTGGGGGTCGTCGTCTTCCTCAACCCAACCCACACCGATGCTCTAATTTCATTGTACCCATACTCCTCTTCCACACTCATGTGCACTTCATATGGACTCCTCTATCACATGCCTTCAAAAGGTAAGACCTGACATCATTATAACACCCTATGATTTTGGAATATATTTTTTCTCTAAATTAATACTATGTTCGATAACTTTAATTTCATGATACAAACAATGTAAAAAAACACAACATATTAATATAAAATTATTAATAAATCTATAATAAACACTAAAATGGTAAACCATTAAAATTTATTACCTTTGGAAGATAAATAATTAATATGAGTTAATATTGAAATATTTTATTTTCAATAAAATTTGATTTCTTTATATTATGTATTTTATTTTAAAAATAAATTTTCAAACCCTATAATTTAAATTTGATAAAATAAAACTCAATTTTTAATTCCTAACATTAAAATATACTTAGTAAGAGTTTTTTATTTTATTTTTCTGAAAATGTATTTTTTTGTTGGAAAAAATGGTTTTTATAAAAATTATAATTTTCATGATTTTATCATTAGGTAAGAATATACTAGAATATTAAGAAAACTTTTAAGAAGTAAAATATGTATTTAAAGAATAATATTATACATATTTAAATATTATTTGAACTTATAAATCCTATGTCCAACATTTTTAGGACTAAATTAAAATGTTACTTTAATAAAAACTATTTTCAATCTTTTATTTGAGTTAAAAACTTTAAAGGTGGGATTAGGTTTTTAATTGACCTGGAATACAGATTAATTTTATTTTATTTGTAATTAATCAAGTTTTTGGGCAAAAATCCCTCAAGGTAACATTGAAGTATTTTTGGGTCGATTGTGTTTGTTGACAAAGCAGGTTTCCATGGAGAATTGTCGAGTTCCCGAGAAGTTGTTGACATTTCATGTTGACAAAGAACGATGACAAAGGAAAGGATGATCTGGAGGCGGTACAAAAGAGCAGTACAAGGTGGCGCTGTTTCCCAGTGTTTACCAAATTTTTGGGGTCCAAAATTTGGAATTTGGTGAGCATCGCGAAAAGTGGATTTCCATGAAGATCATATTTTTATATGGCAAAGGCATGAGTTTCGCGAAGATGGGATGTATAGATTGGATTTCGTGAAGGCCAGAAAAATGGAGGCGGTGATGCTTCACGATTACGTCAAGCTTCGCGAACGGTAGAGGTTGAAGCGCATCGCGGCGGTGAAGGGCTTTGCGAGGGAGCTTCGCGGTGAAGGCATGAAGGAATGTTGATGGTGATGCTTCGCAATTACGTCAAGCTCCGCGAACGGAAAATTGTCGTGGTGCTTCGCGATGTGGACAGAATTCCGGCAGAAACTTCAGAGCTTCGCGATTTGAGATGACGTGGCGTTGACTTCGCGCGGAAGGGACGAGGGTCAGTGGAATCGCCTATAAATAGAGGCCGAACCCCTCGAGAGAAGAAGAGATAATTTTCAGAGAAAATCCTTTGCTCTCGATTTACGAAGGTGGTTCGCGGAGCCAGTGTGATTCATGAAAGAGGTGTTTCGCGGCGGCTATTGTAGATCCGTGAAACTTGTGAGCTCTGCGTTGGCTTAGTCAGCTTCATGAGGGATGTTGCTTTGCAACGGCTTGAGCTTCGCGAAAGTTCTTCGCGAAAGTGCTTCGCGAAAAGGCAAAAGCTTCGTGAAGGCTTGTTTGAGCTTCGCGAAATTGGGAGCTTCACGAAGTAGGGTGCTTTGCGAAGGTACTTTCCAAAGGTAGTTTCCCAGTGGTCAGAGGCAAAGTTCTATTCATTAGTGGATGAAAGTTGGACTTCAATAGAGCATCTATCAATAGTTGAAGATGCATTATTTCATGCAAATGAAGAGACCTACAGGTCTATAAATTGTGAATGGATTCCCTTCACAGAGCAGTGAGCTTAGGAAGAGGAAGAAGGTGATCCTCTCCACCGGCAGTGAGCCAGAGAGAGAGAAACAGGGAGTGACCCTTGGGAAAGCAGTGAGATGACCCTAAACATTGTAAGGGTAGTGAGCCTGGGCATAGAAGTGATCTAGCCCGAACCATTGTATCCACAACTATTGAAGTATAGTGGAATTTGGTATGACCAGCAACCTGTCGGCGTATGCTCCTTGGACGTAGCCCTTAGCGGTGAACCAAGTAAAATTTATGTGTCCTGTTCTTGCTTTACTTTATATTTATATTGTGCAACAGGAAAAGAGAGAAGAGTGTTTTGCGTAACAGCGAAACAAGATCAGAACGGGCTTTAATTTTAAATTAGTCATACCCTGATTCACCCCCCCTCTCAGGGTATTCAGCCTTGTGGACTTAATAATTGGTATCAGAGGGAAGGTTGACAGTTGTTCTTCTCTCAAATGGAGGTCACTAATCATAGAGGGATTCCGATCTTCGACGGATGTAATTTTCAGATATGGAAGAATCGAATGCAACACTATTTCCGATCTTTGGGAATGGATGTGTTTTCAGCAGCTATACATGGTATCACAGCTGATATTACTAGTGGTGCATTATCAGAAGCTGAGCACAAAGAGTTGGATGCTGATTCCAAAGCAATCAATGCCTTAGGGGGAGCTCTCTCTAATCCCATCTATACAAAGGTGATGTCATGCAAAACGTCACATGACATGTGGGAAAAGCTTTTGAATATTTATGAAGGGGATACAAAAGTCAGAGAGGCAAAGTTGCAAGTGTTGTGGAACAAGTATGAAGATCTGAGAATGAACCCGAATGAGTCTGTTGATGCATTCTTTGACAGGGTAAATGCAGTGGTAGAAGACATGCGGGGTCTTGGAGAAATTATCGAAGATATAAAAATTGTGAAGCGCATATTGAGAAAACTTCCACCTCGGTTCAATCCAAAAGTTTCTGTTTTGGAAGATAAAGACCCAAAAGAACTGACATTGGATAACCTGCACAACACTCTTGTTGCATATGAAATGAGAAACGATGATAATGAGACTGTGGAAAATGGGAAATCCAAAGAGGTGGCATTCAAGGCCATGAAGAAACTCACCATTGAAGATTCTAATGAAGAAGAAGAGACAGATGTGGTGATGTCATTCCTTTCTTCAAATCTGCAAAGAGGAAGTGGAAAGTTTAAAGGTAAGCTTCCACTAGCATGATTTCGATGTGGAAAGGTTGGTCATCTTGCAGCAAGATGCCCCAAGAAATTTCAAGATAACGATGATGATGATGATGAAGTTGAAATTCCCAAGAAGAAATATTTAGCCTATGTGAAAGGGAAGAAGCAGTTCAAGAGAAATTTCTTCAAGAGGAAGAATCTTCTTTCACAAGAAATAGATAGTTCAGATGAGTCTGAGGATGAAGAGGTTGAGGAGTTTGAAAATTGTAAAGATCATAGACAAAATGCTATGTTAGCGGTCGTCGGTAGTTCTCAGGAAAAGTAAGAAACTAACGTTGGAGAAGAGGAAGAAGAAGTTGAAGGAAGAGTTGATGTGGAAGCTGAATTGGAAGAAGCTCTTGAAGAGATAGATGTTTGGAGAGCCAAAAAGAAGAAATCTAATAAAGTGGTTCATTATTCCAAACTCTATATGCAACAACAGGATAAAGAAAAGTCAGAACTGTTAGAAGAAATTGAAAGACTAAAATCCTCAACACCAGAGAGCTTAGGAAATATTGTTGAGAATAAGCTTAGAATTGAGGAACAAAAGAAGGAAATTGATTGTTTGACTATCACAGGAAGTTTGAGGCACGAGGAGATGAGGGTATATTCCTTGGATACTCAAGGAAAAGCAAAGCATATAAATGTTTCAACAAAAGGCTGGGAAAAATCATTGAGAGCAATGATGTCACTATAGTTGAAAATGAATAGAATACTCAATGATCCAGTGAACAGTTCCTGGATGAAAGTGATGATGAGGTAAGAAACCCAGGGGGGGTAGAGGTGGCAGAAGCTGACTCAGAAGAAGATACTGATGATGAAGAAGAAAGTGTCAAGTCTGTGTCTGCGAGGAAGCCAAAGAGTAGAGCTGAAATTGATAGGCAGAATATCATTGGTGATCAAATAGCTCCAGTTCAGACTCGAAGAATGAAATCATTACAGAAAACATCGTTTTTGTCTCAAGTGGAGCCGAAATGTTTTTCTGATGCAGCTAAATATGAAAACTGGGTTCAGTCTATGAACGAAGAGATTGATCATATTGAGAAGAACCAGACATGGGAGATTGTTTTGAGACCAGCAAACAGGAATGTCATCGGGACTAAATGGGTTTATCGTAACAAGATGAATGAATATGGCACAGTGATTCATAACAAAGCACGACTAGTGTGCAAGGGATACTCCCAGATAGAGGGAATAGATTTTGATGAGACATTTGCACCAGTTGCAAGGCAGGAGACAATTAGATTATTTTTGGCAATAGCAGTGCAATGAAAGTTCAAAGTGTTCCAAATGGATGTCAAATCTACATTCTTGAATGGGGTTCTAGAAGAGGAGGTGTACATTGAGCATCCAGATGGTTTTCTCATTCATGAGGATAAGAACAAAGTTTGTAGGCTGAAGAAGGCATTGTATGGGCTGAAACAAGCACCAAGAGCATGGTACTCAAGGCTTGATCAGTACTTGAAGAAGCTTGGTTTTCAGCGTGGAGGAGTTTATTACAATCTCTATTTTAGTAATGATAGTAATCAAAGGATGATGGTGTTGGTTTATGTCGATGACATAATATTTGGTGGATCAGATGAAGCTCAGTGCAGACAGTTTTCCGAATTCATGAAAAATGAGTTTAAAATGTCAATGATTGGAGAGATAACGTTTTTCCTTGGTCTACATGTGACACAAGGAAGGAATGGAACATTTATTTCTCAATCTAAATATGCCAAGGAGGTCCTGAGAAGGTTTGGAATGGAAAATTCCAAGGAGATGAAGACTCTGATTGCCACCCGGATGAAATTATCGAAAGATGAAGATGGCAAGGCAGTTAATATCACAGAATACAGGCAAATTATTGGAAGTTTGTTGTACTTGACTGCAACAAGGCCTGATATTGTTTTCGCTACATGCCAAGCAGCGAGATATCAGAGTAATCCCAAGGAAAGCCACATGCTTACAGTGAAAAGAATACTTCGGTATATCCAGGGCACAGTGGATTTCGGCTTGACATATAATGATAAATCTCAGACAGAGTTATTGGGCTATACTGATGCAGACTGGTCTGGTTCAGCGGATGATAGGAAATCAACATCAAGTGGTTCTTTCTATCTTGGTGGATTGTGTATTTCATGGCTAAGAAAGAATCAAGATTTCATTTCATTGAGCACCGTAGAAGCTGAGTATATTGCGGCCACTCAAGCATGCACACAATTATTGTGGATGAAGCAGCAGCTTGATGATATGGGAGTTGAAGTGAAGTATCCGATCGGAATCCAGTGCGACAACTCAAGTGATATAAATATTAGCAAAAATCCCATCCATCATTCAAGGACAAAGCACATTGATATTAAGTATCATTTTATCAAGGAGAAGGTTGAGCAGGGAATCGTGAAGTTGGAGTATGTGCCCACAGAGCTACAGGTTGCAGACATTCTGACAAAGGTCTTACCCAAGGAAGCTTTTGAGAGGCATCGACTGGCTCTAGGAGTTCAGTCAATTCCCCGCACTTTAAATAGTGTGGATGTGGGACCACCCCCCCTCTCCTCGAGGTATGATGTGTTTTTCCCTAATGTGCTGATATGTGTTCTCTACTATGTTGCAGACTACAAAGGCGTGACCTTTGGGTTCGTTGACAAAGGGGGAGAAAATAGTGATTTTTTAAGGGGGAGACAGTGTGGAGATTTGATAAATCATGAATGATATGGGAAGAAGCTGATAGGTGGAGCAGCTAGATAGGGTGAGTGAAATCAGAAAGGGGGAGAGTATTAAATCTGATGATGCTAGAAGTGATCAATCAAAGCAGAGATATCACGACAGCTGAGGGTCGTGATAAAAGAAGAACGGTGGTGTTGGAATGGTGAGAAAAGTTATCTAGCTATCACCAATTGGGATCAATGTGGTTCAACAATTGGTATCAATTTATGAATTGGTATCAGGTTGGAATCGACAATTGGTGTTTGACATGAAGTGATTCATTGATGAACTTTTCATACTACTCTTGTTTCTCACGCCGAGTATTGCTCATGTGGGCTTAGAGTATGTTTTAAGTAAATCCTTGAATACTATCAGAATCGCAAGAGGCGAATGGTGGTAGCGGCTGGAAGAAGACTCAGTGAGTTATCAAAGTGCAGAAAATCATTTTGAGAAGAGTTGTGAAGAGTTGTCAACAAATCCAAAGGGGGAGATTGTTGGGCAAAAATCCCTCAAGGTAACATTGAAGTATTTTTGGGTCGATTGTGTTTGTTGACAAAGCAGGTTTCCATGGAGAATTGTCGAGTTCCTGAGAAGTTGTTGACATTTCATGTTGACAAAGAACGATGATAAAGGAAAGTACGATCTGGATGCGGTACAAAAGAGCAGTACAAGGTGGCGCCGTTTCCCAGTGTTTGCCAAATTTTTGGGGTCCAAAATTTGGAATTTGGTGAGCATCGCGAAAAGTGGATTTCCATGAAGATCATATTTTTATATGGAAAAGGCATGAGTTTCACGAAGATGGGATGTATAGATTGGATTTCGCGAAGGCCAGAAAAATGGAGGCGGTGATGCTTCACGGTTACGTCAAGCTTCGCGAACGGCAGAGGCTGAAGCACATCGCGGCGGTGAAGGGATTTGTGAGGGAGCTTCACGGCGAAGGCGCGAAGGAATGTTGACGGTGATGCTTTGCGATTACGTCAAGCTCCGCGAATGGAAAATTGTCGTGGTGCTTCGCGATTTGGACATAATTCCGGAGGAAACTTTGGAGCTTCGCGATTTGAGATGACGTGGCGTTGACTTCGCGCGGAAGGGACGAGGGTCGGTGGAATCGCCTATAAATAGAGGCTGACCCCCTCGAGAGAAGAAGAGAGAATTTTCAGAGAAAATCCTTTGCTCTCGATTTGCGAAGGTGGTTCGCGGAGCTAGTGTGCTTCGCAAAAGAGGTGCTTCGCGGCGGTTATTGTAGCTCCTCGAAACCTGTGAGCTCTGTGTTGGCTTAGTCAGCTTCGCAAGGGACGTTTCTTTGTGACGGCTTGAGCTTCACAAAAGTGCTTCGCGAAAAGGCAGGAGCTTCGCGAAGGCTTGTTTGAGCTTCGCGAAATTGGGAGCTTCACGAAGTAGGGTGCTTTGCGGAGGTACTTTCCAAAGGTAGTTGCCCAGTGGTCAGAGGAAAAGTGCTATTCATCAGTGGATGAAAGTTGGACTTCAACAGAGCATCTATAAACAGTTGAAGATGCATTATTTCATGCAAATGAAGAGACCTACAGGTCTATAAACTGTGAATGGATTCCCTTCACAGAGCAGTGATCTTAGGAAGAGGAAGAAGGTGATCCTCTCCACCGGCAGTGAGCCAGAGAGAGAGAAACAGGGAGTGACCCTTGGGAAAGTAGTGAGCTGACCCTAAACATTATAAGGGCAGTGAGCCTGGGCATAGAAGTGATCTAGCCCAAAACATTGTATCCACAACTAGTGAAGTATAGTGGAATTTGGTACGACCGGCAACCTGTCGGCGTATGCTCCTTGGACGTAGCCCTTAGCGGTGAACCAAGTAAAATTGCTGTGTCCTGTGCTTGCTTTACTTTCTATTTATATTGTGCAACAGGAAAAGAGAGAAGAGTGTTTTGCGTAACAGCGAAACAAGATCAGAATGGGCTTTAATTTTAAATTAGTCATACCCTGATTCACCCCCCCTCTCAGGGTATTCATCCTTGTGGACCTAACACAAGTTATGTCATTAAAATCAGTAATAATGATATTTTTATCTTATATATAATTTTAAAGCTGGTAAGCATTATTTTTCTAAGAACTATTTTTATGATATTAAATGTGTTTATTTTAAAATTAACTTTTCACTTATTTATAAATTTTATCTAATAAAATTATTTTAAAATTTTAAATTTTAATTTTAAAATTATGTAAAAATTAAAATCTTAATTTTTTTCATTAATATTAATTTCTAAGGTTAAAAAATTAATTACAAAGATGAAAGTAAATTAAGGTAAAAGATAAAAGGTTAAAAGAAAATGAATAAAAACACTCTATGTTGTATCCAAAATGATATTATGAGGATAATATTTACCCACACACTTTACCTATAATTTTTTATATTTTTGATCCATTGACCTTTGAATAGTAACATTACTTTATTGAAAATGTAATGATTACTTCCAAAACTACACTTATCTTCACTTATAAAAAGGAAAAACTTCTACAAATTAAAGAACCACATATCTATAAAATTTCTTATTTAAACTATAAAAAAATTATCCTTCTAGAAACCTCTCCCATATTCATAAGCTTCTAGTCACCTTTTGTTTTCTTAAGGCCTTCATTTCCAAGGAGTTTTCCAAGAGAAAACTCAAGCTTCCAACGTGAGTATTACTTTCTATTATTATTTTATTTTACTCTAATACTTCCTAAATAATCTATAACATTATTAATATAAATAAATTAGTATAATTATTCTAATTAATTTCCATTATATTAATTGAACAATAATTATTCATTACTTTTCATCCCCTAAAAGAGACCAAAATATCAATCGTGCTTACGTGCAGACTACCACCTCCACAACTCGATATGGTTTGTTTTTCATCATAGAATTTCATAGATAGTATAAAGGATGTATTTAATGAATAAATATCTCTTTTATGTCACTAGAAAAATATTAAATGTTAATTTTTTATATACCAACATTTTGTACATTCATTGATAAATGGGATCGTTAATCGTGTGCACGACGGACTACCTCCTCCACGAATGAAGAATTTAATTTGTAATCGCCAACCATCATTTAAGGTTGCTATAATTGATTTTATGAGGATATATAATATTTATTACATGTTTAATCTTATTTATATGTCACATTATAAATATCTAAATACATTCTATTACTCATTAAATCATTATAACACGTTGCCATTTAGGTCGATTTAAATGCCTATATAAGCGATGTTATAATGATAATTTAATAAATGATTATGGGATATAATATAATAGTAATATCATGTAATAATGATATATTTAATATATTTTAATTATTCAAGAAATTTTTTTTTTAATATTTAAAGTATTTATTAATATATCACCATTCAATCATTAAACACATCGAAAACCAGTTTATCGTGATTCCCATTTTCACAAGATGTATTCATGTATTTCACCTAATGAAAATGGTAATTGAGTAATAATTAAAAAACAATGGTTATTATATCATTAATGTTCTAGGAATTATTAAATTGAAACCAATTAGTGACGATCTATCTTTTCTTCATGAAGTTTGTAAGAAAAAACAACCAAAAGTTCGAACACTCGATAATGAAAACGAACTTTAATCAATTAATATATTTGTAATATATGGTTATAAAATAATTATAAAAAAGGTTATTATATTTATATTAAGGTTAATAGATAATTAATTAATATGTTTATCGTCATTATATATGAGCTTATATCACAGTCGAGTAATCAAGAATGCAAGGTAAGGGTTTCATATCTCAAATTTTCACCCCTTAAGACATATTTCTTATTATACGCCATGATTTATTTGGAATAGTGTATTTACTTACAATTTTAAATTTTGGTTCATGTTTCTATATTATTTCATGATATTAAATTTTCTATTACATGTTCTGTTACGTCCACAAGGCTGAATACCCTGAGAGGGGGGGTGAATCAGGGTATGACTAATTAAAAATTATAGCCCATTCTGATCTTGTTTCGTTGTTAAGAAAAAGACTCTTCTCTCTTTTTTCCGCTGCACAATATAAATAGAAAGTAAAGCATGCACAGGACACAACAATTTTTACTTGGTTCACCCTCATTGGGCTACGTCCAAGGAGCATACAATGGCGATGAGCCGATGTACCAAATTCACTAAAGCACACTACTGTTTACAAGGTTCGGGCTAGATCACTTCTATGACCAGGATCACTGCCTTTACAAGATTTAGGGTCAGCTCACTGCTTTCCCAAGGGTCACTCCCTATCTCTCTCTCTTTGGATCACTGCCGGTGGAGAAGATAACCTTATTCCTCTTCCTTTTATCACTGCTCCGGAAAGGATCCACTCACAGTTTATAGACTTGTAGGTCTCTTCATTATCACAAATGAATACATTCTCTCTTGTATGTAGATGCTTGGTTGAGGCTCAACCTTCACCTGTAGATGAATTTCTCTTTGCACCGAAGGTATCGGGCAATCCCACAGCTTCCACACAGCCCTCAATCACTGCCAGAAATCAACCTTACTTAGCACCCTTCTCTAAGGCGGCGCGCAAGTCTCGGAGTGCAAGTCAACACTGGCGTGCAAGTTTTTCTTAACACTTGCGCGACTCAAGCTTAAGCTTCTCCAAACTTGCGTGACACGCTTCCTTTGCTGCCCAAACCACCTTAGGCACACAAAAAATAGATGGTGCGCAACTTCAACACTGGAGCGCAAGTCCCTACTTGCGTGACCACACACCACTTGCACGACATCCACACCTGCGAGATGGGAGATCTGATTTTTCTAAGTATTGAACTCCATGAGAAATGAGGAGGGGTGGTCCAGTATTTATATGCATTTGAACTACCTGCGCAACAGCGGGCAAGTCCTCCTCTAGCGCGTAAGCCTCGGTGCGCAGCTCAACCGCCCTGGCCTCTGTCACGCTACTCACTTGCGTAACCAAACCAATACTTGCGTGACCCACCTTACTTTTCCATATTTTGAAGTTCTGATCCAGAAAAACAACAGGCATGCAAGTCCCCAAGCCTCCTAAGCACCGGCGCGCAAGTCTCTTCACGGCACACAAATCACTTGTGCGACCAACTCAATACTTGCGCGACCCTTGTCCCTTTTCCATATTTTGATGATCTGATCTTGAAAAACATATGGCGCGCAAGTTTCCAAGTCTTCAAGTACACGGTGTGCAAGTCCCTTTTCCAAAACCACTTTTCTTAATTTGTCGAATTTCAGGCCCAAAAATTTGGCAAACATTGGAAAACGATGCCACCTTGTATCTATTCTTCTTATGCCACCTCCAGATCATCCATTCCTTTATTGACATTCTTGACTCAAACACGGATCGTTGATCACAGCTCTTGAACTCAACATTCCGACATGAAATCCCCTTTGTCAATAAATTTGTATGTCATGGTTTTCTTTGTCAACAATCACAGCACAGTTGTCTACTTTGTCAACAAACACAATCACCTAAAAAATGCCTCAATGATACCTTGAGGGATTTTTTCCCAATAATCTCCCCCTTTTGGTTTGTTGACAACTCTTCCATAAAAAGATACATCGTTAAATCTTCAGCCACCATTCGCCTATTGCGATACTGAAAGCGATCAAGGATTTACTAAACACATACTCTAAGCCCACATGAGCAATGCTCGGCATGAGAAACAAGAGTAAATGAAAAGTTCATCAATGCATCACTTCATCTTTGACACCCACTATCGACTGAACTCCCAGAGCGAGTAGATGTCTCTCAAAATCTTCCTTGGGTAAGGCCTTTGTCATAATGTCTGCAACCTGTAGCTCTGTAGGAACATACTCCAACTTCACAATGCCTTGCTCCGCCTTCTCCTTGATGAAATGATATTTGATCTCAATGTGATTTGTACTTGAGTGATGAACTGAATTTTTGCTAAGATTGATAGCACTTGAGTTATCACACTGGATTCTGATCAGAGACTTCGCTTCAACTCCCATATCTTCAAGCTGCTATTTCATCCACAATAATTGTGTGCATGCTTGAGTGGCCGCAATATACTCAGCTTATACGATGCTTAATGAAATGCAATCCTTCTTCTTGCTTAACCAAGATATACATAGTCCACCAAGATAGAATGAATCTCCAGATGTTGATTTCCTGTCATCCGCTGAACCGGCCCAATCGGAATCAGTATATCCCAATAACTCTGTCTAAGATTTGTCATTATATGTCAAGCTGAAGTCCATCGTGCCCTTGATATACCAAAGTATTCTTTTCACTGCAAGCATGTGGATTTACTTGGGATTACTCTGATATATTGCTTCTTGGCATGTGGCGAAAACAATGTCAGGCCTTGTCGTGGTCAAGTACAACAAGCTTCCAATAATTTGCCTGTATTCTATGATATTAACTGCTTTACCATCCTCATCTTTTGATAATTTCATTCGGGTAGCAACCGGAGTCTTCATATCCCTGGAATTCTCCATTTCAAACCTTCTTAGAACCTCCTTGGAATATTTGGATTGAGAAATGAATATTTCATTCCTTCCTTGAGTCACCTGTAGACCAAGGAAAAATGTTAGCTCTCCAATCATTGACATCTCAAACTCATTTTTCATGAATTCAGAAAACTGTCTGAAATGAGATTCATCTGATCCGCAAAAAATTATGTCGTCGACATAAACCAACACCATAATCCTTTGATTACTATCATTACTGAAATAGTTATTGTAATCAACTCCACCACATTGGAAACCAAGCTTCTTCAAATACTGGTTAAGCCTTGAGTACCATGCTCTTGGTGCTTGTTTCATCCCATACAACACCTTCTTCAGCCGAAAAACTTTACTCTCATCTTCATGAATGATAAAACCATCTGGAAGCTCAATATACACTTCTTCTTCTAGAACCCCATTCAGGAATGAAGATTTTACGTCCATCTGGAAGACTTTTAACTTCTGTTGCACTACAATGGCCAAAAATAATCTAATTGTCTCCATCCTTGCAACAGGTGAAAATGTCTCATCAACATCAATTCCCTCTATTTGGGAGTACCCTTTGCACACTATATGTGATTTGTTTCAAACTACTGCACCATATTCATTCATCTTGTTGTGATAGACCCATTTAGTTCCGATGACATTCTTATCTGTAGGTCTCGAAACAATCTCCCACGTCTGGTTCTTCTCAATCTGATCAAGCTCTTCATTCATAGCCTGAACCCAGTGCTCATCTTCAGCTGCATCAGAAAAAAAATTCGGCTCCACCTGAGATAAAAACGATGTTTGCTGTAATGATTTCATTATTCGAGTTTGAACTGGAGCTGTCTGATCACCAATGATATATTTCCTGTCAATCTCAGCTCGACTCTTTGGATTCTTAGCAGATTCAGATTTTGTTTCCTATTGTTCATCATCAGTATCTTCTTCTGAGTTAGCCTCTGCCACTTCTACTCCCCCTATGTTTCTTATCTCCTCATCACTTTCATCCAGAAACTGGTCACTGGATCGTTGAATATTCTGTTCATTTTCAACAATAGTGACATCATTTCTCTCAACAATTTTTCCTAGCCTTTTGTTGAAGCATTTATATGCTTTTCTCTTCCCTGAGTAGCCTAGGAATATTCCCTCATCTCCTCGTGACTCAAACTTCCTGTGATTTTCTTTTTTGAGAATGAAACACTTACTTCCAAAGATATGAAAGTATTTCAATGTTGTATTCTTTCCGTACCACATTTCATACGGAGTCTTCCCTTGCTTCGGACACAACAGAGACCTGTTCGAAACATATACTGATGTCAAAATTGCTTCCTTCCAAAATTTCTCTGGTAGGTCCTTATCAAAAAACATTGTTCTGGCCATGTTGTTGATGATCCTATTTCTCCTTTCAACCACTCCATTCTGTTGGGGAGTTCTCACTGATGAAAATTGATGCCTTATCTCGCGTTTCTCGAGATAGATTTCAACTTGAATGTTTGTGAATTCTGTACCGTTATCAGTACGGAACTTCTGAATCTTCTACCCAAGCATCCTTTCTGACTCCCGCATATACTGCTTTATGCAACTAAACACCTCTATATTATGGGTAATGACAAATACCCAGGACATTCTGCTATAATCATCAATGAAAAGGACATAGTACCTTTGTCCATTTATGGATCATGGTGAGATTGGTCCATAAACATCTGCATGTACCAGTTCGAGCACTCTGGTTGATTTTTGTTCCTTTGGCCTGTATGTCTTCCTGATGATCTTCCCTTATTGACATGCATCACATGTGTGAGTACGATCACGTGATAGTTTGGGAAGGTCTCTAGTAGCATCACACTTTACCAGATCTTCCATGGATGGTTGGCATAGATGACCAAGTTGCTTATGCCACAACTGGTTTTCCTCCTCTCTGGATAAAAATCACATATCTTCTTCCCCACTTACAAGGTAAATATTTCCCTTTGTCCTTTTTCCCTGTAGAACAACTGCTCCATCTTTTCCTTTCACAATACACATTTTCTTGGTAAATCGGTTAGAGTGCCTAGAGTCACATAGTTGACTGACACTGAGTAAGTTATGACTGAGACCCTCTACTACTAAGACATCAGCATGTCTCATTTATTTTCCCCCAAATTTGGCCTTTCTAGAACCAACAATCTTCATCCCTTCATCGTTCCCAAACTTTACAACTCCTTCTTTGTCATATTTTATGCCTGTAATGAGATCCTTGTTCCCTGTCATATGGGATGCATAACCACTATCAAGGATCCATACTCCTGAATGATATGAAGCTTTAAGGTAAATTTCCGCAACAACTGCATTCTCATCCTTTTTCTTTTTGATCCATGTCTTCGACTTCACACTCAGTGTGGTTTGGGGAACTTGATCTTCCTTAGAGTGTGATGGACCAGCTTCATCTTACAACACTGTAAATCTATTTTTCACTTTTAACTCACTTGTTGGTTTATCGATCTGCTTCTTGCGAAAATTTTGATTTTGCTTTGGCACATGCCTCTGTATGGTCGAAGTGCAATATCTAGACATGTTCCCAAATCCTCTACACCAGAAGCAGTGTCCTTCGAAATATGTTCTGGAGAATCGTTCTCTATTTGAATGCCACCTTTTTTCTTGTTCCTTTTGATATACCTTGGCTATAAAACACACATACAATGAATGTACCATCTTTCCACAACAATAACACCTGATAAAGGGTTCATTCCTCTGTGATACTTTAGCACAATGAGTTTCCCATTGAGATCTCTAAATATTCTGATTCTTCCTAGTGCCCAAATCAACCTTCAATCTTGGGACTGGTGCTTGTGGTATGACTTCAACTGTCACAGATTTTTGTTTCTGATTAAGCCCTGAAGTAGCCTCAATGTCTGAGCTCAATTGCTGCTTCTTTCCTGCTGAACTTCTAGGCTCCTCTTTCATCTTTTCAGTCTTCATAATGACCTTCTTTCACAAGAATGTGTTAGGAATCAAATTTTTCTCTAGGTCTTTAACTTTTCTCTGCATACTGACAACTTCTTCTTCAAGTTCTTTGATACGCTTGACATGTTCTTTCACTTTTCCATTCAGGCCATCGGTCTCCCTTTTCTGTTCTTCTATCTTGAGTTTATACTCACTAACGGATTCTGAGTTCTCTGGTGTTGATGACTTGAGTTTCTCAATTTCTTCCATCAACTCAGAATTCTCTTCTTCCTGTTGCTACATATAGAGTTTGGCATCACGAACAACTTTTTTAACTTTATTTTTTTGGATCTCCAAACATCTATCTCCTCAAGAGCTGCTTCTAATTCAGCTTCCATGTCAAATCTCCCTTCAATCTCTTCTTCTTCTTCATCAGCGTCGGTTTCTCCCTTTTCTTATTCACTACCGACAACAGCCACCATTTCATTTTTTCCATGATCTTTACAATTTTCAAACTCCTCAACCTCTTCATCCTCAGACTCATCTGAACTAACTATTTATTGTGAAAGAAGATTCTTCTTCTTGAAGATATTTTTCTTGAATTGCTTCTTCCCGTTCACATAGGCTGAAGATTTCTTCTTGGGATTTTCAACTTCATCTTCATCATTTTTTTCTTGAAACTTTTTGGGGAATCTTACAGTAAGATGACCAACTTTTCCACATATAAATCAAGAGAGTGGAAGTTTCCCTTTGAACTTTCCTTTTCCTCTTTGAAGATTTGAGGAAAGGAATGACATAACCTCATCTGTGTCTTCTTCTTCCTGAGAATCTTCAATGGTGAGATTTTTCATGGCCTTAAATTCCATCTCTTTAGATTTTCCCTTTTCCACAGTCTCGTTGTCAACATTCCTCATCTCATATGCAACCAAGGTACTGTACAAGTTGTCCAGTGTCAGCTCTTAGGGATCTTTATCTTCTAGTACAGAAACTTTCAGATTGAACTGAGGTGGAAGCTTCCTCAAGATGCGCTTTATGATCTTTATGTCTTTAATGACTTCACCAAGACCTCACATATCTTCCAAAACAATATTTACCCTATCAAAGAATGCATCAACAAACTCATTCGGGTTCATCTTAAGATCTTCATACTTATTCCACAACACTTGCAGCTTTTCCTCTCTGACCTTTGTATCTCCTTCATATATATTCAATAGCTTTTCCTACATGGCATGTAACATTTTTCATGACATCACCTTTGTATAGATAGGATTGTATAGGGCTCCCCCTAAGGCATTAATTACTTTGGCATCTGCATCCAACTCTCTACGTTCATCTTCTAATAATGCGCCACTATTAATAGCAGCTGTTATGCCATGCATTGCTGCTGTGAATACATACATTACCAAATATCGGAAGTAGTGTTGCATCCAATTCTTCCATAGCTGAAAGTTGTTCCCGTCGAAGATTGAAATCCCTTTATGATTGGTGACCTCCATTGAGAGAAGAACTAATATCAACCTTTCCCTATGATACCAATTGTTAGGTCCACAAGGATGAATACCCTGAGAGGGGGGTGAATCAGGGTATGACTAATTAAAAATTATAGCCCGTTCTGATCTTGTTTCGCTGTTAAGTAAAACACTCTTCTCTCTCTTTCCCACTGCACAATATAAATAGAAAGTAAAGCATGCACAGGACACAACAATTTTTACTTGGTTCACACTCACTGGGATACGTCCAAGGAGAATACAACGGTGATGAGCCAATGTACCAAATTCACTAAAGCACACTGTTGTTTACAAGGTTCGGGCTAGATCACTTCTATGCCTAGGCTCACTACCTTTACAAGATTTAGGGTCAGCTCACTGCTTTCCCAAGGGTCACTCCCTGTCTCTCTCTCTCTGTCTCACTGCTGGTGGAGAGGATAAACTTCTTCCTCTTCCTCTTCTCACTACTCTAGAAAGGATCCACTCACAGTTTATAGACCTTTAGGTATCTTCATTATCACAAATGAATACATCCTCTCTTGTATGTAGATGCTCTGTTGAGGCTCAACCTTCACCTGTAGATGAATTTCTCTTTGCACCGAAGGTACTTAAGAGGGATTCATGAGAGAGAAAGGGGTCTCTGATCACTTATACATTATGATGGAAGTATTGGGGAGGTGTGAAATCATACCCCATCATTAGTTATTACACATAAAATTGCATATCATAGAGTACATTCTTGAATAAAAGTGAAATGGAGAGGATCCCTTACCTTAAATATGATGGTGATATTTGCATGAACTTAATGACCTGAATAATAAAATTAGGTTCATTAATTAATAATTTTAGAACCTATTATATATTTAAAATATTTATTATAACCTTTTTAAGTTCATTTATAACCATTTTGATTGGTTATGAGGTTCAATTTCATTGTTCGAGTCTGTTTGCTTGCTTGGTTTTAATGATCGGTTCATGTTTGGATAAACATGTATAATGAAGGTGGTTGTCCATAATTGAAGTTATATTTTATTTTTTAACATCTAGAAGGTTAAATGGTTTAAAATTTAATTTGTTTACTTGGAGTGAATTTTAATCATTATATAAAACTTTAGTGACAACCTTTTGGGTTAATTGATGGTTTTTTACCACAAAGAACATGTTTGGTTTTATAAACCAAAACCATATGGAAAAAAGGATTAAAAAATTTTATATGAGGAATAATATATATATTATGGTCTGGTTAAATCATCAAAATGGTTTTATGACCAAAATTTAAGATGGTAATGGAAATTGAAAACCCATCGTCCTTGAATGTGGTAAATTAACACAACTCAGATGGTATCTTTACTACTAAAATAAAAGAAGAGTAAAGGAGATATGATAATAAATTATTACATTATCATAAAAACATTCCAGTAAATGTAAGGTACTATAGTTTTTATAATATTTAGATGAGGATAGGTAAATATAGAAAATAAAATAAATGAACTTGAAATGAAAAAGAAAGAAAAGAAAAGAGGAATTTACCTCTTGATTCAATCTTCCTTGAGAGGCTCTTAAGGGGAGGGGATTTGGTCTTTTGAGGAGACCATGGGCTGTTGGACATGGGGTAGGATATTGAGGAGAGATTTGGGTAGAATATATACAAGGCACAAGGCTTGAGAGGAGTGAAGAGAAGAGGTAAGAAGGGGTGGTATTTATAGTGGAGGAGAGGAGGGTTTTCATAATATTATAATCATTAGTTTATTATTTTTCTATAAGACAATAAATAGTGATTATTCCATGTCTATTAATAGTAATAAGTTCATGTGATTTCGAGATAATGGACTTACATCAACCATACATCAGATGATGATATCATTATTCATGTATTTAGCATTTATCGTAAATTATCGTATTTTACTATTCAACAAAAATTCAAGTATTTTAGAAAAATACCAAAAAATCACCCTAACCATTTTTTAAAGTTTAGAATCCAAAAATGAACTCCGTTTTTCAAAAACAATTTTATAAATATGATTAATTTAATTTTTAATTAAAATCAAAATTTACTTGAAAAATAACAATTTTAAAACATTTATTTTATTATTCCCAGATATAGGTGTATCTTAATTCCACTTGAATATTATTTATATACTATAATAGGTAAGGTTACTATTTATTAGGGTATGTCACTATTCATAAGGGTATATTACTATTCACTAAAAAATAAGTTGGTCGTATTAGACTTCAAATAACTTATTGATCACAACCGTGTATGTCATATTTTCAAAATTCAAAACACAGAAGTGTAAAAATTATGTTAAGGTCACATAGTACTTATTAGTTCATTGTGTGTTGATTTCATGTGATTATATGACATAATTATAAGAAGTAAATTTCCATTGAAAACTTTGGGTCGTTACATAAATCCTTTGAGTTATTTTTATAACATTTTTTGTATTTGTTGAGAACATATTTTTTTTTTAAATTAAATAATGTGAGAAAGAGTTGTGATTTTTTTAATAAAGTTTAACTTATGAGGGTTAAAAAACATTCCTAACGAGAAGATTGAGGAGGTTAGAAAGTTTCCTTAACTTTGTTAAGAAATTTTCTTACAAATTCTAATGATGATAAGCTACTCTCAATGTTCCCAACATCATGAAAAACCTCATGATCTAATATTTTGTTCAAAGGGGGAGATCACATCCAACAAACATAGATCACTAGATAAAATGTGATTGGGTGAATATTTCATAGAAAATTACAATAATGTTACCAGACGCATGTCGTCGGATGCAGATCACCAGACAAAGATCATCATATAAAAAAAGATAAAATTATCAGATAAAATATGAATATATTTATATGATAGAGTATGATTAAAGGTATTTCATCAGCTATGTAAGGGTAATATAATAATTTTAAAGGTTTTGTAATGGTATAAGAAGATCGTGTAAGGGTAAATCCTATAATTCCTTGTGTAAGGTTAGTGTGTCCATTATATAATAGAAAGTGATTTCTAGAAGCTAGATTCACTGGGAGGATCATGGAAGTTATAACTTGTCACGACCCAACTCATACCGGGGCTCGAGCCGCAACTACCCCAAGCCCACCTCCATAGGCCAGGGGTGGCGACTAGTGCCAAAGGCACAACAGACTATGGGAGGCCTTTTCCTAAGAAACTATACACACACACATATCTAACTCAAAGCAAAAGTGCAGAGAAAGGAAAGAAAGATACGACACTGCTACAAAAGGGAAACCAACATACATTCATCGACCTCTAACCAGTATAAGTAAAGTGCTGAAAAGTAAACTGAACAATAAAAGGGGAAAAACACACACCCAACCAGAAAGGTTCCACAACCCAGTAACAGGTAAAATGACAATAAACCACTGGTGAGTCTCATGCCCAGAAACCCTCCTACAACCACTGAACGCAGCCCAAGCTCATGTGTCCTCTCTTCTCCTCCGTAGTCTCAATCTACCTGTCTGTCATCTGCAAGGGAACACCAAGTGCGGGCAAATCCCAAGAAGGGGTGAGTATAAAGATACTCATTAGGATGCCCCGAAAGCTCGATGGAGCAATAAGGGAGGTACTAAAATGGTGAGCAGTATAGAGAACAAAGAATAGTGAAAGAGTACAAAAGAGAGAGTTCATCTCAACCCGACAAGAGGAAGGAAGCAGACTCGTCCAAACACAAGGAGCTAGAAATGGTGAGAAGAAGAACTTCTCATCGAGTCTTTGCTACCTATAGAAGGAGAGTAAACTCTCCCAACCAAGAGGACCTAGACATGGAAAGCACGTGGTATACCCCGTGTGTCTTCACCCATCCTAGAAGGGAAGTAATTGAATCCATGGAGTGGGAACAAAATTAGGGTGTATATATATGCTCAACAAGAAACCCAAATGAGTGTGTAAGGGGATATCTATATCCAAGCTCAACCCAAGAGAAAATGCCAACAGTTCAAAGGATATCCATCACTGATGCCCAACAGTCCCACACGCCAAGCTGCATCATCGCTAAACCATACAACCAAGGGTCCCGCCCCGATAATCATGGAGAAAGGTCACCGACTAGCCTCATAGAAAGGGATGAGTCCGAAAGAAGTCGTCGGGTAACCCACTGCCTAGCCTCACTGGAGGGTAAACCACAGGAGGTCGTTAGGTAACTCACTGCCCAGCCCCACTGGAGGGTAAACCACAAAAGGTCCTCAGGTAACCCATAGCCCTGCCCCACTAGAGGGTAAACCACAAAAGGTCGTCAGGTAACCCATTGTCTAGCCCCTTTGGAGGGTAAACCACAAAAGCTCGTCGGGTAACCCACTGCCCAGCCCCACTAGAGGGTAAACCCTAAAGTCAATGGGTATCCCACTACCCAGCCCCGCAGGAGGGTAAACCCTAAGGTCAACGGGTAACCCACTACCCAGCCCCACTGGAGGGAAAACCTGGAACTTGTCCGATAACTCCGCAATGCTCGTGCCATTACTGGGTGTCACTAAAACCTCTACTGTGTGTAGGTTCGAAGTGTGTCAAAGGAACCTTTAACCAAAGCCCTTTTATGTTTCCACATTTAATGAGATCTCTAAAGAGGCTCTGCACGCCCAAATAGATTACACCATTGTAATCCTCACGGAAAAACACACGAGATAGACTACTTACTCGCTGGAAGCGGGCTCCCAGTGGAAAAGTTATTCAACACCGCTTTATACCCATATGAAGTCTCGTGGGGCTCGCACCTCAATCCCGAAAGAGGTTAGACGAACTGCACTATCGTGATGCTCTCGGAAACACACGCTGAATCGACTATTCATATGCCCCAAACGGACTCCTGATGAAAAAGTCGTAGTACGCTGCTCACAGCTCAAAAGACGTCCTGTGGGGCCCACGCCTCAAGTCCGGCTTTAATGCCTGAAACCACCCTGGTCGACTTTGTCCTAAATCCAATGTCACAACACCGCTGATGGCACCTAAAATGGACTCCGGATGCAGAAGATGCAACTCCCCGTGTTATATGCAAACGGGGCCCTGTGGGTCCCACACCTCGACACCTAAACACATCACGCAGATCATACCATTGCATTCTTGGAAGATAACAACGTGTCATATGCTATTCATTTTCCATGAATGACCTCATGAAGCATAAATCGTAAAAACGCAGCATACGTCTGGGAGCCGCCTTCTGGGGCCCATGCCTCGGGCTCGAATTTAGGCGGGCAGATTGTGCTATTGCAATCACCTTGAAAAAACAATCAGAAACGAGTACTCAAACACCCTAAACAGATGTCGGGTGAAAAAAGTGACGTTTCACTGTAAAACATGCGAAATAGGCCCTGTGGGGCCCGCACCTTTTCTCCAACCTGAATGCTTCGGAAAGCATCTCAAAAAGTCCGCATGAGGACTGGGGTCACGCTGCCATTGATGGCGTGTCAATCAGACATCCCAAGTAGGAGTTAGGTCCAACGCAAAAGTAATTAATTAATTAATTAATTAATTAATCACATTAAGTGTTTCATGCCTCCGAGCAATGAAACCAAACTGCAAGGGTTCCAAACCAACTGTGGAAGGACCTTCGCAACCCCAGGGCCACAGCGCCTCTGACGGTGCGTCAAACAGACATCTAGACCACGAACCACGTCCGTCGCAACTTTAATAATAATTTAATATTATTAAAGTTAAATGTTTCGGGGAACCCATCTTCAGGTGAAAACCCAAAAACCTCAAAAATCACTTTAAAAAAGTTCATCTCAAAGAGACAAACCCACAGTCGTAGACGGCGTGTCAAACAGACACGCCATTTAGAAGATACGGCCTCCGAATGCAAGGGGGGCCAACCGGGCTGGTTCACCCCGGCTGGCCCGATCCGAACTGCCAGCCCGCGGCCCAGCCGCGGGTCCAACCCCGCAAGCTACGACCCACCGGCCACGGCCCACCCAGTAGCATTGGACCCGCCTTGGGGTCCAGTTTTACAAACAGACCGGCCTTTACGCCGGTCTTCTCCATGTCGCCCAGCAGGACCTGCCCTTTGCGGGTCCTTGTCTGCGGCGCATCCCCGAGGTCAATGCCTCGGGGTTCCTCCTGCGCGCGACCGCCCGAGGCCACGGCTCCACCACCTCTGCATACCAGTGCCTCCGCCTCCCGCAGCGCACCGCCGGCTCGACGCCGCCCCTACCGACACCGCCCTCTGAAGTCCGGCCTTGCTCCTGCTGCACCGCGCCCCAACGCCTCCTCCGCACCGCTTGACCGCGCCGCCCCGGCTCCCCGCTTTGCCTTCGAACAGCTGGCCACTCCGGCTCAACCACCTGCTTCTTGACACACCACGGCCGCCACGCGTAGCCGCTGGCCGCTCCTGCCATCCCACTCTGGTGGTCTCTTCCGCGGACCACCGGGACCTCATCGGAGGTCCGATTCTGAGGCCAAAATTCAGGTGCTCGGGATGAGGTCGTCACAGCGCCGCCCCTTGCTCGCCGAGCCATCGAGAATTTGATGCGTCCGAAATTCGGACGAAGAATGCCCAATAATGAGAAGTAAAAATGGGGATCGGACGATGGCCGTGTTCATTCGGCCATCATCCCAATTCCAAAATTATAGAAATTAAACAACAAAATTGACAAAGGTGCGAAAATTAACAAGAATCCTACCTCGTTTTCGATCGTTAGACATTGGCGATGTGTCCACGACGCTCCGGATTCGATCCGACAAGGTTCCAGTGGTGGTTTCTCCTTGATCCTATGAAGAAAGATAAAGAACACCGAAGGGGGATGAGAGAGAGAGAGAAGGGGAGAATGGGTCCCCCCCCCCCTTAATTCCAACACTTGGAATTTATAACTCTCAGAAACTCCGCCGACGGGCGCGGATTCTGAAACCTCTGCGCCCGCTCATTTTATATCACGCCTAGGAAGAACGCCCCATTTCTAACTCAACGGAAGTCTCGGATTTTCATTCTGAGGCTTCATTCGAAAGTTATTTGAAAAGGAATCCAGCGATAAAATCAATAAGTTATTAATTTAAAATGACGATTTTTCCCCTGGGTGACATCTCTCAAAGAAGGCCCGCGCCCGCAACTTTTAAACCCCTCCTAGGGTAAATGACACACTCCGGATGCAACTGTACCCTCAGATTTCCGATCCAAGCTATCTTTTATGAGAAAACACAACCCCACTGTGTGCATAGTATAAAAACACTTAATATTTTTATAAAATTTATTCCGGGCACACCGGGCCTCATAATCGCACGCCATCTTCGCGCCTAGCTCTGGAAATATATATAGAAATATTCCAAAGTCTGACAGGGCAAAAATTGGGTCTCTACATCATTCCCTCCTTCAATTTTTTCGTCCCTAAAAATAAAAACTAGGAAAAACAACTCGGGATACAGAGCTCACACCTAGCTCTTCCACTCCCAAGAAAACTTGCACAACACCATGCTGGCACAACACGTGAACCAAAGGTATGGTTCATACTTATAAGGTCTGCTACTCTTGAGGACATGCATAGGAATACACACGCACCTCATCAGCTGGGACATGTGGAAAACATCATGCACTCACTCCTACTATTGGGAGGGTAGATAAAGACGCTAGGTAACCTCTTAATCCCTTGCATGATTCCCGAACGGCCCAAAGAAACTCGGGGGGACTTCCATGGCTGAACCTCTACTTTCTACATCCCGACCGAAATAACGGTTTGTTCCTGGAACATGGTCTCATGATTCCCTCCTTCAGAATACCCATCTGGTGAAACACCCTAGGATATCTGGTCACACAAGGTTTCAGAGTCGGTTCATCACAAATGAGGCTCTCTGCTGAGGGAACCTGCTACAACACTACCATCTCCCGAAACATAGACTAACTCGAAGTCATAGTCCTATAGAAACTTCAAACAGCACCATAGCCTTAGGTTCAAGTCTCTCTAGGTGAGGACGCACCTGAGAAACTGGTGGTCTGAGCAAACCACAAAGCGATCTCCCAGAAGATAGCATCTCTACATTCTCAGCACAAGAACTACCACCACCAGCACCACATGATGAAATGCGTAGTTCTGTTTATGGTGTTTCCATCACCTCGACATGTACTTGATAATTGTATCAAGGTTGACATTGAGCGCATGAGGTACCAACAAATAGGGCAGGTGAGAAAACTCATCCAACCACTAGAGGCTAGACATAGAAAGCACGTGGAATACCCCACATGTATTTTCCCATCTTGGAAGGAGAGTAATCCCCAAAATAGGTACTCTGTCAAACCCACTAGTGGCACCTCAAGAAAAGGGGGGTCAAGCATAAAGGCCCCACTGGCAAATCCAGAACCTGCTCTGACACTCCACCACACAACCCTGCCATGAATAAACATATCAGAGGGACTCATCCACTGCACCTCAATACTATCCGCTTTGGGTGGTACTGACTCTCCCTCAATGTTTTTATCACATCAGAAAAATGCGTCTCAGTGGGGGAAGAACCCCTCTTTCCCGTGCATTCAAAGCTACATCGGACAACACCAACACAGGTTTACATCGACACCCTGCGTCACCCTCGGTAACCCCTCGAACAAGGAGTTAGACGAAAATAGTACCTCAAGTAGTGTCTAAAAGGTCTACTATGAAAATTATAAAAGAAACAGAGCATACCTCTTATCATCTCTTGCACTGCAGGATTGTAGACATCCTTAGCACACAGCCGCTCGTGGCCCCGTCTTTCAGCTCCCTGAGCCTGACATGGGCCGCCTAGTGGTGGTGGAAGGACCTCAAAACATCATCTTCCAACCACAGTTCTTCCTGCCAACATTGCCTCACTGGGGGTTACCCTTTCCTCACCTGGGAGTTCTCTGATCACAACATTTCCTATGTCATAGTGGTGCATCTACCAACTATCTGGAAAACTCAGAACATTTGATCGAGTAGTCTCACGTCACGTGACCTCACACATCGCAACATAGCACTAGGCCTCTCTGGGCTATCTCGGTGCTCTACGTCCCCCCCCCCCCCCCCGACTATGTGCCTGAGTCTCATCAAGGGGAGACCTCCGTTGTTGAGGCCCTTCCAATCGACGTCCCTCTGCTAGAAATTTCTTTGTCACCAGTGCCTGCTCCAGCACCCCGAGATGGGTGAGGAAGCATAAGGTCACTACGCTGGCACAAATCTCCTCTACAGAGATCTCGCTCAAACTTCTGTGCTCAGAATTTGTCGTCATGGATCATGTCCAAAGAGTATCGAGTAAGGTCTGCGAACCCAGTCGTGTACTCAGCTACTGCCATCACTCCCCGCTGAAGCTCCAGCAGCTCCTAAAACTGGGAAAAAAACGTAAGTAGGAGGGGTAGTACTCCTCACAAAATAGATGCTAGAAGTCATCCCATGAGAGTACCAACTCATCGTGCATCTGAGTAACCCTGGCTCTACTAACGCCAACTGCTTGGTGGAAAGAGACTGGCTGTCAAGGCCACCATCCAACCTGTCAGTATCCGAACAAGCCTGAAGAGGCAAACCACCAACTCTAGCCAACCCTTCACTATTTGAGGGTATGGCTCACTGTGGAACCTCAGCGGTCTCTGATGCTGGAACTCATGTAGCGTTCCCATCCCACGCTCGTCATCGGCCCTCGCTTCCAGTACTATCTGCTACTCCACAGGTGGAGGTGCTACTGTCTGTCCTCCTGGAGAAAGGGTAATCGTATGATGGATTTTGAACTAAGGCATCATCACTCACGGAGTCGTCGTCACGAATCCGGAGCTGGTACCTGGGTTGGCTATCATCGCGGAGACATCCTGAATCTGATCAAGGAGTAACGCAGTCAAATGAGCATATATATATCAACAACGATGGGGAGCTGACTCAAGAAGGGCATTCAAAGACGCAATCCTATATGATGCATGAACCAAATTCCCTGCAACAAGTGTCTAAGTGTGCCAAGTCGACAAGTGGGTTATCAGGGTCCTGGTGAATGGATATGTCGGTCACCGCACCATCACTGGACTCTCTGGCCTGAGAGCCGCTCTCAAGACACGTTGACACCATTTCCCCAAAACTCAACCAATTCGTTTTTAGGGATGTTTGAATGACGCCCCAAGGAACGAACCACCTTTGATACCACTTTGTCACAACCCGAACCGTACCAGGGCTCGAGCCGCAACTACCCCAAGCCCGCCTCCATAGGCCAGGAGCTGGTGACTAGCACCAAAGGCACAACAAACTAGGGGAGGCCTTTGCCTAAGAAACTGTACATACACACGCAACCAACTCAAAGCAAAAGTGCGGAGAAAGGAAAGAAGGATACAACACTAATACAAAAGGGAAACCAATATACATGCATCGACCTCTAACCAGTACAAGTAAAGTGTTGAAAAGTAAACTGAACAGTAAAAGGGGAAAAACACGTGCCCAACCAGAAAGGTTCCACAACCCAGCAATAGGTAAAACGAAAGTAAATCACTGGTGAGTCTCACGCCCAGAAATCCACCTACGACCACTGAATGTATCCCAAGCTCTTGTGTCCTCTCTGCTCCTATGTGGTCATGATTGACCTGTCCGTCATCTGCAAGGGCACACCAAGTGTGGGAAAATCCCATACATGGGTGAGTATAAAGATACTCAATAGGATGTCCCGAAATCTCAAGGGAGCAACAAGGGAGGTACTAAAATGGTGAGCAGTAGAGAGAACAAAGAATAGTACAAGAGTACAAAAGAGAGAGTGCAACTCAACCCGATAAGAGGAAGGAAGCAGACTCATCCAAACGCAAAGATCTAGAAATGGTGAGAAGATGAACCTCTAGTCGAGTATTCGCTACCTATCGCAGGAGAGTAGACTCACCCAACAAATAGGATCTAGACACGGAAAGTATGTGGCATACCCCGCGCGTCTTCTCCCCTCCTAGAAGGGGAGTAACTGAACCCAAGGAGTGGGAACAAAATTAGGGTGTATATATATGCTCAACAAGAAACCCGAATGAGTGTGTAAGGGGATATCTATCTCCAATCTCATCCCAAGAGAAAACTCCAACAGTTCAAAGGATATTCATCATTGATGCCCAATATTCCTGCACACCAAGCTACCTCATCGCTAAACCGTACAACCAAGGGTCCCTCCCTAGTAATCACGGATAAAAGTCACCGACTAGCCTCATATAAAGGGCAGAGTCTGAAAGAATTCATCGGGTAACCCACTGCCCAGCCTCACTGGAGGGTAAACTGCAGGAGGTCGTCAGGTAACCCAATGCCCAACCCCGCTGGAGAGTAAACCACAAAAGGTCATCGGGTAACCCACTGCCCAGCCCCATTGGAGGGTAAACCACAAAAGGTCATCGGGTAACCCACTGCCCAGCCCCGATGGAGGGTAAACCCTAAATTCAATGGGTATCCCACTACCTAGCCCCACTGGAGGGTAAACCCTAAGGTCAACGGGTAACCCACTACCCAGCCCCATTGAAGGGAAAACCCAGAACTCGTCCGATAACTCCGCACTGCATGTACCATCACTGGGTGTCACTAACACCTCTACCGTGCGTAAGTTCAGAGTGCGTCAAAGGAACCTCCGACCAACACCCTTTCATGTTTCCACATTTAATGAGATCTCAAAAGAGGCTCCGCAAGCACAAGTAGATTACATCATTGTAATCCTCGTGGAAAAACACACAAGATAGACTACTTACTCGCTGGAAGCGGGCTCCCAATGGAAAAGTTATTCAACACTGCTTTATACCCATACGACATCTCATGGGGCCCACACCTCGGTCCCGAAAGAGGTCGGGCGAACTGTGTCATCAGGATGCTCTCGAAAAAACACGCTGAATTGACTATTCATACGCCCTAAACGAACGCCTGATGAAAAAGTCACAGTACGATGCTCATAGCTCAAAAGATGGCCCATGGGGCCCACACCTCAAGTCCTGCTTCAATGCCTGAAACCACCCTAGTCGACTTCGTCCTAAAGCCAAGTTCACAACGCCGCTGACGGTGCCTAAAATGGACTCCAGGTGCAGAAGCTGCAACTCCCCGCGTTATATGCAAACAGGGCCCTGTGGGGCCCACACCTCGACCCCAAAACACGTCATACAGATCATAACATTGCATTCCTGGCAGATAACAATGCGGTGTAGGCTATTCATTTGCCCTGAACGGCCTTATGAAGCATAAATCATAAAAACGCAGCATACGTCCGGGAGCCACCTTGTGGGGCCCATGCCTTGGGCCTGAATTTATGCGGGCAGATTGCGCCATTGCAATCCCCTCAGAAAAACACTCATAAATGAGTACTCAAACACCCTAAATGGATGTAGGGTAAAAAAGCGACATTTCATCGTAAAACGTGCGAACTAGGCCTTGTGGGGCCCGCACCTTGTCTCCAATCTGAATGCTTCTAAAAGCATCAAAAAAAGTCTGTACGAGGACTGGGGTCACAGTACCGCTGACGGCGCGTCAATCGGACATCCCAAGCAGGAGTTAGGTCCAACGCAAAATTAATTAATTAATTAATTATTCGCATTAAGCGTTTCATGCCTCCGAGCAATGAAACCAAACCACAAGGGTTCTAAACCAACTGTGGAAGGACTGTTGCAACCCCAAGGGCACAACGCCTCTGACAGTGCATCAAACGGACATCCGGGCCGCGAACCACGTCCGTCGTAACTTTAATAATAATTTAATATTATTAAAGTAAAACATTTCGGGGCACCCGTCTTCGGGTGCAGAACCCAAAAACCTCGAAACTCACTTTAAAAAGTTTTTCTCAAAGAGACAAACCCACAGCCATAGATGGCGTGTCAAACAAATGCGCTGTTTAGAAGATACGGCCCCCCGAACGCACGTGGGCCAACCGGGCCGGTTAACCCCGGTCGGCCCGGTCCGAACCGCCGGCCCGCGGCCCAGCCGCGGGTCTGGACCAACACGCTGTAGCCTGCCGGCCGTGGTCCTCCTAGCAGCACCGGACCTGCCTTGGGTCCGGTTTTACAAACAGACCGGCCTTTCGGACGGTCTTCTCCGTGTCGCCCAGCAGGACCCGCCTTTTGCGGGTCCTTGTCTGCGGCGCACCCCCGAGGTCATCACCTCGGGGTTCCTCCCGAGCGTGACCGCCCGAATCCGTGGCTCCACCACCTCCACACGTTGGGGCCTCTGCCTCCCGAAACGCACCGCCGGCTCGACGCCACCCCTGCTGACACCGCCCTCTGAAGCCCAGCCTCGCTCCTGCTGCACCGCGCCGAAGTCGCGCCCCAACACCTCCTCTGCACTGCTTGACCACGCCGCCCCAACTCCCCACTCCGCCTTCTAACAGTTGGCCACTCCGGATTGAACTCCATCCACTCGACACACCATGGCCATCGCACGCAGCTGTCGGCCGCTCCTACCGGCCCACTCCATTGGTCCCTTCCGCGGAGCACCAGGACCTCATCAGAGGTCTGATTTCGATTCTAAGGTCGGAATTCGGGTGCTCGGGATGAGGTCGTTATAGTGTCGCCCCTTATTCATTGATCCATCGAGAATTTGATGCGTCCGAAATTCCGACGAAGAACGCCCAAGAATGAGAAGTAAAAATGGGGATCGGACGATGGTCGTGTTCATTCGACCATCATCCCAATTCCAAAATTATAGAAATTAAACAACAAAATTGACAAAGGTGTAGAAATTAACAAGAATCCTACCTCGTTTTCGATCGTTCGATGTTGGTGACGTGTCCACGATGCTCCGGCTTCAATTCACCAAGTTTCCGGCGGTGTTTTCTCCTTGATCCGACGAAGAATGATGAAGAACACTGAAGGGTGGATGATAGAGAGTGAGAGAAGGGTAGAATGGGTCCCCCACCATAATTCCATCACTTGGAATTTATAACTCTCAGAAACTCCGCTGACGGGCACGGATTCTGAAACCTCCGTGCCTGCTCATTTTATATTGCGCCTAAGAAAAACGACCCATTTCAAACTCAACAAAAGTCTCAGATTTTTATTCTGAGGCTTCATTCAAAAGTTATTTGAAAAGGACTCCAACGATAAAATCACTAAGTCATTAATTTAAAATGACAATTTTCCCCTGGGTGACATCTCTCACAGCAGGACTGATCCCACAACTTTTACACCCCTCCTAGGGTAAACGGCATGCTCCAGACACAACTGTGCCCTCAGATTTCCAATTATAGCTACCGTATAGGAAAAAAGACAACCCTACCATGTGCATAGTATAAAAACACTTGATATTTTTATAAAATTTATTCCGGGCACACCGGGCCTCGGAATCACACGTCGTCTTCACGTCTAGCTATGGAAATATATATAGAAATATTCCAAATTCTGACAGGGAGAAAACCTGGTCTCTACATAACTGGATGATGAAATTATTTTTTGATAGAAGTATTTAAAATTTGCAACAATGTTAAAGTGTATCAGCAGATCGAGTGAAAAAAATAAATGAAAATTGAGTTTCCAGGAAGAAACTTTGTATGAAGTTTAAATGAAAACAATTTTTACATGTTATATGAAATTTGAAGTCATAAAGAATGAGTTATGAAGTCATTAGTTTGAATCCCTCAAAAGATGAAACATTATATGGAAAAATCTATCAGATGGAGAAGGTCCAAATATATGCAAGGAACTGAAATAGATGGAGAAGGCACCATCAGACAGATTGGCATCAGACAAATATTATCGATGTCATTAGATGGATGATTTATACAAGTTGAATCATTTTGAGTATTTTTAATTAAAGAAACATATAAATATTAAGATGAGGTAGAATGATTGGATAGAGTTATCTGGATGAACTATAGTATAGAAGTGAATATTTTTCAATGAATAGAGAATTTTTTATGAATTCGTTAGACAAACCTTACCGAATGGAGTTTTGAGAAACTTTATATAACTTTTTAAAGTTGATATTTAATGTGATGATGTTGATAGGATTTGTTTTTAAATTTTTTATTATCTAGAAGAGATAATTAAGACCACAAAAATTCCTTAATCTTAAGGTTAAGGAAGTTTTAACAAGGCTTTAGTTAATGTATAATTCATGTTTAAGTCACTAATTATCTCTTGTTAAATACTAATGGTGGTTTGAGAAAAACTAAGTTTTATAAAACCATTATGCTATTATAACACCCATGCATTCAGGTAGGGGGAGATCCTTCTAATGTGAATAGTGTAAAGAACCTTGTACGTGAAGTTGTACAGGCTGATTGGTCTAAAGTGATTGAGGGGTGAAGAATTATTAATTTTTGAAATGAGGATAAGAGTATTAATATAGACTACCCAGGGTAAGAGGCCCCCCAAAAAATAGTCTTGAATAGAACTGATAAGTTCTATTCTGATGAGGTCCCAAGAGGCAACATAAAATGAACCATGGAAGTCATCTGGGCCCGGGGATCTATCCTAATTGAGAGAGGAAATAGCTTCCCAGAATTCATTTTCATTAGTAATGCTACCAAATAACTCATTATTGGAGCAAGAAACAACACCTATAATGGAATAAAAAAGGTCAGATAGGACTCTAGGATATCCTCCCTACATGATAGGGTTATCCTAAAAAAGGAGCTCTTTAAAGTACCTCATGTTCATATCACCTATAATCTTAGTATTGTTGAAAAAAGATCCATTATCCACACAAATATTCAAGGGGGAGACCATGATTTTCTTCTTTGAGGTAGGCATGGGATAAAGTTGGGTTTTTGTATCCTTCTTTGATCCAAAAGACTCTTGACCTCTCGTTATCAGTTCACTCTTATTCTAGGAGGAGGACATAAAGTTAATTTCTCTAATGAAAAAGGATACCAAAGAGATCTTCATTCCAATCATTCTCAAGGTTTTATTCAGTAAGGTAAATATCATTTTGGATGGGAACAAGGGTAAAAATATGATTTGGTTTACTAGAAGACCATTTCAAGATATCACTCTTGAGCCGCTAGAACTTGTTATGAAAGCCTATCTAATCCACTAACAGGATTTCTCTAGGACTTGTGCACTACTAAATGATAATCATGCTCATAGACCCTCCATTTGGAGATGAAGAACCACTCTCTACCATCACTCATTGAAATAATACTGATAAGGAGAGGAGAATGATCATATATAGCATGCATCAAGTGGAAGACAGTAACATCCGAGAAGAGAGATATGGCTTCAAAATTGGTGAGACATTTCTCCAGACAACACAAAGTATGAAGAGTGCCCTTATGATTATTTCACCACATGAAATTATCCCCCAAGAAACCAAGGTGCGTGAGTTCCTTCTTGAAAGTGAGGGGAGAAAAATCCTAGAAATCCTTCCATGGGTGCAACCCACCTCCCTTCTTTTTAGAATAATCCAAGATAGTATTAAAATAACCTACCACTATCCAGGACATGTCCTTATCATTAAAGGAGTCAATATTTCATCAGAGAGGCTCTCTTACATGCGCTTCACACCTGGAATAGATGAATGAGAAGAAGAAACAAACACTTCCACATCTCACCTTAGTTTAAATATGTTTATCATGGGCCTTGATCATTTCCACTGAAATAGAATTATTCAAAAATATTCATATGTGTTGATTGGTGAAACCTCCATGCATGCAGTTTTGGAGTCTCATTCTATGTGAAAACATCCCAATCTTAGAGGTAGCATGTTTAGGTTTGATCATTACCATTAGAGCAACTTTGTTACATCATATTTTAGTATAGAGAAATTTGATTTTAACCAAATCTCTAAGTCCATGGGAATTCCATATAATTGGAGAGATCATTAGAAGAGATAGCATCTGGTCCTGGCCTACGGTGTTGCTGGGCACCTTACCTAAGAAGAAGAGCAAGAGAGAGAAAGCATTTGGAGTGGGGCCTAGTATAGAAACTTCTAGTAGAGGGAGAGGTAGGGAGATTGGGTTGATCTAACTCCATAGGATCATGTGATAATATACTATAGCTATTGGAAGTGAAAATGGGAAAGGAAGGAGAGGAGGTCAGTTCATGGAAACTAGGTGCAGGGGAGGGTTTTGGGGTACAAAGGAGCTTTCCCAGGATGATGTGAGGGCTCTCCATGAGAAAACCATCATTTTCTTTCAATGGAGGTGGGGGTATCATTCTATAGGGGACCAGGGCCAGTCATGGATTCTGAAGGCCTATAGGAAACTGGTGGAAAGAAATTCAATTGGACAATACCGCTGGGACTTGGGGGGATGGGGAAAGGAGGAGAGGTGAAGTAGAAAATGGAATGAGAGGGGAAGGATGAGGGAGAATCAAAAAAGAAGTAATGACCACCATAAGAGAATATGAATAAAGAGGAGGTGTGACCATGTTAGACCTAGAAATCAAGACATGGCTAGAGATCTTTGCTGGATGTGAGGTGGATACAAAGGGGTGCTACTTCCTGAAGGTTGATACGATGTGTCCTTGGAAAATACAATATGAATAATAATGAGGGGTATCTCGATAAAGAAAGGGTTTCCACCAGGAGATATCCAAACTATCCTGAATAATGATATTTTTAGGTAGATCTTTAGAGATGTTCATCTTGATAAATATTTGTGCCACTGACTCATCCAAAAACCAAATGGTATGGTTATCAATGCACATAAAAGATCCAAGAGAGTCTCTGATGCTCTAGAGTAATTCCAAGATGTGGAAAAGGATTAGAAGGATTGGAAGACTAATCCAAACTTCTAAAATGGGAGAGTCGTGCCCAATGTGGACTACCATTGACCAACAAAGAAGTTTGAATCATCATTTACCAACCGAATAGGATTACCTAGACCATTAACGCATAAAATTGTCTATGGAGGTGATAATCACATAATAGGAGTGGCGGTTTAGGACTGAGAACCTAGAAGGAACCAACAAACCCCATGATCATATGAATTGCTATAAGAGTGAGTGAGAGGGGTTTGTCAACCCTGAATCTGGAAACAAATTTCCACTGGTGATGGTACTCCACCTCTTAAAAGGAAACCATGGGTAAATATAGAGTAGTTTTGCTATGAAGCACACTAATTAGGTTCAAGTTCAATTTAACTTCTAAAATAAGTGAAAATTAAGGTTGTGGTCCCATTAACTGAAGAAGATATCTTTTAGAGAGAGTTTACCAGACTCAGCATAACTCAAATTGAAGGAACGAGATACTAAAGGAGCTGGTGAACTAAAAATTGGGGGTCATCAAGGGGAGGAGGAGCCTCAGATGAGGGGCCCAAGGGTGGTGTCTCCACCGATGATTCGACCATAGGTGAGGGAACAGTCAGGACATTTTGTAATCTAGGAGGTGTGTATATCACATTATTTACATCCATCTCTACTCCGACTAAGAATTCATGAATCTTTAAGAATGTTTGTAAATGTTCTAAAAGAATTAAGAAGTGTCCAATTGATTTCATTTGTGTATGAAATTGAAATTGGTTTCTCACCTTTTCTACTTTTAGGGAACCTATATAATGGGGTGTAAGTACAACCCATACTAGACATTGTTCATCCATGTGAAAATGCTGACTCACTGAAGTTTTTAATAGTAGTACTTTTTAACCAAATTGATTAAATAAGATTGAAACTAGTCAGATTAATCAAAAAATGTTTCATAGATGAGTTACTAAACTAATTTTTAGTTTAGATGTCAAATAGAGTATTTTTTAGAGTTACTAGATAGATTATATCAGACAAGGTTTCCGAGCAGGTCTTGAGGAAAAATAGTTTTGTTTATCAAATAGGACACAAATAAGAAAAACCTGTGAAATTTTATTAAGGAATACCAGATGATAAATATCTGATGAATTTAGGTCACATTAGATAGACACCAATCAAATGGAAAAATATCAGATGGATATTCTTGTGGAAAAACTTTTAGATATATGGTTGAAAATTTACTTATTTTTTTGTGGCTCGATTTCATAATTAAAATTATGTAACTTATGGGAGTTGATATAATCATACCTATTAAGAGATAGAATGAGTCTAATGGGAGCTAGATCAAGTTGTATTCACTTATTTTTAATATAAAATTTCCATATAATTATGAGAGTTTCTATGGAAAATATATAGGTTCTCATAATGAGGTTGAACCTTGTAAATCATGTGTGCCTTATTTTACTTTCTTATCATTGAATTATTGTGAGGTATTTATATAAATTATATATGGATAATAACTCTAACAATTTTAAGGGATTAATTTCTAAATAATTAAAATTATAAAATATCACTATTGATTCAACCCCCCCCCAGTGGTTCTCATGATCCTAAGGTACTTAAAATATTAATTACTAATGTTAAAAAATTACTTACCTAGGTAAAAATAAATTAGTTTAAAGATTAAAAAGTTAAAAATAAAATGCCTAAAAAACTCTAGGTTGTATCCAAAATGAGTTGATAAATATAATCTTAACACAATAACTCTTCTCCTACACTTTTTTCATTTTAGAACTATTGAACTTTGAATAGTAACATTATATTATTGAAAATGTAATGGTTACTTCCAAAACTGCCCTTCTCTTTACTTCTAAAAATGTAACACTCTTACCACTTAAATACTCACCTCAATTTAGAATTTATTATTTCAGACCTGAAAAATTTATTCTCCTATAATCCTCCCCAATATCCATAATCTTTTTTTTCAGCTTTAGTTTTCTTAATACCTTTATTTCTAAGGAGTTCTCCAAGTGAAAACTTAATCTTCCAATATGAGTATTACTTTCACTGACTCTTTTATTTTACTATACTCCTTTATAAATCATATATAACCTTGTTAATATAATTAAATAATTATAATTAGTATACTAAAATTAAATTACATTAATTTAACAATAATTATTCAATAATTTCTATCACTTAAGAGATACTAAAACATCAATCGTGTGTGTGTGTGGATTGTCACCTCCACAACGCGATATGGTTTATTTTTAATCACCACCTCCCATGGATGATATAAAGGATGGATTTAATGAATAAATATTTATTATATGCCACAAATAAAATTATTAATTGATCATTCTTTATATATAATCATTTTTTCCATTCATTGAGAAATGTGATCGTTAATCATGTGCATAGAGAACTACCACCTCCACGAACGATAAATTTCATTTGTCATCACCACCCATTATTGATGGTTCCTAGAATGGATTTAATAAGGATGTATAATATTTATGAATTTTTTAATATTATTTATATGCCCTGTTATCTTTATCTAAATTCATCCCCTTATTCATTAAATCATTATAACATATTACCATTTGTGTCGATTTAACCACCTATGTAAATAATGTTATAGATATTTTGTTATAAATGAATATGGGATGTCGTATAATGGTAATATCATGTAATAATTATATATTTAGTATGTTTTAATGATTTTTGAATGGTGTTGTTAATATTTAATATATTTATTAATATATAACCTTTCGATCATTAAACACATCGAAAACTAGTTCAACGTGATTTCCATTTTCACAAGCCATGATGATTTATTTCACATAATAAAAATGGGACTTAAATAATAATTTAAAACAATAATTATTCTATCTTTAATAATCTAGTAATTATAAACTTCAAACCACTTAGTGAGAATTTATCATATCTTCATGAATTTTGTATGAAACACATAACTGAAAGTTCTAATGCCCGATAGTGAAAACAAACTATAATCGGTTAATATAATTATAATATATTGTTATAAAATAATTATAAAAAAGGGTAGTATATTTATTTTAATGTTATAATATAATTAATTAAGATATTTATGTCCATTATATAGGATGTTAGAGCATGGCTGAGTAAGTAGAAATACAAGGTAAGGGTTTCATGTATCAAATTTTAACCCCTTGATACATTTTTCTTATTATACACCATGATTTCTTTGTAATGGTCTATCTACTACCAATTTAAAATTTTGTATCATGATTATCATTTATTTAATGATAATAAAGGTTATATTCCATTTTATTTCTCTCATGGTTTTTTTACTTAAATGTTTCTAAGGTTGTAAGGGTTTCATCTAAAAATATCCTTCTTTGAGACACATTTTATTTTATACACCCAATTTAATTTAAATAGTGTGTATACTACCAATTAGATTTATAATATCATGAATTATATTTATTCATGGTATTTTAACTTCAACTTCAACATCTCTCTCTTTTAATGGGTTTTTAATATAATGTTTCTTAAGTTATAAATGTTTTTTGTCTCAAATCCCTTTATTTGAGACATGTTTTGTATTATGAAACTTAATTATTTTTAAGAGGTTTATATTCTACCTAACTGAGATTTTATATCATTAAATACCCTTTATTTATGGTAAATGAATTTTAATTTAAAACACTCTCTATTTCAATAGGTTTTTAGTTAAATTATCCTTAAATTATAAGGGATTTTTGTGACTCAAATCTTTTCATTAGGTCATAATCACTCTTATTTGACTATTATCTTTTAATAATGATCTATTCTAACCTATAATGATTTTATATTGTATTTACACATTATTTTCTAGGTAAATCATGTTTCACACCAAATTATTCTTCCTTTATGATTCTATTATTTTGTGAAAGTGAATTTTTTGTTAAGAAAAAATCCCATTTACTTTAATGGATTATTCCTCCATATCTATAGTTTTTAATTACCTCTATTGTTCTTATTTCCCAAGTGAAAAATAAACTTTTTTATCTCTGTTTATCATTTTTATCTCATTTATTCATTTTACAATAAATGTTTCATTATCCTTTTAATGATGTGTGTTTTAAATAAAGGCATTTTAAAATATTTAAAAGGTTTTTCCTTTCCATGATCTTATATTCTTCCCCTATAATTCACATTTTGAAATATTTTTATCTCTTATCAAGGTCTCTTTATTGGAATTTTTTTGAAGTAATTTTTTATGAATTTTTCTCTTCAACTACAAAAATATGGTTTTTGGAATGTGACATGAAAATAATGTACTTTTAATAGTATATTAGGAAAATTATTTTAATAAAAATTATTTTTGTGATTTATATTAAATTTTAAAAGAATTTTTCTCTAATGAATTAATGGTCTATAAATCACCCTATATATTTTATTTTTAAATACTCATTTTAGGTGATCATGTTTTTAGTATCAAAATTTTTTATGTGATACCATTAGGAAATTTTATGAAACACATTTTATTTCTATGGTTTATTTATAATAAGATGATTGATTTGATTTTATGTGGTAGTCATATGTATGGATGATTAAGGGTGGGGTTTTATATCACCCTAAAATACATTGGTTAAGGTTTTATATAACATGAGATGGTGAAATGTTTCATAAATGAGATGTGGAAATATTTTCTCACAAGTTTTTTGTGTAAATGATATGTGGGAAGCTTTGTTAACAAGTTTGTTTTGTGAATGAGATTTGGGAAGCTTTGTTCAAAATTTTGTTAATTGAATGCAATACAGGAAGCTTTTTCATAGGTTTGTTGTGTGAATAAGATTTGGGGAGCTTTGTTCACAAGTTGTTGTGTGAAGGTTATGTGGGAATATTTTTTCACAATATTTTCTATAATTATGTTTATTACATAGTTATTTTTTATACCATGATGAAATTACATGCCATATTTTTGTATGCCTATGATTATGATCCTTGACTCGTGTTTAATGTTTCCTGATTCTACACACTTTTTACATGTTATATGTTTGTTAATTTGAGATTACATGTCCTTCTATCATGACTTATGGACAACTATTATTATTCCATATTATTTTTAATATGAAATTTCTTCCATTACCATATTTTATTATATTATTTTTATCTAAAACTTGATGATATGTTGATCATTTTTCCCTTACTGGGAGTTTGAGCTCACCCCCTTCTTATGTTTTTCTTTTCCCCAAGTTATGAAGATGAATATAACATGTGTAAAGTTTGGAAGGGAATCTAGAGGAGTTAAATTATTAAGAAATGATTGTATATTAATATTCTTATGTATCTAATATCCAAGAAACTAAACCTTTCATTCCATGGGTTGTGTGACTATTTGTGAGATGTATTGACTAAATCATGAAATTAATGAATTATTTTAGTTATGTTTATCTTGGGTCTCTATGATCATCTTATTAAACCTTGATAAAAGGTAGTATTTTTTGGATAGGATATGGTTTAATTGATTGATCTCAATATGAATATGTTAGATGAATAAAATCCATCATCTAGATCTTCATCACCATTATATTTTTTGGATCAAATGAAGGGTTTGACTACTCCTCCATCTTTATCCTTCTCGTATTTATTTTTTGGAAATTTGTTGTATAGAGGTTAATGATAAACTGTATAGGTCGCATCATCTTCCTCTTAATCCCCTTTATGTAATTTTATTGGTTATATATATATATATATATAGACACACACATATACAAGATTAATCGAGGAAGTGAATCTCTATTTTATTTATGGTTCCAATGTATTATTGAATAATACAAAGATAGAAATAATTGTTTGTTATTGAGGTATCATTGTATACAACCTACTTCCTTTAGAGATAATCAAAATTACACATGGATGGGCCTGCATAGAAATCATTTGATGTGAAAGTAAGGTATGGATTAAAAAATATAAAATAAAATAGATAAAAATTTCAATTATTCAAGGCCTATGATAGGTTTTGTATATATATATTTATGTATTTTTCTTAAAAGAAGACACAATATGTAAAGGTAAATTATTTACTAAGATATGTGGATTTATTTAAAGGATCCAAAAATTAATATTAGTATAAAAAACATTACTTTATATAGGTCATCACATTTCTAAATATAACAATATATAAAAAACAAAATCATAGTGATAATAGCCTGTATAAAGTATCCATTCCCTATGTATTTTCTCATCAAATACCTTTTATTCCTCAAAAACAAATATTCATGTATTATTATTAGATATATAGAGTGGTAGGGGCAATGAGGAGGGTGATCGATTTTTTAAGAGATTACTTTTGAGAAGGATGTCTTTCAAGGAGAGTTTCAATTAGTAATTAAGGTAAGATAAATAATCTTTCAAAATTATTATTTTATGTAAAAAATAACATTAAGATAAATTTTTTATTTTAAGTTTTCTAAAACCTTATTGTAAAGGGGTAGTTTTGAATTTTAATTTTTCTTTTAAGTATGTTTTAAAATTAATATTATCATTTTATGTGAAACCATTCAAAAATTACTATTTTAATGTTTCTATATAAAACTCTCATTAATTTTAATTGATTTAAAATTTGGTATTTTAAGGGTTTTAAAATTATTATTTTATATTTAAAATGGTTTATTTTAAAAATAAAACCTCATTTAAAAATTAACATTTTATGTGTGAAGTGTTTTTAATTCAAAAATCTAAAATTACTATATATTTTTAAGCATGGTTTATTTTTAAAACAAATTTTATTACATGGGTGTACCTTATGTTTAAATTATTGTATGGCCATGCTATATATTATTTTGATCAGTGTTTCATATATGTTTTAAAAACATAACTCTATCTCAAGATTCCTTTGAAGATCATTTGAGTTTATTTTTTAACAATTGTTGTATATGTTTTTAACATATTATTTTTGAATTTTTTTTGTGTGTAAGGTATCATGTATGTTTGAGCATTTTAAATTCAAGAATAATTTTGAATTTTTGAATTAGTGGCTTGGTGGTTTTGAGAATTAGGATTCAGAATTAGGTTTTGAGTATTGGAACATCTAAAGAGAGGTGTTTTAGACTTTTTTAGGGTCTTAGGGGATGTCTAGGGGGTTTGGGAGTGCCTTGAGAATGGTTGGAGTGGATAGTGTAGTCTTGGATGCAGTAGGCCACTAAAAAGATAGTGGTTGCAGAAAGAAGTTGGGTAGGAAGTTGTAATCATCATCTATTCGATGGTCTCTACCGACTAGCTAGTAGGGGTCATAAAGGATAAAAATAAACCTTATGCCCCATAGAGTTTTAGGGGTCATCCCACCTCTTTTCTTCCCTTATGGAATTCATGGATAGTATTTTCTCCCCCCTTCCCTCCTTCTTCAAGCCCCATCAAGGGGGTAATCTTCTTGGTATTTTCTAGTTATTTGAGGAAAGTCTCTCCCTCCATAAATATTCATTGTATCCATCCTACTCTCATTCTAATTTTTATTTCTCTTAATTAGGAATTTTTTTTTGATTCCACCAAAATCATGCTATAATTGTTCAAGCACGATGGTTCTTTCACTCTTCTTATAAATAGGGTGACTCAGGACACTGTTTTTACATGGTGGATCACCGTTTCATTAAGGTATGTCACCAAAATGAATTTTTGATACTTTTAATCTTAATTTAAATTAAATTAATATTTGTTTTGACACCATTGGTTAGGTATTTTTCCTTGTTTTAGGTTGGGTGTATGTTGTGATTTTTTGTGAGTGTTTGGTCATGGTTCTAACACGACGAGATCAATCGGTGAGAATTTAGGCATTATATTTATTTTGATTAAATAGTTTAATTAATTTTTTTTTTAAATTAATTAATTAATTAATTATAATATGATTATAATTAATTAATTATTTTGGTTTGGTTATGAGCCAGGGTATCAGATATCTTGGATAGGCTTAGACAAGCCTAGGAAACTATTTTGGTCCCTTGGAAATAAATTAAAAAGGCTTCGTTTTATGGTAGGTGGTCCCTATGCATCTACCCTTGGTATTATGAATTTGTTATATGTATGTGGTATGTGTGGCCTAGCCACCTTGGGTGGTTAGACTCTTTTAAATTGTTTAATTTTTTTAATAAATTCTAGAGCCAGTGTTTGGATTGCACAAGGTGTTTGGTGCCCGGATAGACCCTCATGCACTAGTTGGACATCTTGACCACCGATGGATAAGAATATAGATAAATGTGTGCCTTGGGATGCATGTACAAGGTTATGTCCATGAAAAATACCTTATATTAGATGGCTCATTGAGTTGACCATGGGGTGATTATTCCTCAACCACTTGGACATGACTACTTGGATGGTTAAACCCTATAGAGACTAATGAATGGTTCAGGTGTTTGGGCCAACCTAGGATTCTTGGAAAAAAGTAATGAGCTTGAGGACATCTCCCTAGTGAGATTTTATTAGAAGGTATAGTATGCCTAAATAAGATCTATGGGACCCTAGTAGGTTCCCCTATGACTTGTAACCCTAAGAAGAGGTTGTACTTAGGAAAAGGTACATATAGTAGAGGGTATCACCTTAGAACCTATATCGATGATATAATCCCAAGGGAATGAGGATGAAGAGGATGGGCTTGTACATTTGTCCAATCCTTATTATGTTTTTACTATACTCTTGTTATGGCATGATATTTTCTAATATTCTTGGGAATCAGCTGATGATCCTAGTATTAAATTAATTTCCCAAGGTGCCTAGGAGTCACCTGTTGACATGGATGAGACCCTATGATACCCATTATATTGGGATCTAGTCTCACGATATATTAGGGTAGTATTCCTAGCTTGGTTAGAATCTAATTATGTGTTTTATGTGGTATTGGATGCCTATAGGTGGTACCTAGGATCCAACATTAGAGCTCAATGATTATGTGAGTGTGTAGGAATGCCCAGGATGGTAGGGGTTCCTCTGATTTTGTGATATAATTTTTAATTCTTAGGTGTCAGTATTCGAATGACAATACCTGTAAACTATTTGAAATTCCCATGATGCATGGGATTAAAATGGCAGTATGAGGTGATGGGTTGTTATATATCCCCATGCATGGATATTGGAAATCTAAAGGGTAATGGTTTTATTCCCTAAATTTATTCCTAGGATGCCCCCTAGGATAGGGTAGAGATTCCCCTATTGGTTCGGTTATGGAGCCATGAGTTTTTGGATTCCCAAGAGATTGATCGTGGGATTTAGGGAGGGTATTCCCTTTAATTTCTTAGGTCTCCCAAGAATTAGTTAGGCTTAGAAATATAGGATTGACTAGGGTTCCCCCTATTAGGAATTAATCATCATCCATACATTGAGAATGCCTAGGTACTATTGTAGAGTTTAGCTTGAGGTATCATGGATGAGGGATGTCTGGTTATACCCAAAGGCCCACTAATAATTATGATGGATGTGTGGGAATAGGATCCCTAGTGATTGAATATAGATTCCCCTAAGTTAATGATCATGCTCAGAGACACTCCATCACTAGTCAAGATGGGTATGGTCATTTGGGTTAATAGACCTAAGGATCAAAAATGGATTTTGGGATTGTCCTGAAGGTTCCAGGCACAGCGGAAGCGTGTGGGTGGATGTGCCCACTTGGATTTTTGTCATTAACAATGATCAATCATGGATCAATACGATGATAAACTCTAGTATCCACGGATCGAATCATAGAAATGAACAAAGAAAAGAAAAGTCCCAAAACCACAAAGTAGGATCGTTACAGGTTGATTATAATTAATTTAATCAATTTAAAAGAAATACCTTTTGGGTGTTCTTTCTTCGTTGATGTTCTTTATCACATTCTGATGTGATTCGTCGTTGCGTCGCAGAATCCAAGTATAGACTTCCTCTAGTGGTGATCCACATGTGAACCTCGTATCTCTGTACGTCGCCAAAGGAGTCTCCGGGTGCTAGCATGGAGAAACCTTTGCTTGTGTTTTCCACCTTAGATCCTCTTGATTCAATGGAAGAGGATCTATCTCAGTCTTGAGAGAATTCTTGGAGTAAGAGGTTCTTTTGGCCTTGAAAGAATTCTCCAGAATTGTTCTGTACAATGATTCTCTTGTGTGTAAGGAAAAGAGTTGGGGTTGTGAGGATATTTATAATCGGGTTTGAGGTTTGTAGAGTTATGATAATAAATAAACGTGTTATGTGTTTTATTTATTTCATTAACTCCCTTTTGAAAACCCCATGTCTAGTCATTAATTCCTTGAAATGTACCCACACTGATTATAATAAATATCATTTAATAAAATGATATTTCCTCAAAATCCTGACTGGAAAAACTACACGGCGTGTATTAATAAATACACGACGTGTACTTGTTTTTCATTGAAAACTACATAGCGTGTACATTCAATGTACACGGAATGTATATCTTGTTTTCATTTATTCATTTCCTTTCCAAAATTAAAACTACACGGCGTGTACATTTAATAATACGCGGCATGTAATTGTTTTTCAAAATAAAACTACACGGCATGTAATAATTGATACACGGAGTGTACTTGTTTTATTTTATTCTTCCTCCAACATTAAAACAATTTAGTATTCCTTGGATAATTATTAAACCACGTATAGGAATAATATTTATTCTACTTGAGATACTTGGATACACTTAGTGTGTGACCCTCTAGGCCTCTTTCTCATTGGCATTAGGCGGGCTTGCCTAAAGTCCAAGATTACTGTCTAGCAACAGGTCAAGGAACCCAAGAGAAAGAAGTTGACGCTGCATTGACGTATCACCTCATATGAACACTTAATGTGTAATTTAATCCCTTTTCCTCGATATATCATCAAGTAGGTTTCATGGCAGTGTCATAAACCTATATGCTTGATTCGTCGTTCTTTGACTACCTGAAATAAACTCATCGTTTACACCATGGCCATGGAATTTAATGCGACAGTTCTATTTCAATAAAAGGGCTGAGATATCAACTTCCATAAATGGAAGGGACAAATACTTCCTCAACTTATCCATTAACAACATGTCAATCGTGACGCACCCAACGTAACCTACTTCCCGCCAAATTTCTGTGTGACGGTTTTCATCAGTAAATCTAAGTGTGCGAGTCATAACATGAGTTAATAATAATCTTCCAGTCTAAGGACCATTACACATGCTCGTAGATAGCAATGTCCGATGACACCAAGACATGCAGAATTTCTACTGGCGGGTCTGTTCTCATAATCTTCCATCTTGGATATTACCAAGTGTGAACTCCATGAGAGATAGAGAGTCTTCTTACGAGTACTTGCACATGACAGTCTGTATACTATGTGTCCTATCATAGTATGTCATCCAACCGTAGAACTTTATTTAAGAATATTGTTATAGAATTTCAAGGTTCTCATCATAGTGGGGATCTTCCATGACCTTATCAATGCAACAAATATTCTAGGACATTATTATATTATAGTCATGTAGAACAATGAACAATATATAATAAGTGAACATTCATGTAATCAAAGTACAAAATAGTTGGTTCTCAGGACACCAACCCTTACAAACTCCCACTTGGACTAGAACCAACTGCCTACAACTTTTAGTCCGCTAGACCTCACATGATGATCATGTTTCTGCTGAGTCAAGGATTTAGTCAAGGGGTCTACCACATTGTCTTCTGTGGAAATATTGCTCACTACAACTTCACCTCTCTGATAAAAATCCCTCAAGAGATGATACTTCCGAAGTATGTACTTTGTCCGCTGATGTGACCTTGGCTCTTTTGCAAGTTCCACCACTGTAGTATTATCACAATAGAGTATGATAGGATCTTTACTGCTCAGTACTACATCCAGCTCTTGGAAAAAGCTTTGCATACATACTGCTTCTTTAGCTGCCTCAGAAGCTGCGATATACTTGGACTCTGCTGTAGAATCTGCCACCACACTTTCCTTTGAGCTATTCCAGCTCACTGCACCTCCATTCAAACTGAATATGTATCCAGTCTGCGACTTCATGTCATCTTGATCAGTTTGGAAACTAGCATCTACATGTCCTCTAATGACTAGTTCATCATCTCCTCCATAAACCAGGAACATATCCTTAGTACGCCTCAGATACTTAAGGATAGTCTTGACTACCATCCAATGGCGGTCTCCTAGATCAGCTTGATATCTGCCTACCGCACTTAATTCATAAGAAACATCTAGCCTCGTACATAGCATAGCATACATGACTGACCCAATCGCGGATGCGTAAGGGATACTTACTATTCTCTTTCTTTCCTCATGTGTCTGAGGACACATTTTCTTGGAAAGATGAATGCCATGTGAAACTGGAAACAATCCCCTCATGGACTGTTCCATACTGAATCTCTTCAGTATCTTGTCAATGTATGTACTTTGACTCAGGCCTAGAATTCTCTTGGATCTATCACAATGGATCTTGATCCCAAGAATATATGTTGCCTCGCCCAAGTCTTTCTTGGAGAAGCATTTATTTTACCATTCCTTAACCGGCTGTAAGACATGTACTTCGTTTCCAATTAGTAATATGTCATCAATATATACTATTAGAAAAACAATTGCACTTCCACTAAACCTTTTGTAGACACAAGGCTCACATTCATTCTTAACAAATCCAAATTCTGTTATGGCTTCATCAAAACGAATGTTCCATGACCTTGATGATTTCTTTAATCCATAAATGGATTTATGCAACTTGCATACCTTGTTGGCATCCTTTGGAGTCACAAACCCTTCAGGTTGTGTCATGTAGACATCTTCCTGGAGGTTCCTGTTAAGGAATGTTGTTTTGACATCCATTTTCCAAATTTCATAGTCATGGTAAGTGGCAATGGCCAATAGAATTCTGATGGATTTCAGCATCTCAACCGGTGAAAAGGTTTCATTATAGTCAATTCCTTAACGCTGCCTAAAACCTTTGGAAACCATTCATGCCTTATAGGTGCTAAATTTCCCCTCCATGACCAGTTTCTTCTTGAATACCCATTTATTACCAATAGGCTTTACATCAACTGGAAGATCTACCAAAATCCAGAATTGGTTTTGGTACATGGAATACATTTCAAAATTCATGGCTTCTTTTCACTTGGCAACGTTTGTAACTTCAACTTCTTCCTTTTAGGTAAGAGGATCATCATTGTCAACCAATAATGAGTCACCATCCTCAGTGACAAGAAAACCATATCATTCTGGTTCTCTCACCTCTCTCATGATCCTACGCAGTTCTTATGTCTCTGGAACAGATTTTTCTTCCACGGGGCTTTGTGGAATATGTTCCTGTACCAACTCCTGTGTATCTTGATCCTCAACTTCATCGAATTCTATCTCACTCCCACTATCTCTTTTGGATATGTGCTCCCTCTCAAGGAATATGGCATGTCTTGCCACTGTAACCTTTTTGTCTGAGGGGTTATATAGGTAATATCCCCTTGTTTCCTTAGGATATCCTATAAAGATACACTTTGTGCCTCAGGGTGAAAGTTTGTTACCTGAAGAGGCCTTAACAAATGCTTCACTACCCTACACATGTAAATTCGATAACATGGATTTGCGTCCACTCCATAACTCATATGGAATACCATTTATCGATTTAGTTGGTACTTGGTTTAGTATGTGTGCTGCTATTTGTAATGCATATCCCCAAAAGGATAATGGAAGATTCGCATGACTCGTCATTGATCTCACCATGTCCAAAAGGGTGTGGTTCCTCCTTTCACTTACACTATTCCACTGAGGTGTGTAAGGAGGAGTGAGTTGATATAGAATCTCAAACTCCTGTAAGAAATCAATGAATTCTTGATTAAGATATTCTCCTCCTCTGTCTGAGCAGAGTTTCTTAATCTTCTTACCAAGATGGTTCTCAACTTCATTCTTGTATTCTTTGAACCAATCAAAAGAATCTGACTTATACCTCATTAAGTAAATATATCCATATCGACTAAAATCATCAGTAAAAGTTATGAAGTATGAGAACCCACCCCTTGCTTCAAATGGAAATGGTCCACACACATCTGTGTGAACTAATTCTAGAAGTTCTTTAGCCCTTTCACCTTTCCCACTAAATGGGGCTTTGGTCATTTTGCCTTGTAGACACGCATGACATACACCAAGTGGTTTTAGTTCGAAAGAATCTAAATACCCATCTAGATGTAATTTTTTCAAACGTTTCTCATTGACATGACCTAGCCGATGATGGAAAAGTTGGGTGTGGTATGAGTCATGTGAATTAACTTTTTCATTGATTTCCATTACTTGGTTTGTGTAGTCTAACACATAAAGGTATTTATATAAATGTGCCCTACCAAAACAAATGTTATCTTTATAAAAGTAGCAACATTCATTTCCAAACTTGAACATGAATCCATTAGTATCTAATCTGGATACTAAAATAATGTTTTTAGTAACAGAAGGAACATAATAACAACCCTTTAACACCAAGATCATTCTAGTTGGAAATGTGAGGTGGTAGTCCCCTATAGCTACAGCAGCAAGTCTGGCTCCGTTGGTTGCTCGTAGATCTACCTCACCTCGATCAATCTTTCTGAATCTACTTGGTTCCTGTATTTGGATATATATGTGAGCACCACAAGCAGTATCTAATACCCAATTGATATAAACAGATAGATTGCATTCGATAAAAAAACACCTGAAGCTTCCCCTTGCTTCCTTGGTTGGGTGCAGTTTTTCTTCTAGTGGCCCTTCTTGCCACATGCGAAACAAACAGCCTCCTGTTCTCTTGCCTCCCCTTTGATTTTTCTTTTCTTGTAAGGCCTTGAAAAATATTTGGGCTTAAATCTATTCACCTTTCATTTCCTTTTATTCACCAAGAGGACAGAAGGCTTTTCACGCTTCATGTCATTGTCCACTCGGTGAATGAGGATAAGAAGATCAGACAGAGACTTCTCAATATTGTTCATGTTGAAGTTCACAAAAAAGTTAGAGAAGCTCTGGGAGAGTGATGCAAAAATTAGATCGGTACCCAGTGCTTCAGGGAGTTTAAACCCTAGAACCTCCAAGCGTTCAATGTATCCAATGATCTTGACAACATGAGGCCCAGATGGGGCACCCTATCAAAGCTTTCTCTGTAATAGAGCCTTGGAGATCTCAAACCTTTCATGTCTTTCTCTCTCCTGGTATAGACCACGGAGGTGATCGAGCATGCTATAGGCATCCATGTCTTCATGAGACTTCATGAGATGACTAGAAATTGATGATAGCATCAAACATTGAATGTCGAGGGCATCGTTCAAATGTTAATCATAGACCAAGAAATCTTCATCACTTTCCCATTGGGTGGGTGAATCATGAAGTGAGGACTCCAACACGTAAAACTTTCATTCATGGTGTAGGATAACCCGAAGGTGCATAAACCATTCCTGAAAGTTACTGCCGGTGAGGATATTGTATTTGTCCAGAATTGATCGCAGAGAAAAAGTGGTTGATGAGTTTGTCATTTCGATTCTACAAATTAAAAGATCAGATTTATTAGTACTTTATTGATTACATTTTTATGAGAAATAATAAATTTTGTTAAGTCTCCCACTATTTTATCAAGTCCCAATGGCCCTCACCATTGAACTCGGAATGTCCAGTTTCTTTGACATTCTAGTGGCAAGGATCCATATTCCCCTTCACATAACCCCAATAAGGGTTGGTCAAGCTATTTGAAGGCATTTAGGTAGGCAGGTCTTTGCCAACTGTGAGCTTAAAGTTCCTTTATATGTTGAGTAAACTCCCCAATCCTGAAATCCTGACTTGGATTTCCTCAACTCTTACCTCCAATATTACATCAAGTCTAGCAAGGGATACTCCTCTTGATGTAATATGGTTAATTCAACCTGAAACCTTTCATAAGGGCTTCCTTTATAAAAGTAAGTGTCCCAATAAGGGTTGGTCAAACACATAGTTTTATTGAGTCTTGCCCTTAATCAAGTAACGGAAGGCTTAGTCTGACTTAATATGGTATTTGAGGTATTTTATTATTTATGTGTAATTTTGCATTATCACATGCTTGTTAATGTTAAGTGATGCTTTCTTAAGTGATTAACCATGTTCTGATAATGTTTACGCATAGTCCTATTTTTATTTTATTCCATCTTTTCATGCTTGTTTATTTCATTAATTATGTGATCACAACAACACATACATAATAAATAAACCATGCAATCAGACAGGAATAAAATAAGATGGTATGATCATAAGATTCTATTGGTTAGCTTATCTAGCAGTTTGATAAACTAACCCTGGCCTAGGGAAAAACACCTTGAATAGGTGGTTCGTGTTATGCATCTCCCACCTGTCCACCTTTTTATCTTCTTGGGTTGGTTTCGCCTCAGCTTCGGATTTCGAACCGTCTCCTTTGGCTTGGGAGATCCTCCATTACATGGGGTTTACATTAAATAAACCATGGGCACGCAGGCCCTACATTTTATTGGAAGAAGGATCGCAGGCCAACGAATTTAAATTAAACAAATTTAAATGAAACCATACACACATACAAAGGGTCTTTAGTCTAGCTCATGATCATCCATAGCATGCAACAACATTTACGCATATTTAGAATTCAAATTATTTTAATCGTTATATTTATTCAAGATAATTCGCGCTTGAATTCAATTAATTATGATCTTATAATTAATCAATTCTTTATCTTAAATTCCTTTCTAAATTTCCTTGAGATTCTTCTCATCCATATCCCTTGTACAAGTATTTTTACTTTTGGAGGAAACCTAGTGAAATTTCTGGAAAGTACACGGCGTGTAGTTTATATTTACACGGTGTGTATTTCTTTTCACCTTTTATACAAAGTACACGCCGGGGGCTTTGGCATGTTCTCTATACTTTGGAAATTTTGGAGTACACGGCGTGTACTTCCATGTTACGCGGTAACCGGCCTGGCGATCCCGTGTACATGGTACGCGGCTTCTCCTTTGTACACAGTTTCACTTGGGCCGGATTGGACTACATGGTGTGTTGCTCCAACATACACGCCATATATTCCGGTTCCCACACGATGTTTAATTCTGGTCAACACGGGGTGTTAAATACTTAGGTGTAATCAATTCACACGGTGTGGTTTGGCGGACCAGTATCGGTTCGTTGAACCTAAGTACACGACGTGTAGTTTTTCATTACACGCCGTGTATTCCTGTGTTGTATAGACAGAAAGAGAGGCTCCTCCGGATGAGTTACTCCTTTTTATTTTAATAAAAATTAAAATTAAAAAGTCTTTTATGTGATGTGAATCGAGAAATGAAGGAGGAATAAAAGATCTCATTTATTCAGATTTATCGAACGATTTATTTCGAATTGAATAAAATATAAATGCGTAAATTATCAAAAAAAATTAAATAACTATAATCAACGTTGTAACCTCACTCTGATACCAATTGAAGGTTCTGGGTGCAGCGGAAGTGCGTGGGTGGATGTGCCCACTTGCCTTTTTTTCATTAACAATGATCAATCCATGATCAATATGACGATAAATGCCAGTCTCGATGAATCGAATCACAGAAATGAACAAAGAAAATAAAAGTCCCAAAACCACAAAGTAGGATCGTTACAGGTTGATTATAATTAATTTAATCAATTGAAAAGAAATAAATTTTTAGTGTTATTTCTTTGTTGATTTTCTTGATCACGTTCCAATGTGATTCGTCATTGCATCGCAGAAGCCAAGTATAGACTTCCTCTAGTGGTGATCCACATGTGCACCTCATATCTCTAGACATCGCTAAAGGAGTCTCTGAGTGCTAGCATGGAGAAACCTTTGCTTGCGTTGTCCGCCTTAGATCGTCTTGATCTGATGGAATAGGATCTCTCTCGGTCTTGAGAGCGTTCTTGGAGGAAGAGGTTATTTAGGCCTTGAAATAATTCTCCAGAATTGTTGTGCACAACGATTCTCTTGTGTGTAAGGAAAAGAGTTGGGGTTGTGAGGATATTTATAATTAGGTTTGAGGTTTGTAGAGTTATGACAATAAATAAACGCATTACGCGTTTTATTTATTTCATTAACTCTCTTTTGAAAACCACATGTCAAGTCATTAATTCCTTAACATGTGCCCGCACTGATTATAATAAATATCATTTAATAAAATGATATTTCCTCAAAATCCTGACTGGAAAAAATACAGGGCGTGCATTAATAAATACACAGCGTGTACTTGTTTTTCATTGAAAACTACATAGAGTGTACATTCAATGTACACAACATGTATATCTTGTTTTCATTTATTCATTTCCTTTCCAAAATTAAAACTACACGACGTGTACATTTAATAATACATGGCGTGTACTTGTTTTTCAAAATAAAACTACACGGCGTGTAATCATTGATACACGACGTGTACTTGTTTTATTTTATTATTCCTCCAACATTAAAACGATTTAGGCTTACTTGAATAATTATTAAACCACATATGGGAATAATCTTTATTCTACTTGAGATACTTGGATACACTTAGTGTGTGACCCTCTAGGACTCTTTCTCGTTGGCATTAGGCGGGCTTGCCTAAAGTCCAAGATTACTGTCTATAAATGGGTCAAGGCACCCAAGAGAAAGAATTTGACATCGCATTGACGTATCACATCATACGAATTCTTACTGTGTAATTTAATCCCTTTGTCTCGATATCTCATCAAGCAGGTTTCATGGAAGTATCATAAACCTATATGCTTGATCTATCGTTCTTTGACTACCTGAAATAAACTCATCGTTTACACCATGGCCATGGAATTTAATGCGACAGTTCTATTTCAATCAAAGGGTTGAGATATCAACTTCCATAAATGGAAGGTACAAATCCTTCCTCGACTTATCTATTAACAACATGTCACTCGTGACGCACCCAACGTACCCTACTTCCCGCCAACTGTCTACATGACGGTTTTCATCAGTAAATCTAATTGAGTGAGTCATGACATGAGTTAATGATAATATTCAAGTCTAATGACCATTACACATGCTTGTAGATAGCAATGTCCTATGACACCAAGACATGCAAAATTGATAATGGATGGTCTGTTCTCATAATCTCACATCTTGGAGATTACCAAGTGCGAACTCCATGATAGAGAGTCTCGTCTTCTTATGAGTACTCACACATGACGGTCTGTATACTATGTGTCCTATCATAGTTTTTCATCCAACTGTAGAAATTTATTTAAGAATATTGTTATAGAATTTCAAGGTTCTCATCATAGTGGGGATCTGCCATGACCTTATCAATGCAACAAATATTCCAGGACATTATTATATTATAGTCATGCAGAACAATGAACAATATATAATAAGTGAACATTCATGTAATCAAAGTATAAAACAATTGGTTCTCAGGACACCAACCCTTACATGTCCTAGGTTTCACATGTACACCCTTGAGGTGGTTAGGATTTGGATGTAACATTCATCATAACATTCTCAAAGACATTCTAGGATCAATTTGAAGATGTATAATTAGTAGTTTGTTTATTTATTTGTTCATATAGTTTATTTATTTATTTATATTGAGAATTTCACATGAAAATACACTTCATAGACTTGTTATGTATGAGACTTCATTGGTGGTTCCTTACTAAGTTATTTACTCACACCCTTATCGAGTAGCCATGGTTCTTGGGTACCTGAACATGCCTCTCATTAATGCAGGAATAGGTTGGACATAGTATCGATGGTGCATGATCGAGTAGGATAGTTCAGACAGGTTGAAGAAGTGGATGATTCTAGGATTAGGGATTATAGTAGGGAATCTAGTGTATTTTTATTTCAAAATTTTATTTGAATATGTGATCATCTCGGTGGGAGATCGTCCTTGTATGAAAACACTACTTACAAATTATATTTATTACTGGTTTTTTTATTATTTCTGCATACTATAATTATTTACTACTATGTATAATGTTTTGTTATTTTTTATTATTGAACACTTTGATATGGGGGTATAGTCACCCCATGGTACTACCTGAGACCCTCATTTCTTATTGGAAACCACTGGCATATGGGGAGGTATGATGTTGGTCATGTGGTGAACTGGTATGGTTACTTTTTATAAAGTGATCTGATTTGAGGTGTCACAAACTAGTATTAGTGCTTGTTTTTATCTTGGTATTTCTATTTAGGATTTGTTATACTAGATAATTAAGAGTGTGCTTGAGCATGTGATGGATATCAGAATGGTGTGTCGAGAACACCAATTACGGTAGGTTGTCTATGTTACCAGGGATGGGATTGATCTTTTTTTCAATGTTATGGTTGTGTTTTATTTTTTCCTTGGGTGATTAAACTTTGGTTTGGATTTGATGATTTATTATGGACTCCTAGTTCTTAGCCTGTTGGAAAAAGGATAGTGATTTTATTTTGGATCTTGTCCTATAGAGGAAAGAGGTGTCTCATGAATCATATCAAGGATGTAGGATTTTAATGACATATAATACTACTAGTGTGTGATTTCACTAATGACTAAGGATCATTTTTTTAAAGTGTCAACAACTACTCATACAAAATTTTCCCATATTAGTAATTGGTGGCATTATACTTAGCTGATCTAAATTGCATATGTATTTTCTTCTAATGGTGGGTCATGTGGATCTATGGAGAGATGATAAATGATGAAAATTATACATTCAATCGATGAAATGGATATATATTGACCCTATTTGGCTGGTACAAGCATTATATTCCTTATTAATGAGCACTTGGTAGGTGAATTTAGTTTTGATGCTAGTTCTAAAAAGGTAAATTGGATCAGCTATTTAAAATTACAGTAATAACTTGTATGGTATTTTTCTATATAACTCGGAATGGTATTATAAATAACCAACCCATGTTACTATGGTGACATGACAAGGATTATAGGAGATCGATGTCATTATGTGGGTGCTGATAAAAGAGACTGTGATCATTGAGGTGTTGACTCCCATAGGTAGAGGACCAGTAGGTATAGGTATAAGATTATTGATTCTCGAGGGGATATTCCCATATATAGATACCCAGTGAGGGTAGGTACCCTTTTGGTGGTTATTTGGAACATTATTCCTTAGCTTTGTACCCTGAGTGGGTTTATTTTGTTCAGGTTTGGTTGTTTAAAGTGATCGGTAACAACCTATATGGTGTTTTCCCATATATATTGGAATGTAACTATATATAACTAAACCATGTGATGGTGGTTCGCTGGATATGGATATCCATAGGGAGATTTTGGTTGAATTTATCCTTTAATTTTGGTTATTTAAAGTTTTAGTGATAGCCTATATAGTGTTTTCTTGTATATCTTGGAATGGAATTCTATATAACCAAACCTCATGTTTATAGTTCCTTGACATAGATCTTGTAGATTGATTTTATTATGTACTTATAACCCTTCATGATACCTATTTTTTCAGTTAGGCAAGAGATTCTAGTACTTTGGGATAGGGATAAGGAGGTAAATTAGTCGATCATTTTGTTTAAGAAGAAATATGTTTCCCTACTATTGTCGAGATATGTTATGCAAGGGTAACCTGTGATATGAATTAACCTGGGTTGGTGTATTTCTTAGAGACATATTCATAGGTAGGTGATATCATGTGTGTGATTTAGGTATGGTAGTGCATTGGAGTTTTTCAATGATTAACACCTTGGGTGCTAGTACCTTGGGTATCAAGGTTTAGTTTCAAGGGCAAGACCAATATGATGTATGGCCATGTGTATTTTGGGATGTTTATTATCCGTGTGTTTAGTTAATGGGTGAAAACTCATGATTGGAACATCACCATAAGGTGGATAATCATGTGGTTGAGGTTGAAATACTTTAGACCAAGGATGGGAACCTATATTGCTAGAATGATGTTGTGAGGTGGGAAGTCATTTGATGGATCATGGCACAAGTAAGGTGCCTAATTTTGAAGAGGAGTTCCAAGGAAGCTTCTAGTTTGGAAAGACTAATGTGCCATAGAGTACAGTCATCCTAGTCTTGATGATGTATGAATTGTGAGACTATGATTCAGGTGATGGATCAGGCGGTATGGGGTTTTACACATGTTATATAGGATGTAATGATAATGGTATGTTCTAGTTGCATGTGGTGCCCATTTAAATTATAAATCGATGAGTGTACGGGTGTGAGTTGAGGACCAATTAAGTCGATGAAATGATTGTGGGTTTGGTTTCCCAAGGTTCTTGATTATATATAAAATAATCCTTTATGGTAGATGGGATGTCAGAAGTGTATCAGGTGTGGTGGAACAGCTGATCTGGAATTAAATTCTAGATAGGTCTGTGATAAGAAAGTTTGGCTTAGAAGGAGAAATATGTGGGTGATGTTGGAACATATTGATGTGAATCTTGAGGATTGGTATAAGTAAATCCATATTGTGGGGAGACCACCATGGGTTGTTAGAAGATGACCCTTATGTGGAAATGTTCATTGTCATAACATGATTGGTCATTATATGATTGTAGTGTCATTTAGATATTGGTGAGTAAATGGGTATGGATCCAACTATATTACATCATAAATGTAAATTATGAATTACCACATGCTATTGGGTGAATTTGGTGTTTTGGAACAGAGCTCAAGGTGGTTTATATGGGATTTGAGTGGGTTTTGGATTGGGAGTGCATCTACGTGTGTGGAATGAAATTATAAAGGTTTGGTGGATCGAGGATCTGACTATGGAGTTACACCAGAAGTAAAGAATAGACTTCAGTGAGCATGTTATACAACCAAGGGGTGCATCTGGGAGAACGATCACTGGGTTTGGGGGTTTGGAATACATTGGTGGTTGAATCCAAGAATTTCTAGATTAGTTAACCAGAGGCTATTCAACTTGTGTTTTCCTATATATTTGAATATGGCGAGATAGTAACTGCAATGAGTAGGTTTTATAGGATGAAATGGGAGTGTATCAATATTTTTTCAGGTCTTTTTAAGGATTAATTTGGTACATATAAGTTTTGATCTTGTCCAATTGGAATTCAAACATTTCAAATAAAAATCAAGAACCATGAGTGGTGTTCTCATGTGTGATCAATTATGGTGATTTGGAGACCATTTTAGCTATGTTATTGGAATAATAGACGTGTTTTGGTAGAAAATTATAATAGTATATGTTTTGTGGCTCAGAATTGGCCAATGTAAGTTGAGTTCCGTGGTGGGTAGTTCCATTAACCTAATGGATGTGTACATTAATAGATTTTTGGTATTTTTTATAGTAGTTTGAGATAACACAATCTTGATGGTTTATATGATGAAATAATCATGTCATGGGGTGGACAGTCTCAGGTAATAGTCATTTATGTATTTCTATGGTCGGTTCGAGTGTTGTCTCAGTCATTTAGGAATTTGATGCCTTATGTTAAAAGTGGTGCTTCATGAGAACAGGTGGATGATCAAGGATGGAATAAGGACATTGATCATGGTTTGGAGATAGGGTTAGGTTTGAATGTTTTTTTGGATGACCAATAAGACTTCTCAAGGATGTGAAGTGTTATGGTGGGTTGTTTTTAAGGTCTCATGTTTGTATGATCGTTTGAAATTCAAGAAGAAATTGAATTTTTGAATTAGTGTCCCAATCATTTTGAGAACCATAATTTTGAATTAGGTTCTAAGTATTATAACACCTCAAGGGAGGTGTTTTAAACTTTTATGGGGACTCGATGGATCTCTTGGGGGATTAGGGATGCCTCGAGAGTGGCTAAGGAGGTTGTTATAGCATTGGATACATGGCTAGGATTTTGTAACCACCAACTAGTCAGTGGTCTATACCGAATATCAGGTTGGGGTAGTAAATGGTCAAAATGACTCTTATACTCCCCCCCCAGAGTTTTAAAGGGTAATACCCCCTTCTTTTTTCCCTATAAAACACATGGTTGGGGTTTTCTCCTCCCTTATCTTCGTCTTCAGGCCCCACCAAGGGGGAGATCTTCTTGATTTTTTCTAGAAATTTGAGGTAGGTTTCTCCCTCTGTCAATCTATATTGTCTCCCACCTCCTCTTATTCTAATTTCTATTTCTCCAGGTTAGGGATTTGTTTTTTATTCCACTTAATCATGGTGGAATCGTCCAAGTACGATGGGGATTGAACTTAACTAGGAAGAGGGTGACACAGGATGTCATCTACACATGGTGGCTCGCCATTCCATTAAGGTATGTCACCACAGTAAATTTTCAAATCTTTTAAGATTAATTTAAATTAAATTAATAGATGTTTTGATATTATTGGTTATTTATTTTTCTGATTTTTAGGTCGGGGGTATGTCAAGAATTTTTGGAAAGCAATTTGTGGTGGTTCTTGTGCAATGAGATCGATCGGTGAGAATTTGGGCATTGTGCCTATTTGGATTAAATAGTTTAATTAATTATGGTTTGTTATAATTAATTAATTATAATTTGATTATAATTAATTAATTGTGGTGGTTTAGTTATGATAAAGGGCCTCAAATGTATTGTACGATCTTGGATAGGCCTTGATAGTTGTTTCCATCCCTTAAAAATAAATTGGAAAGGCTTTAGTTAATGGTAGGTGGTCACTATGCATCTTCCCTTGATATTATTCATCTGTTATATGTATTCGGTATGCACAAGCCTACCAATTTGGGTGGTTGGAATCTTTTAAATTTTTTAATTTTCTTAATAAATGCTTGAGTTTATGTTTGTATTGTATAAGGTATTGGGTACACTAATTTAACCTTTCACATCATATGGAAATCTCAACCATCGATGGATGATAATATAAAGTGAAATGTATTCATTGGGATGCATGGACATAAGGATGGACATGAAATATGCCTCAGAGCTGATGGAACATTAATTTGAACTTGGGGTGAGAATTCCTCTCCCACTGGGATATGACGGGTTGGGTGATTAGACCCTGTGAAGAATGATGAACAGGTTAGGTGTTTGGACTAACCTAGGATGCATAGAAAAAGGTAATGGGCATGAGGCCATCTCCCTAGTGTGATTTTCCTAGGAGGTTGAGGATTCCTTAATGAGATTTATGTGGACCTAATAGGTTACTCTATGAATTATTACCATCACAAGAGGTTGAACTTGGGAATGGGTAGAGATGGTAATGGGTATTACCTTAGAACTCGTATCAACAATGTAAGCCCAAGGGTGTAAGGATGATGAAGAGGATATTGGACATTCTGCCAGACCCTATTTTGTTTTTAATTTATTATTGTTATAGAATGATATTTTCCAAGATTCCTAGAAATATCTCAGTGATACTAATAGTGACTTGATGTCCTGAGGTTCTCTGGAATAACCTATTGACATAGATGAGAACCTGGGCTGCTCAGTGTGTTGGGATCTGATCTCACTATATATTGGAGGAGGATTCCTAGCTCGGCTAGAATCCACTAATGTAGTTGTTGTGAGATTTTATGTATAGAGGTATTATCTAGGATCTATCATTAGATCTCAATGATTTTTTATGCATATGAATGCCTAGGATGGTAGGGATTCCTCTAATTTTTTGATATCATTGTGAAGGCCTGGGTATCGAGATTAGAATGACAATATCAGTACACTATTGTGAATTCCCATAATGCCTAGGATTAGAATGGTAGTATGAGGTATAAAGTGGTATTATATCCTAAATAATAGATGTTTTACATCTCAAGGGATATGGTTGTAACCCCCTCGATTGATTCCTAGTATACCCCCTAGGATCGGGTGGACGCACCCCTGTTGGTTCGGTTGTAGATATTTGAGTTTTTGGATGCCTAAGAGATTGAACCTGGGATCTAGGAAGGGTATTCACATTGATTTCTTAGGTCTACCAGGAATCATTCACACTTATAAATATAGGATTTCCTATGGTTCCCCATTCTAGGAATCATTCATTAGACAAACATTGAGAACACCCAAATATTATTGTGGGGTTTATCCTGAGGTCTCGATGATGAGGGGTTCTTGGTGACTCCCTCAGGACCACTAATAATTATGATAGAAGTGTGGGAATGGGATCCCCAATGAGTTAAAAGAGGTTACCTTGAGGCTATGTTCATGCTCAATGACACTTTGGTGTTGGTTGAGGTAGGTATGGTTGATCTAGTTCATGGACCTAAGGATTGAGGATGGATTTTAGGCTTGGACCATGCTTCATGTATATGCCCTTGGGGCAGTTGGGATTTAGTTGGCATGGTCAACGTGACATGATCAAAGACATTCCAGCATCTATCCAAAGTATGTATGATTTTTAGTTTTTTTATTTATTTATTCCTATAATTTATTTATTTATTTTTGTTGAGCATGTCACATTAACATACACTATATATACTAGTTATATAAGAGACTGTATTGGTTCTACCCTAATGACTTATGTACTCACACCCTGATCAATCAGAAATGGAACTTAATTACTCTAGAAGACCTCTCACTAATGTAAAAACAAGTTTGGCAGAGGTCTGGTAATTCATGATCGAGTAGGATAGCTCATATGGGATTGGAGACTGGGATGAGGTGGGGCTTGGGGATTATAATAAGGCCTCTAATGAATTTTTCTTTTATTGTTTTATTTGTATATATGATAATATCAATGAGTGATCATCCTTTTATGACAGTACTACTTTTTCATTAAATTTATTATTGATTTTTGTTTATTTCTTCAACATACTATGATTATTTACTATTATGTATAATGTTGGGTTATTTGATTGTTATTGCACACTATAATATGGGGTATATTCTTCCAAAAAAACTACCCTAACCCATGATATTGGTTATAATACTCTATAGTAAAGGGTGTCATACCTGATTTCATATTTTGAACTAATCTGGTTATTTTTTATAGATTGATCCAAGCCGAGTCCTTACATTATGTTTCAAGAAAATAAGTTACTATTTATCAGAAGAATGTTTGAGTTAATTTATATAAAAAGTCAAATTATTATTTATTTATCCTCAATATTACCTGTATCATTATTACTGAAAGTTTATAATGATTCAAGTTTAATTTCACACGTGAAGTTTCTAGACAGAGACAGTTTATACGAAATTAAAATAGTGAAAAGTTCGAAGTTATAATGATTAGAGTTGTGGAAATACATAATTGAAGCTATGAATTGGTGAATTTATAATAATTATAAAAAATAAGTATGAAGGTAATGTAATGATTGGATATAGACCTTGTAACTTTAGTGGAAGAAGATTTCTCCAGTTCACCAGACAGAATAGTAGAAGGAAAATATAATTAGACAAAGTTTTTAAGGAATTTTCTAGAGAAAATCAAGTTTATTAGACAAATATGATTGGATGGATAAATCTATAAATTTAAATCGAATATAGAAATCCATTTCTATTATATGAAATTTTTTATAATTTTGATCAAAAATACTTCCAAGGGTTCATTAGATAGATAAGTATTGGATGGAGAATTATGATGTCATCAGACTAAGAAATTCAACATCCATAAAACAAATAATATCATATAGATAAGTGTTAAAGAAGTTTTGGATGGAGAAAATATTGTTAATACTACTAGATATATAAATCTTGGCTTTACTAGAATGATTCTATTGGACATATAGGATCTTACAAATAATATTATCAATAGACAGAGGTTTAAAGAACATTATATAAACTTTGTAAAGTCAATAATAGTGATGATATTGAGTTGTTATTTAAAAAATCATAAATCTATCCAAGATTTAAGGAATATTTGAATAGATGGTTGATGTTTTGTTTTGAGGAAAATTTTATTAAGAAAGTTGACTATGAAGTTTCATAATTATTGAAGTCGATTAAACAAAAATTGAGTTGATTGGGAAATTTGAAATTGGATCTCATGCTTCCTCCATAATTTTTATAGGAAGTATAACTATATAAAGGGGCACGGGATCTTCATGAGTCATTTTTTTGGATATTTTAAGATATTGGTATTTCTTAATTTTTCGCAGCATGAGTGTCTAACCAAGAAATTTCATGGTTAAAGAAAAGAAGCACCAAATAGAGATGTACCAGAAACTGGTGCATCAGAAAGAGAATCATCAGATATTGGTGTATCATACTGAATTATAATATACTAAGGTACATCAGATGGAGGTTCACTAGAAAAATAGTTACTAGATGAATAGGTACTAGATAGAGAAATTCTAGACAAATTTTGAGTGTGAAGATTTCAATTTTTTATATTTATTTGGATCTAAAATATAAGAAAACTTTGTAACTGGTGAGAGCCAATATAATTTACTATCAAGAGATAGAAAGATATTTATTGGATTTGGCTCATTTTTATTCACTCTATTGTATCATATATATTCATGGATTGATGGGTATAATAGCCTTGAACCAACACTTTCTATTTCGGTATTAAAAACATAACCTTTACATTTCTGGATTTGATATCGATAAACATGACTCAAATTTAGCCATCCAAAGTATAAAAAATCAAACATAAATATTGGATCACTTATATACCCAAGTAATTTTTAGGTTTAGAGTTTTATAGAATTAGAAAAAAAACACTTATATAATAATACCCATATCTTATAGTGATCACTTTTCGTATTATACCTAACTTTTCTTATTTCAAAAAAAATCTTAAACAACTCTCATAAAATCATTTACACATGAAACATGTCTAGACATAATTCATTTAACATCATTCATTATAAACTTAGGAAATGTAAAACATAATAAGGGTGAGCTCAAATTATCAGTAAGGGTAAACATAAGAATTAACAATTGAATGTTATCAGTGAGCATAAAATGATCATAAGGGTGTGATGAAATAATCAAAGTGAATGATCTTAAAATAAAATAATTTATAGCCATAAAAAATTTAACATTTCAGTCACAGTGTCTGGTGGAGAAGGATCAACCAAAAGGTGACTATAACAGGGTAGTTGAGGTTACACATGGTCTGGAATTGGGGAGGAACATTATGGCTCCCCAGGCTGAAATGGACGAATCATTCAGACCTGAGGGGTGCTCACTATAGCAGGCGGAGGTTCATGTACAGACCCAGGTGATGGGGAGTAAGGATACAGTGGAGTACAAGGCAGTTGGTGGGGACTTTCCTGTTGAGGCTTCTGGTTCGGATAGTGTTGTCTTGATGAGGGTAATGGAATCAGAAAAGGAGGTCATCCATTCAAGTGATGGGTAATTTTCCCAGGTTAAGTACTCTCGTAGTGTTGGTAGGAAAGCAGTGGGTGAGACCCAAGTGGTAGGTGTTGAGGAGGATCCTAGCAGAGCCTCTTGTGGGTAGGTGTCCAGAGGCAGTGGGGACCTACACAAGGGAAGGCAAAGGTCTTCACTGGATGTGGAGGTCCACAACTCAGCTAGTAAAAAAGGGATTTATTATTCAGGTAAACAAAATTCTATTCTGGTGAAGAATAGATTTGATGGCCTCAGTTCAAATGGGGATTTCATGGAGGGGACCATTGAAGCGAGTAGGAGTGCTTTTGTAGGGGAAATCAGTCTGAGGATTAATAAGAGTAACAGGGGGAGGAAGGGTAATAAGGAATAATCCTCCTTACCTCCTCCCTTGAATATTCATTCAGCAACAAATAAAATGGATGAGAATATGGAAAGTGAGGCCATGTGTCAGAAATCACCTGGCCAACCTGAACTTTCCTTGGATTTGATTCTTAGTTCGAAGGATGAGGTGACAGAGTGGGTACTTTTTATAAATTCCTTGGAAGAGAAAGTAGCCAAAATTATGGTTTAAGACATTGAAATGAATCTAAGTGAGGAACAATATTCTTAGGTTGACAAACAGGACACGATACTAGTTGGGGGTTTCAATAAGGGGTTGATCAGACTTTATGAGTATATAGAGGTCTAGGATAAACTAACCTCTGCATTTGAGGTCTTTATAAGTGAAGAGTCACACTCTCAGTTATCCGCTATTTCCTAGAAGTTGTTTAGGGATATGGATTTTTGAAGAATTATATTTTTCTTAAATGATGCTGCTTTATCCTTTTCTATTTAATACTTGTTTTCTCACTCTCATGCTCCCTAGCTCTTGAGGTGAGGTTTATTCTCAGTTTGTGCGGCTGGAGGGGTTTTGGGTGTTTCTTTTCCTACATTTTTTTGTCCTACTTCAGATGGGGTTCATAGCATGAGGCCACCACTTCTGCGTGGCACTTGGAGTGGAAGACTGAGAGGGTATGGCCTGACCATCAGTTTCGTGCCCGTGCATCCTTGAACAGGACTGGTTGTCGAGTCCTCATGCTTGGTGGGGGCCTGATCATGATGTAGCTACTGGGGCGAGGTAGGACATGTTTTGTTTGAGTTATTCTATGCTGTTGATTTGGTTATTTTTATGGACTCGGGGGTTCTCACTTTTCCGTTAAAAGTGATTTGATAATAAAATAAAAAATAATTTTCAGTCATATCAGGATCACCCATTATATAAGATATATCAGAAACCCATCAAATAATATGTATCAGGATCACCCACTATCATATATAATTTCCAATTACCATACACTAATATAACACATGGAATATTTCATTTTCATTATCAATATTTTAGCAACAGCTTCCATTCATTTATAACTTGATTTACCCATGAAATAGGGATGAGTTTCATGACAATCTATTTAAAAAATCATAATCCTTTTAGAAAAAGTATAAGGAATGTATCATTGGAACATATATAAATTTTATCATAAAAAACAATAAAGTATATTTTTATAAATTAAAAATACATTTAAAATAACATTCAATACATTTATTTGAAAATGGGGAAAATATACTTTTCTTTTGATAATATTTTATAAAAAAACTAGAATAGTTGGAAAAAAAATTCTTTTAAAATAACCACGTAAACTTATAAATGAATATTAAAATCATATAAATTTCATTATGGTGGTAAAATATATTCATGTCGTAAACATTAAAAATAAACATTCTTTTCAAACTTTTGTAAAGAGTCAAAAGTGAATCATGTAGAAAATGTTAAAAAATTTCCTTTTAAAATATTTTAAAATAGGTCAAATATCATGTAAAATAACTTTTGTAAACCATTTATTTTTATAAAATAACATTATATAAATAATATAAAGAACATCTAAGTAGAGTTTTGTTAAAATTCTTTAAAACCTTTAAAGAAACATTTTTAAAGAAACCCCACTTATGGTCTTTTATAACCAAAAACCCTTTGAAATAAAGAACATAATAAGGAATATAAAATAACATGAGAATAAAAAATCATGATATTATATTTAAATATTAAATATATATACTATATAAATTAATATAGGTGCATCAATCAAAACATGTCTCGAAGAAGGAAGTTTGAGATGAGAAACCTTTGGATCTCGGGTAATGATTGTATCAAATACACATTGAATGAAGGAAATTAACATGATTTTATAAAAAAATAATTACTATGAAATAATATGTGAAAAAAAATTCGTGGTGTATTAATTACACTATATAAAATGAAACATGGTGCATAGCATGAATTATGTCTCAAAGAATTGACATTGAGACCATGAAAACCATTATAGCTTTTATAAAATTTGAATCAACATATCATGGAAGATAAAACATAAAAGAAACATTAAATATCATGATAAAATAGTTATTCATGATATAATACTTCAATAGGTATCATATACACCTTATAAAAGGAATTAGGTTCATATTATAAGACATATCTTAAAGAAACAATATTGAGACGAATAATCCTTACAATGGTTGTATCATTGAAGTTAAAATTAATCAATGAATTGATTATGTGTAACAATTGTAATACCAAAAAAATATTGGAAATAAAAAATAATAAAATTATAGGTAAATTCTTATATAATCATGTAATAACATAATCAGTCAAGTAGAAGTATAACCCAAAGAGTGTAAATTGAGTTAAGAAACCCCTTACCTCAAGTCCATACTTTCCATGTATGTCATTTAACTCATATGTAATAAACTTTTTATAAATTATTTAATTATTTAAGAACCTTTTATAGTTATATTAATTTATCATTAAATCATTTTTTTCATTTAATTTAATAATATATTTAATTACATAATTGTTTAAGTCTATGATGTGTGTTTTGAGGGCGTTCTCTTTATAGTTTCAAAACAACTTCAGTGTGTTGAATGTGGTAAAAGAGGTAATTATTACATAATATCCAAAATAATTATAATGAAATAATTATAATTTTTATACATTGAATAAAATTTTATAACCATCCATGAAATATGTACATGAAAAACAATTCACATCACTTAATAAAGGTGGTAATCCACACATACGCACAAACGACGTTATCATTTTTCAATGGATGGAAGGGTAAAAAATAGATGATATATTATATTTTCAAAAATTATAACTATGTCATTAATATCATATATATATATATATATATATATATTAAATCCATCATAATAAACCTCCATGAGAGGCGGTGATAGAAAACGAAACACATCGCTTCGCGGAGGTGGTAGTCAACATGTACTCACAAATAATGTTTCCATTCCCCATTTGATAGAAAATGAGATGAAAGGGGTTTTAAAAAAGTAATAATAAAATTTTATTATATTTTAGACACTTATTTTATTATATCATCATTTTTTAATAATATTTTAAAAGTTATAATAATAAATAAACTTGAAATAGGTTGGTTCGGACTTATACCTTGTTCTCAAAAAACCACTTTGTCTTACACTTTAAGCCTCCTACATTTGGTCTTCTGTTGATACCATGTAACATCTCATTAATTTTTTACATGTTCTAACCCATTTATTTTAGTATGTAATGATTGGATCTCTTTGTGGGTTTTTTCTAGTGTTTTTTCATACTTTTTTAGATGGTTTTTAGGCCTATGTAGGGTTTGCGCACGGTTTGTGCATGGTTAACCAAACCATGAAACCTAGACATAACGAGGTAACATGGTTAGTGCATGGATAAACTAACAATAAAGCCTAACCATTTATCTCTTCCAATGGCTCTATATTAGGTGCATGGTTAGGTGTGCAATTAGTACTAACCGTGCGACCTGACCTAAGAAACCGTGTGATGGGATTTTAATGCTCTGAAAATTTTATTAAAATCCCAAAACGCCATAATTAACTCAAAACTCCTCCCACTCGAACCTAATTCAATCCATTGGATTTTTAGATCCCTCTAGATGTTTTTTGGATCTCCCAACCTCATTTATTGGTAGATCAAAGTGCTGATTGAATTGGTGATCCTCTTTTGGTGAGTTCCTTTATCCTTGCTCTTCGATCTCTCTTCTTCTTTTGATTACTTCTTCATATTGGTTATGATGGCCTCATTTTTCCTTGTATCTTGAATTATTGATGTGGAATTATGGATCTAGGGTATTTTTTATCTTCTCTCGAGATCCCTCTTCCTATATTCAGTTATCTCCATCAAATAAGACACATCTCAGATCCATTGTAGTTGGATCTCGGATTCTCCATGTAGGTGTTTCTATGGTTTTATTTCATTTTATAATTTATTGTTGCTTGAGAATTCATAGATACATGTTTCTTTATTTCTAACACATGTTCTAAGAAATTTTTCCATGAAATTACTTATAAAATACTCTTTGACCCTTTTCTATTTGAATTGAACATGGAATGAATTGAATGGAAATGATCGTGATCTATCTCACATATATAGAAAATGTTTAATACCATGTTTGTTTATATTTATTTTCAAAGAAATTTTAAAGTATTTTTTGGTGTAATTGAGGGATTTGGCCTGGGTTTTTGTTCCTAAAATCAAATTCCTTGATTTGAATGAAATGAGTTAAACTATTTGATTTTTTATAAATAGTTTCAAAATCTTGAATTTGTAATATGACCAAGAGACCCATTTTAATTATTTTACCTTTGTTTTGAAATGGTATCTCTTGGGTTGTTTGAAATAAGTGATTTATATGCATGGAAAGTGGGTGTAAACCCTTTGTTTTGAAATTTATTCAAACATTTTAAAATTGTAATACTCATTTGAATAATTTAGGGTTTCTTTGAAATAAATAATTGTTTTAAATTCTTGTTTTGATTTTTAATGAATATTTTTGAAAGGAATTGGGTATGATTACCCTTTTCAATTTTGAATTGTAAAAACGTTTTTCAATTGATTTGATGATGTTTGACAACCCGGTTGGAACTTTATGATGATATTTTATTGTGATAATCCATTAATGTAACTTGATTGATTCTTATACTTCTCTTTGATGGGTGTTGAAAAGGGATCATTTACTTTGAGGGAGCTCGGGGGTGAGAGTGAGATGTGACTTAAGGGCATGATCCCATTATTAATATTGATAAGGATCCCTATTGTGATACTCATAACTTTATTATCTCACTCACCTATTTTTAATAGTCATGGGAGCCTAGATAGTTAGATGGGTTGACCTAGATATATGCTTCATTAGAGGACTCACACCTCATCTAGTGGATCCATACAAAACATGAAAGGTTCAGGCTATGGATGTGTGGCTAGGAAAGCGGGTGTGTGTGGAACTAGTTTTCTTGAGACCCGTGAGACTAAATGTAATCCCAACGATTAGTCAGGATGATTTATGATTAACTATTCTATGGTGGACTCACTATCATACCTAGGTTGTGCCCATGAAACCATTATACTTGATACTCAATACATGATAGCATTCATTGTCACTACTTGGCACTAGAGTTTCCTTGCTTGATTGGACTTTTTATTGATATAATGCATGTTCAATCTATTGTATTGAATCTTGTACAAATATTGATATTAGATTCATGTTATTACATTTATTTTATTATATGACTCTAGATTTTGAAATAGTTTTCAAATCATTTCAAGAAAAATTTTAGTTCTTAATTGGTAAAATGGCATGTTTTAAAGGTTTAGTTTGATGAATGTTTTTTAAATGTTTAAAATTTTATTTTTAAACTAAGACTCATAATCTCTTTATTTTACTCATATTTTATCATATTTGACTTGACTTATAAAGTAACTACATATAATATTTTGTGGAATCCTACAAGGATCTATAGCTCACACCCTACTTGTATTGTTTGGTGTTTGCAGCCCTTTATGGTCTTATAGAAGGTGCTCGTGATTTCATCTTCCTTTGTGGGTTCAAGTTAGGGTGACCAAGGGTGGGTGACTTAGGACATTTTGGTGGTCATGGACCACCATGATATGGTTTTTTTGTAGTTTTTTTTTATTTCCATTTTTTTATTGTCTCCTTGTACATGATATGATTATACTGTTGTATGTATCTGATGTTTTATTTATAGTGTAATTTGATTATTGTAATATTTTGTGGGAAAAATCACTCCTAATGATGATTTATTGATGAATAGGTGCTTTTAATTGACCAGTGGGGATCAGAAATACTCTTCGGGTTAGTGAAAATTGACTCGAATATTATTTTAGATAGTACCCCGAGTTGATTTGTTGCAAATGGTATCAAAGGGGGTGTTTTCTTGAAAGGAGGAACTTCTCCTTGAAAGATATTATATTATTTGTGGTGATTCATGATAGAAACTAGATTAAGAATGTGTCAGGAATCAAGAGGTGGTTTGTGAATGGGTGCTTGATCACCACCTCTTCATGATGAGACATGAGTTACTAGGGATTTGGGGACTTGAGTCTTTCTTTTAGGTTATTAGTTTTATAATGATAAATGATATTTATATTCCCAATGATACTATCATTGATTTTGGGAATATCTTATGATTTTTGGAACCAAAATTTAAGTATGACCACAGTCATACCATGTTTCAATGATCTGGTAAATTGAGAGGGATCGATGTGACTCATCTGGAAATCCATCCATGAATAGTTTTGAGGTTAGTGTGTGGTTTACCAAACCATACAAACAATCCATGCATAGTTCTAAACTGGCTCTAAACTTAAATCCATATTAGTTTTATTCTATGTGAATTCACTTATGTGAGGTTAGTTATGAGGGTTATAAATTTGGTTTATTTCATGATTTTGTTCGGTCATTTCAGCTTTAATACCTTGTTTATAATTTCAAATCCCTTTATAAAAATAAATTTTGTATTAAAACAAATTTTTATTGAGTTATTTGAGAAATATTTTCATTTAACAAAATGTATTTTATTATGAAATATTTGGTTTGTGAAAACTAATTTTTAAAGTCTCTTGTGTGATGTTCTAAAGAATGTTTTAAGAAGAACTTTTGGTTTGTAATAGATTTAAAATAAGAATGGTTTTGATAATTATAAAATAGAATTAGTGTTTTTGAAACCATATAATAATGTCCATGAACTGGTAAACAATTTATAAAAATTATGATGGATTTATAAAAAAAATATTATTTTTAATGGAAAGAGTGATGTTTTATAAATGGTGAAATCTTGTGTGTTTTGAAATCAATGATGCTTTGATAAAAGTGGTTTGTCACATTGTTTAAAATCTATTGTGATCTATTTGAGTGTTATTTGATAGTTTAGTTGATATTATTGTGTTTTTTGATGTCTATAAATGTACCCTAATATGTTTTACATGAAATATAGAATGTTCATTCATCGATCTAGTTCTTAGAGTGGTCCTTAATGTTTTATATAAGAAGTATATCTTGTTGAAGATTCTACCGAGACTCTATATTGAGTGGTGGATCTAGAGACCTTCCAAAATTTGAACCTCATACTTGACTTATTGGATGTCTATCCACTTCTTATAAAGGATAAAATGATTCTATAGAGGTATTAAAGTGGCTTGAATAATTTTATTGGATCTTTGATTCTATAGAGACTTGTGATGCTCTGAAGGTCAAGTCTATCAACACCTTATTTGAGGAACTTGGCCAATAATGGTAGGAAGTTGTGATTCCCTATTGTCCACATGAAATAATTTCTTGGTAATTCCTAAATCCAATCTTCATTTGGTGGAAGTATCCTAAGGAATTAAATAAGGAAAAAGTTTTTGAGTTCTTGGTTGTTGGTCAAGATGAGCTATCATTTGCAGAGTATGCCAAGTAATTATCACATTTGGTATGTTTCATACCGAGTCTTGTTAGTGATTACTTTGTTAAACCTATCTATTTTAGGAAAGTTCTTCACCCATACCTATTAACCACCATGCCTACAACCTGGTTGATATCTTATTCGGAATGCTCAATAGGGATTTTTCAGCTAAAACAGAGCTAGTAAAACAAAACAAAAGTAAGAAGGACTATTTAGTGATTGAGAATGGATAGCCTCCCCAATAAAAGAAGAGCCCTACCATGTGTTTCCAATGTAATAACATAGTCATCCTAATAGTATGTGTTCTAAATATCCAAGAGTTTGTAAATGGTGTGGTTGTTTAGGTCACCTTAAGAGGTTTTTTAAGTTAGGAAACCAGAAAGGGGAGTTTTAGTCAAGATCATCACCTCCTAACTGTGGGGAAGTGGATGCTTAAAGATGATAAGGCTCTAGATATAGGCCTCAGAGTGAATATTTTCAATAATTTAAGGATATTTCAACTGCTATGTGTAGGATGTGGTTGATTTTGATCTAGCTTGTTGTTTCCGAAGTTGAAGTGGAAACTTCTTGAGTTTTTACTTGTTGTGTCTTTAATGTTTTGGAAACCTTTTGTTTTAGAGATCTTAGTGGATTCTTATGGAATATTTTTGGATTATCTCTTGTGGAACTTGGTTTGGGTAAATTTTGGATTGATGATGTGATAATGGTTTCCTTTTTTGTAAAATCTTTGGTTTTTCCTTGGGGATGTGCACTCTTGAATTCTTAACCCACCTTTTAGAATGATTGTAGTTACATGATGTTCATTGTGCTTCTAGTGATGGATTGGAATCTTGTGATAAGAATGCTTTAGATGTTTATGGATTATTGTTCCTTAGTTTTATATTGTTTTTCCTTTATGGTTATAGATCAATTTTTATGTAATGGAAGATCTCCCTTGTGAGAATGTGGTGCCCTAATGTGAACTAGTCTATATGGTTTAGCTCTTTCTAGTTAGACTTGGATAGAACATGGGAATATACATAGGTAACTAGAATGATGTGGATTTTTTATGGATCTGTAACCTGAAGGTGATAGTAATTGATTTGATGAGCTCATCAATGGGTGAGTCTTGGTTTTAAAAATCCTATGTTACCATCAAGTACTTACCTAGGGTATAAATCCTTGTCAATTATTTTCCTTGATTTTGGATGCTTTATCTTAGTTATTTCTCCTTGGTGAGTGGTTGAAGTCCCTTATTTGGATTAAAGGTATGTTATTTTCTTAAATTACACTGTTTTGATGAATCTTTAAATAGTGGGGAGACTTATTCTAGGTCTCTTGTCTTTCTCTGGTTTAGAGATGTGTGATGACATTGGTGTCTTAATCTTAGAGTTGTGTGTGAGTTTTCAACCTTTGGGTGAGTCTCTCTTCTGGAATATGAACCGTCCACCTCACAAGATAAGTGAGGAATTATTTTTTTTCATGTTCTATATTTTGTACTAGAAGCATTCTGAGGATATAAAGTCATGTGCTGGGGAGGTTGTAACATCTTGTTACCTATTTTTAAGTGTTTTGACCTAATAATTCGAGTATCCAATTATTGGATCTCTTCGTAGGTTATTTATGGTATTTTTAAGACTTTTTTTGAAGGTTTTCGGGCATGTGAATGGTTTTTTCATGGTTATCCAAACTATGTAATCTAGAAAAAATGGGGGCACATAGTTGGTTCATGGTTATCCTAACCATGCATCTATTCCAGTGGCTCTGTTTTGGATGCGTGGTTAGGTTCATGGTTAGTACTAACCATGTGACCTAACCTAAGAAATCATGTGATGGGATTTTAATGTTTCGAAAATATTAATTAAAATCCCACCCCCCCCTAACTAACCCTAAAATTCTCACACTAAAACCTAATTCAGTCCATTGGATTTTGGGATCCCTATATAGGTGTTTTGTCTCTCCCAATCTCATTGCTTGGTGGATATAAGTGATTATTGAAGCGGTGATCCTCTTTCAGTGATTTCCTTTCTCCTTATTCATAGATATCTCTTCTTCTTTTTATTCCTTCTTTCTATAGGTTATTATGGCCTTATGTTTCATTGGATATTGAATGATTGAAGTGGAATTATGGATCTAGGGCCTTTTCTATCTTCTCTCAAGATCCCTCTTCCTAGATTCGTTGATCACCATCGAAGGAGACACATCTCTGATCCATTGCGGTTGGATCTTAAATTTTCCATGTAGGTGTTTTTATGATTTTCCTTCATTTTGTAATTCATTTTTTCTTAAGAATTAATAGATATGTGTTTCTTGATTTCTAACACATGTTCTATAAAATTTTTCCATCAAATCCCTTGTGAAATATTATTTGACCCTTTTCTATTTGAATTGAACATGAAATGAATTGAATGGCTATGATCTTGATCTATCTTTCCTTTTTGTGAAATGTTTAATTACATGTTTTTTTTATATATTTTTCAAATAACTTTTAAAGGATTTTTTTGTGAAATTGAGGGATTTAGACCAGGTTTTTTTTAAATAAAATGAATTGATTTGAATGAAATGAATTTAACTATTTGATGTTTTCTAAATAGTTTCAAATGATTGAATTTGTGAAATGACCAAGAGCCCCCTTTTAATTATTTTTCCTTTTTTTTGAAATGGGATCTCTTGGGTTATTTTAAATAAGTGATTTATCCACATGGAATGAGGGTGTAAACCTATGTTTTGATATGTATTAAAACCTTTTAAATTGTAATACTTCCTTTTAATGTTTGAGGGTTTATTTGAAATAAATAATTGTTTTAAAGGCCTATTTGTAATTTTGATGATGATTTTTGAAATGAAGCAGGTATGATTACCCTTATTAATTTTGAATTATATAAAAGGTTTTGAATTTAATTGATGATGTTTTAAAAATCGATTGGCACTTTATGATGATCCTATATTGTGATAATTCCTTAATGTAACTTTCTTGATTCTTTTACTTCCCGTTGATGGGTGTTTAAAATGAGATTATTCACTTTGAGGGAGCTCGAGGGTGATAGTGAGATGTGACTTGAGGGAATGAGCCCATTATTGATATTGATATCGATCAATGTTGTGATCATCATAACATGATTTTCTCACTCACCACTTTTTACTAGCCATGGGAACCTGGATAGTTAGATGGGATTATCTATATATGTGCTTCATTAGTGGATTCAATCCCCTTCTAGTGGATCCATAGAGAACATGAAAGGTTTATGTTATGGATGTGCGGCCAGGAAAGTGGGTGTGTGTGGAACTAGTTTTATTGAGACCCATGAGACTAGATGTAATCCTAGTGATTAGTCATGATGATTTTTTATTAACTATTATATGGTGGACTCACTAGTGTTCCTTGGTTGTATACATGACACTATTATACTTGATACTCGATACATGATGGCATTTGTTGTCACTACTTGGCACTTGATTTGACTTTCTTGATTGATCTATTTACTAATATGATGCACTTTGACCCTATTGTATTGAATCTTTTACATATCTTAATATTAGGTGCATTCTCTTACATTTTTTTTATATTTCTCTAGCTTTTGAAATGGTTTTCAAATATTTTCAAGAAAATATTTAGTTTTTAAATGGTGAAATGGAAAGTTTTACAAATTTGGTTTGATAAATTATTTTTAAATGTTTAAAACTCTATTTTTAAACTAAGACTCATAATCACTTTATTATACTCCTCTTTTAAAATATTTTACTTACCGTATGAAGTAATAGAATCTTTAGTGGAATCCTACTGGGCTCTATAGCTCACACCCTGCTTGTATCGTTTAGTGTTTGTGGATCTTTATGATCATATATCAGGTGATCATGCTTTCATATTAATTTGTGGGTCTAAGTGAGGGTGAAAAAATTTGGGTGACTTGGGACATGTTGGGTGGTCTTGGACCACTAAAATATTTGTTTTTGGAATCTTTGTTTTATTTACAGTTTTGTATCATCTCCTTGTACATGATATGATTATACTTATGTATGTATCTGATGTTGTTTCTACAATGTACTTTTATTATTGTAATATTTTGTGGGATAAATAGTTCCCAATGGTGATTTATTGATTCCCATTTTCTTGTTTCTTTCCCATGGAGATTGGGAATGATCTTCGGGTTAGTGGTGAATCGGCTCAAATATTAGTTTAGATGGTACTCTGAGCTGGTTTGTTACATACCAGGACCTCTAAAACATGGGAATGGATATTTGGGAGAGATTATGGTAGGTATTGGTTGAAATATTGTTCTAAAAAGGTGTGAGGAAGATAATAGATAAGGTTTTCTTTTATAATTTAGGGGAGATACACTCTTGGAATTACTTAAATTATTAAATTAATATAAATTAATTTCCATGGGAAAGTGGAACCAAATTGATATATTCAAAATATAGGATGATTATGATTTTAAATCCTCTTATAAAATAAAATTTAGACAATTTTAGGTGATTTTTTGACCCTTATCACTTATTTTTAACCCCCTGTTAACCCTTTTGACGATTATTGCGAAATTAATGTTTTTCGCTCTTTAGGTGTCAAGAAAATTACTATAAAAATAAAAGTGACCCATAAATGGGAAATATATGATATTATTGACCATATCTAATTAAATTTGATAAATATAATAGTTTCATGGATTTTAAATAATTAAATAAAATATTATTTAATATAATGTTCCATTAAAGTCATTTTCAGGAGTATTCACATAGTTTGACTTTAATGAAATCAAGATAGAAATGGAATTTGAATATAAACTTTTAAAAAATCACTAGTATATTATATTTACATAAAAATTCATGTAAAATAATAATTAATCCAAAAAATATTACTTTTATATTATTTAAAATTGTTTACTTGGTTTTTCTACTACTTCCACAAGCATTGTGTTAGCATTATGTAAGAATTTAAGGTAATTGCTTCATCACTAAAATTTAAAAATAAATTACCATGATAAAAAAACCATTAATATTTTAAATAACCATTTATAATTGAATAAAACCGATTTCTATCCCTATGAAAAAATACTAAAGATGTTAAAATAAAGAGTGTGACATTTTTTTTCTTTATTTAAAATCAAATTGAGGTTGTTATCAAAGGAAAATAGTAATAAATTGCCAAATTTTTTAACCTTTTATGTTAATGGTCTAGAAAAAACTTATCCAATAAAATAAATACAAGAATTAGGGAGATTTTTAGGACTTATCACATTGTTTTTAAGCTTAATTACCTGATTTACTCTTACCAAGGTAATAAATATTTACTATAGTTATTATTCATAATGACCAAAAATAAAAGGGGCCTATTTACCAAATTTGAATCTAATGATTCCAAATATGGAATATATTTTTCAATATTTTATTTTCATAAGTGGTAGAAATCAATTTTAATATAAATTCATAAAATACAATGAAAATAGTTTTTAGATAAATGTGTTTGTTAGACCAAAAATGAACTTATACCAAAATTAGGTATAATGATGATTCCTATATAATTAATTATATTAAATATAATTAAATAATAGTTATGTTACTTTAAAATCAAATATAAATCATAATGGGTATTTTTGAATGAAAATAAATGACAGTTTTACAAAAAATAGTATTTTTCACTATTCATTGAAAAATCATTATTTTCAGAAAATTCCAAATATTTCACCCTAAAATAATTTTGATGTGATGATTTGAAAAATGGTATCATTTTTATAAAATAAAATTTCTAAGTGTAAAAAATTAATTATGATATTTACTCATAAAAATCAATAAAAATCATTTTTGAAGAAAATGTATTTTTGAAGCATAAAATGACTTTACTGAAAGTTTAGTAACTATTTATTATGAATTAATCAATAAATTTTCATTATATAAAACCCTTAAAAATATTTTTTATAATATGTTTATTACTATACATACCTTCTAATTTAACAGCTAGGTTATAATGATCACATTTAAATAATAATATTTTTATAGTATATCATAATTCTCTTAAAGCTTTGTGTTGTGTGTTAAGTGAGATATTAAGAATATTATTCTTTTAAACTAAATTTTTGGTGTATTATAATGGGATTAGACATGGAAAAGAATAGGTACCCACATTGTTACTGAACCTTGTAAAAACTTGTGTGCCTTTCTTTATTTACTTATCTTTGCATATAGGTGAGGTTGGTTTTAAAGTTGAGAGGATCGAAGCTTTAAAAATTTGTAGAGGTTGATTTTAGGAGAAAAGAAATTGTAAAATATTACCACTAATTCACCCCCCACACTTAGTACACACACATTCTTGGGAACATTAATTGTTATCAGAGGGTAGGTTCCCTTTGTAAGATCCTTATATTCCTTGTCATGGATAATCTCAACTATGTTAATAGTATAGTTATTTCTAACTTTAATAGAAAAAATTATCATGCATGTAAAAATAGAATGATACCCTATATTTTATCTCTTGAACTAGAGGTGATTTATACAGCTACTGTTGGGTTTCTACCCACGGATAAAGATGCTCCTATGACATTTTCTAACAAAAGGAATCACAAGGTTAATAGAAAATATCAGAATTTTTATCTTATGTACTTATTAGAACATTTTTATATAAATATGATGGGTCAAAAAAAAAAAAAATAAACTTGGGAAAAACTAAAAAATATATTTTAGGTAAATATAAAATTGAAGGAAGAAAAGATTCAAATATGAAGAATCCAATTTGAAGGTATTTGTATGGTGGAAGATGAAACTATTGATGAATACTTCACCAAAGTAAATGAAATTTTCAGCAACATTAGGGGATTTGGTAATGTATTAGAAGACAAAACTATTGTTAAATATTGATGAGGAAATTTCTAGATATGCTTGATCCTAATGTATCTACTTTATAAGATAAAGATGATTTATCCCTTGATTAATTACATAAATTTATTATTATATATGAAATGAGGATAACTCCTACTTTAAAAGAATGGAAGATGTAGGTTTTAAATATATAAGAAGATGAAAATATGATAACTTGAACATGAGGTAATAGGCCTCAATGAATTAGAATATAAGGAAGTTGATGTTGAAGTAAATAATAGAATTGTGTCTCTTATCTTCAAAAAATACCTAAAAGGTAGAGGCAAGTGCAAAGTAAAATCCCACTTAAATGTTTTGATTTTAGAGGAATAATGCATTTTTCAATGAAATATCCAAAGAATAAAGATGGATATTATGATTATGATAAATCATAAGAGAAAACTCAGAAGAAAAAGTGGGGTAAAACTTATAAGGAAGGGAAAAAGAAAAGTTTCACTAGAAGAAACAAAAAAATATATATTGAGTAAAAGGTAAGAGTATAAATATTATAATAAAAATTCATAAGAATATGAAAATCTAGAGAATTTCATAACCTACATAGTTCATGTTAAAAGAAAAGATTATAGTTCAAAAAATAAAGAAGATTAAGGTGAATAAACCTATATGGAATATCGGTTAAAGTCGAAACTTATGTCATGTCCTAGGAAAAACAAAAAACTCAAGAAAGAAGTCAGAATATTAAAGAAGGAAATTGATAAGAATAATAAGGGGAAAGAAAAATTTATAAAAAAGTAAAATTCATACATAGAAGAAATTAAGAATCTCAATATGAAAATTTAGGAACAAAGGAAAATAGTGAAATATTTTAATGAAAAACTTACTGATAAGGAAAAACATATATATAAGACACATTCAAAATGTATTTAGGATAAAAATACTTTAAAGAAAATTAAATATAATTTCAAAAAATATTTATAGGTAAAGGTAGAAACATCTCAATCTACTAGAAGAACTTATCCCAAGAATCAAGTTAAATATGCACCCACTAAATATAAAAGTTCATCTGATTTTATTAACAATATAGGTATAAGAATCGATAATGGGATAGATTAGGTTGAGAAATGATATGAGAAACACATCACACCAATAGAAGTTAAAAGTAACTATCATAATAATGATTCCCAATGAAAAAGGAAATCAGATGCAGTATGATATACTGAATTGCCATAAATTTATCCCAAAGAAAAACCATACTTATATAGAATATTGAGGTTCAGTAGATATTTTTGTTGTCGTGGGTTATAAAAGTATAATTTATTCAATTATTGGAACAACATATATATTCCTGGGAGTAATAAATAACTGAGTAGGAGAAATAGTGTAAGACAAGGAGGAAACTTTCCAAAGTTGCAGGAGAAAATAAAGTCATCAAAAGTTAAAAATATCTTAATGAAAAACTGATTTGACTGGTTGGAGGAAGTTTATGGAATGTGTGACCAACCAAGTCACTTTATTAAGTATTATATGATAACACTTTCATGGAAAGTTACTTATACTGTAAAAGAAAAGGAAATTGGGAAAATGAAAATTGAAGGCAAAGTTTTTGTTTTTTAGAATAATCTAAGAGATATAAAAGGAAATAAAACTTGGATTCTTGATATTGATTTTTCCTCACATATGAAAAGTGATGTGATAATCTTAAAAAATATTGAATTACATGATATATGATCTGTCACTTTTAGAAATGAAAGTTCTTTAAAAATAATATGAATTGGTATAAATGAGGTTGAATCCCAGAATAAAAATTCAAAGGAAGTTTTGTTTATTAATGGGATTAAGAACAACTTATTGAGTGTTAAAAAAATATATAATAACCATGAGGAATTTATCTCTAGAAAATATTTTTATTTCAACCGAAGTTTGAAAAATAAAAATTTTACCAGTATAGAAAGAACTAGCAGCAATATATTTCAAATTGGATATCCTACTAATTATTTCTATTTAATTATTGTGGATAAAAAAACGAATTTGGTACTAAAAACTTTGGAATCTTGGATAAAACTATATGAGAAATTTTTTAAAGGAATATTTTGTAAGATACTTATCACAACTTAGGATGAAAGATGATACCATTTTTATAACTTAACTAAAAGGAAATATGGTTAGTGGATGTTATGAGAAAGTGAAATCCAATCCACCAGACCACTTGAGCTCATACACTTAGATTTATGTGGGTCTATGAGACATAAATTAACAAAGGTTGATTTTTGATTTATTAATTTCAATGATGATTTCACTTGGATTACTATAATAATGTTCATGAAACATAAATCAAAGTAAGTAGAGTTATTCAAAAATTTCATAAGGGGTGTTGATAAAGATTTGGTCATATATATATTAAATTTGAGAACAGACAATGGAAAGGAGTACACCAGTAACTATTTCAAGTTCTTCATGAAGAAACATAGAATTAAACATCAATATAGTTCTCCCTAAACTTCTCAATAAGTATAGTTATACATGTTCAAATCTGAAGTTTTCTTTGACTACAATCAAAAATGTCTCTCAATGAAATGTTGTATAATAAATAGCCTGTAGTGAAATAATTTAAGTTTTTTAGGATACCTTTCTTATTAAAGCTCAAGAATATAGATTTAGTAAGGTTTTATGAAAAATAAAATGAATGTGTTTCATGGGATTTTATCTAATGGAAAAAGTTACAAGTGATAGAATAAATGATTGCATAAGTCAATTGATTCATTTGATGTAAAATTCATTAAAAACCATTACACCTTATCAAAAAATTTAGAAGATGATGAGCATGGTGTAATGAAATATAGAATTATGAATTCTAGATAAGTTGATGAGAAGGAAGATGACTATGAACCTAATATTGTATAGGTTTATTCTGATCAGTGCAGTTATGAGGAATCTAAGATTGGAATAAAACTAAAAAAATCAGACCTTACAAAAACAATTTGAATCCAATAATATTATCTTAGATTAGAAAGATACAGTTTAGACTAGATAAAAATTGTGGTTTGAGAATAAAATGCAACTTATCTCACAAGTGGAACCACAGTTCATTTTAGAAGTAGTTGAGAATAAATAATGGTTAAATGCAATAAATGAAGAGTTAGATCAAACAGAGAAAAATAATATATGGGATCTTGTTGCCTAAAAAAAATAAATAATGTTATAGGAACAAAATGAGTATCTAGAAATAAGCTTAATTAATAGGGAAAATTTTCAATAAATAAATAATGGATTGTTTTCAAAATTTATTCATAGGTGGAATGTGCTGATTTTGAAGAAATTTTTTTCCATGTTGTAAGGATTGAGACTATCAAAATGTTTTTAGCCATTTCTACTCATCATAATTACAAAGTTTATCAGACGGATATTAAGTGAGTATTATTAAATGGAAAATTTGAATAATTTTATATTGAGAAACCCAGTGGGTTAATACCTGATAATGATAAAATTGTAGTGCGTAAACTAAATAAATTATTGTATGGGTTGAAAAAATCCCCTCATGACTGGTATTTAAAACTTTTCAGTTTCCTAAAGTAGGTGAACTTTTCTAAATTAAAAGTATATAGGAACTTGTAAATAAAATAGATGACTATAAGTACCCCAATAGTTATTTTTTACATTGAAGATATAATTTTTTTGGTGATAGTGATAAATATTATTAATATTTTGATGAACAACTAAAGAATAACATTGAGACATAAATGCTGGGAGATTTGAACTTATTTCTAGGATTACAAGTTTAACAAAAAGGAATATACATTTTCCTCTCACAATAAATGTATTCCAAGGATTTATTATAAAATTTTGGCATAGAATATTCAAAGTAAGTTTATACACCTATTTTTTTCATAAATATGAGTAAAGATGAAACTAAACTAAGTATAAATCAAAAGGATTTATGTAATTTTATCAGAATTTTAATTTATATTACTACTTCAATATTGGAATTTGAATATAATATAACTTTTTATGCAATATATTCGAGTAATATTAAGGAATCGCACATGTTGTTAGCTAAAAGAATCCTCAATTATGTTAAAATAATTTAAAATTAATTCCTGATGTATATATGAACTAGTGAGATAGAATTTCTTTATTTAAATGATGATAATTAGGCTGGAGATTATAATAATTGAAAATCAATATCAAGAGGAAATTATTCTTAGGATAAATTGTGTGAGTTGACATAGTAAGAAACAAAGTTTTATTACTTTGAGTACAGTGGAAGCAAAATATGTTTTCATTACCCAGGATTGTATTAAAATGATGTGGATGAAGGTTTATATATAAGATTTGAGGGTGAATGTTAAAATACCATTCAATATTATTTATGAAAATTATAGTTCCATTGATCTCATGAAAAATCTTGTGCAATATTTTAAATTTAATCACATTGATATTAAATATCATTTCATTAGGAAGAAAGTTTCTTATGAGGATGTAATGCTGAGTATATTTTAGCAAAAGATTAAATTGTGGTTTTTTTCACAAAAACTATGATAAGTGAAAGATTTGATGAATTTAGGTTGAAAATAAATTTTCATCCTCTACCACTAACTTAAGAAAGTTCTTAAGTAAACCTCCATGTTCATTTGGATTTTTTTATCCAGGGGGGGAGAAGAAGCGCACCTTTATATTCTAATTTTTTGTAAATTCGAAGCTGGTGTTATCAAAGAAATGGGTAAATTTCTAGAAGTAATAATTTTGTAAGTTGAGGGGGAGAAAAATTCAAGAAGTTATAATTCCAAATTTTAGATGATTGAGGGATATTTTATTAATATCATGGCCAAAAAATTTATTCTCACCAAGGGATTGAATTCATTATAAAACATTTTCTAATATGGCAATGTGGTGTTAGGACACTCTCTATGAGAAATTTTGTGGTTTGATGAAGTTTTAAAAAGTAGTTGTTAACAATGTTTCCAAAAAAATTAAAGGGGGATATTTAATATCCTTAGATTTTATATTGTAATGATTTTTTTTATTTGTTTTTAATACCTTTTTTGTGAATGTTTTTGTGTTTCATGAAAATGAGTTGTTGTTTATTAGAAGAAATTTTGAGTTAATTTCCTTACAAAGTCAGATGATCTTTTTCTAATAATCAACATTCCCTAAATCGTGATTTTTAAAATTTTCTCATAATTAAAGATAAATTTCACTCATGAAGTTACCATATAGTGACATTTTTTATGAAGTTTAAACAATAAAATGTTCAAAGTTATAAATATTAGAGGTATGGATGTACAAAGATAAAGTTATGAAGTGGTGAAGTTATAATGATTAGATAGAGAAGTATTATGGTCACAGAATGATCTAAGAGATACCTTATAACTCTAGAAGAAGAAGATTTTTCCAATTCACTGGATAGAGTATCATCAGACAAAGATAGTCGGACAAAATTTTTGAGGAAGTATCTAGAGTAAATCAAACCAATCCAATAAATACAATTGGATGGATAAATCTATGAATTTGTAATGGATAAATGAATCCATTTATATTGGAGAACATTTTTTAGAAGCTTGAACAAATAGAATTTTAAGAGTTCATCGTATATACAAGTATCAGACATAGAATTATGATTTCATCAGACTAAGAATTGAGAAGTCTATCAGATGAAGAAGATCAGATAGAGAAGTGTTGAAGAAGTTTCAGATAGAGAAAATATTTTCAATACTGGCAGATGGAGAAATCTTGAGTTTACCAGACCAAGTCAATCTGATAGATAGGATCAAATAGAGAAGGTTATCATGGGAAATAGGTTTAAAGAATATTACATAAAATTTGTAAAGTTAATAATAGTGTTAATGTTGAGTTGTTATTTAAATGATAATAAATCTTGCTGATATTTAAGTAATATTTAAAGAGATTTTTTATTCTATGTTTTGAGGAAACTTTAATGAATAAAGTGGAATCCAAAATTTAGAATCTTTTAAGGTGTTAAAATTAAAATTGGGTTGAGCAGGAAATTACAGGAAATTTGAAATTGGATCCCGCACTTCCTTTATAATTTTCAGAGGAAGTATGCCTATATAAATGGGTACAGGATCTTTGTGAGTTGTTTCTAAGGATGTTTCAAGAAATTGGTACTGCTGAAGTTTTTTTAGTGGGAGTAGCCAACCAAGAAATCACTTATTGAAGAATAGAAACACTATATAGAGGTGTACTAGACAGAGATACATCAAAAAAAGCATCATCCGATAGAGGTGAATCAAAAATACTTTTACCAGAATGAGACACATCGGACGAGGTTGAACCATACAAAGAGAGACCATATATATGGGGTCTTGATAGATAAATTCCAAAGTTTTAGTGAGCATATTTAAAGTTTTTATATTGATTTGACTCTGAAGTATAGTAAATCTTTATAACTAGTGGGATATATTATAATTTTTTATTGGGATACAAAAGGAAATTGATGGGATTTGTCTCATTTTTATTCACTTAATTATATTGTGGATATCCATGGATTGATGGGAGTCAATGCAATAAGGACTAGGCACCCACATTGGGACCAAACCTTGTGAAAACATATGTTCATTTCTTTATTTAATTATCTTTACATATGAGTGAGGTTGATTTTTAAATTTACAAGGATTAAAACTTTAACAAGTTGTAGAGGTTGATTTTAAGATAAAATAGATTATAAAATATTATCATTAATTAAAACACCCCTTATCATTGGTATACACATTCCTAGGAACTTCAATTGGTATCAGAGGGTGGTTCCCTATGTAAGATTCTTATATTCCTTATCATGAATAATATCAACTTAATTAATAATAGAGGTATTCTTACCTTCGATGGAAAAAATATCATGGATGGAAAAATAGAATAATACCCTATCTTCTGTCTATTGGAATAGAGGTGATTGATGCAGCTACTATTGGGTTTCCAACCATGGAGAAATATGCTCCTATTAAATTTTATAAAAAAAGGTTTCTCAATGTTGATGGAAAATATTGGAATGATAGTCTTATGTGCTTGTTAGAAATTTTTTAAATGAAGGTTATGAGTCTCAAAATAGAAAAAGAAACTTGGTACAAACTCAAAAGTATCCTTAATGGAAATATAAAAGTGGAGGAAGGAAATATTTGAATCTGGAGAAGCATGTTCGGAGATATCTGGATGGTGGAAGATGAAACTATTGATGACACCATAGGAAATGAAATTTTCAGCAACATCATAGGATTTGGTAATGTCTTGGAGGACTTAACTATTTTTAAAAAAATTATGAGGAACTTTCTAGATAATTTTAATTGAAAAGTATCTAATTTAGAAGATAAATATTATTTATTCCTTTGATGAATTATATAACTTCTTGTTGTGTGTGAAATGAGGAAAGCTCTTACTTTCAGAAACAAGATTAAGGAAAAGATATCTTTTGAAGATATGAGGAAGATGAAAATATGATAACCTGAACATGAGGTAATGGACCTTAGTGAATTAGAATATAAGGAAGATGATGCTGAAGTAAATGATATAATTATTTCCCTTATCTCTAAAAATTACCCAAAATTTATAGTCAGGTAAAAAAGGAAAACTCTCACTTAAACTTTTTGAGTGCAAAGGTATCAGACATTTTTTAATGAACTATACATCCAAATTTCAGATTTTTATTATAAACCAAACGCCACTTTTAAGGTAAAAGTGAGAAACCCCAGGAGAAAACAAAGTTATTGAAGGATAACTTAAGCCTATTGGAATGTTTATCTTTAAAGAGATTCTAGGAGAGAGATATTACCGGTGTTTCTGGATCATCCTAAATAAGGTCTTCGAAGCGGCAAGCCAATCTGTCCCATGCTTGCATGAAATCCTCTTGGTTGATTTTACCCCTGTTGAAGCCTCTAACTAAGATTAAATTCTTCTTGGAAATCCAATCCATCTGATCTCTATTGGTGGCCACCTGAATGGACCTTAACATCATATTGTCACCATTTTCTTTGGAAGCATTAAGCACAAGGGATTCCTCCTCCATAAATTCTCCGGAATGCAGAAGCAGCTCCACTGGATGAGCAGATACACTACCTTGATCTTGCAGAAGATAAAAATTTTAAGAAGTTTAGAACCTTCAGGACTCATGTTGAAAGAAAATAAGATAGTTTAAATAGTGAAGAATAATAAGGTGATGAAACCTATAGGTAATATCATCTAAGGACATAGATTATGACATGTATTAAGAAAAACACAAAACTTAAGAAAGAATCCAGAATGTTTTAGAATAAGAATGATGGAAAAAAAATTTCTCAAAATAGAAGATGTGTACATAGAAGAAATAAATAATATTAAGATGAAAGTTAAGGAACAAGGGAAAATAGTGGAAGATATTGATGAAAAAACTATCACTATGGAAGAATATCTATATAAGTCTCACTAAATATGTCTCGAGGCTAAGAATTCCATGAATAAAATAAAATATAATTTCAATAAATCTTCATAGGTAAAGGAAAAAACATCTAAAGTTACTAGAAGAAATCATCCTAATAATCAGGTGAAATCTACAGCCACTAAACATAAAAGTTCATTTTATTATACTAACTATTCTAGTATAATAATCAGAGAGATTGGGTTTAGAAAGAATATGAGAAACACGTCACATCAATAAAAGTTAAAATTTACTAATAGAATAATGATTCTCCATGATAATGGAAATTATATGTGGTAGAATATTTTCAATATTGAAAAACTTATCCCAAGGAAAAACCATACTTATTTAGAATATTAAGGTTCAATAGATATTTTCAGTGTTATGGGGTATATGGGAACAAGGTATAAAATTTTTGGCACAGCATGTCTCTCTCTGGGAGTAGGAAACAATTAAGGAGGATAAACGTTGGGAGACAAGGAGGAAACTCTCTAATGTTTTAATAAGAAATAAAAATAAATCCATCAAAAGTTAAAATATCTCAAGGGAAAACCAATTTGATTTCATAGAGGAAATTTTTGGAAGGTGTGACCAACCTGAGTCAATTTAATAAATATTTTATGATAATACTTCTGGGGAAAGTTACTTGTACTGAAAAATAAAATGAATTTGGGGAAAAGAAAATTAAAGAAAAAGTTTTTGTTTTTGAGACTACTCTAAAAGCTCAAAAAAGGAAAATCAAAAGATTATTAATAGTGGTTGTTCCTCACATATGATAATTTATGTAAAAATATTAAAAAATATTGAAGATTATGTGAGAGAATTCTTCACATTTGGATATGATAGATCCTTAAAAATAAGAGGAATTTATATGGCTGATATTGAATCTCAGAAGCTAAATTCAAAGGAAGTTCTATTTTTTATGGGTTTAAGCACAACTTACTGAGTGTTAGCCAACTATATGATAACATTAAGGAATTTATCTTAAAAAAATATTCATGTTTCATTCGATGTTTAAAAATTTAAAAAAAACACCAAGGGAGAAAGAACAAGTGTAGTCTATTTCAAATTAGAGATCCTAATAGTTCTTTCTATTTAATTACTAACGATGAAAACAGGTTGTGGAAATAAATACTTGGGAAACCTATCCATAAGATTATGAATAAAAATTTAAAAGGAATATTTTATAATATAATTACCATGACTAAGGAGGAAAGATGATACCATTTATATAACTTTTCTAAAAGGAAGGATGGTTAGTGGAAGACATAATAAAGTTAAAATCCAATCCACCATGAAACTTGATATTATATACTTTAATCTATGTGGTTCAATGAGACATCAATCAATAAAGGGTAATTTTTAGTTTATTATTTTAATTTATGATTTCACTGGGATGAACAGTGTAATGTTCCTAAAACATAAATCAGATGATGTGTAGTTGTATAGAAATTTCATAAGGGATGTTGAGAAAGAGTTTTGAGTATATATATTAAAGCTAATAATAGATAATAGAAATGAGTAAATAGGTAACAATTTCAAGTCCTACTTGAAGAAACATGGAATTAAACATCAATATAGTTCTCCCTACACTCCTTAATAAAATCAAGTAATAGGGAGTAAAAAAGTTTAGTTGATATGGGAAAAATCATTCTCTCTGAATATAAACATTAAAAATTCTTCTAGAAAGAAGATATGGGTATATTTATACATGTTCAAAACATATGTTTTCTTTGATCAGAATTAAAAATTACACCCTATAAATTTTTTTATAAGAAAAACCCTATTTTGGAATACATTATAGATTTTGGGAGTACTTTCTTAATAAAGATTAAAAACTAGACTTTGGAAAGTTTTACGAAAAAGAAGAAGAAATTATTTTAATGGGATATGCATCCAATAAAAATTATTCAAGTGATGTAATTAATGAATGCATAAGGTGGTTGATTCCTTATATGAAAAATTTATTAAAAACCATTCCACCTTAAAAAATGGTGAAGATGATGAGGATAGTGTAATGAAAGATATAATGACGTCTTCCAAATAAGTTAATAAGATGGAAGATGATCGTGAGCCTAATCTTATAAAGGTTGATTCTAATTAGTCTAATTCTAAGGAAAGAAAGATTGAAAGAAACCCAAAATATATATGTACCTTATAAAAATAGGTTTAATCTAATAATATTATCGGGTATTAAGAATCTCCAGTTTAGAATAGATAGAAATTGAGTTCTGGGAATCAAACTTCACTTATCTCACAGGTGGAACCACAAACCAATTTAGAAGCAATTGATTATAAATAATGGTTAAATGCAATGAATGAAGAGTTAGATCATATTGATAAGAATAACACTTGGGATATTATTCCTTAAATAAAATTAAATGATGTTATAGGAAGAAAATGAGTGTTCAAAAATAAGCTCAATGAACAGGGAAAAAATAAATAAATAAAGTGCATCTTAATTTTAATGGTTATTCACAGATGAATTATGTTGATTTTGAAGAAACCTTTTCCCTTATTACAAGTCTTGATACTATCAAAATGTTTTTCTATATTTCTTCTCATTGAAATTACAAAGTATATCATATGGATGTTAAATTGATATTCTTAAAAGGAGAAATTGAATAAGAAGTTTATATTGAGCAACCCAGCAGGTTCATACTTGATAATGATGGAACCATGGTGTTCAAACTAAATAAATATTTGTATAGGTTGAAACAATCCCCACATTCCTGATATACAATACTTGATAGTTTCTTGAATTAGTTGAAATTTTCTAAATAAAAATTATATAGAAAATTTTATGTGAAAGAGATGAGTATGGGTACCATAATAGTCATTATTTATGTTGACGGTATAATTTTTACTAGATATAGGGATAAATCTTTTGAAGAATTTACTTAACAAATAAATAACTTTGAGATATTAATTCCTGGGAGTTTAACTTATTTATTTGATTACAAGTTCAATAGAAATGAAGATATATTTTCCTCTTACAATAAAATTATTCCAATGAGTTATTACAAAAATTTGTAATGTAGATTCAAAGGAAGTTTTTACACCTATTTCTAGTGGCTTGATGAGTAAAGATGAAGTCGAGCAAAGTATAAATTAGAATTATTTTCATAATTTGATCAAAACTTTACTTTATCTTACTACTTCAAGACCATAAATTTCATGTGTTGTAAATTTTTGTAAAATATATTATAGTAATCTGAATTAATCACACATATTGGTGTCTAAAATAACCCTTAGGTATGTTAAAGGAACATCAAATTATAGCCTAATATATAGATAGAGTAGTAAGTTATACTTTCTTGGTTTCACACAATCCACAATCTGCATTTTTTTATTATAAGAGAAGAAAACCCAGAGCAAACAAGGCTTTGGGCAGAGTACACAAACATTTTAGGGCGGTCTAAAATGGTGGAGACCAAGTTGATCTCCCCTAATCAAACCCACCCCTTCCAGTTCAATTTCAAGAATACTATGAAAACAAACAACATTTTTACCTTGATTCGCCACTGTTAAGGATGAAAAGTAATATACAATATTATTACCTTCACTCCATGTATGATAAAGCTGAATCTTATTATTTTTTGATCCAATTCCTACATTTTATGAAAATATAATCAATCAACCAAGGGGTAGAAAAATCAATATCAGGAAGAAATTTCTTCTTGGGAGAAAGTTGTGTGAGATGGCATAAGGATGAAAAACAATTTGTTGCTTTGAGAACAATGGAATCAAAATATGTTTCTACCACCTGGGCATGTGTGAAAATGATGTGTATGAAGGTTCATCTAGAATATTTTAGGGTGAATTTTGAAAAACCATTAAATATTATTTATGATAATCTAAGTTTCATTGATCTCTTTAAAAGTCATGTGCAAAATTCTATATTAAAGTACATTGATATTAAAAATAATTTCATTAAGGAGAAATTTATTGTAGGGATTTAATGCTTGGGTATATTTCAAAAAAATAAAAACTATATATGTTTTCCTAAAATATATTACAAGGTAAATGTTTGAGTAATTGAGACTGAAACTAAATGTTCAACATCCACCATTGACTTAAGAAAATTATTGAGTAAAACCTCATGTTCCCTTAGATTCTATTGTCAAAGGGGGATAAAACTTTTTACTCTATATTTTTTGAATCTAGAGTTGGTGTTATCATAGAAAGGGAGAGAAAAGGTTTAGGAAGTTACAATTATGGAAGTTGAGGGAGAAAAAAATTTCTAAATTTTATAATTTCATAAGTTGAGATGATTGTGTAGAGTTTATCAATATCATGGACACAAGATTTCTTATCACGTAGGGATATAATTACTTCAAAAAAATATTAATATGAAAATTTGGTATCATGAAAATCTCTATGATAAAGGTTGTGGTTTGATGAAGTTTGAAAAAACAGTTATTGATGATGTTTCTAATAAATCCATTAGAGGATATAGAAGATCAATTGAGTTGATTTTGTAATGATTGTTTTATTTTTTCAATATCTTGTTTGTGAATGGTTTTTTGTTTTGGGGAAATAAGTTTTTTTTATAAAAAGAAAGTTTAAGTTACTTTCCTCATAAATTTATAGGATGCTTTACATATCCTCAATGTTCCTTACATCATGATTAGTAAAAGGTTCACATGGTTCAAGTTGTAGTTCACTCATAAAGTTTCCATATAGAGACAGTTTGTATGAAGTTTAAATAGTAAAAAGTTTGAAGTTATAAATATTGGAGTTTTGGTTGTAAAACATTCTATGAAGTGGTGGAGTTAAAATGATTATACAGAGAAGTATGAAGGCCACAAAATAATAAGATAGAGACCTTTTAACTCTAGTAGAAGAATAGTTTTCTGGTTCAATGAACATAGTAGCACCTAACAAAGACATTTGAACAATGTTTTTTAGAAATTTTATAGAGAAAATAAAGTTTATTGGATAAATATTATTGGATAGAGAAATCTATGAAGTTGTATCAGATAGAGGAATCCATTTTCTATTGGAAAAACTGTTTTAGAAGTTTGACCAGAAAAACTTCTGAGGCTTCATCAAACTGAATAGTATCAGAAGGAGAATTTCAATGTCATTAGAATGAGAAATGTGAAGTCTATCAGATGAAGAAGATAGAATAGAAAAGTACTGAAGAAATTTTATATGGAGGAAATCTTGAAAATACTACTGGATAGAGAAAGCTTGAGTTTACCATACAGAGTTGATCAGGTGGATAGGATCAAATGGATAATGTTTTCAATGGATGGAGGTTTGAATAACTTTACATAAACTTTATAAAGTCAATAATAGTGATTATTCTAAGTAATTATTTAAATTATCTTAAATCTAGATGATATTTAAGGAAGTTTTTAAGAGATTGTTGACATTATGTTTTGATAAAACTTTGTTAAAGAAAGTTGACTCCAAACTTTTAGAATCTATGAAGTCAATCAAATGAAAATTTATTAGAGTGGGAGAATTTGGGAAATTTGAAATTGGAGCTCGTGCTTCCTCCTTAATTTTCAGAGGAAGTATAACTATATAAAGGGGTTTGGGCTCTTCATGGGTTATTTTTTAAGCTATTTCAATAGAATATAATTGATAAAGTTTTTGGAGCATTAGTAAATGACCAATAAATCACTTGGTTGAAGAAGAGAATAATCGAACAAAATTGTACTCAATATAGGTACATCGGATAGAGAATTATCTAAAGGAGGTGCATTATACATACTTATATTAAACATGGGTGCATCAGATGGAGGTGCATTGGACAGTGAGATATTTTATAGTGTGGTATCAGACATAGGAATTCCAAATATAAATAGATTTAAAGTTTTTATATTTCTTTGACTCTAAATTATAATAAATCTTTGTAACTGGTGGAATCTAGTATAATTTTATTTCAAGATATATAAGAATTTTTATGGGAGTTTGATCATTTTTATTCACTTCATTATATATTATATATCCTTGGATTGATGGGAGTTGATGCAGAAAGTACTAGGTACCCACATTAAGACCAAACTTTTTAAAAACTTATGTTCCATGATTTATTTATTTATCCATAAAAATGAGTGAAGTTTATTTTTAAAATTTTAAACATATAAACTTTAACAAGTTGCATATGTTAATTTCATAAAAGAGATTTTAAAAGATTACCAGTGATTCAACCACCACCACCACCCCCCCCCCCCCCTCAATGGTATACATATTCCTAGGAACTTTGATTGATATAAGAGAAAAGGTTCCATCTATAATATCCTTATATTCCTTATCATGGATAATCTCAACTTAGTTAATAGAATAGGTATGCCTGAATTTGATGACAAAGATTATCATGGATTAAAAAAAAGAATGATACCCTATCTTATATCTCTTTTACTGGAGGTTATTTATGTAGATACTATTAGGTTTCCACCCATAGAGAAATATTCTCCTATGAAATTTTCTAACAAAAGGAATATTGAATTTGATAGAAAAGAACAAGTTGTTACTATTATTTCCTTAACATAAAAGGTTTATATAAGATTAATGGGTCTCAAAATAGAAAAGTAAACTTAGAGAAAACTCTAAATCATATTTGGGGGGAATATAAAAGTGAATGAAGAAAAGCTTCAAATCTAGAGAAGAAATTTCAAAGATATCTAGATGGAGTAATCCAAAACTATTGATGAATACTTCAATAGAGTAAATAAAATTTTCAGCAACATCATAGGATTTAGAGATGTTGTGGAAGACTTGACTATTTTTAAAACAATGATGAGGAACTTTTTGGATAGTTTTTATCCTAAAGTATCTTATTTATAATATATAGTTGATTTATCCCTATATGAATTAAATAACATTCTTTTTCATATAAAATGAGAAAATATATTTCTTTCAAAAATAAGATTAAAGAATAGATAGATTTTGAATCTATGAGGAAGCTAAAAACATAAGAACCTAAACATGTGGTAATGGGTCTCATAGAATCAAAATATAAGGAAGATTATATTGAATTAAATGATAGAATTATGTCCCTTATCTCTAAAATTTACCAAAAAGGTAGAGAAAATTACAAAATAAAATTATAACTTAAATTTTTTGAGTGTGGAGGCATTAGAAATTTTTTAATGAACTATCCAAAGAAGAAAAATAGAGAAATTTATTATGATTACTCTAAAGAAAAAACATTTGAAGAAAAAGTGGGGTAAAACTTATAAGGGATTTAATTAATCCATCTGAAGCAAGTAAAGGTTCGCCAAAAGAAAAAAAATTATGTTGAGTAAAATGAAAGATTATGAATCTTTTGAAAATAGTTAATCAGAATAAAAAATCCAAATAAGTTTAGAACCTTCATGTCTCATGTCGTAAGAAAAGAAGATAGTTCAAACAATGAAGAAGGATAAGGTGAATAAACCTATAGGTAATATAATATAAGGTCATAATTTATGTAATTTCTTGAGAAAAACACAAAATTAAATAAATAATATAGAATGTTTAAGAAGGAAAGTGAGAATAATAATAAAGGAAAAGAATAATTTCTCAAAAAGGAAGGTGTGTACATAAAATAAATTAAGAATCTCAAGTTGAAAGTCAAGAAACATGGGAAAATAGTGAAAGATATTGATGAAAAACTTACTTATAAGGAATAATAGATATAAAATACCCAATTAATATGAATTGAGGCACAAAATAACTTGAATAAAATGAAATATAATTTCAAAAAAAACTTTAAAGGTAAAGGTCGAAATATCTCAAGCTGCTAGAAAAACTCATCCCAATAATCAGGTGAAATATATACCCACTAAACAAAAATGTTCATCTAATTTTACTAACCATGAAATTATAAGAATTAATAATGGGAGATATTGGGTTGATAAATGATGTGATAAACACATAACCTGAACATAAGTTAAACGTATCTACTATAAGAATGAATTCCCAAGACAATGGAAATCAGGCGTGGTAGAATATACTAAATCTCATCAAACTTTTCACAGGGTGAGACATACTTAAATAAAATATCAAGGTTCAATAGATTTTTTTTTTTTTGATATATGGGAACATGAAATACAATTTTTTGTGCAACATTTCTCTCCCTATGAGTAGGCAAGAACTAAGGGGTAGCAACAATGGAAGACAACGAAGCAACTCTCTAAAGTTATAGGAAGAAGAAAAATGAAATTCATTGGAAGTTAAAAATATCTTAAGGAAAAACTGATTTTATTTCTTAGAGTAAATGTGTAGAAGGTGTGACCAACCATGTCACTTTTTTAAATATTACATGACAACACATTCGAGGAAAGTTACGTATACCATAAAATAAAATGAAGCTGAGAAAAATAAAATTGCTGAAAAATATTTTGTTATTGAGACTACTCTAAAAGCTATAAAAAATAATAAACCATGGATTCTTAACAGTTTTTTTTTATTAATAAATGATATTTGATGTGAAAATATTAAAAAATATTGAAGAACCTGAGTGAGGATCCATCACTTTCAGAAATGATAGTTCCTTAAAAATAAGAGGAATTAGCATAGATGAGATTGAATCTTAGAAGATTAAGTCAAAGTAAGTTCTATTTATTGATGGGATTAAGCACAAATTACTGAGTGTTATCCAATTATGTGATGACGATAATAAATTTATTTTAGAAAATATCCATGTTTCATCTGATGTTTGAAAAATGGAAAAAATTTACTAAGGGAGAAAGAACTAGAAATAATCTATTTTAGATTGGATATCCTAGTAATTATTTCTATTTAATAATTGAGGATGAAAACAAGTTGTGGCACATAATACTTGGTCATATTGTCTATAATAGTATGAGCGTAAATAGTCTTACCACAACTGAGGAGGAAAGACGATACCATTTGTATAACTTGTCTAAAATAAAGGGTGGTTAGTGGAAGGCATAAGAAATTTGAAATCCAATCCACCAGACCATTTTGACTCATACATATAATCTATGTGGGTAAATGAGACATAAATCAGCAAATAATTATTTTTAATTTATTACATTTATTGATTATTTCACTCGGATAACAATTATAATGTTCATGAAACATAAATCAGAGGATGTAGAGTTATTCATAAATTTCATAAGGGGTATTGAGAAAGAGTTGGGTGTATATATATTGAAGCTGATAATAAACAATAGAAATAAGTATATAAGAAACTATTTTAATTCCTATCTAAAGAAAAAGGTAATTAAACATCAATATAGTGATCCCTACACTCCTCAAAAAAGGATTGGTGGAAAGAAAAAATAAAATTTTAGTTTATATGGGAAGAATCATGCTCGCTAAATTTAAACTTTCAAAATTCTTCTCGAGAGAAGTTGTAAGTCCAATGATACATGTTCAAAACAGATGTTTTCCTCAACTAGATTCAAAAATTACTCCCTATGAAATTTGGTATAAGAAAAGTCATACAGTGAAATACTTTAAGGTTTTTTAGATATCTTTCTTAATAAATATAAAAAATATGGTTTTTGGAAAGTTTTATGAAAAGTAAGAAGAAGGTTTTTTCATGGGATATTCATCCAAGGAAAAAAATTACAAGTGTTGGAATAAATTATTGCATGATTTGGTTGATTCCTTTGATGTAAAATTCATTGAAATATAATACACCTTAAAAATAGTTTTTGAATATGATGAGGATGGTGTAATGAAATATAGAATGATGACTTCTAGATAAATTAATGAGAAGGAAGATGATTGTTATTCTAATCTTGTATAGGTTGATTCTGATCATTCTAGTGATGAGTAAAGTAAGATAGTAATAAAATCACAATAATTATAGAACTTACAAAAATAGGTTGAATTCGATAATATTGTTGAAGACTAAGAATCTCCAGTTTAGAAAAGGTGAAAATTGAGGTTTGAGAATCATACATCACTTATCTCAATAGTGGAACCGCTATATGTTTCAGAAGTAGTTAATCATAAAGAATGTTTAAATGTGATTAATTAAGATTTAGATCAAATTGATAATAATAACACTTGTGATCTTGTTCCTTGACCAAAATTAAAGAATATTATAGGAACAAAATGGGTGTTTAGAAACAATCTCAATGAATAGGGAAAAATTCCGAGAAATAAAGTGTGGCTTGCTTTAAAAGGTTATTTATAGGTGGAAGGTGTTTATTTTTAAAAAAAATACACCTATTGTAAGGCTTGAGACTATTATAATTTTTCAGGTAGTTTTCACTCATCAAAATTACAAATTATACAGATTGATGTTAAGTCAGCATTCTTAAATGGAGAAATTAAAGAAGAATTTCATATTGAGAAACCCATTTGGTTTATAATTTAAAATTATGGAACCATTGTGTGTAAACTAAAGAAATATTTGTAATGTTTGAAATAGTCCCCTCATTCTTGATATTCAAAACTTTATAGTTTCTTGAATTAGTTGAACTTTTCTAAAGGAATAGTAGATAGAAACTTGTATATGAATGAGATGAGTATAGGTACCCCCAATAGTCATTATTTACGTTGATCATATAATTATTTCTGGTAAAGGGTATAAATCTTGTGAATAATTTACTAAATAAATATACAATAACATTGAGATGTTAATTCTTGGGAAATTGAACATATTTCTAGGATTATAAGTTCAACATAAAGAAAGATGTAATTTCCTATCAAAAGAAAATTATTCCAAGTATTTTCTATAAAATTTTGGCATGGAATATTTAAAGTAATTTTCTACACCAATTTATATTAGAATAAAGATGAGTAAATATTAATTCGTTCAAAGTATAAATTAGAAGGATTTACAAAAGTTGACCATAATTCTGATTTATCTTACTACTTCAAGAATGTTCATTGCATATGTTGTAACTTTTTGTGGAATATATCAAAGTAATCCAAAGTAATCACACATGTTGGAAAATAAAATAATCCTCAAGTATGTTAAAGGAACATCAAATTATGTCATGGTGTATGGACAAAGTAGTGATTTTTCCTTTCTTGGTTTCACTAATACTGACTAGTCTAAAGAATGTAATGATAGAAAATCAACATCATAAGGAACTTTATTTTTGGGGGAAATTTTTGTGAGATGGAATTGTAAGAAACAAATATTATTAATTTGAGTATAACGAAAGTGGAATATGTTTCCACCACCTGGTATTATATGAAAATGATGTGGATGAAGGTTCATCTTGAATGTTTTAGGGTGATTGTTAAAAAACTATTGAAGATAATTTGTGACAATCATAGTGTCATTTATCTCTCTAAAAATATCATATAACATTACTAATTGAACCACATTTATATTAAATATCATTTCATTAAGGAGGAAGTTTCTTGTGGGGATGTAATGCATGAGTATATTTCAAAAAATATATAAAATTGTAGATGGTTTCACAAAATCTATGCCAAGGGAAATATTTGAGTAATTGAGGATAAAACTAAATGTTCGGCCTCCACCACTGAATTAATAATGTTCTCAAGAAAACCCTCATCTTCCTTTGGATTCTATTTATAAATGGGGGGATAAGTAAAACATTGTACTCAATATTTTGTGAATCAGAAGATGGTGTTATCAGATAAAGTGGTAAAAAAGGTTAAAAAGTTACAATTTCAAAAATTGATGGGGATAAAAAGGTTTGGAAGTTATAATTTTAGAATTTGATATGATTGAGGGGGATTTTATCAATATCATAGACACAAAATTTATTTTCATCAGGGTATGGAATTACTTTAAAAATACTTAGTCTGGAAGTGTGGTATTAGGAGACTCTCAGTGGGAAACTCTATGATTTGATAAAGTTTGGAAAAATAGTTATTGATAATATTTCCAACAAATGAAAAGGGTTAGATTGAATGTCCTTTGATTTTATTTTGTAATTATCTTTGTATTTATTGTTAACATGTTATTTTTGACTATTTTTGTGTTTTAAGAAAATGAGTTGTTGTTTATTAGAAGAAATTTTGAGTTACTTTCCTTACAAATTCATATAATTATTTGTTTATCCTAAAATTTCCTCACATCATTATTATTAAAAGGTTCCCATGGTTCAATATAAAGTTTATTCATAAAGTTTCTAGATAGAGGAAATTTTAATGAAGATTAAAAATACAAAGTTTAAAGTTATAAAGATTTGATTTTTGGTTGTAAAAAGTTCAAGCTATGAAATGTTGAAGTTATAATGATCAAAAGAGAAGTATAAAAGCCATAGAATGATCATACGGAAACCTTAAAGCTTCAATATAATAATAGTTCACCAGTTCACAAGACAAAGTAGCACCGGACAAAGACAGTTGGAAATTTTTTTTGAGGAAGTTTATATAACAAATCAATATGATCTGAAAAATATGATCGGATGGAGAAATATCTGAAGTTGGATAAAATCAAGAAATATATTTCTATCATATGAAATATTGTATAAGTTTGACTAGAAAGACTTTTGAGGGTTCATCGGATAGAAAATTATTATACAAAGAATTATTATTTCATCAAACTGAGAAATGAGAAGTCTATCAGATGAAGAATATTGGATGGAAAAGTGTTAAAGAAGTTTTTTATAGAGGAAAAATTTTCAATACTAGTGAATAGAGAAAGGATAAGTTTACTAGACTGATTCTATCGTACATATAGGATCGTATAGAGATGGTTATCAATGGATATAGGTTTGAAGAACTTTATATAAACTCTGTAAAGTTAATAAAAGTGAAGATATTGAGATGTTCTTTCAATGATTGTAAATATAGAAAATATTTAAGTAATATTTGAACATATCATTAATGTCGTGTTTTGAGGAAAATTTGATGAATTTTACTGTGAAGTTTCAGAAACTTTTAAGGTGATCAAACAAAAATTGATTTGATTGGGAAAATGTAGGAAATTTGAAATTTGAGCCATGGATTCCTCCTTAATTTTCAGAGGAATTATGTTTATATAAAGGTTTATAGGATCTTCATGAGTTTTTTTAGATAGTGGTATTTATTAAGTTTTTTCAACATGAGTATCCGACCAATAAATCACTTAGTTGAATAAGAGAATCATCAAACATAGGTGTAATAAACATAGGTGTATCAAACATGGGTGCATCAAATAAAGCATCATCAGACAAAAGCACATCGAAAAAACTTGTACAAGACTGAGGCACATTGGGTGGAGGTGCACTATACAGAGAGATACCAAAAGGTAAGGTGTAGAAAATATAAATTATGAAAAAAAAATTAGTTAGAACTTTCATGTTTTTATATTGCTTTGGCTCTAAAGTATAAGTAAACTTTATAACTGGTGGGATCTATTATAATTTATTATCATGAGATAAAACAATCTTGATGGGATTTGGATTATTTGTATTCAATTAATTCTATATTGAATATCCATGGATCAGTGGGAGTTGACATGGAAAGGACTAGGTATCCACATTGGGAACAAACCTTGTAAAAACTTGTGTGCCTTGATTTATTTACTTATCTTTTCATATGAGTAAGGTTGAGTTTTAAAGTTGAGAGGATTGAAACTTTAATAATTAGTAGAGGTTAATTTCATGAGAAAAGAAAATTTAAAATATTACAAATGATTCTATATGGCATACCACCTTTTTATTACAAAAGGTTTTTAAATATATGATCTTTTAAAGTTCAGTTTCTTGGAAATCAGGAGCATAATACATGAAAACATAAAACATTTTTATATTCCAGTTTAAAAGATTCTTCCCAGATTCATCCTAATTTACATTTAATTTATCTCATAAACTAGGGACATATATCAAAGGAAATGGGTGATCATGAGGCCCAGTAAGAGAATAAGAAAGGGGAACGATTTACATGTGATTATGAGGAATATTAATAAGAACATGAGGAATATCATTATGGAATGATCGAGGAAACAAGATTCATATCATAATAAAAAGAACATGATTCATAAAATGGAAATTTGACTAAAAAATTTAAGTGCGACATTCATAATCATATCATCAAGGTTTGTCACTAAGGTGTCATAAATGAAAATTATCAAGGTTGTTTACCAAGATATCATAAAACATGTCATCTATAAAGATTAAATTATTTAACCAATGTATTGAATCTCTATCATGGTCCAACCTTCATATGTATTAATTTCATGTGAGATAAATAGATCATAAAAAAAATTATTTCATTAATAACCTTTGGAGAATAAAGAACGGGTTTCTGATCAAAATCTTGGCATGCAAGAGAGATTAAAGACATGATCATTACATCATTATTAACCCATGAAAAGGGAATGTGGTTTTATTATGTATAAATTACAAAATAAAATAAATAATTTTTATATATAGGTTAGTACCCTTAGAAAATAAAGAGGTTTTGGTATTCACAAAAATAAAATAAAATATAATTTATTAAGTAGAGAGAGAAATTTTAGAAATAAATTTGATATCATGATAGGTGTAAAATGTGGTTTTAGAAAAGGGTAAAATGAGATGGGGAAAGGGTATCCCATTGATAAAAAATATTTTGTAAGTAATGGTAAGATCAAAAGGGTAATAAAATATAGTAACCATAACATTTAGAATACATAAAAATAGGTTCTTGAATTGAAGAGTAAAGAAGGATAATTCCATTACCATGAAGAGTTACTCCTAAATCTTGAGGATTGGGACCTTGGGGGATTAAGAGAAATTAAAGGATATTTAATTGGTGCTCTCAAATGAAGTGTGATTTTTTGGGTACTTGGGTGTAGTAGAGTGGCTGACCAAGGTTGCCTCTCAAAGGAGAAAGTAAATTAAAAAAAACTTCTTAAAGGTATTCTAAAAATAAAATAAAAGAGAATAAAAAAACTACTTAAAAAATGATGAGGGTTTTTTTTACCATTTATAAAATAAGAATAAGTATGTTGTGAGAATATTGCATTTTTTTGTTTTTGTTTTTGAAATGAATTTCAATTAAAAAGACACAACAAGAAGATGTTTTTTTAGAAAATATTTTAAAAGGCATAATCGATCTAACTCTACCTCTTCAGTTACTTATTAATCATTATAATTTAAATTAATCTCCACTTAATTATGATCCCCTAATTTTTTAACCCCCAAAACCTATGAGAATTAACTTTACCACAAAGATGAAGAGAATTAAACCCTAGTCTATCTTTGGAACATGCAATCATAGCACCCTGCTTTGATTGATGTTCTAAGGATAGATTATGGTCATTGGTAAGTTAAGGCACATATCCATTCTGTAAATGAGGACTAATTGAGTTTAGTTATTATGTTTGAACTCTGTAAATTTATCCCTTGTGGTTTTGAATTACTGATTAAGTTCGTGCTCTCACAATTCACACAATTCCCAACCTCATGTGTTTTCTGTTAATTGTTCAATTACTTACTTAGTTTCATTTAAATTAAAAAATAAATTAATATATAATATTATGTAAATTATAGTATCTCATTGATTAAAAATAAATTAATGAATTAGGTTATAGGTAGATCAATTAATAAAAATAACTACTCTTCCTTGGGAGGTGTGGTCATCGTAGAAACATTTTTCATGTGAAAAGGTTTAGAAAGGGTAGAACCCAATCTCGTTTCTACTCTTGATTACATCACAATTAAGAAGATTAATATAAGAATAAATTTTAACAAAACATAATAAAATATAAGAAATAAAATAATAACAAAGAAGTTTATTATGAAAATACAAACATTACAACATGAAGAATAATAATAAGGCTTTGATGAGGGGATCCATGCTTCAAGAGCTACCCCTCTTACAATAGTTGTATGATTTTAGTGAAACCAATTACTCTCTGAATTAAATCTCCTAATTCACGTCCCAACCCCTCCAAATGAGAAAAAAACCAATTTATAGAGTGGAGGTGAGGCTAGGTTTAAAGAGGTTCCAAGTGTGAATGGGAAAATTCTTCCAAATAAATTAATCCAATTTTCACTGCCTATTTTACCACTAAAACGCTTGAATAACCTATCCTTCTAGAAGGATTATTTGTGAGAAAAGTATTCCTCGAGATCCACTAAAAATTTGGGCCTAATCTGAGAACGTATGAAGAAGTTATGGCCCAAATATAGAACTGATGTCCAATCTGGAGAGTCCAACCCATCTTTGACTTCATGGATCATTAAGTCCAATAAAATGGACAATTTTGCTCATATGTCCTAATTAAAAGTTGTATCCCATTAAGTCAGTAACATATTCACAAAATAATAAGTTCAAATAATTCAAATAAAATTATTTATGTTTGAAATGCTACAGTGAATTTTTAAAGGGTAAAACTGGAATTTTCATCAAATTTTCAAATGAATGATCTAATCCCAAATATTTTATAAATAAACATATTTAACACAATGTGAGGAAATTTTTTCATTTATTATCAATAAAATATTCAAAAAAATTATGTTTTATCAACTCCCCCATACTTTCCCTTTTACACTTCGGGGCAAAGCCTCATATCATGTATTTTAAAAAATTGTGACAAGTAAACATCAATATAAAATCAAAACAAATTTTAAAACACATATCCTTGAGATCAAAAAATTCCACACCAAGAAACAAAATATATAATGCCTCATAAAAAAATTATTTAAAGTTATCCATTTATATCATTCAATATATTTCCACTTCATTCCTCCTCTCATGCACACAAAACACTTACCTCACTTGAATTTTCTCTTATCACACAAATGTAAATTTTTCAGCAATGTATTTCTCATCCAAACTCATACAAGGGTCACCATAGGCTTGATAAATTCATATATATATACCATATGTGATTAAAAGACATATGTTTATCATGAGTACTTTTCAGGGTTTTTCTATGGCTTTCAGTTGGTAGGATTTAGATGTGAAAAATTTTGAAGCTGAATGAGGAGGGATTGACTCTTTTTGAAGAAAAATTGCATTATTCTAATTTTTACTCAAGTTTGGTCTCCTACTCACTACCCTTAGTATCAATTAATCTCCATCATCATGAAAACTCATGGAAAGTTTACACCATTCATCATTTTAGCAACAAAAATGTCAATCTTCTTCAAACATAGTTTTTCGTGAAAGTTCCAGATAGGCACAACTTTATTTCTTCATTAGAAGCTCCAAAAAGGCACATCTTCTTTTATCATGAAAGCTCCAAAAAGGATCATCTTTCAATATAATGATTTTTTTTAGTAGAAAAAACATCTCTTCATAATTTAATTTTCCACCCAAATTATCAAAAAATGTGGTAGCACAACACAAGATAGCTTCCCCCACACTTAAGTTAAACTAGATTATGAAATTTAACTTCAAGAGTTGGTTGGATAGGGAAAATTGGATTGTAATGTGGCTAACATAATAGGTTGTTCATATATTATAAGGTATATAAGGATTAAATTTTCAAGATATGCCATTATAAAAAGGATTCTTATGAAATAGGGGCTTTAATACCAAACAAATGTCTCAATCATTTAAAACACAACTACCTCAAACCCTAAAGTTTTGATAGGAATATATCAAATTCTGGTTAAATAAAGCATGGTTTGGTTCTATTAAGAAGTGAGTTAAATGTAAATAATATGAAAATAATGGTTCATAATCCTCATAGGAAATTGATTTCAAATATAAAGACAATGATATGTGGCTTGGGATTCAAAATTCAGATTACTTTTTATGAAATTACTAAATATTTAAACTTGAAAAAAAGTCATTTTCAGCATTCATTTAAACTCAGATTCATGTGATAAATTTTTTCACTTATTGATATGGATTTCAAAATGGTTATGAGAATCATTTCAAATCAAAAGTTTTAGAAACATGCAAAAAATTAAAAAAATACACAATTTTTTTTAAAACAGAAAAACAATTGAAATTACTAAACTAAAAGGTTCCCTCCCCCATACTTAAAATATTGCATTGTCCTAAATGTGAACCCATGATATGATATGTTCACATGAAATGAATAATTTTAAATAGCACAAATAATATAAAATTTAAAGGGTTAGGAACAGCCTGATATTCTCAAGTGATGATGGGATCATCCAGTGTGATGAAATCCACTGCATTAGTAGGAAGTCCCTCAAGGTATTTCTTTAAACATTTCCCATTGACTGTAAATCTCCTTTTAGTGTCCTCTTTTGTGATCTCCACTACACCATGAGGAAAAACATTAGATACAATATAAGGACCTAACCATCTAGAACACAACTTACCTGGCATCAGCTTCAGTCATGAACTGTAGAGTAGGATTTTCTCTCTAACATGAAACTCCCTTTCTTGGATCATTCTATCATGAACTTCTTTTGATATTTCCTTATAGAGCCTTGAGTTCTCATATGAATACAATTGAATATCCTCAAGCTCTTGAATTTTTAGATTCCTTTGGATTATATCTTGGGGAAAATCCATGTTGCATTTATTTACTACCCGATGTTCAACTTCTACATGGAGATGACATGCTTTCCCAAAAACAATCTGAAATGGGGACATACCAATGGTTGTATTGTATGCTTTCCTATAAGAACAATCCACATCATCCAAGCACTTTATCTAATTCTTCCTATTCAGCTGCATGGTTTTCTCCAAAATTTGTTTCAATACATGATTTGAAACCTCATCTTGACCATTTGTTTGGGGGTGGTATGGTGTTGATGTTTTGTGTTTCACCTCATACTTCTGAAGGAGGGAATCCAAATTTTGATTGCATAAGTGTGTCCTTTGGTCACTGATGATGGCCTTTGGTACTCCAAACCTAAAAAAAATATGTGTCTTGACAAATTCCACTACAACATGAGAATCATTAGTCCTTATGTCCTTATCCTCCACCCATTTACTCACATAATCAACATCAACCAAAATATACAAAAACCCCAATTAACTAGAAAAAGGACCCATAAAATTGATGCCCCATACATCAAAAATCTCACAGAATAGTATGGGTTGTTGGGGCATCTCATGTATCCCAGAAATGTTCCCAGTGTGTTGGAAATGAGAGCATGACTTACAAAACACATGAGCATCATGGAATAAGATAGGCCAATATAATACAGAGTCTAATACTTTTCTAGATGTTTGTTGGGGTCCAAAGTGTCTTCTACATGAGAGTGTATGGCAGAAATGCAGAACAGACTAAAACTCATGATCAGGAACACACCTCCTAATAACTTGATCACTACACATGCTTCATAGGTATAGATCATCCCAAACATAAAATCTTGACTCACTCTTTAACTTTTAGACTTGATGTTTCTTTAAATTTGTATGGATTTTGAATGCAACAATGTAGTTCACTAAATCAGCATACCAAGGATGCATACTTGAGATGGAATAAAGATGCTCATCTGGGAAAGTTTCCGAAAGTGGTACCTAGTCCAAGGTGTCATCCTATAGTGTGTGAGTAAGCCTAATCATGTGGTACGCCACTAAGTTTTCTAACCCCTTATTATCCTTTATCTCAATATCAAATTCTTGAAGAAGGGGAATCCATCTGATTAGCCTGGGCTTTGCATATGGCTTCTTCAAGAGGTACCTCAGCTGCATGGTCAGAAAAAACAACTACATTAGAGCCCAATAAATATGAATGGAATTTATCTAAATAAAATATGATGGCAAGAAACTCTTTTTCCATGGTTGTGTAATTTTATTGGGATGAATACAGTGTCCTCGATGCATATGCAATCACATGTGAATATCCCTCAATCCCCTGAGATAAGACAGCTCCGACCGCAAAGTTGGACGCGTCACACATAAGCTCAAAAGTAAGCTCCCATTATGGATTTTGTATGATAGGTGGAGTGTTCAGAGGCTATTTTAGCTCTTCAAAGGAATTATTGGAAGAATCATCAAACACAAAATCAGAATCCTTTTGAAGTAATCATGACATAGGAAGATAAATCTTACTAAAATCTTTGATGAAGTGTCGATAAAATCCTCCATACCCTAGGAAAGATATAACATCACACATGCGTGAAGGATAGGGTAGGGATGAAATAATATCTACCTTAGATATATCAACCTCTATCCCATGTTTTGACACTATATTCCCTAAGACAGTGCCATGTTCTACCATAAAATGACACTTTTCAAAGTTAAAGACCAAATTATTCTCAATAAAATGATTCAAAACCTTTCCCAAACTAGAGATAAAATCATCAAATGAAGACCCATACACTATAAAATCATCCATAAATACCTCCATGAAGGTCTCAATAAAATCAGAAAAAATACTCATCATGCATCTTTGGAAGGTACCTGGGGTATTGCAAAGTCCAAATGGCATCCTTTGATAGGCAAACATACTGAATGGACAACTGAATGTTGTCTTATCCTAATCTTCTAGAGTGATAGGAACCTAAAAATATCCATAAAACATATCCAAGAAACAATAGTGTGTTTTCCTAGCTAGTATCTCAAGCATCTGATCAATAAATGGGAGGGGGAAATGGTCCTTGTGAGTGGACTGATTTAGTTTCCTATAATCAATACACACATGCCAACTATTTTTCACCCTAATTGGGACTTATTCTTCTCTCTCATTTTTAATAACAGTAACAACACTTTTCTTTGGCACAACCTGAATAGGACTCACCCACTGGGAATCTGAAATGGGATAAATTATTCCTACCTCACACAATTTTTCAACTTCTTTTTTAAAAACTTCTAGAAGAGTTGGATTCAATCTCATTTGTGGCTGCCTAACTGGTTTAGCCACATACTCCAAAAGAATCCTATGAATGAAAATAGAGGGGATAATACCTGATATTTCAGCCAAGGTCCACCCAATTTCCTTGACTTTCTCCCTGAAAATATTAAAAAAAATCTTCATGTTCAAAAGTGATATTTTTAGCAATGATAACAGGTAATTTCTCACCACTCAATAAGTATGAGTATTTGAGATTTGGTGGCAATGGCTTGAGTTCCATTGTAGGGGGGGTGGTGTATGGATGTAGACATCGAAGGAACTGAAATATATGCACAAAGAACATCAGTATCAGAATAGACATCATCATAATCAGAGCATAAAACATCAAATTCATCATCATAATAAACAGCCAAGCCATAATCAGAGTGAACATGATCAAAATTAGTATATGAATCCACATAAAAATCAAACCCAAGAGAGGATTGTGTATCAAAATCATGTGTGTAAGTGCTCTTAGACATCAAATTGGAACCAATACTCATAATCTCCCTAATCATAGGATAATAAAAATCCATGTGGTTTTTATTTGGTGGTTCAAAATGGGAGATAACAAAATTAGAATGGTCCTATGAGGGGTACTTCATGGATTCAATAACATTAAATATCACAACTTCATCTCCAAACTCCATGGAAAGTGTACCCTCGTGAACATTTATGATAGTTTTTGTAGTTTTGAGGAAGGGCCTACCTAAGATAATGGGATCATGATAACTTACCTGATCATCCTCCATGTTAATCACATAGAAATTTGATGGGAAGATCATGTATCTTACTTGAACAAGTACATCCTCAAGGACTCCCACTGGATATGATATATCTCTATTCTCCAAATGTACCACTACTCTCATCAGCTTCAACTCACCAACCTATAAAAAAGAAAAAACATAGTGAGGCATTATATTTATGGAAGCTCCTAAATCACATAAAGCATCAGAAAAGTGTAACTCCCCTATGGTTTATGGGATGGAAAATGTCCCCGGATCCTTACACTTTTTTGGAATTGATAGATTTGGTGTAATAAGTATTGACACATTCTTTCCAAGATTGATCCTCTCATTTCCCTTGAGCCCTCTTCGATTGGTACAAAGTTCTTTTAAGAATTTGGCATACCTTGGGATTTGTTTAATGGCTTCAAGTAGAGGGATGTTGATCTATACATGATTGAATGTATCCAAAACCTCTTTTTTCATTTCCTATTAATCTATATTTTTGGTTTTAACAACTCTATTTTGAAATTGAAGGGGTTTAGGAGAAACATCATCAATATTTTTCTTACCTTTATCTTTATTTTTTGGTTTCTCATCAGCTGGTCTTAAATGGAGCTTCTCTGGAGTTGAGGTGAATCCCAGTACAAAAAAAGGTGCAGATGTATCAATTGTTTGATTCCCACTTCTCAATGTGATGTCACTAATATTCCCCTTGGGATTTGGAGTAGTTTGGGAAGGTAGATTTCCAGAGTTCTTACTTACCAGTTCATTGAGGGCAGTGGAAATCTGGATCATTTGAGTCTTTAACTCTCTCAACTCCGAACCTTGACTCTTAATTTCATTATATTGATTAAGAATATTTTTTTCAAAATATCATCAGTATTATAATATACCTTTGGTTGACAACTCCCTTGTTTTTGACTTGTTGATTCTTGGGCTTCAAATCTCTTTTAGGGTTGTTGGAAACCCTACTGGTAAGTCAGAGGCTACTGGATGTTTTGTTGAAAAGGGGGACTTTATTATTGTCCAGAGTCATACCTCATGTCTGATTGATACTTATACCCTTGGTTGTATGTTGGTGCAAAGGAATCGTACTTCTTCTAGGGATCTATTTGTTGTTGCTGTTGATATGGTCTCCCAAAGAATACCACCGAACGATCTTCTGTATCTTGTAGTTGGGGGAAACAATCAGCCAGGTGGTCTATTTTAGTGAAAATTCCACAAGGTATCACAAGAGTGGGTTGGGATTTATTTTGAGCTAAATCAATCTGATGTAATCCCATGAAATTTGGTGTACCTCGATCGCCAAATTTTTTAGAGTTTTGTGTCATCTTGTCAATCAATGTACATGCGGTTACTAGTGTTTTGTCCACCAATTCTCCTATAGCTACGGCATCCACCATGCTTCTCTCCATAGATGTGAGTCCTTCATAAAAGTATTGGATGAGTAGTTTCTCACTAATTTAGTGATGTGGGAACCTTGCACACAAAAGATACCCCTCTTAAAAGATACCCCTCTTAAAATGGTTGGATAATTTGAGTGAAAAAATTCTCCACTACCATAAATATTCTAATTCACATCCCAACCCCTCTAAATGAGAAAAACACTAATTTATAGAGTGGATGGGGGCTAGGTTTAAATAGGTTTCAAGTGTGAATTGGGAAATTCGTCCAAATAAATTAATCCAACTTGCACTGCCTGTTTTACCACCAAAACGCATGAATCATCTATCCTTATATAATGATGGTTTGTGAGAAAATTATTCCTAGATATCCTCTCAAAATTTGGGACTAATCCAATCACATATGAAGAAGTTATGGCCCAAATACAGAACTGATATCCAATCTAGCGAGTCCATCCCAGCTTTAAATTCATGGCCCATTAAGTCCAATCAAATGGATAATTTTTCTCATATGTCCTGAATGAAAGTTGTATAAAATTAAGTCAAGAAAATAGTTATAAAATACTAAATTCAAATAATTCAAATAAAATTATTTATTTTCGAAGTACTACAGTGAATTTTTAAAGGGTAAAACTAGAATTTTCATAAAATTTTCAAATGAATGATCTAATCCCAATTATTTTATAAATAAACATATATAACCCAATGTGAGGAAATTTTTTCATTTATTATTAATAAAATATTAAACAAAATTGTGTTTTATCAAGAACCTTGGGAGGACTCCTTAGGAGGATAAAACACCAAGCCTCATAGAGTTTGGATTGGGATTGAAAGTAAATGGATAAATGGGTGGATATTTATAGAAAAAGTGGAGGATTTGTTTAATAATTTCCAAATATAGGCCTTGGAAATATAGGTTGTGGAAACTAAAAAAACATTGGCTTACCCATGGTTTTTGCCTATGGTTTTGGAAATATGGGGAAAATTATGTTATTTTAATCCACTAGAATCAAACTTCATTTTTTATTACTTATTTTGGAAATTAAAAGTAAAGTTTCCACAAAGCAGTGTTTTTAAAGTCAAAGTTTTAATTTTAGACTTTGGAAAGTTACTTATAGGTTTGGAAATTGATTAAAATGTATTAAAATTATTTATATTAATATAATAACATATTTTAGGTTGTTTATTGTTGTTAATTAATTATTACATATTTATTACATAATTATGAAGTCATTAAACATACTAAAAAACCCAAACTATATTTTTTACTATTCAGGGAAAAATAAAGTATTTTATAAAATTCTCATAAATTCACCCTAACCTAATTTAAACATGATTATATCAAAAATTATGTTTATTTTATCATAATAATTATCTAAATATGATAATTTTAACTTTAAAATATAAAAATCCTTATTTATTAAAAAAATAGTAGGTTGTAAGGCACGGTCAAATTTCTGACACTTCAAAATTTTCTAGGACATAATAAAATTATTTTTTCATTGATATTTAAATAAGAGTGTATTTAACATGATATTTCATTAAAATATATATTATTTAAAATACCTTAGTTTATTATAAAAATTTATATCTTTTATGAACAGTACAATTTGTGTCTAAAAAAATCTGTTTATCAAATTCATCTCAATTAAACATATATTTTATTAAGGAAAACTATTCTTAAAATAGAATTTATGGAATAAAAAATTTATTTATACAAATTAATTCCACTTTAAGTAACTAAGTTTGGGACATATAACCTCTTATAATACCTATGTATAATCTAATGGTAAGGTGTGCGATGGTGATAGATTTATGGGGTGGCTTGGCTAACATCAGTCGAGTGGTAATTTACCCTAATTTGAACTTCTCATATGGGAGATTTCGTTCAAGCTTCACTTGTTGAAGCTTGACTTGATCTTGGCCAAGGTAGAACCCCAATGATGATACCTCCCTCCCAATTTTCGATAAAAGGGATTCATACGGCATGACTCTACTAGTTGAGGTCATCACTTCTCCTTTCTTCATTAATTATCCTTTTTCATTACTAATTATAAACACTGATTGTAACGTTATAATTATTACCAAAAGGTATAGTTCTCAATGGTCAAATTTTCCAACAGTTATATTGAATAATGGTCATATTTGACCAACAATTCTATAATGGTAAAATATCAATGGTCAAATTTCCCTTTATACACTATAAATACCACATCATTATTTCATTCAATATTCACTACAATCATTTTCTAAGATTTTGATTGATTTACTAATATTTTGTTTTATTGTTGCATTGTTGGGGTGATGATTTTAACGGATTGGAGCGATCTATATTTTCCCATTTTGGTGACATAAATTATTGAAAATTATTAAAGATATATGGTTTTCTTGTGTATAATATAATATAACACACATTTCCTTTGGTTCCTATATCGCCTCTTCAAACTTATGGTTTCACCATAAAACTTTGACAAGGTGGGTAGTCTTGTTGTGTATAACCTTGTATTTATGGTACACTATCTCCAAAAACTACTCCCCATAAGAGAGGACATGTTCTGGTTATACCGCCTCCAGATTCAGTACATGTGAGGGGTTAGGTATGTACTTCCTCAAGAGAGATACATGGAATACATCATGAACTTGATCTATATTTAGTGGAATTTCATGTCAATAGGTCACTGATACTATGCGATCTAGGATTTTATAGGGACCAATGTTCTTGGGGATAAGATTCCATTTCTTTCCAAAGTACATGACTCTCTTCCATAGTGATATTTGAAGGAAAACTGTGTTTTCAACATCAAAATTCAAGTCCATTTGACGGTTGTCAGTATAGCTCTTCTGTCGACTCTGAGTAGCTTTTATATGTTGTTGTATGTAATGAACCTTTTATGTTATCTCTTGCACAAGATCGAGCCCAAGTAGATTTCTCTCACCAACCTCATCCTAACTTGTAGGATTTCTACATCACTTCCCATATAGAGCTTCATAGGGTGCCATTTGAATACTCGAGTGGAAGCTATTATTGTATGAGAACTAAACTAATGGGAGGTGTTGATCACATCCACCTTTAAATTTCATTGATCATTTTCTCATCATGTTCTCGAGTGTCTTAATAATAATTTCAGATTAGCCATCAGTTTGGGGGGTGATAGGTCATACTTAAATTCAATTTAGTATTCACATTATATTGAAGACTTCTTTACAATTTAGATGTGAACCTTAGATCGTGATCAAAAATAATATAAAGTGGCACCCCATATAGTCACACCACTTCCTTTATTTATATCTTGGCAAGTTGGTTAAGAGATAAATCTTCCCAAATAATGATATAATAGGCATTCATGGTGAGACGATCCACTATAAACCATATTACATTGTTTCCTTTGGATATTCTAGAGAGAATAGTGAAAAGGTACATAATGATATTATCCCACTTCCATGTTGGTATGAGTAGTGGTTTCAATACCCCTATCAATAATTTGTTTCCTTTCCTTAACTTATTGACACACCAAGCACCTTGTTGTGACAATCAGGCCCTAGTGACAGCACAAACACCCCACCTTAATATGGTCGTTAGGTCCTGGCCCACCGGGTACCACTAGTTCCCCTACAGACACATGGTCCCCACCCTAGGGCCCACCCTCACGCCCGAATGAGACATCTGACTAATGATAGTCCTCACAGACCAACACATGTCCTTTCTAGTGAATGTAACACTCTAGAATGATAAATAGTTAAATGAATAAATGATATGACTCGTGTCAACAAGGTGCACCTTCCTTTTTAGAAAACTACTTAGTTAGAACTCCACCTTGATATGGTCGTTAGGTCCTGGCCCACCAGGTACCACCAGTTGCCCCGCAGACACGTGGTCCCCACCGTGGGGCCCACCCTCACGCCTGAACGAGTCATCTGACTAATGATAGTCTCCACATGCCAACACATGTCCTTTCTAGTGTACTTTTTCCTCACTCACACACACCTTGGGAAACTTCCCAAAAGGTCACCCATCTTGATCACTACTCTAGGCCAAGCATGCTTAACTGTGGAGTTCTAACCAAGTAGGCTCCTGAAAAGGAAGGTGCACCTTGTTGACATGAGTCATATCATTTAGTCATTTAAATCTTTATCATTCAGGGGTGTTACATTCACCCCCCCCCCCCCTTTAGAGCACAACATCCTCATTGTGGGCCCTACATCTTAACCCAGGCAGTGCAGTGCACTTAAGGTTGGGTACCACCTCTGATACCAATTGTGACAACCGGGCCCCAGTGACAGCACAGACACCCCGCCTTAATATGGTCGTTAGGTCTTGGTCCACCAGGTACCACCAGTTGCCTCACAAACACGTGGTCCCCACCCTGGGGCCCACCCTTGTGCCCGAACGAGTCATCTGACTAATGATAGTCCCCACAAGCTAACACATATCCTTTTCAGTGTGATTTGTCCTCACTCACACACACCCCTTACCATAAGGTCACCCATCCTGATCACTACTCCAGGTCAAGCATGCTTAACTGTGGAGTTCTAACCAAGTAGGCTCCCAAAAAGGAACGTGCACTTTGTTGACATGAGTCATATCATTTAGTCATTTAACCCTTTATCATTCTGGAGTGTTGCATTGAAGTGTAGTCAGAAATAACCCTTTTAATATTATCCTTCCAATAATGATCGTGATGGTCCTTATACATTTTAGTGTTTCAATGATGTATAGTGAATGTAGAGCTATGAGCATCATCCATTGGTTCTTTCTTTATCTTTGGAATAGATGGGACACATATCCTTGTGTGAAATTTTAGTACACCTGCTTAATCAATATTGAACTTAGGAAACTTCTCATTCTTCACATCCTCTATCTTCTTTTGTAACAAAGGATCTTCACTTTGAGATTTCTTGATCTTCTCAAGTAATGATGGTTGAAAAATAATTTGGGATAGGATCTATGATGTCCCTTCACTCATAATTCTCATGTCCAAATTTATTAGGTCCTTGATCAATGGATATCTATGAATCCTCATCATTTCAAGCACAATGGGGTCTTTTCTACTTAATACATCAGTGAATTTTTTTTCTCTTCCAGGTTGATAATGAATTGAACAGTCGTAGTCTTTAAGAAGTTCTAACCATCTCCTTTGTCTCATGTTCAATTCCTTCTATGTGAATATATACTTCAAACTTTGGTGGTCTGTGTATATATCACATTTCTTCCCATAAAGATAGTACTTCCATATCTTTAGGAGAAAAAATAACCACAGATAGCTCTAGTTCATGCATAGGATAATTATGCTCATAAGGCTTTAACTTTCAAGATGCATAAGCAATCACCTTATAATTTTTCATGAGGATGCACCCAATCCCTTTCAGAGATGAATTGCTAAAATAAATAAATCTTTCTTTGATAGAGGGTATTGTTAAAATAGGTGTGGTAACCAATATCTTCTTTAGCTCTTGGAAACTTTCTTCACACTCCTTTGTCTGGATGAACTTATCTCCTTTTCCATTTAACTTGGTTAGTAGATTATAAAGTCATGAAATTTTTTTAAAAAACCTCATATAATATCCTACGAAACCAAGGAAACTAAGAATCTCAGTTATTATTGTAGGATGAGGCCACTCCACCAAAACCTTTTCTTGGTAGGGTCAATTGAGATTCCTTCATTGATTATAATGTTCCCTAAGAAAGAAACTTTTTGTAACCAAAATTCACATTTTCTAAATTTTCCAAATAGCCTATCTTTGTTCAGTGTTTTAAATATAACCCTTATATGTTCTTCATAATTCTCATGACTTTTATAATATATTAGAATATCATCAATAAAAACTATTGTATATTTATCAAGGTAGTTTTTAAAGACTCTATTCATCAAATCCATAAATATATCAGGATCATTAGTCAAGCTGAAGGGAATAACAACAAACTCTTAATGTTCATATCTTGATCAGAAGGTGGTATTTGTAATATCTTCATTATTGACCCTCAATTGATGATAATCAGATCGAAGATCAATCTTGGAGAATAGTTGAACACCACAAAGTTGGTTAAATAAATCATCAATCCTTAGGAGAGGGTACTTGTTATCCATTGAGATCCCGTTAAGTTCTCTATAATCAATGTGTAGTTATATTGATCCATCCTTCTTCTTCAAAAAGATAATAGTTGCTCTCTAAGAAGACATTCTTGGTCAGATAAACTCCTTATCCAAAAGATATTAAAGTTGTTTCTTTAATTCCTACAGCTCCACATTTTCCATTCTATATGAGGTCTTTGATATTAACTTAGATCCAGATATGATTTCAATGGAGAATCTATCCTTTTAAGGGAGGTCTAGGTAACTCCTAGGTAAATACGTCAATGTATTCTTGAATTATGGGGAAATTTTATATTCTTAAACTTTTATTTCCTTCTTCCTATTCACTAATAATTTTCATAAATAAGGCTAAGGGAGGTGTTTCTAGACAAAGATCGGGTCAGGATATCTCTCCTTTGAAAGTAATTATATGTTTTCCATTCAAGACTACTATGATTTCCTTGATTATTCAGTTGATCTTAGCATTATACTTTGAGAACCATTACATCCCTAGTATAGTGTAGAATTCCACCATGGGAATGAATACTATATTTGTGATGATATTGTGCTCATTGAAGTCAATACTAGAGTTTATATACACTGTTGATGCTTGGATAATCCCTACAGGAGTCTTGACTGATAACTCTACTTCTAGAAGCTTGGGTATTGATTCTATATTCTTTGAAAAACTTATAAGAAATAAAGGAATGTGTAGAACCAGAATCAAACAAATTATTTTCCTGCTTTGAGAGAACAACAAGAGTACCTTCCACCACATCATTTGGAGCCTCTACTTCATTTGTCATGATAGAAAATACCTAATCTTTATCCCTTGGACTATGCTGAGGTTTATGGTGATTTACCTCTATTATATTTTGATTTGTATAGTGATTGGAAAATTACCCTAGTTGTCCACACTTGAATCATTGAACTTCAGGCTAGGTGTAACACCCTGAGATTTTATGAGATAGATTCTTTTTAATTTATTTGATTTCTTGTGTTTTATGTTACACCAAGATTAGATTGCATTATATGTAACACCATATTAGCTTGCAGAATACGTAACACTATTCTTGGCTTTTTGATACACACAATTTCAAGCTCTTTTTATAGAATTAATTTTACTCAAGACCGAGTATAAGTGATAACTAAATATTATAACCTTGTCATTATAATGGCAGGTATGAATAGTATTAACTTCCTTCTAAAAACTATTTGAATGAAAATAAGTGAGTCTATAAAAATAATAAAATCACTATTTATGGATTTTATTAGTGAAATATATGTAATATATTCAATGTAATGTTTTAAATTAATCTTATATATTTTCTAGATATGATATAAGAACAAATTTAATTTTTGGATAAAAGAAGTATTTTTCAAAAAAATATAGTTTTACCGCCTTTTGATGGAGAACCCTTTTTTTAAATATGTTTTTTGAAAGTTTTATATGTTCTATTTGGAATAATAAACTTCTTCTTTGAAATTGGGACATCAAAATTTACCTTGGTTGAAATTTTGGTATTTTTCAGATGAAATTCATATTTTAATGAATAATGAAAAATACTGCATTTTAATTCAAAACTTCATTTTTTTCTAATTTATTTATATATATAGATTATATTTTTAATTGGTTTTAAAGTGTAATTGAATATGTTTTTATCATTTAGTCTAATTTTGGTCATTGTAAGTAATTTCAAATTTAAATTGGACATAAACACATGTCAATCTTTTGATGGTTTTTACTTCTTAAAAACCCGCTTTCTGGTTTTGACAACGGGAATTAATTTTAATATAATTTCTGCCAATTATATGTTTTGAATTTAGAAAAATGGATTCCATATTTGGAATCATAATGTATAAATTGTGCAAATAGTTACCTTTTATTTTTTGACATTATGAATAGTAATTTCAATAATTATTTTTATTTACCATGGTTAAAGGGTAAATCAGGTAAATAAGGGTAACAAATAATATTATAATAATATAAAACTACTCTATCGTGTGTCCTAATCTTATTGGATGAGTCATAGGTGACCAAAACAATCCTTATGCATAATTTTTGGCATTTTAGAACCACTTGGGTGTGAAAATGACATGTTATAATAATTAATTTAAAGTAAAGGGAAATATAACATAAACATGTATCTTTTTACTAAAAAAATAATATAGGGTTATATAATTAATATATTTTAATATAAATGGTCATTATAAATATAAAAATATTTTCTACATAATGGTATTTTATTTATAATTTTTAGACATTAAATAAATAAATTTATTTATGACACAATAATGATGCATTGATTACTTTATTAATGAAATATTCAAATAAATGATATTATAAATATAATTTGAACATTTTTAGGTCATAAACAAACTTTTTTGATGAAATTGACATTTTAGGGATTATTTAATGTCTTTGTTTCGAAGGAATCAAGTTGTTATGAGTTTAACAAAAATCAATTACTAAATAGTGTCAAAATTGACATAAATGAGTTTTTAAAAAAATATTATTTTATTAAATGATATAATAGTCCTAAAAATATAAGATTCATCCAAATGACTTATATAATGTTAAAAAATGTCATTAATTTTCCACTTGAGGTTCTTTTGTCATTTTATAGTAACTATAGGAACTATATATTATGAAAATACAAGAAGAAATGGAAAGAGTTAATGTTTTTAACTAAGGGTTAATGCTAAAAGATTAGGTTACTTTTGTGACCTAAAACTGTCTAAAACCTATTTTTTGAAAAGATTTAGATCCATAATAATCTTATATTTGAAATAAATTAGTTGGGACCATTAGAAACCAAAATTCAATTTATAATAAATTAATATTTAAAGACTTTCCTAAAGTTCCCCTCACCTAACCTATAAAAGGGAACTTCTCCTTATCTTTTAATCACACCTCTAAAGCCCTTTTTATCGGACAAACCCAGTCCATTTCCTCTACCAACTTCCATCACTTCATCCTAGAGTCCACACTTTGGGTATAAAGCCATTCTAAGGATACCTTTTGTGCAAATCAAAAGGAGATACTCAAAAAATAGTTAATTGTTTTATCACCTCTTTCAAAATTATTTTCTTCTTCTACTTCCGCTTCTTATGTTGTTTCCATACTAAAGTAATAAATACAGTATATTATACATTCTGATATGTTATTATAATTATAGTAAAACTTTATACCTCCTTTTATCCATCCTACGAATAACAATATCACCATGCGTGCGTGCGTACGGCTTACCGTCTCCACATCATGGTGTAATTTGTTATTCAACAATACATAATTTGGATGGGTATAATGATGAGTATAATAGATTTAAATAGTGAATATAACATGATAATTATTCTGTATAATTAATATACCATCCAATTCAATACCATTTAACCATTAAGTGAATGATATCATCGCTCATACAAACGTACGGCCTACCGTCTTCACGGCGCGATGAGATTCATTCTCCATGTTAACCTTACAAGAATGATTATAATTTATATATAATAAATAAGAATAAAATATATGAAATAATAATTCTACTTGATTTGTGTATATATGTTCCATTTACTTTCTTCCATTCAATTCAATAAGGAAACGGAAACAGCGTTCATGCGTATGTACGGCCTACCATCTAATAGTATATTCCATTTCATTTATCTATTTATTATATATATTTATATACTGAATATTTATGATATATAAATTATTTTTTACATTCTTTAAGTAATTAAATCACGATCTAAGTAATAATATCAAGAATAATAATTCAAAACACGTATGATAAATAAAACAATTATTACCCAAAACATTGCTTTAATGTGGAATTAACAAATAAATGGGTAATATAAAGTCATAAGTGAATCATATATAATATCATAAATATTATTATGGTTATGTTACAACTTAATAATATGTTTAAACCCATTATATAGGAGGTTAACACACCCTCAACTAACATAAATTACAAGGTAAGGGATAATTTTGCAATCTCATTATTTTTTGAGATTGTTTATATGTAAGTATTTACTGAGGTATATTTATAATCCACATACATATTTCCTAAATATATAATATTATTTATATTTTTCTACTATTTTTTAAATTCAATTTTATCCATTGGTGAATTTTTATTAAACGGTATGGAAGGAATCTTTCTTCTGTTTTCCATATGAGTCATTTTTTGACTTTTTTGGAAAGAATGTGAGAAGAATGTCTTTTTTTAACTTATACGGTATGAACAGATTTTTATGTTTTCATAAAACCTTATTTCCTTGAATCTTCCTAAAAAATATTTCAATTTTATTTTAAACTATATTTTTTTTCTTTTAAAATTGTGTGGCATATTGAGAAAAGAAAAAGTTTTTTAAAGAAGAAAGGATATTTTCCTCAAGAATTAAGCTCAAGTGTTTTATCAAAATTATTTTACATTTAAGATGACATAGGGTTATGTATATATCCCTATTATTACTTTTATTTTATTGTGTTTATGATGGAATTATTTTTATAAAATTTATTTATTTTATATGGATTATGTTATGATGGAATGATGTTTAAGAAACCCATTTTATTTCATGGGTTATGCTATGATGAATGATTTATGTTTTTGTGGCACATGTAAGAATGATTTCATTATGAGATGGGTGGATCCTATATCTACCTTCAATTCATTGGGTAAATATTTATATCTCAAAATATAGACATGACTGGAATAGAAAGTAAGTCCAATTCAGTAATATAGGGCTGGAACGGAAAGTAAATTTGGTTCAGTAATACTTGGATGGAACGGAAAGTAAACCCAATTTAGTAATGGAATTTTTCCACTATGATGGTATTTGTAGAAATGCCTTGTAGAAATCATATTATCTGCTTTTTTGTTTTCCACAATTCCATGTTTTATGCCAATGCTATTTTATCATGTTTAATGTTCCTTTATGATCTACGCCTTACGTACTGCCAAGATTTATTTCATAACTCAATATTTTGATATTTAAACTTTATGTTCATGTTTTTATATTCTTATGTTTATAGTTTGTTCTATGTTATCCATGTTTACCCTTAATGATCATTTTATCTCACCCTTTTTTATGTTTTATTTTCCCCAAGATATAAAGAAAGGTTTTATATAGGAAAACTAATGGGGAATATCTTTATGGGAGATGTTGAAGATCTTTCACCAAGCTAGAAGAATGTGTTCTGAGTTTCCAAAGACACTAAACTAATATGGTATTTGGGCATATATTTTTGTAATGTATTATTTATTCCACAAAAGAAATGTAATTTTCATGTACATCAATCTTGGGTCATTAGAGTTGGTATCAGAGCGAAGGTTTAGTTAACATTTGGAAACTAGGATGCAAAAACTTTAGTGAGATCCCTAGAGATATTTCTAAAGTATGTCAAGGGATATCTCTAAGGGTAAGTCTAACTATAGGTTACAGTCCTAGAATTATGGTAACAATCATGAATAACCTAGTATTAAACCTAAGATATTAGAGATTGAAAGTACTCCCCCTTGATTATGTTGTTTTCCTAATATGATTTTTACCTCTCACGCTATTCTTTTTGGGTTTTAGAAAATGGATAGAAACATGAGTATTCATATTAATATAGAATATGATGGACGATGGAATTATATTCTTCATGAGAAACCAAATGAAATAGGATTTGGAAGGTGAAACACTATTATTATGCCTAATCAACAATCTCGTAATTGGATCAATAATCTCAACTTTAGTGAGTTTCCTAACCCAACTAATAAGAGAAAGATGGAGTTTCATGGTGATCATAGAGGAAATAAAGTTTAATTTTTCACATGTAAATCATGTGGGAATAGGTATCAAGGATAATGTTTCAAAGGAACTGGAAGATGCTTTGGGTGTAGAAAAGAAGAACACAAATTCAGTAATTGTGTAAGAAAAGGTTCAGTTAACACAATAGATTTGGATAATGGTATTTCTAAGACATCAATGATGGTTAAATGTTTTAAATTTTGAATGTACCAGAATTATTCAAATTTATTCCCTAAGGTAAAATATCATGAAGATAATCAGAATGGTCATATGGGTAGTATTTATGTTGATGATAATGACGAGACTACAAATGATATATGAGATGAAAGAATTGTTAAGGAATAAAATGATGAAGCTCAGTCAATGTTTTAATAAGATAGTGGAATGATTACATGATTATAAAGAATAATGTTGTATAATGAATTTTATGATATTATGGAATAAAGAAACATTTAAGGATTGTTACACTATTGTTTTTCCTTAAGTATTTTAAAGTATATGTTGAATGATACCGGTAACCATTAAAAGTTATTCAAATATTTTTGTAAAACAAATGATATGTTCATAATTATGGGATAAGGAGATAATGAGATGTTTGATAGTATTAATAACCTCATGACTGATATGAGGACAAAGTGATATCATGGTTTTACTATATAGAATTTTTTGTATTTTTGGTGTGTGTAAAGAGTTAATTTTGATAGAATGCATGTTTTCACTAAGGTTCTATAGTAATCCATGTTATTATCATGTTTCAAGAGAATACATGATTAAGGTATTCATATTTTTGGAATGTGACAACCAAGAACTACCTTATGAGATATGAGAGATAGATTTTAAATCGATTTCATTCACCTGTTTCTAAAGTTTTATGTTTTAAGTTTTTTGAAGGATTGTAATGTTATCCATTTATGGATAGTATAAGTTATATACTAGTTGAATTTTGTTATATTAATGTATTATCTCACTATAGGTGGACTTATGCATATTTGATTACCTGTGCTAAATTTTTTGTTGAGATAGATAGAATGACCTATCATTCTAACCGCCTTTTGATGGCGAACCCTTTTTTAAATATAGTTTTTTAAAATTTTATAAGTTCTATTTGAAATAATAAACTTCTTATTTAGAATATATATATCAAAATTTACCTTGGTTTAAATTTTGGAATTTTTCTGGTGAAATTCATATTTTAATGAATAGTGAAAAATACTACATTTTAATTCAAAACTGCTTTTTCATTTAATTTATTTACATAGATATATTATATTTTTAATTGGTTTTAAGTGTAATTGAAATATTTTTTTATCATTTAATATAATTTTGGTCATTTTAAGTAATTTTAAATTTAAATTGTATATAAACACATATTAATCTTTTGATAGTTTTTACTTCTTAAAAACCCGCTTTCTGATTTTGACAACAAGAATAAATTTTAAATTAATTTCTTCTAATTATGTTCTTTGAATTTAGAAAAATTAATTCAATATTTGTAATCATAAGGTTCAATTTTTTTAAATAGGTACCTTTTATTTTTGGACATTATGAATAGTAACTTCAGTAATTTTTTTTATTTACCATGGTTAAAGGGTGAATTGAGTAAATAAGGGTAACAAATAATATTATAATAATATAAAACTACCCTAACACATGTACTAATCTTATTTGATGAGTCATAGGTGACCGAAACAACCCTTAGGCCGAATGTTTGTCAATTTATAACCACTTGGGTGTGAAAATGACATGTTATAATAATTAATTTAAAGTAAAGGGAAATATAACATAAACATGTATCTTTTTACTAAAAAAATTTTAATGTAAGGTTATATAATTGATCTCTTTGTATATAAATATTCATTAGAAATATAAAAATATTTCCTATATCATGGTATTTTATTTATAATTTTTAGACATTAAATAAATAAATTTATTTATGACACAATGATGATGCATTGATTACCTTATTAATGAAATATTCAAATAAATGATATTATAAATAATAAAATAAATATAATTTGAATATTTTGATGTCATCCACGATTTTTTTGGATGAAATTGAAATTTGAGGGATGATTTAATGCCTTTTGTTTGAAGTAATCAAGTTCTTATGACTTAAAAAAATCAATTACTAAATAGTGTCAAAATTGATATAAATGAGTTTTTAAAACAAATAATATTTTATTAAATGATATAATGGTCCTAAAAATATAATATTCTGAAAAATGACTTATATAATGTTAAAAATCTCATTAATGATACACTTGAGGATATTTTGGAATTTTATATTAACTATAAGAACCATATATTATGAAAATATAAGAAGACATGGTAAGAGTTAATGTTTTTAACTAAGGGTTAAAGATAAAAGATAAGGTTAATTTTGTGACCTAAACTTGTATAAAACCTATTATTTGAGATAATTTTGACCCATACTCATCTTATATTCTAAATAAATTAGTTTGGTGCCATTAAAAATCGAAAATCAATTTATAATAAATCAATATTTAAAGACTTTCCTAAAATGACCATCACCTCTCCTATAAAAGGGAACTTATCCATATTATTTAATCACACCTATAAATCCCTTTTTATTGTCCAAAACCAGAATATTTCCTCTCCCAACTTTCCTCAATTCATCCTAGAGGCCACAATTTAGGCATAAATCCATTATAAGGATACCTTTTGTGCAAATCAAAAGGAGATACTCAAAAAAGAGGTAATTGTTTTATCACCTATTTCAAAATTCTTTTCTTCTTCAACTTCCTATTCTTATTTTGTTTCAATAATAAATTAATAAATCCAATATATTATACATTTTTATATTTTATTATAATTATGGGACAACCTTATACCTTCTTTTATCTATCCTATGAATAACAATATCACAATGCGTGTGTGCGCACGACTTACCGTTTCCACACTGTAGTGTAATTTGTAATTCAAGAATACATAATTTTGATGGGTATAATGATGAGTATAATTGATTTAAAAATTTAATATAACATTATAATTATTTTTTATAATTAATATACCATCCAAATCAATACCATTTAACTATTAAGTGAATGATATCGTCGCTCGTGCATACGTACGGCCTACCGTCTCCACAATGCAATAAGATTCATTCTCTACATTAACCATTAAAGAATGATTATAATGTATATATAATAAATAATCATGAAATATATTACATAATAATTATAGTGGATTTATGTATATATATATTTCATTTACTTTCTTCCATTCAATTCAATAAGGAAACGGAAATAACGTTCATGTGTACGTACGACCTACCGTCTCCATGAATGGTGTATTCCATTTCATTTATCTATAAATTATATATATTTATATGCTGAATATTTATGATATATAAATCATTTTTTACATTCTGGAAGTAATTAAATCACAATATAAATAATAATATCAAGAATAACAAGTCAAAACACGTATGATAAATAAAACAATTATTACACAAAATGTTGCTTCAACATGGAATTGTTAAATAAACAGGTAATATAAAGTCATAAGTAAATCATATATGATATCATAAATATTATTATGGTTCTGTTACAAGTTAATAATATTTTTAAACCCACTATAAAGGAGGTTATCACACCCTCGACTAATGGAAAGTACAAGGTAAGAGATAATTTTGTAATCTCATTATTTTCCGAGATTATTTATACATAAGTATTTACTGGGGTATATTTATCATCCACGTCCATGTTTCATAAATATATAATATTATTTCTATTATTATAATATTTTTTAAATTCAATTTTACCCATTGGTTAATTTTTATTAAATGGTATGGAAGGAATCTTTCTTTCGTTTTCCATACGAGGTACTTTTTTACTTTTTCGGAAAGAGTATGAGAAGAATGTATTTTTATAACTTATACGATATGAATGGATTTTTATGTATTCATAACACCGTATTTCCATGAAGCTTCCTATACACTATTTCAATTTTATTTTCAACTAAATTATTTTCTTTTAAAATTTCACGGCATTTTGAGAAAAGAAAACGTTTTTTGAAGAAGAAAGGATGTTTTCTTTAATAATTAAGCTCAAGTGTTTTATCAAAATTATTTTCCATCTAAGATGACATAGGGTTATTTTTATATCCCTATTATTAATTTTATTTGATTGTTTTTATGATTGAATTATTTTTATTAAATTTATTTATTTTATATAGATTATGTTATGATGGAATAATGTTTAAGAAACCCATTTTATTTCATGGGTTATTCTATGATGGATGATTTATGTTTTTGTGGAAAATGTAATAATGATTTAATTATGATATGGGTGGGACCTATATCTCTATCCAATGCATTGGGTAAAGATTTATATATCATGAGATAGACATGATTGGAATAGCAAGTAAATCTGGTTCAATAATACAAGGCTGAAACGGCAAGTAAATCTGGTTCAGTAATACATGGATGGAACAACAAGTAAACCCAATTCAGTAATAGACTTTTTCCACTATTATGGTCTTGGAAGTAATTCCTTGGCTACTATGTAAATCATATTATGTGATTATTTTTTTTCCACAATTCCATGTTTTATTCAAATACTATTTTATCATGGTTATTATTCTTTTATGATCTACACCGTATGTACTGCCAAGATTTATTTCATGACTCAAGATTTTGATATTTAAACTTTATGTTCATGTTTTTACATTATTATGTTTATGGTTTGTTTTATGTTCTCCATGTTTACCCTTACTGAGCATTTGAGCTCACCCTTTTTTATTTTTTCTTTTCCCGGGGATGTAAAGAATTTTTTTAGATAGAAAAACTAATGGTGAAGATATTTATGGGAGATGTTGAAGATCTTTCACTAATCTAGAATAATGTGTTTCGAGTTTCCAAACACACAAACTAATATGGTCTTTGGGTCTCTATTTGTGTAATGTATTATGTATTCTGAAAAATAAATGCAATGCCCATGTATGCCAAGCTTGGGTCGTTAGACTAGGAATGCACCATCTTCCCTTTGTCGTTAGTGTTGAGAAGTTGATACTTCACCTTGTCATGATAATTCTGAGCTATATGACCATCTCTTCCATGCTTGTAGCATTTTCTACTCCCGAACAAGCAAGCTCCCCAAATTTTTCTTCCCACATTTGTTTCATGTGGGAAGTTACACTTACTTTATACCTCTTTCATGATTAAATCTCATCACTGAGGTTGCCTCCACTTCTCTCTTCTTTTCATTTGACCTATGTAACCACTGCATCTCTCCAAACTCCAACTCAACATTCATAGCACTCCATACTATCTCCCCATAGATTTTATAGTCTCTATTTTCTAAATTCTTCCACATATGGATTATTAGTCCACCAAAGAATCTATCAACCTTTCCCTTAGGATCCATAACAAAGATAGATGTGTTACAAGCAAGTATTTTAAATTTCATCTCATGGATTTCCACCGATTTATTTTCCTTATGCTTTATTTCTAGGAATTATTTCTCCATTTTTTTCACATAGAACTGGGAAAATATTTATTGAAAAATATTCCCCTAAACTCTTCCCACTCCATAGAATCGATCTAACTTCTTAGCTTTGTGTTTTTAATCAGTATCCACCACTAATAATCTTATCCTTATAAGTGGAATACTGTCAGGGTGACTTTCTCTTACTCTGAATAGTAGAGTATAAAAAAGATATTTTCTATATATTTAATCCATTATTCAATAATCGATGGGTTGGTAGATCTACTAAAAGAAGGTTTTCATTGACGTGTGTAATACTTAACAAAAATTTGTTCCCTTAGGGTTGTATCTATCTGCTCAACTTGATTCAATTTATTATTCATCACTCACGATAGTTGATTCATCATTATCATGAATTTTTCCATTCCAGCTTCCATTGGAGGGTTGTTGGGGCATTTTATATTGTTCTCATCATTTAAGTGGTTCCTCCTATTTCCTATCATTTTCTAAAAGAATAAAAACTTAGTGAGAAATGTGTTTCTTTTAATAATATTATAATTATAAAGGAATTTTTTGCCTTAAAACATCATGCTTAAATATGTTATTCTTTAATAACAATTACATTTTCTATATATCCTTCATAATGGTTTATAAGAAGCTTATGATTAACCAAACATATCCCCTGAGAGTGTCAAACTAGGAGTATAGTAAGGCCCATTATCATGCACCAGTTTCCAATTGAGTCTAGCTTAATGCGGTGTTTTTAGGTGTTACCCCTAAATAAATCTTTGTCAGAGCCACATCCACTTGTTTATATCTAGATAGGGATTTATTTTCTTAAAAATCACTTACTTAATACTTCACCAAAATACTAGTATGTTTTCCTATATTTAAAATTTTATCTAGGGTTCATACTAAGTATTTATATTCCTAATTCCCACAAATAACTAAACCTTCCTTTGATACCAACTATGGAATCCTTCATTTTTATTATATAACCTTTTTATTACATGGTACAGAATAGAGGATCTTTTAAATTTTATTTTCTTAGAAATAAAGAACATAATACATGAAAACATAAAACATTATTCTAATCCACTTGAAATTATTCTTAGAGGGTTCATCCAAATTTATATTTACTTTATCTCATAACCTAGGTATATACATCAAAGGAAAGCGATGAGCATGAGGCCTAGTAAAGCAATTAGTAAGGGAAATAGTTTACATGTGATCATGAGGAATATCAATAAGAACATGAGGAATATCATTATGATATGAGAAAGGGAACATGATATTTATAATAATAATAAAAACATGATTCATAACATGAAAAAATGGCTAAAACATTTAAATGATACATTTATAGGCATATAAACAAGGTTTATAAACAATGTGTCATAAATGAAAATTACCAAGGTATCATAAAACATGTCATCTCTAGAGATTAAATTATTTACCCAATGCATTGAAGAGCTATAAAGGCACACCCTTAATATGTATTAATTCATGTGAGACACATAGATCATAATAAATCATTTCATTAATAACCTATGGAGAATAAAGAACGGGTTTCTTATCAAAATATTATCATGAAAAAGAGCTTAAATACATGATCATTATGACATTTCTAACCCATGAAAAGGGAATGTGGTTTTCTTATGTTTAAATCAAAAAATAAATTAATAATTTTTATATCTAGTTTAATAGCCTTAGAAAATAAGGAGTTTTGAGTATTCATAAAAATAAAATAAAAGAGAATTTGTAAAGTAGGGAGAGAAATTTGAGAAGTGAATTCGACAACATGACAGGTATAAAATATAGTTTTAGAAAAGGGTAAAATGAGATGCAAGGGTCTCCCATTGATAAAATATAATTTTTAAGTAAGTTTATTATCAAAAGGGTAATAAAAGAGAGTAACCATAACATTTAGAATACATATACAAAAAGTGGTTCTTGAATTGAAGAGAAAGGAGGGATAATTCCCTTACCGTGAAGAGTTGCTCCTAAATCTTGAGGATTGGGAACTTGGGGGCTTAAGGTCACCTTAGGGGGGACTCATTTGGAGTAAAAACAACTATAAACTCATATATTATGGATTATTAGTGAAATAAAATGGATAAATTGGTGGTTATTTATAGAAAAATTGGAGGATTTGTTTATTAATTTCCAAATATAGGCCTTGGAAATCTAGGTTGTGGAAAATGAAAAATAATTGGCTTACCCATGGTTTTTTACCATGGTTTTACAAATTTGGAACAAATTTTATGTTATTTTAATCCAACAGAATCTAAAATCATTTTTTATTACATCTTTTGTCATGGAAAAGTAAAGTTTCCACAAAGTAATGTTTTTAAAGTCAAAGTTTCCATTTTAGACTTTGGAAAGTCACTTATAGGTTTAAAAATTGATTAAAATCTATTAAAATACTTGATATTGATAAAACAAAATATTTTAGGTCTTGTATTATGGTTAATTAATTATTACATCATTATGACATAATTATGAAGTCATTAAACATACCAAAAACCCCAAACTGTATTTTTACTATTCATGGAAAAATAAAGTATTTTAGAAAATTCTCATAAATTCACCCTAACATAATTTTGACATTATGATTTAAAAAATTAAATTTATTTTATCATAATAATTCTCTAAATATGATAATTTTAACATAAAATATAAAAAATCATTAGTTATTAAAAAAATGGTGGGTTATAAGGCAGGGTCAAATTTCTGACACTTAAAAATTTACTAGGACATAATAAAATTATTTTATCATTTGTATTTAAATAAGATTGTGTTTAAAATACTATTTTATTAAAATAAATATTATTCAGAATACCTTATTTTATTATAAAAATTTATATCTTTTCTGAAAAGTAGAATTTGTGTATGAAAAATCAATTTATCAAATTTGTCTCAATTAAACACATATTTTATTAATTCAAACTATTATTAGAATTGAATTGATGGAATAAAAATTTATTTATACAAAGGAATTAGACTTTAAATAACTAAGTCTGAGACACGTAACCCCTTATAACACCCGCGTATGGCCTAAGGATAAGGTGTGTGATGGTGATAGATTCATGGGATGGCTCAGCTAACATTGACCGAGTGGTGATTTTCACTATCTTAAATTCTCTCATAGGATATTTCATTCAAGATTTACTTGTTGAATATTAAATTAGTCTTGGTCAAGGGTGAACCCAGTGACAATACCTCCCTCTCAAGTTCTGAAAAAATGGCTTCATACGACATGACTTTACTAGTTGAGGCTATCATTTCTCCTTTATTCATTAATTGTGCTTTTTCATTACTGCTTATAAACACTAATTATAATGTTAGAATTATTAAAAAAGGGTATAGTTCTCAATGGTAAAATTTTACAATGGTTATATTGACTAATGGTCATATTTGACCAATGGTCCTATAACGGCCAAATCCTAATGGTCACATTTTCCTTTATACTCTATAAAAAACACTTCATTATTTCATTTTATATTCACTAAAATAATTTTCTAAGATGTTGATTGGTTTACTAATATTTTGTTTTATTTTTGTAGTGTTGGGTGATGATTCTAAAGGATTAGAGCGATCTATATTTTCCCATTTTGGTGACCTAAAGTATTGATCATTATTAAAGAGGTATGGTTTTATTGTGTATAATATAATATAACACACATTTTCTTGATAAACAAATATTATTTTTTAAAAAAATTGGGTCGTTACATTCTGCCCCCCTTTCTCAGTGGTATACACATTCCTAGGAAATTCATCCTTAAAATGAGTTTTAGTTGCTTTTAATTATTTAATTAAATATCTATAAACATGTGTGTGTGTGTGTGTGTTTATATATATATTTATTTTAAATGTTATAAAAATAAGGTTTTTATGGAAAAATATAGTTAAAAAATGGTAATCTACAAGTGTTTTATTAAAATTTAGCACTTGGACTTTGTAAACATGATGAGGGATGGGAGTGAACCCAAACCTAAAGGGACTCTATAAACCATGTAATGGGTAGGCCCTATATATCATTCAAAGTTCCGAGTCACCTAATGGTTTTGTTTTCTAATCTTGCATAAAAGTTTCCTAAAAACATTATAATTATTATTTAAGAAAATATTTTATAATTCATTTTCCAAAGAAAAATTTGGATTTGGAAATGGATTTCATGGATTTACAAAATGTTAATGGTTTTTTATATAAAGAAAGTTTTAATACAATATTTTAAAAAAATCATTCTTAAAGGATGTTTTTGAGAAAGCATCTTTCTAATTTTTTTTTTTTTTTGAAAATACTTTTCTATGATTTTTATCTAAAAAGGGTAAATCTTATGTTTTATCATATGTTTTATTAAAATTAAAATTATTTTGTTTTGATGAGAAATTTTTTTCAAGGAAAAAATTATATTTTCAAAAAAATCATGTTTTTATAAAATATCAAAGGTTTTATTTTAATGAAAAAAAACAATATTTTAAAGGTTTTTAAAGAATTTTATTCATTTTTTTTTTGAAAACCATTTATTGAATTTAAATAAAATAGTGAATTTTATTGTTGAAGGATTTTGTTAGAGCCTAATAACGATTATCAGATGAAGTAGAAGCGATTAAAACCCCTTTCCTGAGGATCTCCATGCAAGATAATATGAAATTGTGTATAAAAACAAAAATTAATAAATACTGTAAACACATACCATTCAGAAAAGATAATTATGCTCCCTTTGATCTTGGTCTGATATGTTAGATGTAGATCACGAAAGTGAAAAACAAAATCTTCCCACCACTAGAGGTATCTATGGTCTAAATTGAATCACTCATCATACAAGAGGGATTCTTCTTCACCCACGGCATTCTAGCACCTTGATGTGAAAATGAATAATAAGAAGAGGGATTTGGGTATCTAAGGAGGTTTTGACCAAGCATGAAGCAAAATCACACATACTATCATCGCGTGGAAATGGTTTATATAGGCAATCAAGGATGCTCCTTAATTGTAGCTGCATTTATTCATGCACTAAAACGTATGAATAAATACCATGGATAGTTCATGAATGTATGAATATATCTTATACATTTACCTCCTAGAATTATATATCATATAACGCCTTAATAAATTATAGCCATATGGATGTTGAGTCAATAAGGTTTTCCTTATGAATTTTCCATTCCTCTTGTTTTCAAAATCACAAACACTTTATACTTAAGAAAATATTTTTTCCCCCATAAGGAAAATTTACTTCTTTAAGGAAATTTATCCTAACCTAGATTTTCTTATACATTGCAATATTTTCTTAAGTACAACAACTGGATTCATAACCAAAATCCCGGAGCCATATAATGAAAAGATTTGGAGCATTCTGTATTTTTTAGGATCTGAATTTTGGATGTGATCTGTAATGTAGTTCTAATCTGAATTCAGGACTCTGAAATTTCATGAGTTCGACTACGAACTCTTAAGTAGTTCGACTCTGAACTCTGAAGAAGTTCGACTCCAAACTCTCAAATAGTTTGACTTCTAACTCTTAAGTAGTTCGACTCCGAACTCTGAAGAAGTTCAACTCCGAATTATTTAAGTAGTTCAACTCCGAACTCTGAAGAAGTTCGACTCCAAATTATTAAGTAGTTCAACTCTGAACTCTGAAGAAGTTCGACTCCGAATTCTTATGTAGTTCGACTCCGAACTCTGAAGTAGTTCGACTCCGAACACTGAAGAAGTTAGACTCCGAACTCTGAAGAAGTTTGACTCCGAACTCTCAAGTAGTTCGACTCCGAACTCTTAAATAGTTCGACTCCGAACTCTTAAGCAGTTCGACTCCGAACTCTTAATCAGTTCGACTCCGAACTCTTAAGTAGTTCGACTCTGAACTCTGCAAGTTCAGATTCCGATCTCTAGTGAAACCAGACTCTGAATTCCTATAAAACAGAATCCGAATATTTCTTAACATAGTATCCAAATTTCATTTTGGTTAGACTCTGAACTTTTGACTTACTTACACTCCGAAATATTGATTAGATTTTACTTACATATGCTTCGTTTCAAAACGATGTCGCGCATTCAGTTATACATAGTTTTTTATAAAACGATGTCATCTATTCTGTTTCTAATTAACCGTTGGCTGAGTTACACGTGTACAGGTCCCTCCGGATTTCATGGAAAATATGACCGTTGGAAGAGGGAGCCGACCGTTGGAAATTTGCCTATAAATATGAGCTCTTTTTAAAGAGCTCAATAACAAGTTGATTGATCTAGAGAACACATGTTGTTAAGGTGATTTCTAGAGAGAGAATCTTTTCATGCCTTGTGCGTACTGAACTGCTTGTTCAGATTGCTTCGTGTGACTCCGGATGTTGGTGATTACATTCAAGGACTTCCAAGGATAGGAAGACAGAGGTGCCAACTACCTTGAAGTTCGAGGACTTCCTTGCTGAGGAAGACAGAAGTTCCAACTACCTTGAAGTTGAGGGCTTGCAGGGATAGCAAGACAGAGATTCTGATCTTCGTATCGAGGGCTTATCCTGGTGTGGGTAAAATAGACTTGCTTGAAAGTATAAATCAAGAGACCTTTATTCAAGGTTGTTAGATACCCTTCTCTTTGGGTTAAAAGAGTTATTGTTTGTTACTTTTAGTTTTTCTACTTGTTTGTTTCCACTGCATATTGTATTGTAAGGAAAGTATAACCTTCTTGTATTTCCTTACACTTGTACTCTGATTAGTTTAAGATTCTATACGCTTTAAGGTAGAATCTTATATTGTAAACTTTGGTTCCAATTCTCCAGTTGGTGATCAGAGGTGTTGTGAATTTGCTTAGTTTAACTTTGTTAAACCTAGATTTTCCTTGTCTAAGGAAAACATAGTGATCCATAACCAACTTTAAAGTGTACAATTCACTCCCCCCCCCCTCTTGTATATTGAGCATCTACATCGTTATTTCGATCCTACAATTGGTATGAAAGGAGATCTCTGAAATATTCGTACTCACATATAAGTTTTTCTTGCTCACTTTGTCATTCCGAACTTTGTCATTCCGAACTTTGGCATTCCGAACTTTGTCATTCCGAACTTTTCCATTCCGAACTTTATCATTCCGAACTTTATCATTCCGAACCTTTTCATTCCGAAATTTGTGGTTACGAATTGTGTCTACTAACTAGTTTGGTTTCCCAAGTTGTTTTAGAATGGAAGGAATCAATGTTGGTTATATAAACAATCTAAATCCTACAAGACCATCAATCTTTGATGTTAATGACTATGAGTACTGGAGAGATCGAATGAAGACTTTTATTATCAACACTGGAGTGGAAAATTTTGTTATGCTTACTGGTGATTATAAAATACCTGATAAGGAAGTTAGAACTTTTACTAACCAGGAAAAGTAAGAGTATCAACTCAATTATAAGGTATGCAATACTTTACTATGTTCAATGACTAGAAATATATATAGCCAAATTTCTTCTTGTGAAGCAGCTAATTGTATCTGGAAAAAGTTAGAAGTTACACACTTTGGTACTTCTAAAGTGATTGAAACTAGGAGATCTATGCTTAGAGCTGAATACCATGGATTCAATTTTCCGTATGGAGAACCAATCTGCAAAGTTCAACAGAGGTTTATGACTATAGTAAACAGCTTACAGTCTATGGGAGAAAAAGGGTTAGATAATGAAGCCCTTGTAGATAAGATAATTGATATTATGCCCAATAAGTGGGAATCAAAGAGAACAGCTATAGATGAGAACAGGAAGGTCACTCAAATTTCTCTTGATGAGATATTCAGAACTCTTTTCCAACATGAAACCAGAATGAAGAGAGATGCTGACAACATCAAAAAGAAGAATGGGAATGGTACTGTCGCTTTTACAATAACATCAAATCATATGAAAGCTAAGACTCCTAAGAGAGTAACCAGATCCAAGTCTAAGAAGGTAGTTATTCAATCATATTCTAGTGAAAGTGAAATCTCAGAAAATGAGTTAGCAAATCTTTCTCAAAGGATGAACAAGATATCCGTCCAGAGAAATTTCCAATCCAAGTATAAGAAAAAGGAAAGTAAAGAAAGGAAAGATGGAGAAGTTACTTGTTACGAATGCAAGAGAGCTGTACATATTAGACCAGATTTCCCTCTACTAAAAAAGAAAGAAAGGAAAGAAAAGAATTCTAAAAGGATCAGGAAGAAGTATTAAAAAACCAAATCTAAGAAAGTTCTGAAAGCAAATGACACCTGGAGTGCCAGTGGTGGTGACTCTTCAGATGAATCTTCTGATTATGAATCTTCAGGAAAGAAGAATCTTGGTCTTATAGCCAGATTACCTATTGACAATCATTGCTTTATGGCTAAGGTATGAAATGCTGAATCATTGACCAATGTATCTTTAAATCCTAATGATAGTAAGTATTATAACTCCTCGGATGAAGAATCCTCTTCTGATGAAGAAAATACTTCACCTACCTATGAAGAAGTTTCTAGGTTTGCTGAACTTCTTGAGATTGAGAACTCTAAACTCAATAAGAAACTTGATAAGGCAAACTCTAGGAATTCTATTCTTACAAAAGAGATATAGGATCTTTCCAAATATCTTGATAGGAAAAATTCTGATTTTATAAGTATTTCAAAAAATATTGAGGAAGTAAGTTCTGAGAGGAACAAACTTTCTAAAGAGTTAGAAAAAGTAATTTCTAAGAAAAGTGTTTTCGAGCCTAGCTCTAGTTCTAAATCTAATGATTTTGAAGATAAAAACTTGGTTATAAAACTCAAGTCCGAAATATTTTCCTTAAAGAAGTGTTTATCAAACTTTACCCATGGTAAGGAAAATTTTGATAAAATGTATTCTCAAATACGACCTTTAAGAAACAAATCCGGATTTGGTTATACCAATGAAAAACCAATTTTTAGTAACTACTTTGTTCCACAGAGTGCCCCATTTTGTACCAAGTGTCAATGTGGTGGTCACTGGGAAAAGAATTGTTCTTTAAATAAAACCCAATCTCTAGGTTTTCATAAAGCCTATTTTTCTAAGAAAGTGTGGGTTCCTAAAATTTTGTTATCTGGAAATTCTAGATCCAAGCAAGTTTGGATTCCGAAAGTCTAATTCTTTTCTTGTTTTCAGGAAGATAGAGGAAGTACCAACAACAATACATGGTACATGGATAGTGGATGTTCCTGGCACATGACTGGTAACAAAAGCTATTTTGAAAAGATTATCAAAACGAAAGGAAGAAAGGTAACTTTCGGAGATAATGCATAGGGAGAAATTGTTGGTATTGGTAATATTGTTCTTCTAGGTAAAACTTTGATTTCAAATGTTTTATTTGTTAAGGGTCTTAAGCACAACCTCATTAGCATAAGTCAGTTATGTGATGAAGGGTACCTTGTGAATTTTAGGAATGATAAGTTCTTAGTACACAATTCCAAGGAAGAATTTATTCTCTCAGCCAATAGGAAAGAGAATGTTTACACTTTGAACCTAGAAGACCTAAGGAGCCAAGATTTACCTTGCCTAGGTGAAATGGAAGATCATTGCTGGCTATGGAATAGAAGACTAGGACATTGTAACCTTAGAAACCTATGTAAACTCTCTAAGAAGAAACTAGTTAAGGATATACCAGAGCTTAGATTTGATTCTTCTAAAGTCTGTGATCCTTGTCAATATGGAAAGAAACATAAATCTAGTTTTAAATCAATTGGTAAAGTCTCAACAACTGATGTATTACAGTTAGTTCACATGGATCTTTTCGGTCCAACACAAACTGGAAGTATTGGAGGAAAATACTATGTGTTTGTTCTAGTTGATGATTACACCAGATTTACTTGGGTTTATTTTCTAGCAAAGAAGTCTGAAGATTTTTCTTATTTAAAAAGTTTTAGAGCACAAGTTAAAAATGATAAAAATCTTCCACTGAAAACTATTCATAGTGATCGTGGAGGAGAATTTCAAAATTCTGATTTCGAAACTTTTTGTAGTAGGAAAGGTATTACTCACAATTTTTCAACACCTAGAACTCCTCAACAAAATGGTGTAGTTGAGAGAAGAAATAGAATTCTTCAAGAGATAACTAGAACCATGTTGAGTGAATATTCTATAGCTAGACATTTCTGGGCTGAAGTTGTAAGTACTGCTTGTTATACTATAAATCGAGTTTTGATTAGACCTTTTCTTAATAAAACTTCTTATGAATTATGGAATGGTAGAAAACCAAGACTTTCCTACTTCAAGGTTTTTGGTTGCAAAGTATTCATTCTGAATACTAAAGATAACTTACATAAATTCGCACCAAAATCTGATGAAGGAATTTTCTTAGGTTATTCCACAACTTCTAAGGCTTATAGAGTTTTTAATAAACATACTTGTACTGTTGAAGAAACAGTGCATGTAAAATTTGATGAGTCTGATCCTTTTGTTTTTAAACTATCCCAACCTACATCCTCAGATGTGTTTTCAAAAACTGATCGTCAACACTTGATAGAAGATCCTTCTGATAAGGAAAATGTTCAAGAAGATACTTCTGAAATATTTACCCCATAAGAATTTCTACCCTATGTTGATGAACAAGTTTTACAAAACCCAAATTAGGTGTTTCTTAAGAATCATCCCAGTGATAGTATCATTGGTGATATAAATCAACCTATAAGGACTAGAAATTATTTAAGAAATGAAGTAGAACATCTAGTATTTCTTTCCCAATTAGAACCAAAAATCACTGATGCATCTTTAGGTGATGATGATTAGATCAAAGCCATGAAAGATGAACTTAATGAATTTGAGAGGAATAAAGTCTGGACCTTGGTTGAAAGACCTAAGGAAACTTCTGTTATTGGAGTAAAATGAGTTTTCAGAAACAAATGTGATGAAAATGGAGTCATAGTAAGAAATAAAGCTAGACTCGTTGCTAAAGGCTATAATCAGCAAGAGGGAATAGACTATGAAGAAACCTATGCTCCAGTAGCTAGACTTGAATCTATTCGTATTCTACTTGCCTTTGCAGCATTATTCAATTTTAAACTTTTTCAAATGGATGTGAAATGTGATTTTCTTAACGGTTATGTTCAAGAGGAAGTTTTTCTTGAACAAACTCCTGGTTTTGAAGATAAAAAACATCCTGATCATGTTTTTAGACTTACCAAAGCTTTGTATGGTCTTAAACAAGCCCCACGAGAATGGTATGATAGACTCACAGGATTTTTTATTCAAAATAACTATGTTAAGGGAAATGCAGATCCAACCCTTTTTATAAAGAAAGATAAGAAAAATGTTTTGATTGTTCAAATTTATGTTGATGACATCATATTTGGTTCAACTCAGCAATCTTTAACTGATTATTTTGCAAGTCTAATGATGTCTGAGTTTGAAATGAGTATGATGGGTGAGTTAACTTTTTCCCTTGGTTTTTAAATTTCTCAAAAACCAGAAGGAACCAATATATCTCAACATAAGTATATTAAAGATCTTCTCAAAAAGTATGTTTATGACAACACTAAGAGTATAAGTACTCCCATTGGTACCTCAAACTCTTTAGATCTTGATGAAGCTGGGAAACCAGTAGATCAAACGTCTTTTAGAGGTATGATAGGAAGTCTACTTTACTTAATAGGTAGTGGACTAGACTTAATGTTTTCAGTGTGCTTATGTGCAAGATATCAATCCAATCCTAAAGAATCTCACTTAAAGGCGGTGAAAAGAATTTTTCTTTACCTAAAGGGAACCATGGATCTAAGATTATTTTATACCTCTGGAAATGATTTTGTCCTGAAAATCTTTTCTGATGCTGACTTTGGTGGATGTAGAATGGATAGAAAAAGTACATCAAGAACTTGTCATTTCTTAGGAGATTCATTAGTTTCTTGGTCCTGTAAAAAGCAACATTCTGTAGAACTTTCCACTACTGAAGTTGAATATGTAGCAGCTGGAAGTTGTTGTGCTCAAGTGTTGTGGATGCAACACACACTCATAGATTATGGCTTGATTTTTACTAAGACTCAAATATTGTGTGATAACACAAGTGCCATTTCCCTAAGTAATAACCCTACACATCACTCTCGTGCAAAGCACATAGATATTAGGCATCACTTTCTTAGGGATCACACACTTAAAGGAGATATCATTCTTTAGTTTATCGGAATGCAAGATCAACTTGCTGATATTTTCACAAAATCATTACCCTCTGATAGATTTGAAAACATTAAACAAAAGTTAGGAATGATAACTGTAAGGTAATCATTCTTCATTAAATTCTTGTTGAACAATTCTCCTAACAGTAATAAACTCCTCTTTATAGGGGGAGTACATTTGATTGTTAGTGTAACTAATTTTATTTTTGGTAAGTTTTTCAAAATTTTCGGAACAGAAGTTTCCGGAATGGAAATTTCTGAAACCAAAATTTCCGGAACTGAAATTTTCAGGACTAAAATTCTCGGAATGAGAACTTTCGGAATGGAAATCTTCATACTAAAAACTTCCGGAATAGAATTTCCTTACTGATAAGTTTCGGAATGGAGATTTTCAGACTGGAGTTTTCATAACGAGATTTTCATACTGGAACTTTCGTAATGAATTTTTTTTTCTTCAAGAAGAATATTACCATTTACGAACAATATTTCTAGTTAATCTGTAAGCTATGATTTTCTTACTTATATTTTTGTAATCAAATATTTCCTACTGGTATTTTCCTTATTTTTTAAAAATTCGGGTTCTAGTTTTTCCTCAAATCCGGATGTTTTCTTTAAAAACCTCAAAAGATTGGAGTCAAGTTTTCCTTGCGGGATTGTTCTCAACCATCAGATCATATCAGAGCTTTTTGAACCGTTAGATGGTTTTTTGAAGACCAGCGGTCAAATTCTTTGCCTATATAAAGGGGACCCAAAGACTCATCCCACATCGGTTTTTCCAAGCTTTTGCGTCTCGAAGCCCTACTGCTCTTCTTAAGGCCGGTTCCGAACTTTGTGAAGCCGATCTGAATCTTTCAGATTACTTCACTCCGAATGTCTGTTGAAGCAACTTCTCAAGATATGTCAACTGCGAAACCAATCTCAAAGTGGTTAGTCTTTAGGGAAAGATTAGTTCATCCGGACTTCTATAAGCTTGATTCCCTTATTTCCAAGAACATAAAGCTGAATGGATGGGAAGATGTCTGCATAGAAAAGCCAAATAAACAGGATCCGGTTTATACTGATTTGCTGATCGAGTTTTACGAGTCTGTTTCCTTCCTGATGGAAGATGGCAGAGAATGGTTTTCTTTCAAGTCTTATGGGAAGACTTATAATCTTTCTTACACCAAGGATGCGAGCTTGGTTGGGTTATCATATAAAGTAGAAGATGAATTCTGCTCTCACAAACTTCCCAATGTGCAAGGAAGTTTCAATAAGGAGAAGGCACTGAAGTGTCTTGGGCTTAAGGATGATTCAACTATCAAGATTGCTCGTCTCACTCCAAACAATAGAATCCTTCAACTTTGGGTGCAAGGCTTTCTGGTTCCAAGAAGAGGTGATAAAGACAATTTAAAGAAGAGTGATATCTATGTCTTAGATTTCTTGGTAAATCTAAGAAAGATAAATCTGATGAGGCATGTCTTGGTTACAATCAAGAATATCAAAGAAGGAAATTTGAGAGCTCAGATTATCATGTTTCCTACCTTGTTATCTAAGTTGATAGTTTGATGCTTAGAATCTTTCAAGATTGCCTGCAAATCAAAGATCCGGAATTGCAAGCTCATGCTAGTCAGTGATGATACTCTTAAGAGGATGAAGATGGGATTTTCCAGTGAATCCGAAGAATTTTACCCCCTATCTGTGGAGGAGTTTGAAGTAGCTAAAAAAGAAACACACTCTCTGGAACCATCCAAAAAGCAAAGTAAGAAGAGAAAGGCTAAGGAAGTGCTTGCTGATGAAGAAATTCCTCAGGCTAAGGAAACTCAATCTACTCCCCCCAAGCCGAAGAAGCAGAAAACATATACGGATGAAGTAGCAGCCAAGTGGAGGGAAGACAAAGAAATGAGAAAGGAAGGGGATCCTCAATTCGGATTGGACCCTACTGAGGCCAAGGCCTTAAAGGAAAAAGCTACTGAGGAGCTAGAGAGACAAGAGAAGGAAAATAAAATGATAAAGAAGGTGTTTGAAGTTGAAGTGGTGCGATCTTTTCTGAAAGATACAGAATTGGCTTCCGAAATGCTTCCAGTTCCGGAATATTTTGGTGTTGAACCTTCTTTACCAGAAACTCTAGATAAAAACTATGTCACTCTGGAAAAGGACAAGGGTAAAGAAATAGTTGAAAAAGCTGAGAAAGAAGTTGCTGAAGAAGTTCAAGAAGAAGAAGAAGATAGTGAAGATCTGGATACATTGATCAAGCAAGTACAGGACTACAAAGATAAGGCTAAATCTGCAAAGTTAGTTACTCCAGGTAAGGGAGATGAGGAAGCTAGCAAGAAACATCAAGAAGAAGAACAAGAAAATGTGTTGTATGATAAAGAAGAATCCTATGAGAGGAATTTTCTTGAGGAAGGTCAAGAAAAACAGAAACCATATGAAGACCAGATCGTTCAAGTTTCTAAATCCGAGGAAGTATCTCCTAATGTGGAACTCATTCTGAAATCTGATAAGGGGAAGAAATCTCTCATGGAGACACCTATAAAAGATCTCATCAGGAGGAAAGAGGTTGGTGGTACCTCTAGAAGAAAGCTGGTGCAAGTTGAAGAAGAGCAATCTCAAAGAGAAATTTCTGATTCAGAATCATCATCTCATGGGCATAATTTTGTGGTTTAGTCTCTGAGAAAGTTGGTGGACACAATTCCGATTCTTCCAACAATAGATTCTAGATGCCAGATGCTGCAACAAACTATGAATCAGAAATCAGATTCTTTATCCATGGTCATGGATAAGTTTGTGAAGTTGGAAGCTGAAAAGAAAAGTTTTCTGATCGATTACAATATACATAGAAAGTCTTGCAGTAAGGTAACAAAGTGGTCTAAGATAGTTGAAGAAGACTTGGCTGTGTATGATAATTTTCAGAATGATGTGAAAGAAGTGTTTGACACAGCAGATAAAAAGGTTAAGAATCTTGAAGATGAGATGATTATTGAGAAGAGTACCTGGAGTCAACAAGTGAAGGAACTGAATTACAAGGCAAATTCTCTTGCTCAAAATCTTATAAATGATAGAAATCTCTGGATTGAGCTTGAGAAAAAATTCGTTCAGCAAGATGAGTTGTTAAAGTTGCAGAAAGAAGCCTTGGAGGCTCAGGCAGAGGCTTTAAAAGCTCAAGAAGAAAAGGTAAAATCCTTGGAGAGGCAATGAGAGGAAGATCAAAGAGACTTGAAGAAACTCAAAGCTTTGTTAAAGAAGCTCATTCCGAAGGAAAAGGAAGACAAATGAACCCACTCCAATCTTTTGTTGTAGTTGTCTTGCCTTGTATTTTTTTCCCAACTCTAATGAAATGGTTATCTGGTTGTTTGTATCTTGTTATATACTAATTTTTCAGGTACCATACTTTGTTTTCCATTCCCTTCAATTCTTTTTGAAAATCACAAAGGGGGAGAAGAAAAAAGAACTACTCCTAAGGAGGAGAAAGGAAAAATTTCTAAGAGAAATATCCTTAAATAAAGGGGGAGTTTCCCACTACGAAGTTTTTCATTCTTACAATAATGAAAATTCTACTCAGGAAACTCAGAATACAATCCTTAGAGTTTCAATGCCTAAGGGGGAGTTAGTTGTATTAACTTTTATCAATGAAAAAAGAGAGATAAGTTTTAAATTTCAAAGTCTAATGAAATTTTTCAAAATCCTTATATGCTTTTTTGATAGGATGTTTGTGCTTTCCAAAAAGGGAGAGATTTTTGAGTCAATAAGGTTTTTCTTATGACTTTTCCATTCCTCTTGTTTTGAAAATCACAAACACCTTATACTTAAGAAAATATTTTTTTCCCCCATAAGGAAAATTTACTTCTTTAAGGAAATTTATCCTAACCTAGATTTTCTTATACATTGGAATATTTTCTTAAGTACAAAAACCGGATTCATAACCAAAATCCCAGAGCCATATAATGAAAAGATTTGGAGCATTCTGTTTTTTTTAGGATCCGAATTTTGGATGTGATCTGTAATCTAGTTCAAATCCGAATTTAGGACTCCGAACTTTCATGAGTTCGACTCCAAACTCTTAAGTAGTTCGACTCCGAACTCTGAAGAAGTTCGACTCCGAACTCTCAAATAGTTCGACTTCGAACTCTTAAGTAGTTTGACTCCGAACTCTGAAGAAGTTCGACTCCAAATTATTTAAGTAGTTCGACTCTGAACTCTGAAGAAGTTTGACTCCAAATTCTTAAGTAGTTCGACTCTGAACTCTAAAGAAGTTCGACTCCGAATTATTAAGTAGTTCGACTCCGAACTCTGAAGTAGTTCGACTCCAAACTCTCAAGTAGTTCGATTCCGAACTCTTAAATAGTTCGACTCCGAACTCTTAAGCAGTTCGACTCCGAACTCTTAAGCAGTTCGACTCCGAACTCTACAATTTCAGATTCCGATCTCTGGTGAAACCAGACTCCGAATTCCTATAAAACAGAATCCAAATATTTCTTAACATAGACTCCAAATTTCATTTTGGTTAGACTCCAAACTTTTGACTTACTTACACTCCGAAATATTGATTAGCTTTTACTTACATATGCTTCGTTTCAAAACAATGTTGTGCATTCAGTTATACATAGTTTGTTATAAAACTATGTCATCTATTCTATTTTTAATTAACCGTTGGCTGAGTTACACGTGTACAGGTCCCTCCAGATTTCATGGAAAATATGACCATTGGAAGAGGGAGCCGACCGTTGGAAATTTTCCTATAAATAGGATCTCTTTTGAAAGAGCTCAATAACAAGTTGATCGATCTAGAGAACACACGTTGTTAAGGTGATTTCTAGAGAGAGAATCTTTTCATGCCTTGTGCGTACTGAACTGCTCGTTCAGATTGCTTCATACGACTCCGGATGTTGGTGATTACATTCGAGGACTTCCGGAGATAGGAAGACATAGGTGCCGACTACCTTGAAGTTCGAGGGCTTCCTTGCTGAGGAAGACAGAGGTTCCAACTACCTTGAAGTTGAGGGCTTGCGGGGATAGCAAGATAGAGATTCTGATCTTCGTATCGAGGGCTTATCCTGGTGTGGGTAAGATAGACTTGCTTGAAAGTATAAATCAAGATACCTTTATCCAAGGTTGTTGGATACCCTTCTCTTTGGGTTAAAAGAGTTATTGTTTGTTACTTGTAGTTTTTCTACTTGTTTGCTTCCGCTGCATATTGTATTGTAAGGAAAGTATAACCTTCTTGTATTTCCTTACACTTGTACTCTGATTAGTTTAAGATTCTATACGCTTTAAGGTAGAATCTTATATTGTAAACTTTGGTTCCAATTCTCCAGTTGGTGATCAGAGGTGTTGTGAATTTTCTGAGTTTAACTTTGTTAAACCTAGATTTTCATTGTCTAAGGAAAACATAGTTATCCATAACCAACTTTAAAGGTTCCAAAGGAATTTTTAAAGTGTACAATTCACCCCCCCCCCCCCCCTCTTGTATATTGAGCATCTACATCGTTATTTCAATCCTACAATGGAATGATTAAATCACCCAGCAAATACTATTATCATAGGTAGTGTAAAATGATATAACTCTTTCTGCATGTAAATAAAAATTTGCATACAATCCATAATAATATCGATGCACACATACACATACACACACACACACACACTGTAAGAACCCATATATTTTTTTCAGGTATTTTTTCCTTTTCTGGTCATTTTAGGAAAAAGAAAAATTTCTGGAAATTTTCTAAGTACATGTCGTGTACTTTACGAGTACACGCCGTGTACTACCTTGCCGCAGGAGGCCGTGTGTTGGCCGTGTAGTAGCCACACACACGGCCGTGTGGGAGTGACTTGGAGGCCACTTAAAGAGGAGTACAGAAACGGAGAGTACATGTCGTGTACTTCAAAAGTACACACCGTGTACTTTTTTTTTCATTAAACACACTGAGGTCGCATCTAATCACCAGAACGCTCTTCTTTTAGGTCTCGTTTGACCGAGATCTCTGTATGGATGTGTATCTTCGATGAACCCCCTAGCGTGCGTCCTTCCTCCGAATCGAACACCGTCTATTGCATTGGAAGCCCATCGGTGAGTTCTCTATTCTCCTAGAGTACCATCTTCTATTTTCCCCTATCTCGTGAGATATCGTGGGTTGAATTTTTTAGGCGTTTTTGTAGATATTTTACATTCTAAGAATATTGAAGATTCGAGGTTCACTTATATCGATCTACTAACACCGAGGTAGGTGGTTTGTGTCTTTATGTTGAAATTCCTTAAGTTTTATGTGAAAAATTTCCCAATACCCATGAATGGGGTATTGAATGTTTACCATTTTAGCTCTATTATTTTCCTGCTATTCTTGTATGCTTGATTAGATGATAATTGATTGTGAATAGGGAGAATTATTGTGATTGGTTATGTTGTCCATGTATGTTTTTCCTATTTTGACTTTTGGGTCTAGTTGCCTGATAGGTGGCTGTTTACTTTCCCATGTCTAGTATTGTAGGATGGTGTGATTGTTGTTCTGTTATGTAGTTATGATGTATAATGTTATCCAAGTAGTTATTGAGGTTTACCTTGGCCGATACGCGCTGCTACACTTGCTTGAATTACATGGGGCCGTGAGAACCTGGTGTATAGACCATAGGTAGAATGGACGTTGAGGGCTTCTCCAGAGTGTCTTTATAATTTTTACGATGCGAGACCATAGGGGGAATTAACGTTGAGTGCTTCCTCAAAGTGTATGTAGTTCTTCAACGTGGGACACAGAGGGAATGTGAATTAAGTGCTTCCCTAGAGCGCCTTTAGTTATGATACGAGACTATGGGGGGAATTGACGGTGAGTGTTTCCTCAGAGAGTCTATGCTTAAGCAGAACCAGAGGGGTTAGACTGAGTGTACTACCCAGAGAGTTGTTTGTACCTGTTAGGTAGGACCAGAGGGGTTAGACTGATTGTGCTTCCCATAGGGTTACTTATTGTGTTTATATGCTTGTTTAGTTGTTGCTTGATATTGAAACTGTGGATTGTTTACTATTGAGTACTCTTCTATTTACTGTTTCCTATACTTTTACCTTCCATATAATCATTGACTATTAGGCATGGATCTCGTGGTGGTTGCCTAATGGGATTAGTCTCACACCCTATTTGGTCCATGCTTTTGGGCCTAAACAGATTATATTTTTACAAGTATAGACAAGGGAAAGTGCCCTTCAACTTCAGGTACTTGACATGTTGTGGAGCTGGAGAGTACGAGACTAATCTTAGGCTTGCGATGTTGTGGAGATTATTACTGTTTTTCTTTTGTACTTGATTTAGTACTGTATTTCAGAATTGTGCTTTGTTTCACTACTTTCCTAGAAATTTGTATCATGCATCATTTTATATATATGTGTGCTCCAGTTATTTCTATCAATTTTCTGCTATTTATTTTGGTATGATATTATTACTGCTTCTGCTCTTGTATGCATTTGTTTACTTTTGTTGTGTACTCTGCCAATGAGGGCATAGTTTCCCCACCATCACACCCAAGGCCCTCACTGCTAGTCGGCAGCCTCTGGTGTTCAGGGAAATGTGCTTGAGGCTATGTGACCAACCGGGTATGGGGCGCCACTGGGTGGCTTTCGGAACTGGGATGTTACAAAGTGGTATCAGAGGATTATTTTCTCTTGATTACTGTTTGGAGCCTTTATCTAGGGATAGTAAGGAATAGGTACTTAGTAATAAGTTTTTCCCAGGTGTAGCTAACCCGTGTATAGGGAAAATCCAATCTACCTCGTTTATTGCAATTTCTTCTGGTTTTGCAAGTTTACGGTTGATCTGATTTTCACCATTAGGTGACTCACATGTTTTTTGTTGTTACTGTTGAAATTATTGAGGTTCTATTTCTGTCGCAACCTGATGAGATGAGGGTATGCCATCTCATGCATCATATAGTCAATTTCTAGAAATCACATTTCATGCATTCTTGCCATGCTATCTAGGTTTCATTAGCAATTTCATGTTGTTGTGATAGATGTTGTGTAGAATATGCATGCTATTGTGATAGATGCCCTGATAAAAATACCTTCTATTTGATGGGTTATTGTTTGTGTAAGGTTTTGTTTGAATGAACACCAAAATTTGGTTCTTGAGGTGTTATGGGCCCTCATGGACCGGAATTTGGTGGATCATTGACTTGTTTACCTTGTTATAACAAGTTTAAGATGCCAAGATTTGATTTGCGGGGAGTATGAGCCCTCACGGATCGGAATTTGGCACTTTCAATGTTCGTTTCAGTGTTTTTTTGGGTCCCAGAATAGTTTTTGAGGCTTACTGTCCGGAAAAACCCAGAATACACATCATGTAGTTTTGACTACATGCCATGTGTTCTTTTGTTCGGGAAGAAATAGTTTTTCTAAGTAAACACCGTGTACCAAATGTACACGTTGTGTAGTCTCTAACCGTGTCATAAGCCGTGTGGGAAGAAACATGGGATATGGATTTTCCTGTAGGAACACACCGTGTACCAGTTGAACACGCCATGTAGTCTGACCTAGGTACCCGGTCGTGTCACGAACAACATGGGTCGGTGTTATCCCTTCTTGTACACACCATGTCCGCCTGGAACATGCCATGTAGTGTCATCTGTGTATCCAGCTGTGTAACCAACAACATGGGTTGGTGTTATCCTTTCACATGCACACCGTGTCCACCTTGAACATGTCGTGTAGTGTGAGCCGTGTGTCAGGCCATGTCACTTACAACATGGGTTGGGTGAATCTTTTCTAGTACACGCCATGTCTATCTTGAACACACCGTGTAGTCTTGTCTTAGGAGAGCCGTGTGGCTTAACCGTGTATAAGTACTCAGGAAGGGGAAGAGTATTCAAGTACACACTATGTGTTAGGAGAACACGTCATGTGTTTGGGGTGTTACATGACCAGTTTAGGCAGGAGTACACGCCCATGTAAATAACTTGAGGGAACACGCCATGTAGAAATTGTACACACCGTGTAGTCATGTTTTGAAAAACTTGAATGTTTTCTTTCTTCCGTTCCCTTCTTACGCTTCTAGTTTTCATTCCTTGATAATCTTGATCTAAGGTGTGTGCTTGACCTTGCAGAGTCATGCCACTGAGACGTCCTCTGGTTGTACGCCAGTTGCCAGGCGGTGATCAGACACCGGACATGGATGATCAGGGACTACCAGTGGATCCTCCAGTTGTGCCAGCCTTGGCACCAGCCGTGGTACCTGACATAGGTGCTGATGCACAGTTTAGGGGGATGATGCAGAACTTTCAGGGGGCACCGCCTCCTACCCCATAGATGGATGATTTTATGCGGGTCTTCCAGCAGCAGTATCCTCCCACTTTCTCAGGGTATGGAGGACTCCAGACTACAGAGTCATGGATAGAAGACATGCTGACAATATTTGAGCATCTGGAGATGCCTCCAGAGAAGAGGGTCAATCTCGCTACCTATATACTTCGGGACTCCACCAAGAGGTGGTGGGATGTGATCTCACATGCAGGATGCCAGCAGATTATGGCATGGGACGAGTTTCAGTGCATCTTCTATGACTACTGCTATCCAGATACCTTGGGGGATGATCAAGCCTGAGAGTTTATGAGTCTGGAGCAGGGTACTCTTTCTGTTATGGAGTATTCCTTCCACTTTACCGAGCTGCAGAACTTCACGCCTATTTTAGGAGGTGATCAGTTATTCATGGCAAGGAAGTTAGAGGATGGTCTGAGGCACGACATTCGATCGTAGGTGAACATCTTTTGGTTGACTTTTATTACTTCTATCATCAACCAGGCGCTGATCACGAAGCGCAATCTGATGGATTCTGGAGTTGTGATCCAGGGCGGCATGGCATCTGGAGTTAGAATCCCTCCTACTGACAGTAGAAAGCACCGTAGAGAGTCTTCGTGCGGTGATCCAAGGAGGTGAGACACTTATTCTGGTATCCAGGTGGTTTACTACCAGTGTGGGAAGAGTGGGCATATGAGGCCACACTGCCCGACAGAACCAGTGGAGTGTCAATCATGCGGAAAGTTGGGTCACCTTCAGCGCTTATGTCAGATCTTCTCACCATCAACTAGTGAAAAGGGTTCTTTTATGACTCCTTGTTCGGGAGCAGGACCACCAGTTTCTCACCAGACAGGGAATTGGTGTTCTTCTGGCCGTTCAGGCTGAGGTGGAGGTCGTGGCCGTGGTGGTCATTCACCAGTCTTTTAGCGGCAGCAGAGTGGATCATCTCAGAGTGGTTAGGCAGGTTCATAGGGTCGTGGAGTAGGCCAGACCTTTGTAGTGGAGCAGACCCAGTAGGATCAAGATCCCGGACCTTTTACAGTTCGAGGTATGATCTTAGTTGCCTCAGTTTTAGCGTCTTCTCTTTTAGATACAGGGGATTCCCATAGATTTATATTTGTTGCGGTTTTGGAGAGCCTTGGGCTTTGTATCTTTTCCTATGCTAATATCTTGACACTAGACACTCTGTTAGGGACTAGAATGGCGAGTGTACGTCAGTGTAAGGAGTTCCCTCTAAAGGTTTGTGGGTGTCACTTTTTATGGGACCTCTATTTCCTAGAGATGATAGGCTATAATTTCATTCTCAGAATGGACTGGTTAGTTCCCTTCCAGGAAGGCGTCGGCTGTTACCGCCACTGGGTGAGTTTCACATCACCAGAGGGCATATCGTTTCTTCATAAGGGTGAGTGGGATGTCTAGGCGAGCAGATCTGGTCCAGAGCATCATGGATTAGGAGGAGTTACATCCCATATTGCTAGTTTATATCTGGATGATCAGGGGACTTCACAATTAGACTTTCCTACAGTGGTGGATCGTTTTAGGTATTTCTTTCCAGAGGACTTTTCAGGTTTGCCTCCAGAGCGAGAGGTGGACTTTTCTATTGAGCTTGTTCCAGGAGTGGCACCGATGTCCATTCCTCCTTATAGGATGGATACACTGGAGTTGTAGGAGCTCAAGAAGTAGTTGGAGGAGTTGCAGGCAAAGGGTTTCATCCAACCCAGTACTTCTCCTTGGGGTTCACCTGTCCTGTTTGCGAAGAAGGTAGATAGAACCCTCAGGCTTTGTGTAGATTATCGTAATTTGAACTAGTTGAAGGTCAATAACTGATATCCTTTAACAAGGATTGATGATCTCTTTGATCATCTTCGAGGAGCCCGGGTATTCTCGAAGATTGACTTGAGGTCCGATTATCATTATTTTCACGTTAGAACATCTGATATACCTATCACAACCTTCCGAAGTAGGTATGGTCTATACGAGTATATGGTTATGACGTTCGGTCTCACGAACGCACCTGCAGTTTTCATGGCACTGATGAACCAAGTGTTCCGTCCATACTTGGATTCCTTCATGATGGTCTTCATGGACGATATCTTGGTGTACTCTCACACTCTACACGACCATGCTACCCATCTTGAGATCATTTTAAGTACACTAAGAGAGCATCAGTTATATTCTAAGCTCTCAAAATTCCACTTTTGGATGGATCAGATTCACTTCTTGGGTCATGTCATCTCAGAGATAGGAGTGTCAGTAGACCTAGAGAAAGTGAGAGGAGTAGTCTCCTGGGAGAAGCTGAAGAACTTCTTTGAGGTGCGGAGTTTTCTGGGGATATTTGGATACTATAGACGTTTCATACAAGACTTTTCACGCTTAGCAGCACCACTGATGGGTCTGACTAAGAAGGGTGTGAAGTTCTTGTGGTCATATTCTTGTGAGTCAGCCTTTCAGGAGCTGAAGGGGAGTTTGAATTCAGCACCGATACTAGTCTTTCCAGAGTCAGGAAATAGATATATTGTGTATTGTGATGCTTTAGGTATCGGGCTTAGAGTTGTTCTTATGAAGGGGGAATGAGTCATTGTGTATGGGTCTTGGAAGTTGCGACCACATGAGAAGAACTACCTGACGCACGATCTTGAGTTGGATGCGGTTGTTCATGCCTTACGCTATTGGAGACATTATCTTCTGGGAGAACATTTTGTGGTTTTCACCAACCAAAAGAGTCTCAAGTACATCTTCACTCAGCATGATCTGAATTTGAGACAGCGGAGATGAGTTGAGTAACTTCAGTCTTTTGACTTTGAGCTTGTCTACACGCCTGGGAAAGGCAACACAGTGGCTGATGCGTTAAGCAGGAGGACTCAGATACAGGCAGTTCAGGAGGCCAGCAGTGAGTGGAAGATTATGTCTCTGTTCTCTGAGATGCATTTGGAGGTGCACGATAGATAGGGGAATACTTTCCTTTCTTCTGTAGCTATTACCTCTACCCTTCTTGATCGAGTTCGAATGAGGCAGCTATCAGATTCTGAAGGCCTAGTCCTATGGGAGAGCGTGTCAGGAGAGGACCCTATTCCTGAATAGACCATAGGCAAGGATGAGATCTTGCGTTTCCAGGGGTGTGTATGGGTTCCAACAGACATATGCGAGGAACTGATGCGAGACTCTAATTCCTTAGTTTGGGCAGTTCATCCTGGCATCACCAAGATGTATCGTGATCTACACCGTCAGTATTGGTGGCCAGGTATGAAGAAGGATGTTGTTGGTTTCTTCATGAGATGTTCCAACTATCAGTAGGTGAAGGCGGAGCATCAGTGACCAGCAGAGCTTTTACAGTAGTTTCCTATTCTCGAGTGGAAGTGGAATGATGTCGTGATGGATTTTGTGACCATTTGGCTGAGGTCACATCAAGGGAATGATACAGTATGGGTTGTCATTGACAGACTCATGAAGGTTGCTCACTTCTTTCTAATCAAGGATACCTTCAGTGTTGATGATTTGGGACGGTTGTACATCCGTGAGATTGTACATCTACATGGAGTTCCACACTCCATTGTTTCAGACAGGGATTCTCATTTTACTTCTCGGGTTTGGCAGGGGCTTCATAAGGCATTGGGTACACATGTACTTTTGAGTACAGCTTACCATCCCCAGACTGATGTCCAGTTGGAGTGTATGATTCAGGTGCTTGAGGACATGCTCTGAGCATGAATTCTGTATTTTGGAGGTTCTTGGTAGAATCATATACCTCTTCTGGAGTTTACCTACAACAATAATTTCCAAGAAACTATTCAGATGGAACCTTATGAGGCTTTGTACGGTAAGCCATGCCGATTACCCTTATGTTGGTTGGAGGCAGGAGAGGCAGCTATACTGGGACCTTGTCTTGTCCAGGAGACCATAAAGTAGATATAGATGATTCGAAAGAGTATGGATACTGCACAGTCTCGACATAAGTCTTATGCTGATCAGCGGAGATGACCTCTGGAGTTCGAGGTCGGGGATCAGGTTTTCCTGTGTGTCACACTGAGTTTGGGACACAAGAGGATCAGGAGATAGGGTAAGCTTTCACCGAGGTACGTCGGGTCGTTTGAGGCGTTGGAGAGAGTTGGTCCGGTTGCCTATCGGTTGCAGTTACCTTAGAGGTACCGGGCTATGCACGATGTTTTTCACGTTTCTCATCTCCGATGTTACTTTTCAGACCTGTCTCATTTCTTTCAACCTGAGGAGGTTGATCTCGAAGTGGATGAGTCGTTAGAGGAGCATCCTATCCAGATTTTTTATCGTAGTACAAAGGTTCTATGTGGCCAGTATGTTCCTCTGGTACGAGTGCTATGGCAGCACAAGCAGGTACAGGATGAGACTTGGAGAGGGAGATCGATATACAAGCCCAGTGGCCGGAGCTGTTCGGGGTTTCTTCTTTCACACTGTGCTAGGGAAATTTGGGGATGAATTTATTTAAAGGGGGAAGTTTTTAAGAACCCAGATCTTCTTTTCTGGTATGTTTTCCTTTTCTGGTCGTTTTGGGAAAAATAAAAATTTCTGGAAATTTTCTAAGTACACGTCGTGTACTTTATGAGTACACGCCATGTACTACCTTGTCGTGGGAGGTCGTGTGCTGGTTGTGTAGTATCCACACACACGGCAATGTGGGAGTGACTTGGAGGCCGCTTAAATTGGAGTATGGAAACGGTGAGTACACGCCATGTAATTCAAAAGTACACACTGTGTACTTTCTTTTTTTTCATTAAATGCATCAGGGTCGCGTCTAATCGCCAGAACACTCTTCTTTTAGGTCTCGTTCAACCGATAGCTCTGTACGGCTATGGATCTTCGACAAACCCTTTAGCATGTGTCTGTTATATTAATCGAACACCATCTATTGCGTTGAAATCTCATCGGTGAGTTCTCTCTTCTCCTAAAGCACTATCTTCTTTTTTCTCCTCTCTTGTGAGATATCGTGGGTTGAACATTTTAGACTTTTTTGTAGATCTTCAATGTTCTAAGGAGATTTAAGCTTCTAAGTTCACTTATATCGATCTCCTAACATTGAGGTAGGTGGTTTGTGACTTTCTATTGAAAGTCCTTGAGTTTTATGTGCAAAATTGCCCAATACCCATGAACGAGGTATTGCGCGTTTACCATTTTAGCCCTATTGTTTGTCTTCTATGCTTGTATGCTTGAGTAGATTATAATTGATTGTGAATAGGGAGAATTTTTGTGCTTGGATATGTTTTCCATGAATGTTTTTCATATTTTGACCTTTAGGTCTAGTTGCCTGATATATGGTTGTTTACTTTCCCATGCCTAGTATTGTAGGATGGTGTGACTGTTGTTCTATTATGTTATTATGTTGTAGAATTATATCCAAGTAGTTCTTGAGGTTTACCTTGGCCGATACGCACTGCTACACTTTCTTGACTTACACGGGGTCGTGAGAACCTGGTGTATAGACTATAGGGAGAATGTACGTTGAGGGATTCTCAAGAGTGTCTTTATAATTTTTACGATGCGAGACCACAGGGGGAATTGACATTGAGTGCTTCCTCAAAGTGTCTGTAGTTCCTCGACGCGGGCCACAGAGGGAATGTAATGTAAGTGCTTCCCTAGAGTGCCTTTAGTTATGATATGAGACTATAGGGGGAATTGACGGTGAGTGCTTCCTCAGAGAGTCTATACTTAAGCTGAACCAGAGGGGTTAGACTGAGTGTATTGCCCAGAGGGTTGCTTGTACCTGTTAGGTAGGACCAGAGGGGTTAGACTGAGTGTTCTTCCCATAGGGTTACCTGTTTTGTTTATCTACTTGTTTAGTTGTTGCTTGATATTGAAACTATGGATTGTTTACTATTGAGTACTCTCTTGTTTACTTTTTCCTGTACTTTTACCTACCATATACTCATTGACTGTTAGGCATGGATCTCGTGGTGGTTGTCTACTAGGATTAGTCTCACACCACGTTTAGGTCATGCTTTTGGGCCCAAATAGATTATATTTTTGTAGGTATAGACAAGGGAAAGCGCCCATCTACTTCAGGTACTTGACATGTTGTAGAGCTGGAGAGCATGGAACCAAGCTTAAGCTTGCGATTCTGTGGATTTGATTACTGTTTTTCTTTTGTACTTGGTTTAGTACTTTATTTCAGCATTGTTATTTGTTTCAATTATTTCCTAGACATTTGTATCATGCATCATTTTATATATATGTGTGCTCCAGTTATTTCTATCAGTTTTCTGCTGTTTATTTTGGTATGATATTATTACTTCTTCCGCTCTTGTATGCATTTGTTTACTTCCACTGTGTACTCTGCCAATGAGGGCATAGTTTCCCCACCATCACACCCAAGGCCCTCACTACTATTCGGAAGCCTCTGGCATTCAGGGAAATGCGCTTGAGATCATGTGACCAACCGGGTATGGGGATCCTCTGGATGGCTTCCAGAACCGGGATGTTACACACACACACACACACACATAGATATATATATATATATATATATATGGATTTTGGGCATATCTCCCTCAATATCTCACCTATATTAATTACTAATAGACTTTATTCCATTTCACCTTATATTGTATCATATACAATAACTTGTGAAATCATATCCAAAACTATTTTGAATATCTTTCAAAACACTTTTGGAAATATATTATTAACTTCATCATGTATCACATCATATGTAATACCTTATGAATACCCATTCAAAACACTTTTAGATTGAATATAAAACACTTTTAGAGTGGCACTTTGAGTCAAAAATTATCCTCATTCATTCAACCACAAAGCGTAGCCCCATGGGCCTTTATAGTGTTGACAAAAAAATATGAATCTCTATATTCATATATGTAATCAAAGAGAGACCTCTAGAAAAGAATCAATTCTACTCAAGATATAAATGGATCTGGCACGATCTCCATCAAACACATGTATCACTATACCTGTGTCTTCCAGTCTGCATCATATGAAAATATTAATTCTCATATTTTCCCTTTTTCCAAGACATTGAGGGACTATGGGACACAAAACATGTCAATCTCATATAGTCAACTCATCTATTCTCGATTCTTTGAGTGTAGACTGGTCATATAAATGAATGCATCATGTGTCATTCATCATCATGGATAAGCACATCATATAACCCCTATTCGTATAGATATACAATATCTAGGAGAAGTCACGCACTCCCACGGTTTATCTCAATTGAGGGCCCAGATATCATACTCATCGTACGAGAGGAAAATTCGTATCTTGGTTAAGCTCCAACTGATGACATGATAATAAACATACTCAAACAACCCTATATTATCTAAATCAATATGTAAACTTGTATAATTAGGGTATCAAAGTATGGAGGTTCTTATTCTAGGTATCTCACCAACATTGGGTAATGGGGACTCAAATATTATCCACACACACATAGTATACCAAATACATATGTATAACACTCTATGTGGTATACTTACTAGGTTATCCAAAGCACAAGAAGAATTTTATTCTTTGTTTTGTGCCTCATGAGCATATTTCATATCTCTATATGAGAATAATACTCATGTTAACCTTAACATATCATCAAAACCTATAATACTCCATAACGAACACCGATTAGGGATAAACTCAAAGTCATAATTTGAGTGGTCAATTATCATTACACTTCACGAAATGTAAATCTATATATATATGTGTGTGTATGTGTGTGGAACTAGTATGAAATAATGATAAAGTGGAGATTTCCTTTTGATATGATACATTTCATACTATTAAATCATTTTAATAATATTTAACAAACCTAACATAAACACCCATTTATTATATCATATATGAAAAAATTCTAGAATGGCCTCATGTTTGTTGCACATTCTAGGTTTTGTTAACTCATTACATCATATGTAATTCCTATCACATATATATCTGACCATATGATAAAAATATCCCACTAAAATATTTAGTGAGAAACATCTATAAAGTAATCTAGCTTGAATAATGGTGATATTTAGGAATCATATTCCTAACTGTTTGACTCTTTCAACATATTCAAACTTCTTAAATTCATAACATAAAATGTTATGATGTTAACTTTTATTGTCTACATATAACTCTTTATAATTTCATCATCATCATTATTAGAACCCTATTCCATCAAAAAAATTCCTTGAATTAATGTAACTATTTACATTATTTTTTGTCGGTCCTCCTAAACTCTTTTAGGATAAAGTGGAAAACACTTTAACTTATGATTGGTGTGATCATTTATTTGTTAAATTTGAACTTCTCTATGTCCATTAATACTCCCAATAGCCTCTTAGACACTATATTCCTTTCAAAATATCTTTCTAAGATGCACAAACTGCTTTGTGTTTAGGAAATAAAAGTTATTTCCTTTTTATTAGAATATTTAACAAATAAACTATTGTTTCCATATCACATGTGGTATTCTATGTGTTTTTAAAATTTTCATCTGAAAAGAAAACCTTGTTAAAATACACCACTGATGGGTGGCAGGAACACATTCCCTCATATTTTAAAAAATATTTGGATAAACATTTTATCCTAGATAAAATATTTTATCCATATCCTCTTCTCAAAATATTCTATAGAAATTGATGAATCATAAACCATGTATATACATTTAATCATCTCATACTCATTCATAGCACCTCTTTTTTTATCAAATAACTTCTCTCATCACATAATAGAAACAACATGAAGTCATGTATCTTTTACTTATATTCAACTAATCTTGATAAAATCCTTTACATTAAAATCCTTTATGTAGTAACTATTAACTTCATCACATGAATATAATCTACAATCTCTATCAATTCTTCCATTAATTTTGAACTCCTATATATTCACAACGCATTGTAAAATATACATTCAGTGTCACATACCTTTCAAAATCGAATAATTAATTTCTATAACAACCAAACCTGACATGGAAATTCAATGGAGTTTCAAAAACTCCTTCAAATATATCTTAGATAAACCAATCATATTGAATTAGTAATTCTCATTCTTGTAAACCCTAGATTTTAATGATATTGATTCAATTTTGGAAGAAACATTATTGAACTTTTCAACTACATTTTCTTCTTCTGGTTTGAACTTTTACCTACTTGTATTGTCTATACAATACTTTAGAACCTAGACATCATATGCCCAATTAACTTATTCATAGCACTTTGAGAATATCAAGTAAAATTTTCATGAATTTATTATCTTATCATAAAATTTACATAAATAAAAAAAAGATGAATTCTATAACTAGAAAAATCTAGTATAAGTCACTTTAAAGCATGTTATAGAATTAAAAAAATCATAACTATGTATATCAAAATCCATCTCATTTTATTCAAAAAATAATTGTTTACAAGCTCTTCTCAAAAGAAAAATGAGAAAATACACATCTTATGAGATATTAATCTAAGCCCGAAGTATCCAAATATCCAATACAGAAACCCCTTCTCTCTTATCACTTGGACATCTACTTCAGGCCTGATCGTTCATTTTTTTTATTTTGTTTCTGCTTCTATTATACTATATATTTACAACACCTATAAAATATACAATTGGTATCACATACCATTATGATAAAAGAAATGAATTCTATAACATTTATACCCAAAGTGGATACTCCACGTGGCTTCTTGTATCCCTTCAGGTAATCTAGAAAATTTCTTCTCTAATGAAAAACTTTTCCACAATGAAAACATTACCCTTCCTTTTTCTTTCTTAGTTTTACAAGCGGTATGAACTTTCCATGACCTATTTTACTCCCTTTTTGTCTAGAACCATTACCCATATCCTTTTGTACCATTAACATGGTACTTTATCCTAGATCACCCATTACTTTTTCAGAAATCCTCAACATATTGAGGAGATCGGGTAAAGTTTTATAAAGTCCATTCATATTGTAATTCGTAAAAAATTGTTAGAACCTTTCTAGTAGTGATTGTACAATGAAATCCTTGGCCAAATCAAGCTTTGGAGGTGAACCTATCCTCTCTGAGTTATTGACATATCCAATCATATTGAGTACGTGAGTGAAGACTAAGGTTCATTTTTTCATCTTACAATGAAAGATAAATTTAGACACTTCATACCATCTATGTATTTCTTTCTCTTGATAGATCTTTTTCAGATTATATATCATTTGAAATGAATTGAGGGTCTCATGTTGTTTCTGCAATTTTGACTCTGTAGTAACTAACATGAGTGTAGAGACTTCTTGTGCATACTTTTGATGTTTATCAAATCCATCTAAATCCTTTTGTTGAATAGCTTCACCAGATGGTTTCTTAGGAAGAGGTTGTTCCAACACATAGAACTTTCCCTCTTGTTTGAGAACCATTCTCAAATTTCCATACCAAATGAGGAAATTGCTACCATTATGTTTTTCTCTTTCATGGACTGATCTTAAGGTCAAGATTGATGATGATTCCATTTATCTACAATGGAATCTTTTATCAAATAAGTATCGTGTTTTATAACCACTTAATATGGACTTCTACTAAATGGGTTCCCACTAAAATGATAACCCCTTTATATTAAATTTCATCATACTCGTTATTGGTCCTAGATCCATATTTCACTTAATAATGAGTTTGTTATGGTGTTTCTCTCACCACTTAGTTATTTAGGTAGGGAATCTCCTGATCATATCATATATGAGTCTTATATAGTCAATCGAACAGCCCTTTCTCCAATCCACCATATGGATAAACTTAGCTTTATTCCTCTGGTAACCTAATCTCGTTAAGGTCTCCCAGCTAGTGTAACCCAAAACAAATGCCAAGAATAAGCTAACAAAGGACAATCCAAGGGCGCCCAGCTATGGAATGACCTACCCAAGAATGTTTTAGTGTCACCTATCCTTGCTTGCCTTATGTAAGATAATCTATGGACACCCAGTTATGGAATAGCCTACCCGGTTGGATGACTGAGGTCTTGAAAAGTGTCACTTTGGAATCTAACACTTTGTATTTGAAGGGGTTTTAATCTCATCATCTTATCTCATGTTATTCCCTTTATATTCATGCTTCTAGTAATTTAGTTTTGAATCATATTCCCTCCACCAAACCAATATGTTCAAACCATATTAATGTGTAACTCTTTAGAAAACACACGGGTTTGTGTTACTCACCCAAAAATAGAAGTCAAACATATTTATACATATTCAAATACATCATATGCATAAGGTACATGAACACTTCCTGTAAAGGCATAAAGTTATATGAGATTGACAATCTCTGCATGAGTAAGTTTGGAGTGTTAGATAGTCAACCTCATTCACTTTCCTAGATGGGGCATAGGCCTCTAGGTAAGTAGCTAGTCTGACCCCAAGTCCCTCTACCCGGGGATACTTTACTCAAGATAGAATTCAATTCATGATATATCTAACACCTAATATGCATAAAAAATATTCAAACTAAATTCAAGATCATAACTTTAAAAAACAAATTGAGGTCAAGGTAGATGAAAAACTAAATTCATTATCACACCTAGCATGTAATGGAAGACTTTATCTAGAAGCATATTAACTTTGTATACTAAAGCATACAACATTAATCATATAAACATTTTATAACTATAAATAAAATAAGGAATTTCCATTAAATAAATGAACAATTCAAATATTTAAACATGAGATGAACATTTATGAACAATTCATAAATAAAATCTAATTATAAACATTTTATAATTTTATCTTTATATTATGGACATTCCATAATTATGAACATAAAAATTTTATATTCATTACAATATAAACTTTTCATATTTATCATTATATGAAATATTATTTTAAATACATGTTATTTTTTAATTATAAACATTTTTATAATCCAATTTTCTATTATGTAAACATTTTACATAATCTAATATTATATATTTAATCATCATTTAAACTTTGATCAAATTAATCATCGAAACCCTTTTGATGTTGTTTAAATAATGTTCCAAATAAGACCCTTTTAATTTGAACAATTCAAATTAATTAATTATGAATAATTCATAATTTAAATATAAACACTATATTTTAACCTTATTTCATAATTTATAATCCTTTGTAAATTATCAGTTATGATTTCTAAATAAACAATTTTATTTTTATATCATATGACATTCCATATAATTTGGTTAAAATGTATTTTAAATATTAACATTTAATATTTTGGAATAAAATGTTTCATAAACATTTAATTAATTGTAAAAAAATTATAATTAATTAATCTCTAAACCTTTTATAAATTAAAATATCTCAAAATAACTTTTATAATGATTTATAAAGAGTTTATAAACCATTAAAATCATTTAAGAATTTAAAAACAATTTTTAAATAACTTTTTTGTTTGCCCTTATGCAGAATCCATATTCTACGTAAGGGTATACTCCCTCTAAACTTACACAGACAGTCTAAGGGTAAATAGACTTGACCCTTACACGGTGTATACCTTGTATGGGTACTGAGCTCTTACCTTTACTTGAACCCTTCATGTAAAGGTAAAACTCATATTACCCTTACATGAACTCCTTCACGTAAAGGTAAACCACTTCACGTAAAGGTAATTGTGTAAAGACCTTTACGCAAGCCTTTAAAAAAGAGCATTGCCTTTATGTAAATATAAATCTCTCATTACATCAAGGTAGCTTGCAGTAACCCTTAAACTTGAAAACCGTTGCATAATATTTACACATCAACCTTTACGCTGCTTTAGGAATTCATCAGATACCTTTACGTGACTGCTCGCGTATAGGTAATTAGATATGGCCTTTATGCAAGCTCTTGTGTATAGGTAACACATTGGTTACCTTTACGCAACTCATTTGTATAAAGGTAACACCTAAATTACCTTTATGTAACCCTACTACGTAAGGATAAACTATTTTTCCATATTTTTGAAAAAAACCATAAAAATGATGCTTTGTTCTACACTATTTCTTCATTTCAAGAAAGATTTCATAAATCGAAAACATAAGAAGCACTTATACAACAAAAGGGTTTTCTTAGTCTAATAATGATTATTAGATGAAGTAGAAGTGATTGAAACCCCTTTCCCGAGGATCTTCATGCAAGATAATATGAAGTTGCGTGTAAAAACAAGAAGGAAGAAATATTGTAAACACATATTGTTCACCAAAGATGCTTCTGCTCCCTTTGATCTTGGTTTGATATGTTAGATGTAGATCACTAAAGTGGAAAACAAAAGATTCCCACCTCCGTAGGTATCCACGAGCTAAATTGAATCACTTGTCATACGAGAGGGATTCTTCCTCACCCACGGTGTGCTAGTACCTCGACATGCAAAGGAAGAAGAAGAACAAGAAGAGAGCTTTGGGTCTCTAGGAGCTTTTAGCCAAGTATGAAGCAAAATCAAACATATTGTTATCGCATGACAGTGGTTTATATGGGCAGTCAAGGATGCTCCTTAATTGCAACTATATTTATTCCAGTGTTGAAGCGCATGAATAAATGTCATGGTTGGTTCATGAATGTATGAATGCATGTATACATTTACTCCTTAGCATTATATCACATGTAATGCCTTAATAAATGATAGCCATGTGGTATGATCGAACTACCCAGCAAATAATACCAGTGTAAAATAATATATCTCTTTCTGGGTCAAAATCACAATTTGCATGCAAGTATTCTGACTAAAATTAAGTATTCTGTTTTGAGGGAAAATGTTTTCAAAGGATTTCTGAGTATTTGAAAAAAAAAAAGGCTAACACGGTTTTAAAACTCCTTACCGAGTCTTTTGCTCACCCTGAGTTTTGAAATATTTTTCATGAGGCAGTTTGTTAAGTAGAAGTGGTTTTGGAGTCGGTTCGTGATTATGTGTTTTACTTAGAATGGAGTCGGAATTGTCATAGAAGTATTTAGACTCTAAAAAAATACATATTTGAGTGTGATAATATGTGTGTTAATTTTCTTAATCCTCTAAAGTACTAGACCTAAACGATTCTCGGAAATGTAAGGACTGTATATTATTCAGTTATGTTAAATATTTTATCTAGAAAAAATATATACAGTGTTTTAATACCAGATTCAGAAGCGTGGGTCTGGGGTGCCTCAGATGGTTACGCCAAGGCTCACATCAAGTTATATCGTTTCAAAGGAGCTTGAGGGTAATCGGGATTCTGGTAAACCTCTACCAAACATATTCAAATTTTGAGAATAATGAACCCGCCGACATGTGCAGCGGCCTTGTGATTATATCATTCGAATATCTCTCTTGAATCTCAATCTCTGTTCCAAAAGTCGTAATTTAATTCAAGTTGTTTTTGTTTCTTTGTTTTGTTTTAAAACATCATTCAAGACCTACCCCTCTTTTTAGTTTCTTTTCAACTTATCTAAAATTCACACTCCTTTCAACACTTCTTGAAAGATGATCTAAGGTTTGTCCTAGACTACATTTAATCATCTAAAACCCAATTAATTTAGCATGTCACGACAACTCATTCAAGTGGGAGGGAAGTGGTGGCAGAGTGAGGGAGGTTGGCGCATTCTGAGGGGTGGGGAGGAAGGTCGCTGCTTTGGGGGGAGGTCGACACATTTGAGGGGGAGAGGGAGAGAGGAGGGAGGTTGGTGTGTTATAAGGGAAGAGGAAGGGAGGCGGTGTCTTTGGAAAGCGATTAGCGCTTTCCAAGGGGGGAGAGAGGGAGGCAGCATCAGGTAGTCGCATTTGAGGGGGAGAGGATTACAAGGAAAAGGGATAACGAAGTAGAAGAATGAGTGTACTTAAAAAGAAAGCAACATAGCAAATATTGACAACAATAGCCACCGTTTTTTGTGTGTAAAGTCAGAAGATTGAACAGCTTGCTTTAGCACATCTTTTGACAACTGACAACAAATACAATACCCATTAGCGAAAGGAGACTACAAGGAAAAGCTAAACAACTAAGGGCGCAAATAATATTGGTACAAATACATTGGTTTTAATTTACAAGTGCATCCTCCTAAAAAGAAGAAAAGATAGAGCAGCGCAGACATGAGCCATTAGCCATTTAGAAGAAGACTAAACTGGAGAATGCAGATCAACAGCCTCCACCAGCTGAGACCTCGGCCGCTTCTTCCCTTCTGGCGTGCACCTGCCCGCTGCCTTCTTGAGCTTCATGGTGTACTTGCGATGGGACCGCGGGGCCACCATCCCCAAAGCTGAAGAGCCATGGAGCAGACCCTGCGGCTTGGCTCGGTCACCTTCTGATGGGGTCGGCGACTTGGCCCTCTTTTTAGATGGCTGTGGCTGAGCCCCCTGTTGTTCATTCCCGTGAAGAAGGCAGACATGGAAGGGATTTTCAGCGGTGTAACATATGGGCTCACCGCTATCAGCTCCAGGCTTGTCCAGTCCCACACTCCCATTGTTTACCTGTCATGTCCAACATATAAAACAAAATGCAGATAGAAAAGCCTGTGCTTAAAAGAGAGTGCCCATTACCAGTTGCAAAAGCGCAGAGAAACTGCGCGCCACGTCATGCTTCTCTAGACCGCTGACAATGTCCCAGAAAGACATGGCACTTGAACCTGATGTGTTGGACACTAGTTTGTCTAAGATTCTGCTACCGTATTCATGAATGTCAAATGGAGGGCGCGAGTCCTACAAAAGAATGAAGAACAAGACACCCAGGTGAATCAAATGACTGGACAACAATCGGATTTGGTCAAGTAAACGGATTTTACTTGCTCCTCCAGGTTGTGTTCGATTTTCTGCTTCCACGTTGATACCCGAGTGGCCAGTTCCGTCTGCTTCTCATTTTCAGCTATACTGGCGAGGAGAGCATCCTAGACGGCAGAACATAAATTTATATCAAAAAACATGTGCCACGGATGCACAGACCAGGCGCGCATGAGAAGTGGGTGACCGTATCTGAAGATACAGGATGAAAATCAATTTTCTTGGAAGCAGTTGAAGCAATGCAAAGTGTTGCTTCTCATTTTTAGCATGTTTGATTTGAAATAATAATGCACATGTATAATCAGATGAACATGAAGGAAAATTAGCAGACTAAGGGCCTCTTTGACAATACTTATTAAAGTCTGTTAATTAAAAACTGATTATTGAACTTATCACTTATGATAAACAATTGGAAAAAAATAAGTGTTTGTTCTAGTTCAAAGAAACTAGAGGTGGCAATTTTGAACTTGATACCATCAGGTTGAGTAATCTGACACAAATAATATTCATATTGGATTCAAATTGACCGTTCTTGACCTGTCTAACCCATGTAACCCAATTAAATTATAATGATAATATAAAACATTGAAAATATAATAATATTTAATTTTATAATATATTTTATTCTTATAATCAATTAAATGGTTTAAGAGGATCAAATTGCAACATGGGTAACATATGTTTCATATTAATTAAGTTAATATTAATCTAAATAGGATAATTCAATTTGGTAAGGTCATTGAGTTTATTTGATATAAACTAGTTGGACATGTCGTGATACAGTATGTGTTGTATATTTTAAAGTTAAAAGAGTTGCGGATTGGACTAGGTTTCATACCTTCACAATGTCCTTTGTTTTCACAATCTAATAATGTATCGGAATACATAAATGGAAAACATTTTTAGAAAATAAAAATAGAAATGACGCATCCTTGAAAAAACAACTTGTTTCGTGTTTTATGGTGTTAGAAGATGTGAGTCTCACATTGGAGTTTAGTTATTAGGTCATCCTTATTATTCACTATAACTAGACATCAAGGTCTCCCTTGAAAGGTATCTTGGGCTTTGGGTCACTGCTTCTTCATTGTAACATGGTATCTAAGCAAGATTTCAAACCCTAACCATTCTCCCATCTCTCCCCACCTAAAAACCCTCATCGTTTTCACCCCCATAGGGGTGGCAGCCCCATGACCAGTAGTCCCTATTCTCCTGTTGTTGCCCCTCACCTAGACCCAACGACTCCCTTTCTTGTCACGCACCCCCTCCCTTCGTCTCCCAGCAGCTGCGGTGGCCCCTCTTTCTAACATGGTCCCTCCTCCAGTCATGCACCATGGTTGCGACTCCCCGCGTCGCCCCCTGCTGCGAGCACCTCTCATTGTTGATGCCCCCACTTGCAAGCCCCCCTCCGTTGCTCTCAGACACAGCACCAAGCACAAGCCCCCCTCCCCGGGTGTGACCTTCAATGGCGTGACCTTCAAGCCCGCCCTTCCGACGCTGCTCCAACAGGGGTGCACCCCCCCCCCCCCCCCACCATTATTTCAAGAGGCCCTTGCTTTCAGGGCCCTACTTCCTTTTTGTCGCTGCCTGGATCACCGTCGGGACCTCTGTTGATGCTCGGATTTCCATTGAACTTCCCAACCCTTTGTCAGAACTCTTTGTTGATGTCTGAATCTCTGTCGAGCCTTTTTGTTGTTGCCCGAACCACCGCCGGGCTTCTTTGCTGCTGCGTTTTTCTGTTTTTAATTTGTATTGCAAGCTAAGCACGTCCAGCTTAAGGAGTGTTGGGGGATATTTCTTTTTATTTTATCATGTATCTAATATAGATACATCTAGCTTGAGAGAGAGTGTTAGAAGATGTGAGTCCCACATTTGAGTATAGGTATTATGTCGTCTTTATTATTCACAATAAACACCAAGGTCTCCCTTAGAAGGTATCTTGAGCTTTGGGTCAATGCTCCTCCATTGTAACATGTGGAAACTAAAAATGCAATGAGAAGTAAATCACATATTTTCTTGCTTTTCCCTACGATCAAAAATATTTTTCAACTCATTTCCCAATACATTTTTTCCAAAAGCAAACAGAGAACAAAAGATGGGAAAAGACAGGTTATTTATTTAATTATTTAGTAGATGCTTACAAGATGGGAGCGGCAGAGATCCTCCAGACTTTTGCGCGCATCTGGGACTTCTTCATGTCCACCGGCATTAGAGTCAAAGTTAACAAAATCGTTGTCATGCTGCATAAACAAGAGAAACTCAATGCAGATGGTGACTTAACCACTAGATATCAGATTGATCAACCAGTCCGACCTTATCATTAGGAAAAGGTGCATTTTCATCCATATGCAAACCTTCTTGAAAGTCTATGTCTGTTTGCCCAATATCAGAAGTGTCACCATCAAACCCATTCTCATGATCATCCTCAATATCACCAAAAACATCACCAGTATCACACCGCTCAGTGACAAGTGTTTTCCGTAGCTGAAATCCAAAAATCAGGATCGATACTGCAGGATTAGTTTACATCAACGAAACAGGGAAAAAAGATAAACCTTTTCATATAATGGTGGGGACCCAGGGGCCTCTTGTTGTCTAGGGGCGCCATATTGCGACCTCCATATTTCTTTCAAATCCAAACTTATGGGACCATCCAACTTTGCAAGAGGAAATTCTTTACTTAAAGGGTTTCCCTTAGAGAAAGTCACCCCATGCCTCCTAAAATCTTGTACTGCATCCATTAAACAAAAGCAAAAAAACTTTCAGTTGTTGTCAGATTAAAAAATCCAGTATGGATCAAAGGTTGTGAAGGAAGAAACGCTAACAACCTTTCTTGAAAGGCCTTACTTTCAAGTTTCCCGGTTCATGGGGATTCAAAGGCTTCCATGGATCATCATCACCTTCTATGGAATCATCTGAGTCCACGGGTTCAGAATATCCATCAGCAACATTAGATCCAAAATGATCCCCAGAAAAAGCACAGGAATGAGGATCAAGCCCAACATTATGATCATTAAATTCAAAGTCATGACCAACCAGAAGGGTTTGATTGTGATTCACATCCTGGCCCTTTCTAAGGGGTGACTTATAGGCACTTCCCCCAGAACGTCTTCTAGGAGATAGAAAACTCCTCTGAGAATTGACACTTAAAGTCTTGTTTCTGTAAGTACTGTCCCCCATCCCAGATTTATCCACCAGCAAAAAATCATCTACTGATGGGGCATCACATGGGTCTAAAAGAATAAAATCTCGATAAACATTGCTGGTGGCCAACTGCAATAATGTCCCATAAAAAAAAATCAGTTTGACACTAAAAATGTAGTGCAAATATTAGATTGTTATATTTTGAAAAATACCAGATAGGACTCTAATTCCCCTCCATCGCCAACAGTATCCAAGCAATCACCTTCAAGCACAACCAGATTAGCCGGGGGCTTCAGTGATTGATTTAAAGGAACGTCTGTGCTACTGGTCATATCGAGGCAATTCTTCTCATCCACTGCATGCAAGAAAATCAGCCAACTTATCCACTAAACATTTCAGAAAATATAATAGAACAAGCATGAGCCTACCAGGAACATCATCTGGGCACCAGAATGTATCATTCTCCTCCACAGCAACTCTATGGGGATGCTGTTCATCAGACTGGTTTGATGTACCCTCTTCTTGGTCCTGTTGCCTGATAACAAATTTGTGTTAACCATGTCAACAACCAGAGTAAGTGACCTATTCAGGTAAATCCAGGAAAATAATGCTAGCTAAACACAGTTGTAAGTAAAAATTAGCAGTTTTATATTAGTTTTTACTCCGACCCCTAAATGACAATGTGTAGTCACCCTAAGTGTCATATCTAAAAAAAATAACAAAGAATGTTGCAATAGAATCGCTTTGATATTGGATACTTTTATTCAATTATAAAATTTTAAAGGCATAAGATGGAATTTAACTTCAACAAATCATATTTCCAGAGGCAGATGTCATAACGTAAATATAGGATTGCTACAGACAAGCCTAAAGGTCGATTACATCCGCCACCGCGGAACACAACGTAAAGAAAGAAATTGCAGTAAACACGCAGACCCGGGGACTTGACAGCACGACCTGCCCCTCACCCCTCAAAGCCCTTACCACCCCACCACGAACGGTGGAGCAACAGACGAGCCTAAAGCATGTAAATCTTTTTAAATTTCCAATTTTATATAATCCTATACAACAAATCCCTAATTGTCATTGTTCTCTTTCGCATACCAGTCTTGGTTTTGTTTTAATAAAATCACAACATCGAAAAATACTTCAAGAAAACCACATTGACAATGGATATTTTCCTTAATGAAACAGTTGCAAAGCCTGTAAAGCTTTCAAATTAACTTATCAAGGTGTTACAGTGGTATAAGCATATTATAATATCAGCATGCAGTTACTACGGATAGGCTTAAAGAAAGCGCATTTTTGTACAAACAGTAAATATATTGCCAAACCCTTGCTAATGTTAAAAGATTTCAGGTGAGAACTGTTGCGCATAATTTGGGCAGGGCAATACAGATAGCACTGATGCCACACGACAAAAGATTATAAGTTGAGCAGCTGAAAATTAAGTAAAGGATGAGGATCTCACTCACCTCTTCAGCTCTCAAATTAGAATATTTCATCGTTGCATTATAAAATGTATTATCATGAAAAATGAGACTAGTATAAGGTAAGGGGAGAATTATTAAAACCATACCTCTGTTTTGTAATTGATTCCAAAGCATGTAGAACGAGTGTGTAGAGATATTCCACCTTCCGACCATACACCTGAACGGAACCTTGAAGCAGCAGAGCAGCTAGATTTTGCCAGAAACATCGAATTTAAGCATAATTACAGATTTAGAACATTAAAAAAAAAACAAAAACAAGACTAATGCCGAGGAAGTTAGGAAAGTGTGATGGCACATGTAAAGGCGAGACCTTCAGCGAAATTCACAGAGAGGTAACTTCCATCTTCGTTGGTGATCTCTCCGGAGCATATTTTTAGTAGATATTCTTCAAGGTTCTTGGCAAGATCTACGGCCCAGTTAGACTCGGGGTCTCGGAGTGGCTGGACGGTGAAAAATCTGGCGCTGCCGTCGTCTCCACTAGTTTCCTCGACATTGGTACTCATTTTCAGCGTGGTGGATCACACAATTCATCCGTCCGCGATTCATCAAAAACCCTAACACGTCAAATTCGGGCAGACAGCGGGAATCCCCAAAATAGACGATCAGGGTTCAAAATTGGTCCTGGGATTCTGTAGAACACGCATACACTTCTGTTTGGATTGATGAGGATTGCAGTAGGTTGCCGCATTCCGCAAGGGGAGAGAGGGGGGGGGAGGGAAGGAGAGAGGGGGGGGGGAGGGAAGGAGAGAGTGGTGGAGGGAGGGAGTAAGGGGGGGTTCAAAATGTTCGATGAATGATTCCCGCTCACTTACGACATTAGGCCAATGTCGCGCTGTTTATTATATAATAATATATATATACACACAGACTCTTTTGTATATTTATTTAGTTATTTATTTATGTTCAATTTTTCTAGGTTAAAGAGGTAGGGATGATTAACGGGCTTGGCCCGCGGGTTAGGCCCCCAAACCCGTATTTATATCATGGACTCAAGTGGATCAATCTTAAAATATGCAGGTTGTCTGGCGTGTCAAGTGTAATTTTTTTTTAATGTTATTTCAATTTAATATAACATTTTTATGACAAACATGTATATATTTTTAAGTGTGATGAGTATATATATATAAAAAATTAATTGATGAATATTATGTGTTTAGTATTTAATATCTATATATCTATATCTATATATATCTATATATATATACTAAAGCAGACTTTTTTATGTACACCTGTCCTCTACCTATGAAGCCACGTCACCCAAATTCCATCTCCATTCCTCCAAACCCAAAAATTCATCCCGCAATTTCGACCTCGATCGAGATTTACCAGAGCCCCTGCTCGCTCCCCTCCTCGCATCCCCTACCTTATTCCCCTCTCCCAACTCTAGGGTTCTCACACCCCTCCCTGATTTCCCCCGCCCTGTCTCTCGTCATCCTCTCCCCGTTCGCCTTCTCTCTATCGTCGAATGTCTCTCCACACCCATTGAACCCCTCCCATTCCATTCATTTGTTTCCCCGAAACCCTATCCTCAGTCGCTCCTCGCTTCCTTCACCTCCACCTCCGCCTCCACTTGCTCCGTCTCCGCCTACTCCACTTCTGCCTCCACAAATTCATCAAACCATTGCCTTTAACCAGAGCCGATTGGAACCTGGTCTTCACAATGAAGACAACCGAGGTTGAACATCATCCAAATGTCGAAGAAATGGGTCGATCGATATGACTGAGCTCGATCGAAGTGGGGTTCATCCGAGTTTCCACACAAAATATGGTGGCCAACCGAGTTGAAGAAGGATACGCAAGCCGCTGATAAACTCTCATCGAATCAGAAGATGTTGAAGGTGCGCGAAGCTGCTAAGATGTGAATGGAAGATCGTGTTGGTTAGTCTTTGTTTGCAGGTGTTCGACTGAAGAGGATAGGGCCTCGATTATTCCACGCACACAGTATCTTTGTTACCCTCTCCCACCATTCTTCCCTTGTGTTCACTCAATCTGTTCACATGGACCACAGAAAAACATTCATCGATGACAACTACACACTCCCCCCCCCCACACCTTAGTTCTATTGACATTTTTGTATTGCATTTTTTTCCAAATATTCACTCACGTTTTCCTTGCGTCCCTGAAATCATTACAGTTTTTATGAAATTATCGATACCTCTTAGGTTTGTTCTAGAATGTTATTTCAGCACCCTGTATTGAACTTCATGGTTATTCATACTAGGTTAATTGGTGGATGAGGTCTCACTACTACAGAGAGGTATGTTCTTGAATTCCATAGTTTTTTGGATTATAATTCATTCAATGTTTTATTCATCACTAATGTCAATTTATTTATCTGTTTGTTGATTCATAAACGATGAAGTGGTGGTCATTCGCATTATGGTATGTTCTCCTCGTTCAATTTAAGTGTTGTTTAATTGACATATTTGAGCAGTAATGAAATGGTTATTTTTGCATAATTCTATAAATTTATTGAAGTTGATTCATGAATCTATTCACCATTTCAAAGCCATTCTAGTCAGAATTAATGCATAATTATCTCAAAGCCTTTCTGGTCATATCATGGCACATGGAAGTGCTTATGGCATGTAAGAACATAGTTGTTCTTGAATATCATGACTTTCATAGTTTTTGAGTGACTCTAACTTTAACTGGAACTGAATTTTATATTACATTATACTGCCATTTATATTACATTTTATATTTTACTTTATATTGCACTCCATATTAGTTCATGTTGTACCAAAATTGCAGTTTACATTCATGTTTTCATAGCTGTTTCAATATAACTTCATATTACAGTTTATATTGAAGTTTATATTGCATTATCATGTACTAAGATTGCATTTCCCTTGTTGATTATATTATCATGCATGTTGTTTCCTTGTGCAGAATTCAATTTCCTTCCACAAGCATGAATTATCATGCATGTTCATAGTGAGTTTGGCTGGTACTCTTGATTTATGTATTTTTAGTGATTACTATTTTTTCTTCCATATATAGAGTTGCTTCCATTGGTTTTATTTGTCCATGCACACAATATCTTTGTTACCATCTCACACCATTATCCCTTGCATTCACTCAATTTCTTCACATGGTTATTCATTCTAGGTTAATTGGTGGATGAGGTCTCACTAGGATACATAGAGGTATTTTCTTGAATTTCATTGTTTTTTGGATTATAATTCATTCAATGTTTTATTCATCACTAATGTCAATTTATCCATCTGTTTGTTGATTCATAGATGATGAAGTGGCGGTCATTCGAATTATGGTATGTTCTCCTCATGCCATTTAAGTAATATTTAATTTACATATTTGAGTAGTAATGATATGGTTTTTGTTGCATCATTTTATAATGTTATTAAATTTGTTTCGAGGATCTATTTGTTCATATTTATTTAATATAAAAATTCAAATTCTACTTCTCTGTTCATCTCTATTCGAATTTGTAAACTGGAATATAAAAGTTCATATTTGTTAAAAATATATATTCATTTTTAATAGTAATTTTTTCTAATGTATAGGTTTGTAAATATTCTGGTTTGAATATTTCAAATAACTTACATGTACCAGGAACTGAAAAATTTCGATTCATATTTTTAAAAATATTTGTTTTCTTAACAGTAATTTCATAGAATGCACGTGATTGTAAATATTTAGGTTTGCATATTTTTTTTGTAACATATATGTATCAGGTCTATAAATATAGATCTATTTGAGCACTAATGAATCGTGCTGTCACGAACGTCAATGAGAAAACATATGAAGCACTCCCTGGTATGGATCCAACTTTTTCGTATCAAATTGATCAGGCCATGAAAGACATGGTCATGACAGGAAAAAAAGGTGATTGTTCTCTCTTTTTCTTCAACATGTTTTGTTGAAATCTTGTGCTTATCTGAAGCACTCCCTGGTATGGATCCAACTTTTTAGTATCAGATTGATTACGCCATGAAAGACATGGACATGATAGAAAAAAGGTGATTGTTCTTCCTTTATATTCAACATGTTTTGTTGCAATCTTGTGCTCTTATACACTTGACTATGGTATTACTACTAGCAATCAAGGAAAACTGAAAGTGTATAAATCTCAATGACATTCATAGGTTATGTTATTCACCTTTTATAAGCCATTATGGTCATAATTCATGCATGATTATCTCAAATCCTTTCTGGTCAAATTATGGCACATGGCAATACCTATGGTACGTAAGAACGTAGTTTTTCTTGAATACTATGACTTTCATAGTTTTTGATTGATTCTAACTTGAACTGGATTTGCATTTTATATTCCATTATACTACCATTTATATTGCATTTTATATTTCACTTCATATTGCACTTTATATTAGTTCATGTTGTATTGAAGTTACAGTTTACATTCTTGTTTTTATAGCTGTTTCAATATAACTTCATATTGCAGTTTATATTGAGGTTTATATTTCATTATCATGTACTGTGGTTGAATTTCCCTTGTAGATTATATTATCATGCATGTTGTTTCCTTTTGCGGAATACAATTTCCTTCTGCAAGCATGCATTATCATGAATGCTCATATGTGAGTTTGGCTGGTACTCTTGATTTTTGTATTTCTAGTGATTAATATTTTTTTTCAATATATATAGTTGCTTCCATTGGTTTTATTTTTACTCCAAGAAACCAAGTCAATGTAACATAGCCCATGGTTTGGTTATTTACTTGAAACAAGTGTTTCCTTATAGTTTGCAATAACTTATAACAATTAATTACTTCAATGTTTTTCACCGAAGTTTTATAACAGTGTTAATTTGATGAATTATTTTATGTGGCTCTTCATGATTTTTTTTGCAGTGTCTCATTTGATGGACATATGAGGTTACTACAATGGGTGTGACTCCAAAAATATCAGGGAGTAGTTTTTCACCAATGATGCTTCATTCATGATTTGGTTTGAGACCCCCGTTACTGGAAGTATTTTACTGTAGCTCATATTTTGGGAATTGAATCAACTCTCGAGCAAGGGAAAAACTATTCTTGATGTTAGAAAATGTATTAACGTATTAAATTATGTTTCCTTTTTGTAATACATCAATTCAATTTACAAATTACCCACATTCTTAACATGAAATTCCATGCAAGTGGTATAACCTATTTTCAATTAGATTTAAAAATTTTCAGTGACACAGGCTCCTCCATGCCTTCATTGTCAATTGGTATTCCTGGACTACATTGTATGTAAGCTCATCCAGTCTTCTTATCTGTTTATGCTTATCTGTATTTAATCATGCTTTTCATGTTTGGGAAAGTGTGATGGATATCATCTTAGTTGTGAATTCAAGCCCGGGACTCTTATCCTCTTAATGTTTTCTTTTCATTATATTTTGAATAAATAATCATGTTTCACATTATTTAGCGTCCTGGATCCATTGCATTCTTTTGGTCTATTGTCGTCTCAATCACCAATCCATACCATTTTGGTGACATCTTAATTTATTATTCTTTAGTTTAAATGGTGTATGCTTTCAATAATTTAATCTTTCTGAATATATTTTCATAGATTCCCTGAAGGTGTTGGAAATAATAAGTGTTCTCCCTCAAGTAGTAGAATATCTTGATGGAAGGGTACAATTTTTTGAAACTTTGACACACATAACTCTTTACTGAAGACTCATCATTATGGTTTTATGTGTAAATCCATACATGATTTTTTGATTTGTTTGTTCATCAGGATATGGGATCACATGGAAGGACATTTTTTTGAATGGATAAGTGATCATTCAGTTGAATTTGTTACCTGGTATTCCTGGACTGCATTTTATGTAAGCTCATACAGTCTTCTTATTAATTTACGCTTTTCTCGATTTAATCATGATTTTCATGTTTGGGAAAGTGTGATGGATATCTGCTTAGCAGTGAATTCAGGCTTGGGACTCTTATCCTTTTAATGTTCTCTTTTCATTATATGTTGAATAAATAATCATGTTTCACATTATTTAGCCTCCTAGAGCCATTATATTCTTGTGGTCTTAGTCGTTGCATTGAGATTGAAATCTATGAGTCCCAAGTACATTTCCTTTCTCAACCATCTACACATATATTTTTCAGAAGTAATTAAATGTAATGGTATGCATTTTCTTCCCATGAGTATATTTTTGGTAAATAAAAATCATTATGAGTAAATGGACTGAAAAGTGGTAAATGAGTTTTTTTGTATTTGTTGTCAATTTTCAATTATCTGTCTCTCTTTCTCTTTCATCACATCATTCCATGTCTATAAAGACCCGTAAATTTCAAGGAATTTTTTTTTCTTAAATTCTTTGGGATTTTACGAGTACGCAGTTTCTGACGTCTCCTGATTCCGAGGCCCGGTGTGCCTGGAATCAATTTCCGAAGTTTAGCTCGGGTACATACAGTGAACGAACGAGCGGGTTTTTCTAAATTTTGAACCGGTGCTCAGAATCGAAATCCAAGGGCACCAATGAAACCACAACACCGATAATTGCTTAAGAAGACCTTTTCTAGAGTTTCGTTTGCACGGGAGGAGTTGTAAAAAAAAACCGGGGATTAAATGATAAGTAAAATAAAATTTTGTGCAATTTTATTTTATTCGTGGTAGTTAAACCCTCTCATGGGAAGTTGTTGGTGGGGCCCACGAACACCCAACTTCCCATGTGTGGTTATGAGGGAGGTGGGGCCCACACGATCCCCCACCTTTTCGAATTCCCTAACTCCTCTAAAACCCCCTCTTAAATTTTGTGACTCTCCCTCACATTAATAATGCCAACTTAACACCCCATTCATTTTGACAACTCAAGATTAATTAAGTGAATTCAACTTTTGGAGTTTTGAATTGTTGGAATAAGTAAATAAAATAAGGCAAAAGCCTTATTTTATTTTGGTTGTTTCGTTGTGTGGAGACTTTGGGAAGAAAACTCTAAGTCTTGAAGAACTCCATCACCTTCGTTGAAGAACGTCAAGACTTCGACGAAGAATGCCGTCACCGCAAGGAGAGATCGACGTGTCGTTCCTTCTCCTCTCCGCAGCCGGTGTGTGACGCCATCCTCTCCTTGGGCGCACGCCAACGCCGTCATTGAAACCACCCTCGCGACGCTAGCTTCCGCGAATTTCTTCGAGGTAGGGGTTGAGTTCAAATTTAATCAATTAAATTTGCGCTTTGTCTATCATTGAGCATGTCGTATTTTTGGCCGCTTGTTATCAATATAACGGAGGAGGTCGGACCGCACAAACACGACCGATCCTCCTCCCCTTTTTGTTGTTGAATTTCTTCGTGGCTTGAAATGGAGGCAGTGTCGTTACACCGCGCGAGGTCGAGAGAATTGCGCCGGAGCACCAGGGGGCCGCGGCGGAGGGGCGTGGCGCCGTCGCGCCGCGCCGGTCGGACAGGGGCCACAACCTAAGGCCGTGGCGATTGCAGAGGAGGCGGCCAGACTCGACGGCCGCCGACACACCAGGAGGCGGGACCGGCAGGTCCCGCGGCAGCCACACCGGCCGACCAATATGGCCGGCCGTTCCAAGAAGTCTGGGGGTTCACAACCCCCGGCCAGCGCAGCTAGGGAGGACCCCACATGGGTCCTCCGTTTCAGAAATCAGGGGGGGGGGGGCGCCCCACCCCTTCCGCGTCCGCCCGCACTAGGACGGACCGCCCGTGCCGGGCCGGGCCGCACCCAACCAGGGCGGATCTGTCCCGCGTCAGGTCGACCCGGTTTGGGCCGACCCAGGGGGTATTGGGTCGGGTCGAACCGAGCCCAAACCCCCTACTTACGGACAGATCCGTTCAAACGCCCATAACTTGGGTTACGGACCTCCGATTGACACACCGTAAGTTGTGTTGGGATCTTTGGATCGAGACGGTCATTTTGGTATATTAAACTCAAGGTTTAGGAGAACTTTGAGTACAGATGGGTTGGTTCGGACACGAAACCAACCGGGCCCTCGGAGCGGAAATGCTTATGACTCGAGCTCCGGACGTCCGATTGACGTGCCATCGACTTTGTTGGTTTCCTCTTAGTGGAACGGTTATTTTGGATTACTTCACTTGAGGTTTGGATGCATATGGAGTATGGTTGGGTTGGTTTTAGCTTAAAAACCAACCGGGCCCCTGGGACGAAAAAGCCAATAACTCTCAGACCGTACGTCCGATTGACGCACCGTCTGTCACGTTGAGTTCTTTTTGATGAGACGGAACTTTGTGATACATCAACTCTAGACTTCGTGACAGTTGATGTATCGACCCCTTGGCTTGTGGAGCGGACCCTCCTGGAATCGAGCGTGCTGTGTGCGGGAACCCTAGAGCTGGCTGCGACGAAGATGACGACTTCCGTACAAGGATCCTTTGTGGGTTCGATGAGGACGACTACCGAACTAGGATCCTCAGTGGGGTTCGACGAGGAAGACTATCATACTAGGATCCTCTGTGGGTTCGACGACGACGTCTACCATACTGGGATCCTCTATGGGTTCGACGACGACGTCTACCGTACTGGGATCCTCCGTGGGTTCGACGAAGACGTCTACCATGCTGGGATCCTCTGTGGGTTCGACGACGATGACTTCTGTACTAGGATCCTCTGTGGGTTCAACAGTGTTGTCGACTGTACTTGGATCCTCCGTGAGTTTGGCAGTGATGACTACTATACTTGGATCCTCCGTGGATTCAGCAGTGAAAACTTCTGTACTAGGATCCTACGTGGGATCGACAGAGGAGATGAATCAGAGGCTATATCTAATCATCTCCACCTATCTTCAGTAGTAGTATACCTGTGTGAGTTGAGTCTTGACTTTTAATCTTTATCTTCGATAAGATTGACTTTCTTTCCTGTGTGGATTGAGTCGTACTTTCATGTGTGGATTGAGTTATACTTTCCCGTGTGGACTGGGTTGTACTTGAGCTCATGAATTGGAGCAGAACTGGAATTGATGACTTAGGTATATGTATGGGAATATACCTAAGTAGAGTCGGTTGATACTTTTATTCGTAACTTTACTTTGTGGTTTATCCTTTGTGGATTCTGGGAGACCTTCGGGAGTCTCAGGGTCCCTACTCAGTATCGTATACTCACCCCTGCATGGGCTACGCCCGCACTACGTTGTGTTGGATACAGACGACGGACAACGCTGATCGTGGTTGAGGCTTGAGGAGCGGGACGATACCCGGAGGTGGTCTATCAGGTGGGATGTACACAGAGAGGACGACCGGACTCGAGGAGCCGACAAGACTGACTGTACTCACCCTTCAGGTAGGAGTTCCAGAGGATGAATTCGTGGTTGCTGCTACTTTTCCTTTCAGTTGTTATACTTTACCTTTCAGTTATACTGCACTTTCAGTTGGGTTTGTATACTGGCCCATTTACTTTCCAGTAGTTACTTGTGTTTTCATTTTACTTAGTGTTTACTTCAGTTTGCGTACTCTGTGGTGTTTGTTTCCTTTATAAAGGCAATGCCTTCCCTTTTATCGGGATTTACGCCTTTGGTGCTAGTCGCCAGTCTCTGGCCCATGGAAGGTGGGCTTGGGGTAGTCACGGCATGGACCCCGAGGTCGGGTCGTGACAAATTGGTATCAGAGGAGTTCGGTTCTACCGTAGAACTCGGGACTCTGATCGTTCTTCTATGTGAAGCAATAGTGTTAAGGGTATTGGGTGTGGTTATCAGTCCAAGGAGTCCAGTGTTGGTGCGGCGGCCGACGTATCCATACACTAGGACCCCGACTTCTGATTTCCAACTTAGTGCACGAAAACATTGATTGCATGTGTGTTTCAAAGTTTTCTTTGTGATTACTTGTGTCAGCTCACCAGGTATACTATATTGACCGTGGTGCACCTGTTTCTTTTCAGGATGGCCCCACGATGACAGCCAGCTAGGGTTCCGAGCGTTGTACGAGATGACATCCCACCGAGCGACGAGACCTCGGTGCAGGGCCCCATTACAGTGGAGGCACCGACGGTACCTCTACCCGCCGAGCCACCAATGCCACCAGCCCCAGCAGCTGAGAGTACATGTCACCTTAGTGCACTGCACGAGTTTCAGTGTCAGAGATCGCCCAGGTTCCGCAGAGATACAGACCCTCAGGCAGACGAGGATTGGCTGGAGGCTGTTGTTCGAGTTTTCAGATTGGTAAGGACACCAGCAGATCTCATGGTGATCCTTGCGGCGAGTCTCTTGCACGCAACAGTAGGTAGATGGTGGAGCCTGATGCTCCAGGTGCACGACGGGGAATCACTACTTTGGACGAACTTCGAGAGCCTCTTCCGCTCGGAGTTTATTCCATCCACCCTCTGTGTGGTGCGCATTAAGGAGCTACTACAGCTGTGGCAGGGCAGTATGATAGTAGCCCAGTACTCGGAGAGATTTACCAACCTCTCACGCTACTCCACAGATATGGTACAAGACCCGTTCTTCAGGGCCCAGACCTTCGAGCAGGGACTGAGGCATGAGATCAAGGCTTTGATGATCTCCCTAAACATCCCGACACAAGCGGGGGTGCTGGAGAGAGCCCTTCTAGTGGAGAGTTTTCTCACTGAGCAGTCATCAGCGACGAGACCCTCCACAGGACGACCCACAACGGAGTCTTCTGCAGCCGACAGTAGACAGATGACGCAGAGGACCAAGCGGGCTAGACCATCAGATGAAAAAACTCATAAAATAGGTTCGGTTTTGTGGGGCACACGAAATAGAGCCAGCCACACGAGGAGCAGACAGTGCTATGCATGCGGCGGACAGGGTCACATGGCTCGAGACTGCCCGACCCGCCCTGTAGATGAGAAGCAGGCGGTAGAGGGACCTCCCAGGAAGAGGTTCGATCGTGGCGGTCCGCAGGGAACAGGCGGACGAGGCAGAGGAGCTGGCCGAGCAGCGGGTGGTGGGCGACACTTTGAGGCCCTACCACCACCACCACTAGGAAGACCACCCCGACCGCAGGGAATGGGTGGACAGGGGAGAGCTTAGCTTCAGGCAACTGAGGCCTACGACCATGGAGCTCCGGGAGCAGACGAACAGGAGCAGGACTAGCTCCAGACATGGAGGCCTTTGTTCATGTTGCTTCTAGCTTTGTTGATGTTTTGTTTGTGGATTCTTTGTATCTTTTTACCTTAAGTTGCAGTAATAAAAGACACTTATTCTTGTGATGTTTTCTTCCCTTTCCTTTTTATGTAGTTGATATTGAGAGGTTCCGGTTAATACCGTTGACTTGACCCTCACTTTCGAGATTCCTACTAAAGGAGACCTAGTGACCACACACTACTGCCAACAGTGTGACTCGACCCTTGGAGGCGAGAGTAACGGTTGGATCTCTTGGTAGTAGCGTCGAGGCCTTACGACATCATCCATGACATGAAATAGTACCATTCATGTCAGGATTGACTGTATTAGGCAAATGATGTTGTTCATCCAGGGGATGAGACCAGATTTCTATTTTCGACAGAGGAGGAATCTCAGCAGCTCTTGTAGATCGTAGATGAAGAAGGGTGGAGTTGAGTTCTTACAAATGGCTAGTCTCACCCATTGTTCGCTAAGTGAATGGTTCACGGTTCTCACCAACTCAATAGTCTCAGGTGTATCTTTTCTCAGAAGGATATGAACCTGAGATAGCGGCGATGACTTGAATTCCTCCAGGACTATGACATCGAGACAGTTTATACTCCTGAGAAGGGGAACGTTGTATCAGATGCTCTTAGTAGGAGATCGGGCATTCAACTATTAGAAGTGGCGAGACAATAGCTGACCGCGTTTACAGATATCCTTTGTGGATAGTGTTGGAGTGAGTATGTGTAGAACCAGAGATGGTTCATGCTATGATGGAGAAGGTGCATATCATCTAGGAACGAATGAGGACTGCTCAGAAGTCCTATGCTGACAGGAGGCGGAGACCACTAGAGTTCGAGGATGGCGACCACGTTTTCTTACGGGTCTCACCTCGACATGGATTACAGAGATTTGGCTGGGGCGACAAGTTATCTCCGCGCTTCATCGGACCATTTCAGGTTCTCAATCGGATATGTGAGGTGGCTTATCGCCTGGCTCTTCCATCTCGGTTGCACCGGGTGCACGAAGTCTTTCACGTATCTCAGCTGAGGAGATACGTGCACGACTCGATGCATATCATCGAGCATGGGAAGCTGGACATCGATGATGGGGCGACTTTTGCGGAGGTTCCTGTGGAGATCGAGGATTGACAGGAGCGGGTCCTATGTGGACGGTCGATTCCTCTAGTGCGCATCAGGTGACATCACAGGAACCTCCAGGAGAGCACATGGAAGCGGGAGGCTCAGATGCGTGCACAGTACCCTCATTTGTTTCCCTAGTTTGTGATGTATCTTTATGGAGACGTAAAACCCTGAGGTGGGAGTAATGTAAAGACCCGTAAATTTCAAGGAATTTTTTTTTCATAAATTCTTTGGGATTTTACGAGTACGCAGTTTCTAACAGCGCCTGATTCTGAGGCACAGTGTGCCCAGAATCAATTTCCAAAGTTTATCTTGGGTATGTACAGTGAACGAACGAGCAAGTTTTTCTAACTTTTGAACCGGTGTTCGGAATCGAAATCTGAGGGCACCGATGAAACCGCAGCACCGATAATTGCTTAAGAAGACCTTTTCTGGAGTTGCGTTTGCACGGGAGGAGTTGTACAAAAAATTGGGGATTAAATGATAAGTAAAATAAAATTGTGTGCAATTTTATTTTATCCATGGTAGTTAAACTCTCTCATGGGAAGTTATTGGTGGGGCCCACGACCACCCAACTTCCCATGTGTGGTTATGAGGGAGGTGGGGCCCACACGAGCCCCCACCTTTTCGAATTCCTTAACTCCTCTAAAACCCCCTCTTAAATTATGTGACTCTCCCTCACATTAATAATGCCAACTTAACACCCCATTCATTTTGACAACTCAAGATTAATTAAGTGAATTCAACTTTTGGAGTTTTGAATTATTGGCATAAGTAAATAAAATAAGGCAAAATCCTTATTTTACTTTGGTTGTTTCGTTGTGTGGAGACTTTGGGAAGAAAACTCTAAGTCTTGAAGAACTCCATCACCTTCGTTGAAGAACATCAAGACTTCGACGAAGAACGCCATCACCGCAAGGAGAGATCGACATGTCGTTCCTTCTCCTCTCCGCAGCCGGTGTGTGATGCCATCCTCTCCTTGGGCGTACGCCAACACCATCATCGAAACCACCCCCCGAGATGCTAGCTTCCGCGAATTTCTTCGAGGTAGGGGTTGAGTTCAAATTTAATCAATTAAATTTACGCTTTGTCTATCGTTGATCATGTCGTATTTTTGGCCGCTTGTTATCAATATAATGGAGGAGGTCGGACTGCACAAACACGACCGATCCTCTTCCCCCTTTTGTTGTTGAATTTATTCGTGGATTGAAACGGAGGTGGTGTCGTTGCACCGCGCGAGGTTGAGAGAACCGCACCGGAGCACCAGGGGGCCGCGGCGGAGGTGCGCGACGCCGTCGCGCCGCACCGGTCGGACAAGGGCCACGGTGGTTGCAGAGGAGGCGGCCGGACTCGCCGGTCGCCGGCGCACCAGGAGGTAGGACCAGCGGGTCCCGCGGCAGCCACACCAGCTGACCGTTCCAAGAAGTCCGGGGGTTCACAACCCCCGACCAGCGCAGCTAGAGCAGACCCCACAGGGGTCCACCGTTTCGGAAATTAGGGGGGGCGGCACCCCACCCCTTCCGCGTATGCCCGCGCCGGGCCGGGCCGCCCGCGCCGGGCTGGACCCCCGCGTCGGGCCGGACCGCGCCCAACCTGGCCGGATCCGGACCCGGGTCGGGTCAACCCGATTCAGGCCGACCCAGGGGGTATTGGGCCGGGTCGGACCGGGCCCAAACCCCCTACTTACGGACAGACCCATGGGCTGCATTAAGAAAGGATGAGTTCAACCAATTGCTTACTATAAAGGCACAGTTGGAACACACTGGTGATAGCCCAAGCACACAGGACATGGCTAGTTTTTATATTCAGGTATTTTTATGCTGTATATACTTATGTTGTATATACTTATGCTGTATAATAACTCTTTCATGTTCATCTCATAATTTCTCAGTGACATTAATACTTATGCTGTTTCATTCATGTTTTTGATTGGCTTAAGAAGAATGTCTCAACAGAAGTTGCATGTGCTACTCTATATAATATATAGAGGTAACCTTAACCTAATTTGTTGTGCTATGCTGCTAATCATATTAAATAGTGCTTATAGATGGTTTATCCTTCATCTAACCTTTTCAAATTTCTTATTAGAAGATATTATCTACTACTCTTGAATGTCGTTCTTTAGGAATGTAAGATTTTTTTATAGAGATGAATGGAAACTACTTAAATGAATCATCCTTTATGATAAACATGTTGAAAAAATATATGGCTTTTGTTATGTTCATGAAATAACATTTTTACTTAAATACTATTATTAGCAGCAGAAAAATACGTTCAATAAAGAATATGGCGACCCTTGCTCATAAGAACTTCTTGGAGGGTACAATATGAGATCACGGGTTGGCTTCGTGTTGGGTTGGATGTCCTATGAATCCATTTAAGCTAACACGATTCATTTAATTAAAAGGATAAACCCAATACATTTATGAAGGGGTCATCTCAAACCCAACATGCCAGCTCACTTCCACATATATCTCTAAAATAGTGATCATTTGCATGCTGCATTTTGATCATCCTTTTGAAATCATGCATCTTTTGTTTAAGGACATTCTCATGTAAGACAGTCTATTAATGTGTATCTGATATAGAATGATTTAAATTTCTATTTCATATAATAATGCTTATTTGAATATACATTTGATGAACTTGGACAACGAGTTGGACATTGATTATTTATTTGATTGTTAGGTTGTCCCGAGAGGAATATGAATTCTTTTTATTGATGAAGTAAAGAACTACAATTTATGTAAGACTAGAATAAGTGGATATTGCAAAGGAATTTTCTGTATTGAGTTTTTCTATGCTTTCTAAGTCATAGAGAGAATCCTTTTCCTCATTTGAAGTTGGATATTTGTACAGTGTGACATAATTTCTCAGTGACATTAATACTTATGTTATTTCATTCATGTTCTTTTTCTTTTCAATTGAATGTTATCTACTATATTCAAATGTCAATTTGAATGTATGTTTTCTTTTCCTTATTAATTCTTCTATATATTTTCCATGTTTTAAAATAATTTTATTTTCCTTATATATTCTCCTATATGTTTTCCTTATATTCTCCATCATGCATTTGTATGGTTTATTTTGTACAGTGATGGTATACTTATGTTTTCCTTATATATTATCATATATTCTCCAATATGTTTTCAATATTCTCTTACATATTCACCTATGTTATTTTCTTTTTCTTATTTTTCTATGTTTTTATTTCTCTATATTTTTTCCGATTATAGTTCAATATTATCACTTTTTTTTCAATATATTCAATATTCATGTTCTTTATAAACTTTGAAATATAGTTTTGTCTTGAAAATAAGCATGGAACGTATTGTCGTGCGAACGCACGGGTAAGTACTAGTATATACTAAAGCAAGCATTTTCTGGATAGGTGTCACTCCCACAACCCTCCTCTCCACCGAATCATCCCAAACATAATTACCCACCCCGACTCCTGACTTCCATTCATGATTTACCTACACCGCTACTCCATCCCAAAAACCCTTGATAGCCACCTTCTTCATCGGACGAATCCTGCATCTCCACTGCATTCGTGATTTCTCTACACCACTCATCCATCGAGAAAACCCTCGACAACCACCTTTTTCATCAGACGAATCCTTCATAAGCTATCTCCACTACCATCGTGATTTACCTACACTGCTCCGCCATCAGTAAAACCCTCGACAACCACCTTCTTAATTGGACGGTTCATTCCTAACCTGCATCTTCACTGCATTCGGCATCTTCCATATCGTGCAGTTATAAATTTCTCCATTCCAAACTCGACATCGTCGCTTCTTGTAGACATCGTCTTCTTGCCTACATATATTTCCGCTATCACGCCTGAAATATTCCCATTCACAGGATTTGATTTCTCCAGTATTACCGCTTCATCATCGACAAAAGACAACGACAACATACTTCTTAGAAATCAACACCCAACACTTCTTTGCAACACACCAACTGAATCTCTACAGAAATCCGCAAACTAGGGTTTCAAAACCTACTACAGTCGGTGCTAGAACTCTTGGGTCTCAACCATTTCTTGCTCGGTTACAAGGTAGCAGTTGTAAGCTTCCGAAATAGGTATGTCTGCATACTCTGATGTCATACCTATAACTTCAGTTCATGTTCACATTATTTCTAGATTCACATAGACTACTGCAATTTTATAATACTATATCCTAATTCAATAATGACAGTATTAATTGTCTTAGCCATTTAACTTAACCTATATGTAGACATGTGACTACACATCCAATCAAATCATTTCTTCATGAAGTTTGTAATTATTATTTGTCTTCAGTATTTACGTACTCAATAATATGTTCATAATACTACCATGTAGTATTTGATCCGCCTTATATCAAGGACTGACGAGAAATATCAAGATTTATATATGAATGCCTGCAGTAAGTAATTGTCATATGTACTGTTTGGACATACAAACCTTAGAATGTGACTACATCCACATTCTATGGCATAGTTGTGTTTAGAATATATAGTGTCTATCATCTGATCACAGTGTTGCATTTCCTATTTTTATGGTTCTGTTTTATTCCTTTACAATCAAATAAAAAATATACACGATATAAACATGCACTCCCCGTCGAGATTCAAAGACGCACGACTACAAAGAAGACTACTATGACAACAACGACAATCAGGTTCTCTTCTTTTTACCCATCATTCCAGATAGTGTTTCATTATTTACCAACCGAAAACTTCTAAGTTTTTGATAATTGCAATTCCATAGGCAAATTGTCTACTAAAAACATTAATGCAAGTGAACCTATAACACCAACAGCAAGCATGCAAAGAGGTGTCTGGTTGCCTCTTACACCAATAGCCAGTAATTGTCAGTTCAATTTACAAATTCCATTACTATTTTTTTAGTTAACATATTTCAAATAAAAATATCATACTGCTTTACTATAATATCTTGCTTCCTGACAATATATATTCCAACATTACTGTGAATATTACAATAAAACTAATTGCAAGACAATGTTTTATAGCCAAAGTTGTCACACCAGCTAATAACACAGTACTATGTCGACGCATTCCATTTTCACCTATATGTAGCAATGGAAATTTTGGTTTACTCTCTACAGTTTAAATACATCGCTTTCATATTGAAAAATACGTAATCATAGGTTGCTAAACCATTTCATCTTCCTGTTTCACAGTCCCACAAAACTGTTGGGATCTGTCAACAATATATGATGGATCAAACAAAAAAAAGAAACGACGAAATACCATGATACAACACAGTCTTTCATTCTGTAAGAATTTTGTCAATGAACTTTATTTCAATAAATGGACAATATGTTGCATTTCTATTAAGCATATTCATTTCTCATAATTACTCTTACAAGGTACGAATACAAATGGGCGTACTCTTACAAATCCATTTGATGTCTCCTCGTCACTGTAAGTATAAATCAGTTGACTATATGATTTACTCTCTGCCAGTGCAATATTGAATTATGCACATGTGCCTTCAATAATGAACAGTACTACTTCTACTAATATCATAAACCACATTCCTTTATCAACCATGAGCGTTTACTATTGTCCTACCACCATTACAGGTTTCTCATCTCTATCTATTTATATATTTACAATTTATACATTTTAATAACAATGTAACGAATAGTGTCGTTCTAATGACACAACCATGCAGGTACTACACATCATACCAATGAACAACAAACGAATAATCAGGTGATCGGAGAAACTACTAAATCAACAAACTATGACATGGATCCTATTATAAACTATAAAGGTATGTCAAATTTGACATTATATTTTCAACAGGAATCTATTTCACTGAATGTTTTCTATTATTAATTACACATTAATAACGAATAACTACAAGTCGAATGTTGCAAAAAAATCACTTCACGTACAAAGTCCTGAATAAATAGGATAATTACATTAATGTAATACTCATTTTATAAAATTTAATAACATTGTAACCAATGGGGTTGTTCTAACAATGGGGGCATGCAGGTACTACACATCCACCTGAGGAACTGGAAGCGACGAATCAAACAACCACAAAAACTACTTCTTCAACAAACACTGAAAGAGGTTCTGCTATTAACTTCAGATGTATGTCATACTTTACGATGTATTTTAAACAAAAAAACTATTTCATTGTATGTTTTCTATTATTATTTTGACATTAATAATGACTAACTTCATCTCATATGTTGTAGATATATCACTGCAACTTCAAAGTTCTGAACAAACATGTTATTTAAATTTAATTATTACTCAAATTACTACCATGTATTTGTATACGTTATAATTAAAAAACTATTTCCATCCCCATTAATTTCAACTATACTTACATTTTTCTCCTACAGAATATTCAGATTGTGGATACCCTACTAACATTTGTGAGTACTACGGTTCAACATTCTGGTATGAAGAGAGGAGTAAAAAATATAGCCACCGACATATCCCACGGTTTTCTTTATGTTGCTTGCTGGGAAAAATTGTATTTCAACAGTTGCCTGAATGTCCATAATACCTTCTATCGTTACTTTTCAATTCAACCTCTAGTCATTCAAAAACATTCCAAGACCACATGCACATTTACAATTCACTGTTTGTATTCACATCATTGGGTGGCAAAGTAGACAAATCTGTGAACTGTGGAGGGTCTCCAAATATTTTTAGATTAAATGGACAGAACTACCATCGTATTGGAAGTTTATGTCCTCCTGATGTACAACCACCAAAGTTTACTCAGCTATATGTATATGACACAATAGATAAGGCTCACAACAGACTGCGGCCCATCAGGTGACTACTATATTAAGTGGTCAGATTACAATTTTTGGTCTTCTAGTTTTAACTACTTAACAATTTCATATGCAGATTTGACGATAGGACTGAAAACTCTGTTATACAATTAAGTGTTTTTCAAAAACTACAAGAAATGCTCCATCAAATAAATGATTTATCATGACAATTCAGAACATCTAGGGATGTTATGGAAAGTATTGGCACTACAAATTTAAAGTTAAGACTACTAAGAAGACGAGGTAGTGATGCACAAACATAGAACTTACCAAATACATCTGAGATCGCAATGCTGATTGTTAGTGACATTGAAGATCTGAATCATGAGAGAGATATCATCATTCAAAGAAAAAGTGGCGAATTTCAGCGCATAAATGATCTTTACCCGCTTTACCTACCTCTACAATATCCATTGGTTTTCATAGGAGGAGAGGATGGATATGTCGATAACATATTCCATCGTGCGACCGCCTTCAATCAAAGTGAAAAACTAAGAAAAGTTATAATGAGAGAATATTTCTCCTTTCACCTTCAATTCTGTTACAATGATTCATCATGTCTACTTTATTCAAGGAGGCTTCTGCAACAGTTTATTGTGGACGCATATACAATGATTGAGTCTCAAAGACTATCTTTTATTCGCTTTAATCAAAAGCGTTTGAGGGCAGAACTTTACAATGGTTTGAAGGATGCTTTCCTTAGAGGTGATCAAGATGGGTCTTTATGTGGGAAGCGTATCATTTTACCTTCCTCATTTACGGGCGGTCCGAGATATATGATTCAGAATTACCAAGATACAATGTCAATCTGTAATTGGGCGGGGCATCTGGATCTTTTTTTAACATTTACATGTAATCCAATGTGGCTTGAAGTTTTGAGATTTGTTAAGGAAAAAAATCTACGCCCATCAGACTGTCCTCATATACTTTCAAGAATATTCAATATTAAGGTGGGGCAACTAATGAAAGATTTACATGAAGGTTGTTTTTTCGGAAAGTCTCAAGCAGGTATGAAGCTTCTTCAATAATGAAATATACTATTTTAATTTTTTCTTTTAACATCAAATTACACAATTCTTCCACATGCTTTCTCATATATCCTTCATCTTCCAATGTAGTTGTTTGTACTGTAGAGTTTCAAAAAAGAGGACTACCACACATGCACATTCTATTATTTCTTATCCATGAAGACAAAGTTGTCACTCCAACAGACATTAACAGAATTGTTACGGCTGAAATTCCAAATAAAGGTACCTTTCCAAAACTTCATGAAGCAGTTGCAAATTTTATGATCCATGGGCCTTGTGGTGATGCGAATCGTCGATCACCTTGTATGCGGAATGGAAAATGCTCAAAATATTATCCAAAAATTTTTGTTGAGCATACAACAACGGATGATGATGGTTATGTTGTCTATCAGAGAAGGAATTCTGGATGTACAGTTGTCAAAAATGGATTAGCATTAGACAATCGTTTTGTTGTTCTATACAATCTAGTTCTTCTTCTAAAATATAAAGCTCATCTGAATATTGAAATTTTAAATCAATCCTCCTCTATCAAGTACCTTTTCAAATATATAAGGAAAGGTCATGATCATGTCACCACGACACTATATGATAACAACAACCATCTATATAATAACAACATTGATGAGATTAAAATGTACTACGACTGCCGGTACATCTCACCCTGTGAAGCTTCCTGGAGGATCTTTTCTTATGATATCCATTTTAGATATCCTCCAGTTGATAGACTACTGTTTCATTTACCTGGACAGAACAATGTGACGTATGCAGACTGTGAAAATATTTAAGACATCTTAAATAGTAGCACCAGTTCTAATACCATGTTCACATCTTGGTTTGAAGCAATTTTTTGTACCTAGAGGGCAGAACTCTAACATATACAGAATTCCCAACAAGATTTGTCTACCTCTATCGTGAAAAAAATGGTACCCATGAAAATAGGGATTCAGTATTGGCAGACTGTAGTATGTGCCACCATCTTCTGAAGAACTGTATTACTTGTGGATTTTACTTACAAAGGTCATAGGTGCGACTTTATATGATTCTATTAGAATGGTGAACAACATTACTCATAGTACATTTAGACAAACCTGTTCAGTAATGGGACTGTTAGTTGGTGCTAATGAGTTCATTCAAGCACTAAAAGATGTCTCCCAATGGGTAATGGGACACTCATTGCGAAGACTCTTTGCCAGAATGTTGTTCTCAAATACCATTTCCCGACCTGAGGTTGTTTGGCTTGAAACTTGGAAGATTCTAACCGAAGATATTGTATATTCCCAACAACAACTCCTGAAAATACAAGGTACAGACAACTTACCATCTTTTTTAATACATATCTATGTTAGTATATTGGTCTCTAATACTATTTCCCTATCATGTAGACCTAACAATGACGGATCATCAAAAAAAAATGTTAGGTTTGATTGAAATAGACAACATTCTGCACATCAACAATAAATCTCTGCAATGTTATCCTCCAATTCCCATTCCTAATTACTCATTAGCTTCTCAACCCAATCGATTAATTGCAGAAGAGCTCAATTAAAATAGGGAAAAACTTCATACTGCGTACTCATCATTGCACAATATGCTTACCGTTGAACAAAAACATGTTATTGGGAGAATTATGTCTGCATTATGTTCTGATGCTGGGGGATTTTTTTTCTTACATGGATTTAGATGGACGGGTAAGACTTTTATCTGGAGAGTCCTAACATGTTTACTAAGGTCAGAAGGTAAAATTGTACTTGCAGTTGCTTCCAGTGGAATAACATCTTTACTCCTACCAGGTGGGAGGACAACCCATTCTAAATTTCGTATTCCCATATATACAAACGATCACTCAGTCTGCAATATTCAGCAAGGGAGTGATGTTGCAGAACTACTATAGTCAACAAAATTGATTATCTAGGATGAGGCTCCAATGCTTCATAAAAACTGTTTCGAAGCTCTTGATCGTACATTAAGAGATATACTTTCAGTGAAGAATGAAAATTCCTCTAATTTAACATTCGACGATCTAACGGTTGTCCTAGGTGGATATTTTAGACAAATTCTTCCAGTTATTCCTACTGGTGAAAGAAATGACATTTTATTTGCAAGTATAAGTTCATCATATCTATGGAAACATTGTCAGGTTTTAACATTAACCAAAAACATGAGATTGCAATCTATAAATTCAAATGATGGTTCCGATGAGGTGCAACGATTTTCTAAGTGGATTTTGGATACTGGTGAGGGACGCGTTGCTGAGATCAACAATGAGGATGGGTGTATTCAAATCCCATCAACATACCTCCTCAGAACAAATAAACCACCTCTGGAAGTAGCTATTGAATTTGCATACCCAGATTTCAAAATTTACTATGGATCTGTTTCATATCTACAAAGTCGTGATATATTAGCACCAACTCGTGAAATTGTTCAAGAATTCAATGACTACATGTTAAATCTAACTTCATTAGGAGGAAAAGATTACTTCAGTTTTGATTCAGTTTTCAATGCCAGTTTTGATACTGATCAGCCTGAGAACATATATACAACAGACGTTTTAAATGGTATCAATGTCTCTGGACTTTCTGCACACAAAATTACTTTGAAGGTTAGCATACCAATTATGTTACTTAGAAATGTAGATCAATTAGTGGGGTTATGTAATGGTACTCGTCTTATTGTTACACACTTGGGTGACCATGTAATCGGAGTTGAAATTTTAACTGGTAGTCATTCCGGGTATCTGGCATTCATCACAAGAATTAATATGACACACAATGATGACAGATGACCTTTCAAACTACAAAGAAGACAATATCCTTTGACTATTTCTTATGAAATGACTATTAATAAGAGTCAAGGTCAATCTATGTCTTCTGTTTGTTTATATCTATGCAAGACTATGTTTTTTCATGGACAACTTTATGTTTCCATATCTAGAGTTACGTCGCCAAGGGGTTTAAAAATTGTTCTTGATGATAGAGATAATCCAACATCTGAATATACACAAAACATTGTGTATAAAGAAATTTTTGATACCCTTTCTTAAGTATCTATTCATTAAATACATATTCATTTCATTTCTTTTATCAATTACATATACATATAATCTGATTACTTATATTGCTGCTTACTATGTAATATTTGTAGACTAATTTAAATCATACAGAAACCAAAACATGTCACGAAGAACGTGTCTTTTGAATGAGATTACTATTGATGCTGATGAAGCGTTTAAGATACAAGTCCGTGTATTGAATCTGTGGTGTAATTAATCACCCAACTCTGAAGTTGCTTTTATCGATTTGATTTTCTATGATGCTAAAGTGAGTTTATCCTCTCCATAAATTAGATTTTCTGTACTGTTTTCATACTGCTAATACTTTGTACTTCTATTGCAGGACATTATTTCCTATAACTGATATGTGTCATATGATTTTTAAAGGTTTTCTTTGTAAATAAATTATGCAGGAGACCAAAATTCAGTGTAAAATTACTAACCGCCAGCTAATCAGCAAGTACAAACCACTACTGCGAGAAGGCCTATGCTACATCATACAAAACTTCCAAATTGCTTCTAATCAAGGGAGCTACTTGGGGACAAGACATGCTTGCCAAATTTTTTTTACAACAACAACATATGTTCAACCTACCGATGCCCAACTGCCATTGTTCAGCTTTGAGTTCACTTCTTTTGCTGACATTATTAACAAAGTCATTCCAGAACAACAATTAATAGGTAATTTTTATTACAAATCTATATCTAGTAAAAACTACAAATTTCAAATGCATATTTACAACATGTTTTCAATAAATATAGTCCAGGAATATAGACCTAACATAATATACTATTTAATTTTCCCAATTACTGTGTTATTCACACAATGATACGGGGGATACCCTTCTCATAAAAAATATTAATTTGACATCAGTTTTACCTATTATAGAAATTATTGGACATCTGCAACAATCATATCCTATACAGTCTATCGGTACTTCCAACCAAAAGATTCAAATTGAATTAGAGGATGACATGTATGCATCCTTGACTTGTCACAATAATTACCATAGGATATTGCTATTACCAACACAAATATTATAATATCTTGCAGAGGTTTGAGACTAAACTGTATCTTGTGGGGGAAGTTTTCCAACATAATGACTGAGTACTTGGAAAACACCAATGACTCCTCTAAAATACTGATCTTGTAAATGGTCAGGGAAAAGCGACTAAGCTGTAAGAAATCTAACTACAAATTATGAAATCTTCCATACTGCAAACTATAATGTTCAGTAGGTCAATTAAATATATTCTTATGAGTTTAAGAATGATCTATCTTATTGGAATAACAATACTTTAATTTTTAATATATACTAGAAAACATAAACTATAATCAAACTACAGATATCTAGCAGTTATTTTTTTTGAACAATTGAATTTTGTTAATGGAAACTTAAATGTTTAATGTTGCACCAGGTTATGTGTTCCAATATTCTATTAAGAATTACTGAAAAATACAAATTCCTAACATCAGTAATGCCTAGCTGCAAATTTTAATGTTTATAAATTATAGTTCTGCTCTAGACAATGTTCGACACATTGACCATTTTGCTTAAAACTATACACTTCTAAATCTACTTATGCTCTTGAACATGTTCCAGCATCTATTATTATCACCACTTAAATAAATGCTTCAAAAATACTACTGAACTTGGACATCCCAGTAGTATAGAACTTTAGAAGAAGGTAAATTTATAGATGATATTATTTCTCCAGCAATCGTATCTACAAATACCAACAGCATGATTCACAACTGCTTAGAATCTTGTCATCAATGCTGCATTTTCTGCATTTAATAGATCTGGGATCATCCGTCATTCACAATTTCTAAGTCCTCCATCAACAAATTCAAACATTTTAGTTACAACATTTCCTTATTGGAATAAAAAAAATTATTGCTGATGTAAAAAAACTACTGGAGGTAAGGTCAACTTCCTGTTTTATTTATTTCACTGTGATTTCTACAACACTATTTCATGTAAGACCTACTTTCATGAATATATATTCATATTAACATTTGTAACGCAACCGACAAGATGTTTGATTTCTACTACAATAGTTAAAATTCAAATCACTCATAACTAATATTTTGAATCATGCAACTATTGCATGAAAAAAGTTCAATCTGCGAATGGAAATATCTGGTGCCAGAATTGTAAAAAACAACCACAATGCACTACTCCAAGGTATTCATTTAATGTGTTCCTTAATTGATAAATATTACTTGGGGATAGTCTTACTATACGAATTAAATTTTACTGATATGACCTCATGTATTCTAACAAATATAAATTCAACAGGTTTAGAGTTCAACTACTGGTGAGAGATGAAATAGACTCACTGTCTGTCGTTCTCTTCAACAAGAACGTCATGCAATTCATAAGTAAAATAGATTCCCAGTTGAGAGATTCTATGATACAAGTAATCTTCTTGAACTATTGTTTCTTCTTTGTGTATTTGATGTTATTTTTTAACTCACAGTTATGTTTCATTACACAATAGGATGAGGATGAGTTTGGTTTCCCCCCAGAGCTAAACGTTTTCAAAACAAAAAAAAACTTGCTAGCACCAGATGTCACAAATTACAACATTCAGAATAAAAAATGATCTTCAGAACTAAAAACTTACACATGTCTCTTCATTAGTGATAATTAAAATAATATCAGAACCTATCATCAAAGTTTTGCGGACAACAAGGTAAATAGAGTAGTTACTCCCCAATTATTTAATTCCAACTCTTACAAATTTCTTATTACAAAATTCTCAGTAATTTTATTAGGATGTATTATTTTATTCCTCCTTATTTAGCATTACTTTTACTTGAAAAAAAATTACCACATACCTATGATATTCATTTCACCCATCTGGTTTAGGAATATCACCATGCTGGATCTTCAGTAGTCAGCTGTAATAGTGGTGCTGGATTCGATACAACAAGTACAACTATATCTTCAACTCAGGTATAGTTTCTCTATCTTCATCTATTGTTACTGTCAGTGTGTACGTTTTTTAAACAATACTGTTTTTTTTCTTCATGTTTTTTTTAATTCATTACAAATGTAGTACATTTGTTTTCCTGATATGCCAACTGTTAAATATTTTATTGTTGCTTCATTGGTGTGTCTTATAACTGCTGACTAATACTCATTCGTTATAATGAAATCTTCATGTAGAAAAACCTAATGACGGACTTCGATGCTGAAGATGCAGTCGAACAAAATAACTCACTATCTATAGACTCCATGCCAACAGATGCCAATGAACTACATCTCCATATAATGGAGAACATAAACAAAAAAGCTAAAAAAATAGACTGACTATATGCCATGCATTTCCAAGGTAATGGAGGCCTGTTGGAAAATCATTCAGTTTCAACTATCCATTTTCATATTTTAAAATATATACATACTGTGTGATGTATCTTCATTGTGAATTGGTTGCGTTCTAGAAGGAGGTGTGAATTAAGGACCTTGCTATGATAGTTTCTTTTTATTTTAAACAAATATTTGATGTTTAGTAAAGTCTGTACTATTTAATTAACTTACTTACTTCCAAAATCCTAGCTCTATGATGTAGCAGATTGTTTTTGGTCTTGGGTTTCCTTTGTTTCTTAACTGCATAACATTATCAACTGACACATGATTTTTTCATGCTATAAAATAATAGAATAATGTGAATATAACAGTCATGTTTGGGGTTGAAAGTAATCATAAAATTACATTTATTCATGTCAACTGTTCTTTATTCATACTAATATGTGTTACTTACTCACACTAAAGTAGAATTACCTGTTTTAGGGATCAATATAACTGTCTACAAACTGGGTGAACTGCTGCTGCTCTGCATCGACGGATAATGGATGTACTAGAAGGCTATTTAATTTTACTTATTCATATTACATAACTTTGACTAGAACTGTAGTTTTACTAATATGTCACTTATGATATATGTTTCTGAAAAATGGATCCTGTACTCTGTTCTAGCAATTGACTTAGTTTTTAATTTGACCAGTGAGTTTTTTTAAGATCATCATGAAATTATTTATATATGGTCATTGGATATCTGTAGTGCACAACACACTTTATTCCTATACTATTATTTTTCTCCGCTGCCATTTCTTCCCCACTCAACAGAGTTGGATTTATGTTACTGCATTTGGTTATACTTCCATTGTAATCTCAGGAAAGGTTAATTAGATTTTCCCCAATATATTTTCAAACATATAATAATTACAGCCGTCTTTAATATATTGCACCATATAGACCATTTTATTCAAATGATCTGAACTGAAACAAGGTACATTATTCATAAAATGCTGAAGTATTCATGTTTATTCCATATGCTTGGGTTTTTTTTATCATTTTTATGAAATGGAACATTTGACCAGCCACATAACACCAGAAAGGCCAAGAAATGTCAAGTACATAAGGCTTTAACACTTAGCACTAGCTGGGATGCATGTACTGACCTCCAGGAATCTGCATCCTATGGTCTACTACTCAACCGTGGACTCTCCTAAGTTAGTATAGCTTCCAATTTACATCCAGCTTTGAGCAGTAGTGTGTGGTTTTCCTTCATAACTATAATTATATCTCTTTAAAGCAAGGTATAAATTCTGAGATGACCTACTATGTTGTGAAGTTATATCATACTCACTGTATGAATTATGTGATATTTACTGATTTTCTGTTCATATTCACTTATTATTTCTATTCTGATCTTGCATATATTTCCCCTGTATCGATCCACTACATTATTAAAACCTTGGAAAAATTTTAGATCCAGATCTATACACTGTTACAGTTCTGGGATGATTATATATTTACTAGGATTTATAACTGTCTGCTGTGCATCTTCATATATTATTAACCAAACAGTAGTGATGACATAAATAAGGCATTTGTTTTAACACCAAATGGAAAGCTTCAATGGTAGTTACAATGTACTATTCTGATACATTTTCATGCAAGATGGATGGTGTAACAAGTTTAAGCAATGAATAATTGATCCTTTGTTTTCGTTACAAGCAAAGGGGTGATTTTTTACTGCAACCTGTAGTCGTTAATTGGTATATTTATTTTCAGTTAGTCTATTTTTTTAGCATCACTCTGTCATCTGTTTTCTTTGCAAGCAATACTATTTAGAAGGGAGATATTATTTTGTCAGATTCGTCAAGATGGAGAAGCAATCAGGTCTAGACATTCATCTCAGAATCGGGCCTTATGTCTGTGCCCAACAAAATTTTGGGTAATTTCAACGGTTTTTAGTATATACAATTTATTAATGAGTTTGCATTAAAAAACATTGATTGTTTTTTATTTCTTTACAAACTACAGGGGTTTCCCTATTTGGCTGAAATATGTTCCAAGATCAGTTTTAGAACTGACAATGGTCCTTTCAAGGTATGTTATTATGTAATGTAATGCATTACGTTTTTATTGGCACATTGGATGGTTTATATGAATGACATTACACAACACATGAAGATTGGATATCTTAAACTTGATTTTTTTACTACAAAAACCAATCCTGTGAGGTTATTGGTGATATTATCTTATGCACATTTCATATTTGCAAGAAGGTATTGCAGTGCGTTATTGTTATTAAAAGGTAACAACTTATAAACTATTCATTACTCTATGCTACATTTAATTAATGCACATGTATTTATGACCCTGCAGGACTGCTAACACTTAGTTAGAACTTAGGGATTTTATTTCAGTCCATTTTCTGCTCTATTTCAGTTCATTTCATGTGTTGAGTCCATGTTGTGTTCTATTTCAGTTCAGTTCCTAAGTTGGGTGTAGTTTTTGTTATGTTTTAGTTCAATTCATGAGACTATACTTACATCCAACATTTTATTCTGCTTAAAATGTTCTGTTTTACAGGTGACAATTTAGCACAGAGTACTGGGCAGGGGAGGGAGGAGGAGGGGGGAGGAAAGGGCCGGAAATTTTTTTGGTTAGTGGGAAGGGGAGGGGAGGGGAGGGGCTGAGAAGGGGGGAGGGGGCTGCTTGGGGAAGAGGTTGGGCAGGGGGAGGGGAGGGGAGGAGGGGAGGATGAGGGGAGGGCAGGGGAGGATGAGGACAGGGGGGGGGGTGGGGCTGGGTAGGTTAGAGGGGAGGGGAGGGGAGGGGAGGATGAGGGCAGTGGGGAGGGGCTGGGCAGGTTCAAGGGGAGGGGAGGGGAGGGGAGGGCAAGGGAGGGGAGGGGGAGGGGGCTACTGGGGGAGGAGGTTGGGCAGGGGGGAGTAGTGGGGGAAGGGGCTGGGTAGGGGGGAGGCTGAGGTGGGAGGGGGAGCTGCTGGGATTGGGTGGGAGACAAGTAGAGATGGGGGAAGGGGAGACATAGAACTAGGTAGTGGGGTAGGAGGAGGTGCTGGAAAATTGGCCATTTTTTGATGACATGTTTTTTTGTCAAGCTTATTTTCATATATGACTACTAGAAAAAACAAGCCATTTTTTATGACATGTTTTTTTGTCACTTCACTACATTACCCAGGTTTTTTTTCATTGTAATATGTCTCATTTACTCACATTAATTTCTAATTATATATTGCAGGGATCAATATAACTGTCAACAAACATGACAATTTTCTACTCTACATCAATGATACATGGTAGTACTGGGAGGCTATGGAATGTAGCTGGCCCATGAGTGTGTTGAAGTAAGTATATCTGAAATACATATCTGACATAATATAATGTTTAATTTAGCTGCAATATATGCCATTTACTTGGTATATTTATTTTCAATTAGTCTGTTTTTTTTAGCATCACTCTGTGATGTTTTTTCATGCTTACTAAAATTGAGGAATGTCCACTTTAGCTGGTAAAAATTGGATATTTGATCTACTGAAATGGTCTGAAGGAAAAGGGTACAATCCGATGAAAAAAACAAAGGATAGAATGTCCACTTTAGCTGTTTGTTTGAATTCTTTTATTTTTATTTCTATTTAATACTTTTATGTTATCGTTTTTTTATTCTACAAATTCAGGTGTTCTTATTGTAAGGATTTTTTTCTATGTAGAAATGTTTTTCAGGCATTTGAAGTTGGATATTTATACACTGCGACATAGTTTCTCGGTGACATAAAGATTTATAATGTATGTCTAGAAATGTAAATGTCCATTTGAATGTTCTTTTCATTCATGTTCATTGGAATATTATGCTGTTTATAGATTTGCTGTATAATAATTCTTTCATGTACTTGTCATACTATCTCAGTGACATTAATACTTATGTAATTTCATTCATGTTCAATTTTTAATGTACTTATCTAATTACAGTCGATTAGTTCTTTTTATTCATGTATTTGAAAATTGATACTTATGATTTTTTTTCTACAACGTGACCTATTTACTTTTCCTCATTCTTTTATATTTTCATACACGTTCATTTCATTTTTTTTTCAAAAATGTTGTTTTTCTTTTCAATTGACTGTTATCCACTATATTCTCCTATATGTTTTATATGTTTTCAAATAATTTTTATTCCCTTCTATATTCTCCTATATGTTTCCCTTATATTCTCCCTCAAACAATTCTATGGTTTATTTTGTACAGTGATCGTATACTTATGTTTTCCTTATGTATTATCATATATTCTCTAATATGTTTTCAATATTATCCTACATATTCTTCTATGTTATTTTCTTATTCTTATTTTCTTATGTTTTCAATTCTATATATTTTATCCGATTATAGTTCAATATTAAGTATCACTATTTTTTTTCAATATATACAATATTGATGTTCTTTATTAATATTGAAATATAGTTTTGTCTTCTTGAAAGTAAGAATTGAACGTATTGTCGTGCGAATGCACGGGTAAGTACTAGTTTTCTAATAAATGTTGACCTAAATGGACCAAACATTTTTAAGTTTGGTCAATGCAGGTTTTGACTACTCCATTCTGATCCAGCCTATTAAGCATCCCTAGAGAGATATGCATTGTCCCAACATATTGTTGAGGTTTATGCATCGTCAATATCAAGATCTGCAATTTATCTTCAAAATATATATTTTTATTTGTAATGATCTTCAACATATATTATATCAAATATCTATATATATACTAAAGCAGGCTTTTTCCTTGCTTACGTGTCACCTTGCCACACCTCCACATCTAACTCATCTACTATATCCAATCCTCCAAACCCAAAAACACCTCTTGCCATCCAAATTCCGATCGGGATTTTCCATAGTTACTCCCCCCCAATTCAACTCCTCGATTCCTCTCTCTGAGCTCTAGGGTTCCAGCAACCCTCCCTGATTCCCCCCTCTCTGAATCCTCTATCCCACTTCCTCCCCTCCCTGAATCCCCTTTCCAGTCGTGACTCCACCTACACATGATTCGCCTTCAGCTCCTATGAATTCATCTCGTCCAACTATGCTTTCTCATCGTCCAACATTTTCACCAAGATCTACCACCCAAATCTACGGTTACTGCTACTACTCGAAACTATGTCTTCGTATCCTCCACCTGCGCCTTCTCCGCAATTGGTTACTCCGCCTTCAGCTCTTTGAAAACTGGTTCCTCCGATCCACCTAGGGTTCCCAATCTCTTGAGCATGCAATGATTAAGGCTAGGTATAAACCACTTTCAAACATATAAAGCCTAATTTTTTTTAATATATTGAAGATAAACATATTCTATTTTTAGTCACGATAGCATTGGAATCTTCAATACAGATCAATCTCTGGAAAATCGAGATTCAGGTTGCTCCTTGAGCCAGGTCAGTATACATGACATCCCTTGCTCCTCTGGGAAATTGATTTTTTTGAAAAATCACGCCGCACTGTCCATTCCAAAGTATTGCAACTAATAACTCCTCCTACATTGATGTAGTCTGCATATAAATGTAGTAATATTAGATTATTAACATCTTACTCTTTTTTTATGATTCATTATCTCTATTGGAATCTGATAAATTTGCTAATATATTTCCAGTACTATTACTCTGTGAACAATGGTGAATTACTATCAGACATTTTATACAATGTATTTTTCATGTATGATGCAATTCTGCATAATAGTAGGCCGTTTATATTGTAAAGCCTAATTTTTTGTAAGATATTGAAGATAAACATCTTCTATTTTCAGTCACGATAGCATTGGAATATGCTATATAGATCAATCTATGGAAAATCAAGATTCAGGTTGCTCCTCGAGCCAGGTCAGTATACATGACATCCCTTGCTTCTCTGGGAAATCGATTTTTTTGAGAAATCACGCCACACTATCCATTCCAAAGTATTGCAACTAGAAACTCCTCCTACATTGATGTAGTCTGCATATAAACGTAGCAATATTAGATTATTAACAGTTTCTTTTTTTTTAATGATTTATTATCTCTATTGGAATCCGATAAATCTGCTAATATATTTCCAGTACTGTTACTCTGTGAACAATGGTGAATTACTATCGGACATTTTATACAATGTATTTTTCATGGATGATGCAATGCTGCATTATAGTGGGCTATTTATATTTTTTTCATATTGAATCTTTGGTGTTTGGATCTAATTCAAAGTTCAATCATCCCTTCCAAAGGAAAAGCCTTCTACATGCCTCCATTTTACTCCATATTTCTGGATTATAATGAACATTTCTTTAAACAATTTCAGAGTAGAAGTTAGTTAAGAAATTAAGAACCTTGGGATCTTGGGAGTTATTGGATTATTCTATGCATCATATTGGTTTAATAATTTATTTATTCATTTATTGTAATCGGTCAACTTATAGTCTTCATTTTGACATTGGTTTATGATAATATCAAACTTTTACTCCTTGTAAATATTGTTTCTTCCTCTTCTTAGAGGACACAAAGTGTGATATAAGAGGCTTAAGACACTTTCCAGTGTCTACTTGATTCTCTTTTTGAACCTGTTTTTTTTCTGCTAAAGGTTTTTGAACTTTAATTATTGATTCATAGAAAATATTACTTTATTCTAATAACTATATTATTCTTAATAATGATTATTACTTTAATGGAATCATTGTTTATGTTTTATCATTGATTTGTGCTCCAATCATTGTTTGTGGATGTTAGGGGACACTACCTACCATCTTGCAAGTGAAGATGCATTTGGGGCCTACTAAGGACCGTTCAATATAACCTCATGGCTGAAATTTCCCCTGTCCCTTATGATTATGTGGTACATAAATCCAGAGGTATTTTGTAAAATTACACTTCTCAAAATTTCACATTTCATAATTATTTTTTTCATAATTTCAGGATCTGGTTCAAGAGGCTCTATAAAACCTGGGATATCAATGTATTGAATTTGAACAATATGTCAATGTCATGTATGGATGAACAAGGTAAGGTTATATTTGAGAAAACTTTCCAAAAACATTTTATAGCACATATTCCTGTTTGTATTCATAATGTATGTTTCCTGCCCAAAATATATCTTCCTACCCAAAATATATTTATTCTTTCCCAATTTAAATATTTTAAGTTCCACAGGCTATGATATGTGGTCTCAAGAAGTGATTATTCTTCTTTTTGGTATCAGGTATGAAAAACCAACGTCCCTTGATAATTATTTTTTCTAATTTTAATTGCTTCGATTATAAAAACTAATCGCATTTCATTCCATTGCCTTTTATTAAAGTGTTTCATGGATGCTTAATTATTTAAAAGTTTTTTTGAACTAAAGAAACAATGTATATGATGTATATTTTGGTTTTTTCAAAGGTTTTCCATGCTTGGTTGGGGTTTTCCTTTGAAAAAATGGGTGGGTTGCATAGTTCAATGACACTTTGTTTTTAAATGGTATTTTATGCATTCTAAGTGTTTGATAAAATTCCATTGGTTGTCTTTATTCAAGAAAAATGATTGGTCATGATATTTTGGGCCAAGTTTGGTTTATAAAGCATGGTGTTCCAATGTTTAATGGGGTTTATTTATTTTAAAAGATGTTTCCTTGTTTTAAAAGGGAGTTTACTTGTTTTAAAGGATTCGTCCTTGTTATAAAAAGAGGTTGTCATGATTGATGTGATCATTTAGTGATTTCCATGAATTGATTGAGACCATGCTTTGTTGTTGTGTTGTATTCCCTTGTATTTACACTTTGTTCCAAATGTGGTTTTAAAAAGGGATTTCCAAAGGTGTGGTTCTCAGTTTCAAGTTAAAGGCTCATTTGGCATCTTGTGTGAAAGATGAATTTTATCTATTAATGTTTACAACCTATATGAGCCACGTTATTACCTATTTTTTATGATTGTGCACATGTTTTAATAGTTATATGAATTTTGATTCATGTTTATCGATTTGGGTTTGAGGATCATGTTTGAAGGGGGTGTGTTAAAGGTGGGTTGTATGTGATTGTTGTGTTTTGTTTCCCTTAGCCTATGTGATTGTCATGCGATTGACATTGGATTGATGGTGGCCCACCTCCGTTAGCAATGATATGAGGAACCCTGGGATACAGAGTGGGGAGTTAATGGGAATTGGCTATGCTAGTTGAGAATTACACGCTTGGCTTGTAGCCCCTAGTTGAATGTTTTGACCTAGCTAGGGGGTATGTCATCGATGAGACTAGTTTAGAGTTATTCGGGTGATGAGTTGTGCGACTATTAACCTACTGGAATTTGGTTCCACCTAAGTGCATCAAGTACTTGTCCCATTAGTCCCTAAGGTGTTTCCTCATTATATGTATCCTACGTCATGCCATTTTATTGTGTATTGGTATGTGAGTTACTTATCTCTTGTTTTGAGCCTACTTTTATGTATGGGTTATTTATGAATAAGTATTATTATTGTAAGGCTTACCTTGTGTTATTATTGTAATTTTTTTATGAATCTCCATGTATTTTATTTTGTCATGATTTCCCTTTGTTCTTTATTCATATTTGAGAAGTGTCTGCATTAAAGTTTTTAAAGGAAACATAGGTGGTTATTTTAAATGCAAACTGTTGTGAAACATTTTTTGAAAACATTTTAAACCTAAGATAATGGTTTGTTTTCAAAAAGGGATGTTTTAAAATAAAAGTAGAAGGTTTAACTTTTTTTTCTTGAAATTCAAGTTATTTTAAAGGTAATGGTTGTTTTTGAAATGACATTACATTGGAAAGACCTCTTTGAGGCATGTTTTAGAAATGGCGAGTTTTAAGAAATGATATAAGGTATTTTTTGTTTTTATTTTTGTTTTTGTGTAAAGGAAATGAAAAATTATTTTTTTGTTACTTACATACTAGTGGACTTAGTTTCTTTATAAAATCAATTTAAGGGACTCATAGTGGTATCCTACCGGCCTTTGGCTCGCACCCTATATACCCACATCGGTGGGTATGTTATGTAAGGGCCTGAATCCATGTGGATCAACCCTTTCTATGTTTCCAAGAGTCGTGGAGATCGGAGGAGGCTCAGAGGAAGTTTGGAGGGGTTCAGGGTGTTGAGAAATGGGAGCAGAGAAATTTCACGACGTGAAAGTGGGTTTCACACCGTGTAGAATAATTTCACGACGTGAAAGAGGGTTTCACTCCATGTAATATTTTAGGGTTTGAAAAATAAAATGCAATCGAAAGGCGACAATTTTTTTAGTAGAAACCAACCTTGAGGCATTACATGACGTGAATGGGGACCAAATGTCATGTAATCCCCCAATACTATAATGTTTTAAAACATTACAGTCGCTCAGGTTGTCAAACTCTATAGCTATAACTTCCCTCCCTCTCATCCCAGGTTACCCGACAGTCCCCTCTTTAGCGTTTTGGAGATCCCTTCTATAGGGATCGATCCTTGGGTTTCCATCTTCAATCTGTGGTGACCCATCTTGATCCAAGGTGTGTTTTTCCTTCATTTTACAATGGTTTCTTCTGGTTGGATCTCTTTTTCCTCCCATTATTTTTTCTATACGATGATAGATGATCTCCCATGTTTCTAATGGGGTTTCTCTTGGTTGTTGTTGGTGCAGTGCTGTCGCGACATCCTCATATGGATGCAGTTCTTGTGGGAGGGGTGATTGGAGATCCGTTGCGAGGTTTATTCTCATTATAATAACGTTTATGACCTTTTGAGGTAGGGAATTCATTACTTCTCTATTTATTTACGTGAAACTGTAGAGTTAGCATGATTTATCCCCTTAGATCACAATGAAATTGACCTAATTAAATACTTGAACTAGATTAAAGAATTGATATTGATCGCATAACGATGTTTTTGCTTTGTACTGTGATAATGGTTTGCCTCTTTATTTTCTAAATAGTGTGATATTTATGCCTTGCTTGGTTTATCATGTTTTTCTTGATGTAAATTGGTAAAAAACATAATGCCAAAAATAATTTATTATTAATAGGCTAAAATATTAAAGAGTATTGTTTAATGAATTCAGTTGTTGTTGTAATTTTATGTTAATCAAATTGATTCCAGTTCACATGTTTAATTTAATCAGTTAATGAACCTAAATCATGATGATGCTTTCTGAAAAAGGAATTAAAGGCATGTTAAATTAATTGTTAAATTAATTTGTGATAGCTTGAGATAGCTCATTGCTTATGTTGCCTGTATTTGGAACCTATGATTAATGAATCATTTAATTCAAGATGGAATAAAAACTAGTTGTGTGATAAAAAATAATGCCTTTGTAGGGCTTGAGTTTCCTGCTTGATTATGAAGACCAAGTGCTTTGTGCTTTGGAGCCGTGAGATATCGTTGTGCGTGAAGGATAGATGCCTTGTTTTAGGGCTAAGAGCTCGATTTCTATGTTGTTTCATGCTGCTTGTGATGTGACATTAACCTAGGATGGATGATCCTGGAGGGTTGTTGTGGTATGTGGGCTAGGGATACCCAGATGTGATGTGAACTTGGGATGACTGAGCTTAGAAGGTTGTTGCGGTATGTGGGGCAGGGGGGGGGGCTGATTGTTGTGGAAGTAGTTGATTCATGGAGTGGAGAGATGCATCGATATATGCATGTGGGTGTTGGGGAGGGAACCATAGGTGAAATAATGGGTCAAATTTGGGATTACCCATTATTAGGAAAGTTAGATGATTGTTGAATCTATTGTTTAAATGGATGTTGGGTTATTTGTTTATCTGCTTTCCTTTCCCCACCATTTGAGGTAGACATATGCGTTTGGTTACTCTCTTTCTATGGGATTCGAAGATGTGTGGGGTATGCCATGTGTTTTCTGTGTTTAGATTCTCATGGTTATATGAATTTACTATCCTGTTATAGGTGGAGAAGACTCAATGGGTAGTTCATATACTAACCGTTTTGATCCCCTTGTGTTTGGGAAGTTTAGAATGTTTTCCTAGACCACCTAATGATATGGAAAGTAATGTTGTTAAATAAATGAATAAATGTTTAACCCATGGAGCTGGAGCTTGCTGGGATTAAATTTCAAGGTTGAAATTCTAAGAAGTTGTGGACTCAGTTTGATTATTCTTGGAGGTCATGGATTTTTGTTGAAATGGTAATAAAATGTAATGTGGAATTGTTAATGGTTAAGAATTAATTAACATAAAGTGTAACTGATAAAAAGGGATAAAGTAAATTAATGTATCTGTTTAAATGGTTGTGTGATTATAGGATATTTAGTCTTAATAGTGGAAGCCGGGAGTTCGAGGGATGTTAGATGCAGTTGTGTCTGAGACTAGGTTATGCCCATAGTATGGTTGTGAGCTATTTTATATCCTATACTTTTATGTTTCTATATGCTACTTCACCCTATCAGTTAGGGTAACTGACACCCTAGGGATTCTAAGCCCTGGGGGGGGGGGGTTCCCCAACATCCTAGTGGGATGATGACTGGCTAACCCCTTTGGCCCCACTCTTTTCTCTTATTAGTTACTTCTGCTGGTATGCACGATGGTTAGTTTTCCCAATATATGTGTGTAGAGGGTTGTAATGGTTTGTGGTTATTTTACACACATATATTTTGGACATAGTTTCATAAGGATTACTATAGGTATAACATGTATAGGTTGTGATGGCTTTAGGATCCATACTCGGTGTCTGAGATGTGATGGCTTGAGGATCCTTACTCGGTGTATGGGATGTGATGGATTGAGGTATAATACCTGATTTATGATACAAATTTTTCGGGTTGCGGTGGCTCCCAAAAACTACCTGGTTACTTTGGTTATGTGTACATGGTGGTGTGATGCACGAGGTGCATGTTGACGCATGAGGTGTGTGTTGTGGTGCTTCACCCAGGTCTCTATAGGCTAGCCTTTTTAGAGAGAGACGCTCAGGAAGTGAGACATTGGGGAAAAGTGGAAAACCAGGGGGGAAGTGGTAGCGGGGTACCCTTGATATTATTTATTATATTATATGCTCTTATATGTGATACTTGATGAGAGAAGCCATGGTGAGACTGAGAAATTATTATACCTATTTAGGTGATGAGTTAGTTTTACTTGTTGTTCACTGTGTTTTATCATGCTTTCTTTACCTTTTGCACGAGAGGCTCTAAGGAGGATCCTACTGAATATACTGTTATACTCACCCTACGTATATATAAACAGTTTTTCATGTTAGTTGAAGCGGGTTGGAGATCAAGCCGGTTATTACTAGATTGTGGTTGCAGGAGATTTTTAGGCTTCGTGGTCACTATCTTCTTTACTTTATTTTGGTACTTGTAGTTTTCCCTTTTAGTTGTATTAGTTCTTGCATGACTGATCGTACCACGATTCACTGTTTTATTTCACCCTTATACCAATATATTAAACTAGTTTTGTATTGAAAATTACAAGTATAATAAAAAATTTCACTCCATTTTTTATTCAATTATTTTGTGTTTAACACTTTTAAAAATGGAAATGTTACTTGATTTGATAATTACATTGTAGGTGGAGGTGATTTGGAGGGCCCATGATGAAGAGGAAGAAAAATGGGCCAGAATTGCATGGATCCATGAAGACCTGTCCACTGTTTTTTCTTTTTAGAAAATTTAGTGCATCCAAATGGGATCATATTTTTTATTCTGGTCCAAAATTTAATTGTATACAACTCTTATAAAGAAACCCAAGCCCAATTCTGCAAGAAAGGGGCCCAAATGACCTGATCTGTCCAGAACACAAAATTTGTGAGAAGTCAAAAGCGGCGTTCTGTAATCTGTTTATATCTCCAGATCCACTTGTCCAATTGATTCCAAACTTTTTTTTGTATATATTCATGAATTGGGGATACAACTTTCCAGTTTTGTCAAAAATGAGATTCTATTTTCTAATGGCCAAAACGCATGGTACAAGTGGTTTGAAGAAATTTGTGTGCCCGAAACCACCTTCCAATTTTCCTATAAAATGACACCTTGGGATCTCCATTTGGGGGTTCGAACCAAAGGAAAGGTGCTACCATTTTGGAGTCCCAAAGGATTCCTCCCACCAATATTTGAACTTATAGAGTCTATGATAAGTTCTACCTCAACATCTTTCTCTTCCTCCTCTCCCATGGGTTTCTAAACCCCTTGTTCACCTGGGGATGAACGTGATGTAATACCGAGCTTCATGTTTGTATTATTTTGAATGATATTTTTAATTCCAGGTTGTATTTTGTTTTTCTTCATCCTCTATTTTAATTTAATTGAGTTATATACTGGTATGTTATACTCAAACTCAAATGATCATGTTTGGGGTACCCTTTCATGTGATGTTTCACACACCGTTCATCTCTTTTTCTTTCCTCATTCAATTTTAGTGTTTGTGTGGTTTGTATTGGTCAATTGAACTCATAGAAGCACTATCAAAGCCATGTAAATTTATTTCATGGAATCACAAAGAAATAACATACAAACCTTGATAGCACATCGAGTTCTTCATGTGTTACCTTGGTGAGTTTCTGTTATGAAGTCGAACACAAATCACCCAATCATCGGCGGTGTCCGGTGAATCATTGTGTGTTTTTGAATGAACCCTAGGAGGTATCCTAGTATAAAATCAGTAACATTCTAGTTCTAGGTGTTACAAACCAGGGATTAAAAGATTATAACCCTATATCATGGAGCGATGGAGGATGAACATCATGAGAGTATCTCGGGTTGATCACGCTTAATTAATTTTGTTAATTTCTATTTTGTTTTATCGCTTTCATTTTCTATTTTCATATTCAATAATCAAACCCCCCAAGTTTTAAAAAATCTCATTCCCCTTATACTTTCATAATCAAACCCCTCTTTTTAAATTAATGATCTAAGGCTCCGTTGAGAGACGACCTAGGGTTACTGCTATACTACAGAAATTCTAGTTAAAAATAAACATCTAATTTGACACGCTTGACAATGCAATCAATGAAATTACATTTTGAACTTGGGTTTTCTTTTATATTGTAGTCTGATAAGAGTTGGTTGGTTTCTGTCTTATCTCTCTCTTCCACATGTGTTTCTCTTAGAGGGTATTGCCTTCCATCCGCATGTTTATTATACCCTCGGTGCTAGTCAGCAACCCGGGGCCTACTGAAGGTGGGACTTGGGGGTCACTATCTATTTTCTCACATTTTTGGCCCATGAGGGGTGTAATTTTTGGGGATGGGGTTGTGACATAGTGGTATCAGAGGTAGTTAGGGGGATAAGATGGTGTTTGGAGTTAGGTGAAGGTTCTGGGTGCAGTGGAAGTGTGGTTGGGACAGGACCCAATTTGATTTTTACCTTTAACAATGATTATTCCGGGATCAATAAGACGACGAACTCTAGTCTCTACAGAATATAATCAAAGATTTAGATAAATAAGAAAGAGGCCCAAAACCTTTAGAGAGGATCTTGCACATCATGTTTATAATTAATTTAATTAATTTCATAAAGAAAAATAATACATGGATCTTTGGTATTTTTCTTCATTGATGATGTTGATCATCCGTAATGACCCTTCCAGATTATCTAATTGTGCTTGTAAGTATCCAAACTAGAATCCCTCTAGCAGTGATCCACACGTGCTCCGATGGCCTCCGATCGACACCACTCATTCTTCGGGTGCTAGCGTGGCGAATTGAGTGTTTTGTGTCAGTTGTTCTTGATCACCTATTCTTCGGACTTGAAGAACATCTCTCATTCTTAAGAGGGGAGAGAAGAAGATTCGAGAGAGAAATTGTTTGGCTCAACAATTCTTAATTCACCAGGCGTGTGGTGTGGTGTGGTGTATGGCACAATAGGCGTACTTGCCTATTTATATACATGGAATTTTAGTTAAAATATTTAATTGCATAACAACAATTAAATACATTCATGAACTTAGAGAAAACCCATGCATTTAATAATAACACAACGTCATTATTTATGGTGCGCCAACTTGCGTAAAACGGAATTATAAATAAAATTCTGCATTACAAAATAATAGTAGCGTTATTTTAATTTGTGTCAACTAGTTAAATAATTATTTACCATCTTGTAAATAATTATTTTACTACCAGACTGACCTTGGTCTTCTCGAACTCCACTTCCATTTATTGAACACTTTAATAAATAAATAAATAATTTATTCTCTTAAATAAATATTTTATTTACAAATTAGTAAATAAATATTTATTAAATGTTCAATAAAATAAATAAATATATTTTATTTAATTTATACGATCATTTTAACTTGAATAAAATTTTTCTACAGTCTTGAGAATAATATTTATTTCATTAATTAAATTCAAATAGAATTTAACCGAGACCACAAAAAACACTTAGTGTGTGATCGTCTAGGATTATTTCTCGTTGACATTAGGCGGGCTTGCCTAAAGTCCAAGAGTACTGTCTAGCAATGGGTCAAGACACCCAAGAGAAAGAACATAAAGTCTCAATAATGACATCCACATACGAATGCTCACTGGGTAATATAATCCCTTTGTTTTAATATCTCATCAAGCAGGTTTCATAACTGTGTCATCAACTTTTATGCTTGATACGCCATTCTTTGACTACCTAAAATAAAATCATTGTTACACCATGACCATGGAATTTTGTGTGATGATTCTATTTCAATAAAAGGGCCGAGATATCAACTTTCATAAATGGAAGGGACAAATCATTCCTCAACTTATCCATTAATAACATGCCACTCATGACGCACTCAACGTACCCTAATTCCCACCAACTATCTGCGTGATGGTTTTCATCATTAAATCAAAGTGCGTAAGTCGTGACATGTATTAATGATAATCTTAAAGTCTAAGGATTATTACACATGCTCATAGATAGAAATATCTGATGACACCAAAACATGTGGAATTCATATTTGCAGGTATGTTCTTATAATATCTTATCTTAGAGATTACCAAGTGCAAACTTCATGAAAAGAAGTCTCATCTGCTTATGAGTACTCACACTTGACGGTCTGCATGCTATGTGTCCCATCATAGCATGTCATCCAACCACATAACCATATTTAAGAATATTGTTATAGTATTTCAAGGTTCTCATCATAGCGGGGAACTTCTATGACCTTATCAATGCAACAAATACTCTAGGACATTATTACATCATAATAATGCAGAAAAATGAACAATATGTAATAATACATTAAATATCCATGTAATTAAAGTAAAACTAGTTGGTTCTAGGACACCAACTCTTACATTAGGCACATGTGAGGTTGCATGGGTTGGTAGGGAAATAGTGTCAGCTATGTTTAGCAAGTGCTATAAACATGGGAAACCGACTGAGACACAAGTATTTAGGGCCCTCTGTCATCTGATGAAAATACCTTTAAGCTTACAATGGTTATTGAACGAGGTGATACTGGTTATAGGGAAGAGACCTAGGAAATGATCACGCATCATTCTTCTTTGCACCTATGTTTGAATGGGTACACCTTGAGATAGGTTAACCTAAAATGAATAAAAGAAAATAAATAATTAATGTTAAAGTCTTTCATATTCAAGGTTTATGAGCTCTAATTGTTTGTTCTTTTACAAGTATGGATCTAGGTTGACATCCTCATTAGGTTCGCATAGAAGATGTTCAGAAAGATGCACCAGCAGATCAGCATAGAGTATAGGTTGATAATGACAAAACTTGGAGGATGAAACTATGAGAGTTTCATCACTAGAGTCTAAAGAGGTATGATGGCTCCTTCTCAGATGTAGTCACAAAAGAATTGTTGGAGGAGGTTGAGATAGCCTTCAGTTTGATCTGTTCTTGGAAGGAGCACTGGGTATTGTTGGATTTAATGATGCTGTGTGAAGTAGTGAGGAAGTGGTGGTTCTTGTTCTTCAAGGATCATGAGGAGTCAACAGTCTTGTTGGAGGAGTTCTGAGACTAGTTCAGAGTCAAGTTTTTTTCCTCAATTGTGAAGGCAACTAGTCACCGGGAGATACTTACCCTTCGATAGGGGATCTCCAGTGTTCAATAGTTTGGAATCTATTTCAGTAACCTTCTATGATATGCGTCAGACCTATTGTCAGATGAGGAGGCTAATGAGATGCATTTTGAGGAGTCTTTGTGTCCAGAGATATAGCATTAGGTCACCTCGTTTATGCTGAAGATGTATCTTGAGGTGCTGGAAAGATCATTGGTCATCGAGAGGATGTTAGGAAAAATCAGATAATCATGAGAGGGAAGTCATTAGGATTCTTCACAAAGTAGAGCTATGGTCTGGGGTTCCCATTTGTTAGGATAAAAGAGCTTCTGATCAGCTCATGGTAGGTCCTATCCCTTAATGTCTGATTTCTCCAGGGGCAACGACTCTCAAATCTATGACAAGGGATCAAACACATGTTTTTCTTGTGGAGTCTGAGGTCATCAGTGGTGAGAGTGCCCAAACTTTCTAAGTAGTCAATTCACACCAGTTTTCCCACTTTAAGTTCCTCCATTGAGGCAGTTCTAGCTGAGGCAATAGTGATAGGTTTCTCTAGTTTGAGATCAATAGAGAGCATATGGGGTAGGTATAGTACATACCCAAGATTCTCCTCATCCTTAGAGAGTAGATCAGAACCATATAGGTAGTCATCAGCATGGTCATATAGGTCATGGAGTATGTCATGGTCAACTTCATGCTTTAGTGTTGTCAATGCCAAGCGAGCCAGATGTCATTCAAGGTACCCTTTTCTTGTTTTCTACTTGGTTGCATGATTTTTTGATCCAGGAGAGACACACTCCTTCATATCACCTACCCTTTTCCATTATTTGAGACTTTTGGTATAGAGGCTTCCAGTACCCTTGGTGTTGACTACACCAGTTGGAGGTCAAGATGACTTGTTTGAATTATGTAGAAACTATGAGCAAGTGTTAGGGAAACACTGTTCTTGGGGATATTTCCTATGTTTATGGATACAACCATATGACATCATCATTAGCATGGATTGGTTGTTTTCAATGTAGGCTATCATGGATTGCTTCAGGAGGCAGCTTGTGTTCTTTGATGCCGATGGAGAGCCAACAATGTTTATTAGTAAGTGATACCCTCAGATTGGTCTAATGCATGTTTCATCCTTATCATCCTTGATGGATGATCTGATGTTGAGTTCATCAAAGTTTTAGCAGTCAACATTTACCAAGGTCATAGAATAGTACCCTGATGTATTTCTAGAGGAGGTTATAGTGTTACCCCCTTAATAAGAGACCAAGTTCAGGATCAAACTACATCCAGGCATGTCTCCTATCTCAATGTCTCCGTATAGGATGATGCCTTATATGTTGTGAGATCTGCGTATATAGCTCAATGTTCTACTTCAATGTGGTTTTGTTCGACCAAGTGTGTCATCGTGGGGTGCACCTATTTTGTTCGTAATGAAGGCTGATGGAAATTTGTGGTTGTGTTTCGATTATCATCGCTTGAACCAAGTGATAGTGAAGAACTTCTATCCTCTTCAGTATTGATGATTTATTTGATAACTAAAGGGTGAAAGTTGGTTCTTGGAGATCTATTTGCGGTTAAGATATCATTAGATGTGTGGAAATGATGAGGATATCCCGAAGACTCCTTTTTGTTGTCATCATGGGAATTATGAGTTTGTTGTGATGTCGTTCGGTGTGACAAATGATCCATCTATGTTCACGGGGTTAATTAATGTTGTGTTTTGTTATTTCCTAGACAAGTTTGTGGTGGTTTTTATTGATGAAATCCTTGTGTAATCTGTGTTTGAGAAGGAACATGAAGAGCATCTGCATTCTATTTTGGGAGTTCTTTGTTATGAGAAGTTGTTTGGGAAGTTGTTGAAGTGTGAGTTTCAGGCTCAAGAATTCCATTTCTTAGTGCATGTTGTATCCCAATGGGGAGTAATTATGGATCCATCAAAGTTAGAAGTAGTTGTGTATTGGGAAACCCCCAAGACATTGGCATAGGTACAAATTTTTCTTGGTCTCGTAGGCTATTACAATAGGTTCTTAGCCGATTTCTCTCAGGTTGTGACTCCTCTGATAGTGCTGACTAGAAAGTATTATGCATTCTTGTGGACTGATCAGTGTTAGAAAAATTTTGAGTATCCTAAAGAGAAGTTGGTCAGTGCTTCGGTTCTTTATCTACCAATAGAAGGAGTCCAATTTGAGGTTTTCTATGACGCTTGACGTCTTGGGTTGGGATGTGTTCTAATTTAGTAGATATCAGTCGTTTCTTATGGGTCTCATCACTTATGTACCCATGAGAATAACTATGCCACCCACAATCTCGAGTTGGTGGAGGTGGTGTTTTCCCTGAAGTTGTGGAGACATTACCTTATAGGTGAGCATTTTGTGGTCTTAACCGATCATAAGAGTCTGAGGTATGTTTTCTTTCAATGTGGCTTGAAATTTCACCGATGTTGGTGGATGAAGTTATTATAGGATTACAACTTCGAGATTTCATATACACCTAGGAAATGGAATGTTGCAGCTGATACGCTGAGTAGGAAGTTTCACAATGATGCAGTATAGGAATCAGGTGATTCATGGATAGTGATGGAAGAACTTTCAGCATTGCATTTAGATATGGGAGAATTTAGGGGTAGAGGTTGTATTTTTTATATGATGGTGCATTCATCTCTGTTGTAGAAAGTGGATGAATACTATTTGGGGGATCTTGAGGTGGAGGTCTGGAGAGATCGAGTTTTTTGTGGAGAGGCCCCTGATGGTTGGTCTAAATATGAAAAACATTGAGTTTTGTTTCAAGGAAGGATTTTTGTTCCTTGGGTGATGCATGAGATGGTTCTCAGAGAGTTCCATAGTTCACCTTTGGAAGTACATCCCATCATGACAAAGATGTACTGAGCTTTGAGAGTTCAGTTTTGGTGGCCTGATTTAAAGCGTGTAGTTTTAGAGTTTGTGTCTCGATGTTTGTTCTTCCATAAGGTGAAGTCCAAGCACCATGTTCCTGGTGGGTTTCTCCAACCGTTAGATGTTCATCAGTGGAAGTGGGAAGACATCTCAATGGACTTTTTTACTAGTTTACCTCAATCTCAGGGAGGCTATGATTCTATATGGGTGGTAGTGTATCATTTGACGAAATCATCCCACTTTATAGTGATTAAGGAGTTGAGCTCAGTGGAGGTTTTGTTGAGGAAGTATCTGGAGGAGGTGGTGAGACCCCACATAGTCCTAAGGAATATCATTTCCAATCTAGATCCTCATTTTACCTCTAGAGTGTGAAGAGGTATCCAAATTGATTTTGGTTCTCAAATATGACTTATCACTAATTTTCATCCACAGACAAACGATCATATAGAGTGAACCATCCAGACTCTTGAAGACATGTTGTGCTCTTATATCTTGGATTTTTTAGGTTAGTGTATGAGGCACTTGCTTTTGGTATAGTTCACTTACAACAATAGTTTCACTCCACCATCGATATGGAACTATTTGAAGCCTTGTATGATCAAACTTTACATTCTCTATTGTGCTGGAATGGGGTCATAGAGTCAGAAATTCTTGGGTAGGAACTGATATAGAATATGATAGAGATGGTTTAGGTAATTCATGAGAGGATGAAGGCAGTGCATGATCGTCAGAAAATCTATGTTGATCATAGGATTATACCTCTGGAGTTTGATGTTATGGATCATGTGTTCCTAAATGTAGATCATCATCGTGGGCAGCAAAGGTTTGGTCATTGGAGTAAGATTTCTCCCCAGTTTGTTGGGCCTTTCGAGGCGTTGGCTCATGTTAAAGTCATGACATACCAGATAGTGCTTCCCCTGTAGATGAACTGAATATATAATGGTTTTCACATTTCATATCTCCATCATTATCTTCATGATGACTCCCACACCATTTCTTAGGGTGAGATTAATGTTGAAAATGATGATACCTTCAAGGAGCGAACTGTAGAGATCCAAGACTACCAGGAGAAGGTGTTGTGCGGGCATTCTATCCCCTTGGTTTGTGTCTTGTGGTGGCACAGTGGTGTGGAGGAGAGTACCTAAGAATGTGAATGGAAAATACACGCTCAGTACCCAGAGTTGTTTGATGTTTAGCTCTTCTCTTATAACATTGTTTGTTTTGTGGTTGTAGACCTTTTATAGCTGTGTGATGGATTTCTCTTGTTGATTGTTGTGACTTGATATATTTTGAGATGTATCTCCCCTGGGAGAGTGTTTAGGATATGGATTTGGTTGTTTCATGGTTTCACACTGTTCCTCTAGTGAGGCAGTTGAGATCCTATGGTGATGAGAGCCTTGAGAAGTATCTTGTGGGGTCGTTGTTCGGACAACCCCCTTTTCTATTTCCTCTTTGGGTTTGTTTTGGATTCTAGAGGATGATAATTTTTTGAGAGTTATATGATGTAAGGGCTAAAATACATGTGGATCAACCCTTTTCATATTTTCGAGTCTCGCGGAGCTCGGAGGAGGCTCTGAGGAAGTTTGGAGGAGTTCAGGTGCTGAGAACTGAGAGTAGGAAAATTTTATGGCGTGAAAGTGGGGTTCACACCGTGTAGAATAATTTCATGATGTGAAAGATGTTTTCACTTAGTATAATATTTTGGGATTTTAAAAATAAAATAAAATCTAAAGGCGGTGGTTTTTTTTGTTGGAAACCAACCTTGAGGAATTACACAACGTGAAAGGGAATTACACACCATGTAATCCCTCAATGTTGTAATGTTTTAAAACATCCCATCTACTCGAGTTGTCAAACCCTATAGATTCATCTTCCCTCCCTTTCATCCTAGGAGACCCGACAATCCCCTCTTATGTGTTTTGGAGATCCCTTTGATGATGATCGATCCTTGGGTTTCCATCTTCAATCTGTGGTGATCCGGCTTGATCCAAGGCGTGTTTTCCTTCTTTTCCCATTGTTTTTTTTCCAGTTGTATCTATTTTTCCTCCCATTATTCTTTCCATGAGATTGAGTATATATCCCTTGTTTCTAATGGGGTTTCTCTTGGTTTTGTTGGTGCGGTGGTGCCGCCACATCCTCGGATGGATGCAGTTCTTGTGGGAGGGGTGATCAGAGATCAGTTGTGAGGTCTGTTCTTGTGTGAATAACGTTGATGACCTTTCTAGGTAGGGGATTCATTGCTTCTATATTTATTTACATGAAATCATAGAGTTATCATGATTTATCCCCTTGGATCATAATGAAATTGGCCTAATTAAATACTTGAATCGGATTAAAGAATTGATATTGATCGCATAACGATGTTGCTACTTTGTACTATGATAACAATTTTCCTCTTGATTTTCTAGATAGTGTGATATCTATGAATTACTTGGTTTAGCATGTTTTTCTTTATGGAATTTGGTAAATAACATAAATACAGAATTAATTAAGAATTAATTGGCTAAAAGATTAAAGAGGCATGTTTAACGAATCCGGTTGTTGTTGTAATTTGATGTTAATCAAATTGATGTTAGTGCACATGTTTAATTGAATTAGTTAATGAACCTTAAGCATGATTATTCTTGTTGAAAAAGGAATTAAAGTCATGTTAAATTAATTATTTAATTAATTTGTGATAGCTTGAGATAGTTTGTTGATTATATTTCCCATATTTGGAACATATGATTAATGAATCGATTAATTCAAGATGGAATAAGAGCTGGTTGTGTGATAAAATATAATGCCTTTGTAGAGCTCAAGTTTCCTATTTTCATGTGAAGTCCAAGTTACTTGTGCTTTGGATCAATGATAGCTCGTTGTGCATGAATGTTAAATGCCTTGTTTTAGGGCTAAGAGCCTAGTTGCTATGTTGTTTCCTACTGTTTGTGATGTGATGTTATCTCAGTATGGCTGAGCCTGGAGGGCTATTATGGTATGTGGGGAAGAGAGGCCCAGACGTGACGTGAGCCTGGGATGGATTATCCTGGAGGTCTATTATGGTACGTGGGGTGGGGAGGCCCAGTTTTTGTGGTAGTAGTTGATGTATGAAGTGGCGAGATGCGTTGGTATATGCATGTGGGTGTCGGGGAGGGCACCAGAGGTGATAGAATAGGTCGAAGATGGTCTTACCCATTGTTATGAAATATGGATTCTTATTGAATCTATTGTTTGGATAGCGGCCATGTTTTTGTTTATCTACTTTCATTTCCCCACTACTTGAGGCATACATATGTATTTGGTTACTCTCTTTCCATGAGAGGCGAAGACGCATGAGGTATGCCATGTTATTTTTGTATTTATCTTCTCAAGGTTGAATGAGTTTACTCTCTTGCTATAGGCGGTGAAGACTCAATGGTTAGTTCATCTAATCACTGTATTAAGCCCCTTGTGTTTGGGGAGCTTAGAATATTTTCCTAGAGAACTTCATGATATGGAAAGTAATGTTGTTAAATAAATGAATAAATGTTTAACCCATGGGGTTTGAGCTTGATGGGATGCAATACTTAGGTTAAAATTCTGAGAAGCTGTGGAATCAATTTTCTTATGCTTGGAGGGCATATATCTTTGTTGAAATGGTAATAAAATGTAATGTGGAATTATTAATGGTTAATTAATGCTTAATAATTAATTAACATAAAGTGTAATTGATAAAAAGGGATAAAGTAAATTAATGTATCTATTTAAATGGTTGTGTACTTATATGAAATCTAGTCTTAGTAGTGGAAGCCGGGAGTCTGAGGGACATTAGCCGCAGTTGATTCTAAGACTAGGTTATGCCCATAGTGTGGTTGTGATCAATATTATATTATATACTTTTATGTTTCTATAATCTACTCCACACTATCGATTAAGTAAAATAACACCCCAGGGATTCTGATCCTTGTGGGGGGGGGGGTGTTTTCCCCAACATCTCAGTGGGAGGATGGATGGATAACTACCCCCTTTGGCCCCACTCTCTTCTCTGGGTAGTTACTTGTGATGGTACGAACGATGGTTATTTTTCCCCATGTATGTTTGTAGAGGGATGTAATGACTTGTGGTTATTTCACACACACATATTCTAGATATATTTTCCTAAGAAATACTATAGGTATAACGTGTATAGGTTGTGATCACTACTGGAAAGGGGGTCTATCCCCACACATCTATCCCCACGGTTTAATAAACCGTGGGTATAGGCCTTCTTTGTTTATCAATACCCACGGTTTTTTAGAACTGTGGGTATTCAATCCACAATTTCATCGGGTTCTCCTCCTCACTCTCACGCTCCCCCATCCGTTCTCCTCCTCACTCTCGTGCTCCCCCACTCGAACCCTAGGTTCCAGACCTCCGCCTCCGGCCCCCTCCCCCCCTCCCCGACCACTGCCTCTCGGCTATCCGACCTCCGCCTCCCAGCCCTATACTCCTGTCTCCGACCTCCGCCTCCTGGCCATCCGACCTTCGGTACCTGGCCATCTCATCCCCACTCCGGACTCCACATCCGCTCCCGACCTCGACCTCCCGGCCTGCATTTCCACCTCAACGTCTCGGCCTCCGCCTCCCTTCCTCCAGCTCCAGCGACGTGCCCCTTCCCCCTATAGGATCCCTCTCCTCTGGCAACGTCCCGACCGATTCATTGAATTTAGGTTTGTAATTTTTTCTCCTTGATTTTTTTATTCTCTATGAATTTTTGGATCTATTTTTTGACTTAATTATAACAAACTTCAATGTTTGAATTCCACTTTCTTTGGGATCAATTGTAAATTCTTCAAAAGCTTCAGCATCATGTTTTAATAAACTCATCTTATCTCTTCATATTTACATTAAGTTATTCCTTCATTGATATAGTGGTAGAACATCCAATGAATGAAATCTATTGTGAAACTTCAATTCATCATATTTTTATATCACTTTTTAAGTGTTTCATAATTTGATTTATTAGAGATTTAGTTCTGCACACAAAAGACAATTATAATAATACTTCAATTTAAATCAATATTATTACAAAGTGTATTTTGATTTTCAAAAAAAATAATCAAATGATTTATTAAGTCTATAATTTATATGTATTTGGTATGTGAAATTATGAGTGAATTTTTGTAGTTTTGGAAAAAAGTTACGTTGATTTTGGAAGATTTTTTTGTCAAGTTTTTTTGATTTTGGGCCTTCTAATTTGGTCAATATTGTGTTGAAGAGTTTTTGGGTTTAGTTATTTATTGAATCATTAAGTTTAATTTGGGTTGATTTGAGGTTTTTGTAGATTAAACTACTAATTCTTCATATTATGGTTTATTCATATTTTATTGGGTATTATCTTCACCCATGCTGACCATTTTTTGTATTTAGTTAGAAACAAGAGGAATAAATTGTTATAAAGATCCTTCATAAAATTAGGAACATTATCCTTTAATGGATCTCATGATACATTAAGAGTTGATTTTTTTTGCTTCATGCATGAATAATTCATCTTATTCATTCATCATTTAGAATCCAAGTTGAAATATAGGTGGAAACTGATAAAAACATACAACCAAAGGTTGATATTAATCTTATAGAAATAGAATGAGATCAAGTAAGTATATTTTATCATATAATTTATCTAAATTGTAAAATAATTCCTCAAAAACAATAAAAATGATGACAAATATATCAAGTCTTATATGGAAAACATCAATCAACTATCAAGGTATACCTTAGAAACTCATTAACAAGTATGAGTTTTATAAAATTATAAACATTGTTTAACAAAAAATATATATATTATAAGAATACTATGTATATCCGAGCATAAAAATTATCTCAATTGCGATATATTTCTCCCTTCTCCCAAGTATAGTTCTCCAATTTTCTCCCTTATTCTTCCCCTTTGTGATTAACAAAAAGGTAAGAGATAACAAATAGAAGACAAAAAGAGAATTTTGTATTAAGCATATGATAATACATTGAGAATAAAAAATAGGAAAAAAGAGTACAATGATCCCTATCAAATGACATAGCCCATAGTCAATCCACCTCCTAGATATCCAACTTAGTTTTTCCTTTGGGATCTGAGGAGTCCGGTTGGGAAGGTTGAGATACAGGGTGAGGTATCCCAGTAAACATAGTAAGAGGAGCTGCTACTGACACATCAATGGATCTGTAATGAGTATCCCTCTGGGTCATCATTGGAGTCAAAATCTTGATGGCCTATATAAGGGTCAGCAAAGGAGCACTATTGGTATATCCAGTTGCAGCTAAGGTAGGAGGCAAGGCAGGTGGTAAAATAATAGGATTATAGTGAACATGAAAAAAAAGGAAAAAGCATATTCCTGAAATCCATAATAATTCCACCTCCTCTTTCCATAGTAGAAATAATTCATCCTTATTCTCCATAAATTTATCCAAGGCTGGAGTCAACTCTCTGATCTTGCTCACTTGGTTCTTGAAATCTTCAGTAAGTGTAGGTATCCTCAAGTTCTCCATAAGCATCTTGAAATGATTGTCCATATAATGCTTAGTATAAACCCTTTTGTAATAAAAATCAACCTTCTCATTAATTTCTTTCTGATCTTCTATGACATCCCTCATATAATCACCCACAATCATTCTAATGTCTCTGGTAGTAGAGATAACCTGAGAAAGAGACTAGGGGTCAGAGGCACTTGCATCAGAAATTTTATTTACTTCCGCTCTTACAACAAATATGAATGACTCTAAGTCAACAAAGGAACTAGATGAACCCAAAGGTGCCAAAGTGAATGATGCAGTCTCCTTGAAAGGCTTGGTCAAGCCATTGATTAAATTCTTAACAACCTTTCCTGAACATTGATATAATCCTTCATGGACTTCTTAATGTCCTCAAAAATAGATACCATTTGTTGCACAACACTTTTCACTAAATGAATATCCTTATCCAATTGAAATTTTGAATCCATATAAGAATATAAATATTGAACAGATTTCTTCACTATCTCCATAGATTCGGTCAAGGCTCGAATTTGATTTTGGCACTCCTTTACTTCATGCATCAGTTCTATCTTGACACTAGACATAAACCTTTCTAGAGAAGATGATAGCATATGTTCTTGATTTTAATCCAAGTAACATTCCATCTCAGCCACTTTTTTAACAAATCATATCTGCATCTCTGCATTTAATGACTCAAAAGTCATTATTTCTGGCTAAATTTTAGGAATAGCTACAGAAGTCATTGATGGTACAAAACAGTTTCAGAGAAAGGATCAACAAAAGATGCCTGAGGTCATATGTTAGGATTATCATCATCAAAATAAAAATAATTCAAGCCTAGAAAAATAAATCTAGGGTCCTCAAACAAATACTCAACCTCATACAAAATAGATACAGAACCTGTCTCAACAGGTTTCTCCCCTCACTTGGAGCTGCCTTCTGTGAACCAGTAGTATCTACTTCCATTCATATCTAATCAAAATTATCAACACCAGATTCAACCATTACTACCTCTTCAGGATATTCAATGACTTCTATCTCAACATCAAGTCTATCTAAACACATGCTATCTCTTGCACCAAACTGGAGAATACTTTTTATTCACTTCTTCTTCTACATCTGTTTTCCCAAGATATTTGTGTAAGAGGTCTTTCTATGTCATGTGATATTTTTACTTCCCTCATATAATAGTGTGTTCATTATAATTATAAATACAATATATATAGAAAACCAATATTATGGTGTGGAATCCATTACATTTCATCTTGGGAACTATTAATGAAAGTAGTGAAGCCATTAATCTTAGATCCATACACATCAGCAACTTAGATTCATTATCATACTTTCAATCTTGGGAAAATTTCCATACATCCATATCGGTTCCTCACAAACACTCAAATAGCATCAGATCAAAGTGATATAGGATTTGATAAACAACATATTTAGGTTTAATAGTTCTTCATCTGCATTATTCTTGAAAATTCATGAAACTAATTTTCATCATTAATTAAAAAATGCAGTGGGTATTCTCATTTGAATATTCTAAAAATAATTTAAGATCATGGATTATCAAAGAATCAATATGTTCTGAACTCAAAATCACATCTTCAACATCATTATATTTTTATTTTATCAGAATTAAATAATTTTGGAATCTCTTATTTTCATCAATAAATGATCTTCCATTTCTATGAATTAAAATTGACCTCTCTTTCTTCTCAAACTTGTATCACAGACTAAGCTAGATGTTTTTTATGTTTATTCCATCAATGAATATCTCTTAAAACATGATAAATAATTTATCCTCATAGGATTTTCAATATAGAGACTATAATTTTTATCTAGCAGAAATGGATAATTTGATCAATGATAGAATCTATTAACAATAGTGATTTATTTTATCCTTTTATCAGTAAAAATATGTTTAACCATGAATGTCACAAATCATTAAGAAATATACCATTTTAAGATCCAAATCCTAATTTTCTACATACATGCATATATGATCATGTGTTTTCCTCAATAAGAACTCATCACACAAAAACCTCACAATGTTTCATGATTCATGGTCACTCACTCTTCAACCCTGAAACCTATACTTTCATTTATTATACATGATTACACAATAACTACAAAAAAAAATTCATCCCTATGCATTCATCTTTCATACACTTCTTACAACTTGGTGCATTATATACCATTCATGCGATACTAAAAATATAGCCTTTCCTACCGTGATAGAAGCATAATCTTCATACTAAAACCCCATGATGAACATCTTTCTTCAATGACCACTTGGGAGCGACTTTTTTTACTTTTTTATTTAGTTTACATCTCAAGGTAGAACATTTTTCCATTTTTCCTACTTAGTCAATAATGGACTCATCTTGCCATTAAATATGTTTTACTAGCTACTAATATGCTTTGATTAATTTAATAATGAAATTGATTGTAATGAATTTTTTAAATATTATTTACATTGTTGACTGAAAGATATTTTTTTCTTGATATAGAATGGATAGAAGTTGGATGTATCGTGCCGATCGGATTTCAACCGAGTTTCAAAATAATTTGGAGAATTTTTTAGATTTTGCATTTAACAATGCGTCAGATGGAGGTTGTATACAATGTCCCTGTTATAATTGTGTTGGAAGACCATGGTTAAGACGAGAAGAAGTTAGTTACCATTTAATGAAATTTGGATTTCAAGCAAACTATAATGTTTGGTTTCACCATGGAGAGATGAGCCAATCTTCGACTGTTCATAAACGAAATGAAAGAAGTGACATGGAGAATTTGATATTTGATCGGTTTCCATATGTGCATCATTCCGAGAGAGACAGTATGCCGGTGCAAGAAGACAATGATATTAGTAGACATGAGGAAAATACTGAAGGCGATGATGTTGAGAGAGTGAAAAATTTATTGGATGATGCCAGAACTCCAGTATATCAAGAATGTACTAAAATGACTAAGCTAGAATTTTTAATGCGGTTATATCATGGGAAAACCATGTATGGGATTTCTAATACCTCCATTGATTATATTCTTACATTTTTGAAGGACTTGCTTCCTGATGGTGCAGATATTCCCTCAAATAATTACATGGCATGGAAGTTAATTAAGCAGCTTGGATTTGCTACTAATAAAATCCATGCTTGTCCGAAAGATTGCAGTTTATTTTTGGAGGAAACAGCTGACCGTAATGACTGTAAAGTATGTGGTACATCTCGATGGAAGAAAAATGCTGATGGAACACCATCTCATGTTCCACAGAAAGTCATGTGGCACTTTCCATTGATTTCCAGACTTCAAAATCTATTCATGTCTCCAGAAATCTCAGCCAATATGCGATGGCATGATGTTGAGAGAATTAAAGGTAATGATGAGCTGGTCCATCCTGCAGATGGATTAGCATGGCGGACATTTGATTCACAAAATCCTGATTTTGCAGCTGAGGTGTGTAATGTCAGATTGGGCCTATCATGTGATGATTTTAATCCGTTTGGTCAGATGCTTACTGCTCATAGCACGTGGCCGGTTTTTATTCATGTTTATAATCTTCCTCCATGGATGTGTATGAAAAAACCATTCACTTTCTTGAGTATACTGATTTCCGGATCTTCAGATCTTGGTAATGATATAGATGTCTACTTGCAGCCTTTAATAAGAGAATTGAAACAACTTTGGGAATTAGGCGTGCAAACATTTGATGCTTCTTCAAAGAATACGTTTCAGATGCGTGCTGCCCTTCTATGGACCATAAATGATTTCCATGCCTATGCAATGATGTCTGGGTGGAGCACGAAGGGAAAATTATCATGTCCCATTTGTATGAAGAATACACGATCGAAAAGGCTTAAATATCGTCGTAGTTTTAGTTTCATGGGGAATCGTCGATTCTTGCCAATGGATCATCAATACAGGAAGAATCGTCGGAGGTTTGATAATAATGTTGACACTGAAGAACCACCTCAACGTATGTCTGGAAGTGATGTGCTTAATGAATTGAAAGATTTCAGCTTTTCATTAGGGAAAGGTCAGTTGAAATCTCAAAAGAGGAAGACTACTGATACTCAAGTCACTTACAATTGGAAAAAGAGAAGTATTTTTTTGTCTTGCCATATTGGTCTACTAATTTGTTACGTCATTGTTTAGACGTAATGCATATTGAGAAAAATATATGTGAAATGTTTCTTGCAATTCTTTTGAATATTAAGGGGAAGACCAAAGATGACTTTCGATCTCGTCGGGATTTATTGGACTGGGGTATTCGACCAGAACTACACCCTGTTTGTATCGGTGAAAACAAATGGAAAGTTCCCTGTGCTTCTTATGTGATGACACCGACAGAGAAAGATCAATTTCTGACAATATTGGATAATATCAAGGTTCCAGATGGTTATTCCAGCAACATATCTAAACGAGTCAACAAAAGACATTTGAAATTGAAATCCCTAAAAACTCATGATTATCACATCCTTCTTCATGAATTGATTCCAATAGCAATTCGGCATTTGCTACCCAAAAATGTAAGAGTGATGGTGATTCGCTTGTGTCATTTTTTTAGAGACCTTTGTGCTAAAAGGTTATCCAAAGCATTATTGATAAAAATTAAGCAAGAGGCACCATTAATTCTGTGTGAGTTGGAAAAAAATTTTCCTCCATCCTTTTTCACTTGCATGCTACATTTAACAGTTCATCTTCCAACTGAGACACTTCTTGGGGGACCAGTCGCTTTTTGGTGGATGTATCCCACTGAAAGAAATATGTGCACAATGAAATCATATGTCCGAAATAAGAATTATCCTGAAGGTTCCATTGTGAGGAGTTATCTGGCCCAAGAATGTATGGATTTTTGTTCAATGTATTTGTCCGATGTGACCACAAGACATAATTGACCAATGAGAAATGAAGATGAGCAGTATGAGGAAATTCAACCCTAATTTCCCTCTCTTCCTCAAACAGGTGGAATTGTCGGGTCATATACATTGGTTACATTGAGCTTTGAAGAGCGGAATATGGAACATCATACAGTCTTGTTTAATTGTGGTTTGTTCGATGCCTATATCAAGTAAGTAATTTGAATATCTATATGTAATCTCATACGATATCATATCACATATACCTTATACTATTATTATCATTTTATGTAGGGAACATAAACAAATTATAGGTAGAGTTCATCGATATTTTCCATTGAGAAGGAGAGAGGCTATACATAGCCAAGAGTTCCCAACTTGGTTGAAATCAAAGGTATGACCATTACTTTAAATACCTTAAAATATAGATATATATTTAATTATATTAGTCATATGTATTCCAGGTATTGAGTTTACCTGCTGAGTTCATTTCTCAAGAATTAAGAGCGTTGGATTTTGGTCCCAATTCTTTGGTTCGTGACTGCAAATCTTTAATAATCAATGGATATAAATTTGTTACAACTGATAGAGCAATGAAAATGAGAACACAACATGATGGTGTTATGTTAACCGCTAAAACGGATTGTTATGCCAGTGCATCAGATAGTCGACCTCGATGTGAAGATGTGTATTATTATGGACGGGTTGAGAAGATATTGTTATTGGATTACTACTCTCAAGGTTGAGTCACTATGATGAAATGTAAATGGTTTGATTCAATGACGCGACATGGTACATTTATTGATGATTGTGTATTTAGAGTTATTGACATGTGTCGATTCTTGCATACTGGTGAACCATACATTTTGGCATCAATGGAAAAACAAGTGTTTTATGTGAAAGATCATTTGAAACCTGATTACGGTGTCATTAATGAAGTAATCCCAAGACATATTTTTCATGATGCTGGAGATGAAATTGTCACTATTGATGCCCCCATCGGTGTTAGCCAAAATACTGTATTTGATGATGCAAATTGTCCCATTGTGAGAGATGATGTTGAACCTGAGGTGGTGGAGGGTAGTATATAAAAGCAACCATATATATTCAGAGTTCATTCAGTTTAACTTGACGTGAGTTTCTCTGGTTGGTACTAATGAAATTACATTGATTTAGTTTTAGTTTTGAATGATATGTCTGTTTTAGTATTGTTTGGTTTCGTTTCATTTAATTATATTTATTTCAATTCAGAAAACTCGGTTTAAATGTGGTTTTAAAAATTGTATAACTTGGTTCTGAATTATCATTACTGAAAAATTTTATGACATTATTGTCTTCTTTGACTTCTAAGTTGTATGTATGATTTGTAATAATTATTGCTAAAAAATATTTATTTCATTCTTATGCAGATTATGAAGAAAACTACAAAAGCTCGCAAGAAGAGATTATTTGATGTTGATCCTGTTAGACGCGACCCTGAGTTGTCTTCAGTGAGTATAATAATTCTAATATTTATCTTCTACATTACATATAATGTAATCTTCATATTTTTGATCAATTTTTTTTAGGGACATATAACTCCAGAGTGCCCTCTTCCCACTATGGGACCAAGCAGGGATTCTCCTAGGTCTAGGAGGAGCTCCCGTCTTACCACTCCCCCCACTGACCCATCATTGGACATCCCATCTTCCACACATGTACGCCCTCCACTTGAGACCCTTGGGATGTTCCCATACATGCCGCCATCATCATCCCATTTACCCTCTTTTTCCCATTCCATGTCCATGCCGACTCGACCGATGTTCTCACCTGCACAATTTCCATATCCATTCATGTATCCCCAGACTTACTACGCATATTCTAACATGTCTGCACCACCTCCTTTTCCTACCATCCTTCCTACACATATTGAGTCTGTTCCTTCAGTTTCTACACCTATTCATGAAGATCAACCGGAGCATGCTGTGGAACAGATACTTCCTTCGGAGGATGCTGATCCAGCACAGTCTACAGATTCCTCACAGTCTATTCAAGAGCCTGCATCATGTGTTTTTATAAATCTTTCAAAATATAGCATTTCACTTCTGTCCTATTGTATTGTCACTTAACTCTTCTCTTTTCACCTCTTATATTATTTAGTGGGATCTTCTAGTAGGCGACGTGGACGCACTCGAATGCGTGATGCCTAGAATTGTGAAACTCAGATTATGGTGGATTATAATCCTCAAAATCAAATGGTAGGTAAAAATGCTAAGGAGTGTAGAAGTTTCATGGCTACTTTATCCAAATATCATGATATCGTTCCAGTGGAACCGGTCTCATGGAGACATATCAGTGCTGACATCAAGGATAGGGCATGGGCGCAGATATGGGTATGGAAATTTTATAAATTTATATTTATATTAGTAATGTATTTATATGACTTAACATGTTCGTTGCAGAGTCGATTTAACTTTCCTAACGGTGAAGCTGCCAAAGATGCTAGGTTGAGTGATCTTGGAGAGTATTGGTGGTCATACAAACATGAGTTATATATTGGTTGGAGGAGTAGAGTGGGTACTGAGTTAGAGGGTGTACCCACAAACCCTGACTGTCCAAAAAGTCAATATCAAAAAATTACCGCACATTGGAAGACTGAACGGTTTAAGGTACTACCAATCTTTAATTATTTTTATATAAAAATTTAATTCTTATTACTTGAATTGTTTTTGTGTTTCTTAGGTAGTGTCAGAGAGAAACAAAAAAAACAAAGATGAAATGACATATCTACACACATTAGGGTGCACTACAATGCCCGAGCATGAGAAACAATAGGTACGTTCATCTGAATTAAAACAACATCCTTATTTATAACATGTCATCATAATTTATTCATGCATTCCCTTGGTTAGTCTATGTATCCTGGAAATCACATCTTATACTAGGAGAAGGCTTGTCTATTTTTTCTAAACAAGTAATATATTTCCTTGAAACCCATTTCAGAAAACCATTTCAGAAAACCACTAATTGGTTATGACTGCCATTTACCTCAATGTTTGTAGGTCTTTGTTGCAACTCACTTCAATCCAATTTTTTTCATTTCTCATATATGATTGTAATCCAAATTTGTGCATTTCTCATATGTATCAAGCTGTATTGGGCATTGAAGGTCCTGTACATCGTGCCAAATTATTCTACTCCAGTAGAAAAAAAAATATGGAACTGCAGTTAATTCACAAACACAAGATAAAATTGTAAGTTTTTTTATTTATATTTCAAACATTTATACAAAATTCATAATTTAATATGTTTATAATTTCAACAGTCTGCCTTGGAGGTCATGGATGAAAAGGAAGCTGACAACTTAGGGCCAAATGATCATTTGAGTCAGGTGTTAGGTGCGGAGCATTCAGGAAGAGTCCGCTGTAGACCAGGCAAAAACATTGTCCCCTCTAGGTATTGGTCATCATCGGAATCCTCTAAGGCCTCTGAGTTGGAAAGCTCTGATGAATTAGCTGCAACAAAGAAAATGGTATTAGAGGAGTGTGAAAAAAGTAAGCTAATGAATGAACATTTCATGAAAGCAATGTCAGTTTTGAGTCAGTTACTACCATCAGAGGCTGCTGCCACTTTTCATTCATGTATGGCATCAATGCGCTCTTTAAATTATGCCTCGGGTGATTCCTATGAGGGTCCTAGTGGCGGTCAGGGTGGTGGTGATGGAGTTGGTGAGGATGTTGGAGCTGGTGAGGATGTTGCTGATGCTGTTGTTGATGATGATATTACTGATGATGATGCTGATGGTGCGGTTGGTGATGATGTTGATGATGATGATGATGATGCTGGACATGGGGATAATGATGATGGTGATGGGGGGGATATTAATCCCCTCCATTTTTGACTTATCAGAGAGACTTCTATTGGAGTTTATTTTTTTTTGTATTGGTGGACTTCTTGTATGTAAATTTCTTTATGAAATTAAATGCATTTTGGATTATATTTTCATCAGGGTTGTTATTTGAAGTGTATCGACCTGAGCTCTCATATATATAATATCAGTCTGAAGAGTGCCAACCTGAGCTCTCATATATAATATCGGTCTCTCTAACAGTGTGTTATGCCCCTTCATAATGTTTCCCATGCATGATTTTCAAAAGATTTGGCCAGCCCATATGGCGAAACCATGTCCAATGTATATTTCGGGTAAAATTACAATTTCTTTTAACACCGATTTATGTTTTTCTTCACTGTAAGAGGTGTAAGAGGTGATGGTTGATTGACAATTTCTACACATATTGATTTACAAATTCTGTTTAGACTGTTTGAAAATTTCTGTTATTTGGGTTGTCTGAATAGAACTTAGACATGTATGTTTCCATATGGTTCTTACAAGGGTTCCAGATTTGACAGATTATTTTCTAAAACATGCCTATTATTGGTTATATTCTGATTTGTATTACAGTTAGTTTTCAAATATCGTTCAACCTATTATCATTTTTTTTCATCTGCTTATCTGACCTTTCAACATTCATTGAATCAATCTATGAATATAAAGGCATCGAAGCAGTTCATCTTCACATGTAGTGGCATCGAATATATGCAGGTACAATTTATCAGGTCATCTATAATTTTTTTATTAACAATTTAAATTATTATTTCTATTATGTTAATTTTAACAATTCATGATAGGAGCATCAAAATAATATCTCTTCTCCAGGTATAGCAGGGGGAGGGCTGGGCAGTGGGGAGGGAGGGGGAGGGGCTGGGCATAGGGGGAGGGGAGGGGGAGGGGGAGGGGGGTTGGGCAGGGGGGTTGGGAAGGGGGGAGGGTTGGGCAGTGGGGAGGGAGGGGGAGGGGCTGGGAATGGGGGGAGGGGGAGGGGGGATGGGCAGGGAAAGGGCTGGGCAGGGGGGGAGGGGGGGCGGGAGGGGGAGGGGGGCTGGGCAGGGGGAGGGCTGGGCAGGGGGGATTGCTGGGCAGTGGGGAGGGAGGGGGAGGGGCTGGGCATGGGGGGAGGGGGAGGGCTGGGCAGGGGGGAGGGTGAGGGCTGACCAAAACTGAGGTTTCCATCTGACAACACTCACTGAAAACTGCTTACAGCACTTATCGCCTATGATAAGTATTTTGAAAAAATAAATTCTGTTTGTTTTGTTTCTGTAGTAGCAGTTTCACTTTTATTTCAGAAGAAAACCATTTAAGTTGCAGAAAAGCAATTTCTCAATAAGCAATCTGGAAACATCATGACAGATTGTTCTAATCAGCTGTGGTTTTGGTGTAGCCCGAGTTAGTGGATGGTTTCTTGCGGTCACTTGGCCTGGGGAAATGTTTAATCACATTCAAAGTTGTGGAAGTGAGGGTTATTTATTTTAGCTTTTGAATTCAACTCATGTCTACACATTCTTTCTTTTCTGTTTTAATGTGTTCATGTTTTCTAGGTTGACATGGCAGCCCTGTTACACATGGGTGATGGGGATCTTAAGGATTTGGGAATTCCAATGGTAAATGACTTATTATTCCTTCATGTGCTTTGATCATAGGTTTTTAATGTTCATTGTAGGAGGCCAATACTATTTGATAGGGGCATTTGATTTCTGTATTAGATTTTTTAAAATTATTTTCTGTTTGCCTCAATTGGAGGTGACAATTTTTAACTTGACATGATATATGGACATGACATGAGTTAAACAGGTTTGGGTTAGACATAAAGTGGTTCAGGTTGTGAAATACTAGAGAGAGTAAACTGAAAATTGTCCAATCTACCCTACATTTTTTGATGCCCAAGAAGGTGAGCATCTTTTATTTCAACTATACTGGTTTTCTTGAAGACGCTAAATTGGTGTTCCCATAAGGCCCTGTTTGGTTCCACTTCATTTATTGAATGAAATGAAATAGGATGTTTTGAGGTTGGATGACAAGTGGATTAAATGAAGGACTCAACACTTGAAATATTATCAGATCATCGCATACCATATCCTTGAACTGAACTAGACCTATGTTTTTTAGTCAAGATGCTTTGACGAGGTCCTCTAATTTCCATTGTAAGTGTATTTCCCTTTTCATTTTTCTAATCACAACGGGGGAGAATAATAATATTTTATATGTAGAAGGGAGATATGGATAATATTTTTTTTTCCAGAAAATAGAAGGTTATTGATAAAATATTGTGTTATTGAGACTGACCTGGGGTTTTTATGTGGAATCTGTGGGATGATTTTTAAAACTGTATCTGCATTTCTCTGGATGGATCTTTCTGTTCTGATTGAAAGAGTTCGCTGAATTTTTGTTTGACCAGAGTACCTTGACAATTCTCTATTTATTTGTTCTTGGTTATCTTATTTTGAAGTCTGGAAATGCCATCTACTGCTTCACTGGTTTGTAGACAAGGTTTGCAGGATGGACCTTGTTTGAGAATTATGCAGATGATTTCAGACTGATGTTTTTATGTTTCTGGATTTTCTGAGAAGGCATGCAACCAGGATGCTCTAGATGATGGATTTACTTCTCCAGTTCATGTTTGGGATTCTCTTTGAAGCAAAAAGGAACCTGTTTGATTTCTGATGGTATGTTCTTTAAGGTCTCATTTGTATCATCCTTTTGTTCTGATGGTGTAAGTTCTTTGCAGATTCTGTAGGTGCAGAACTGTAGGTCAGAACGGTAGGGAGGTGGAGCTGCAGTTCCTCTACCTGGGGAACAAGTCTGTACCCACGGTTTGCCAAACCGTGGGTACATTTCGGCAGTTTTAATTCAGTATACCCACGGTTTTCAAACCGTGGGTATACATGGGGAGATTTAAATCAGTATACCCACGGTTTCCAAACCGTGGGTATAGATGTCTATACCTACGGTTTTTTAAACCGTGGGTAATGTGAATTTTTCTTCATCTATACCCACGGTTCTATTAAAACCGTGGGTATAGCCATATTGCGACGACACTGCAGCCAGCGGTTCTCGAAACCGTGGGTATATCCTATACCCACGGTTTCAAGGGCTATACCCACAGTTTAAAACCGTGGGTATAGGTTCTATTTCCAGTAGTGGATGTCTTGAGGATCCTTACTCGGTGTATGGGTTGTAATGGATTGATGTATAATACCTGATGTATGATATACGTTGTGTGAGATTTGGTGGATCCTAGAAACTACCTGGTTACTTTGGTTACGTGAATGTGGTGGTGTAATTCACAAGGTGCATGTTGACGCATGAAGTGTGTGTTGTGGTGCTTCGCCTAGGTGTCTGCAAGCTAGAATTTTTGGAGAGAGATGCTTAGGACGTGTGACATTGGGGAAAAGTGACAAACCTATGGGGAAGTAGTAGCGAGGTACCCTTGATATTATTAATTATATTATATTCTCTTGTATGCGATACTTGGTGAGAATAGCCATGGTAAGGTTGAGAACTTATTATACCTATTTAGGTGATGAGTTGGTTTCACTTATTGTTCACTATGCTTTAACATGTTTTCTTTACCCTTTGCACAAGAGGATCTGGGTAGGATCCTACTGAGTATATTGTTATACTCACCCTATATATATATAAACTGTTTTATAGGTCAATTGGAGCAAGTTAGAGATCAGGATAGTTACTACTATCTTGTGGGTTATAAGAGTTGTTTGGGATTCATGGTCGCTGTTGTATTTACTTTCTTTTGGTACTTTTCCATTACATTTGTAGTAGTTCTTGCATGACATTACATTGTGTACTTGGGTTTCATTTTATATTGTAGTCTGAGTAGGACTTGATTGGTGTATGTCTTACCTCTCTCTCTTTCACATGTGTTTCTCTTATAGGGTAATTCCTCCCATATGCATGTTTATTATACCCTCATCGCTAGTGTCTAACCCGAGGCCTACTGGATGTGAGATTTGGGGGTCACTATCTTTTTTCTCCCATTGATGGCCCATGAAGGGTACACTTTGTTGGGAGGGGGTCATTACATGTAGTATTTTTTTCTACAGGTTCTCAAGTTATGGTTTGCAAGATGAGTTTCTATCACCCTTCATTGGGAATGGGGTTTCATTGGGTTTTTGATAGTGACTTAAGAGTCACATGGTGATGGTGGAGGTTATCTCCTGAGTTTTATGGACCATTTGGGTCATGTGGTGTATCGAACTCTCTTCCCTCCTTTTTTATTTTAGATTTTTTTCCTTGTTGTGGATTGTAAAATATTTGTATAAAATGGTTTCATTTCAATGGAAAAATATTTTGGGAAAAATATTCTAGTACTATTTATTTTTATTATGCAATGTTCATATGTTCTTGTTTTAGAACTACATATTTATTATGGCATTGTTATCCAATGAATGGGGACCTCGTGCCAGGTTCCCAGTTGGAAAACATTGTTGGGTAAAATCATCCCCATGTTTTCACTTATGATGCCTTGAAACTAGTTTCCAGTCTAGGGTGATCGATAACACAACTCAGGCCTTATGGCGAAACATCTAGGGTGATGTGTCAAGTCAACCCTAGCCAGTTCATTATAAAATGGTATTAGAACCCTCTTTTTACTTGGTGGTTAATGGTAGATAAGAATTAGGATAGTCAAAGATTGAGTTGTGGGTATAAAGGAGTGATTAACTGGCTCTTCCTCATGCTAGACCTCAAGTTCCCATGGGTGGTCAAGAGTTTTCTTTTGAATTAAATATTTATAATTGTTTATTTTTTAGTTTTTTATGTGGTTTGCTACTACTTTGAGTTTTAGGGAGATCATGAGAGAAGTATTGGGAAATTCCTAGCCCTAGAGTGAAATTGGAGGCCTTATAGGGGGCACACGATTAAGGCACATGGTTTGTAAAACTATGCGTAGGCCATGCAAACTATTCTAGATAATTTCCAATGGCACTCGCATGGTTGGTGCATGGTCTTACAAACCATGCAACCAAACTATGTGTAGTGGAGAAAGTTTTAAATTTTTATTGTTTTCTCTCCTTTGGTGTTTTAAACCCCTCTTATGATTGGTGATACTTTTTTTGAGTAATCAAGTGAATATTTTTAGGGTTTTAAATAGGTTTTATTAAAATTTTAAGGAATGTATTATTATTTGGAAATGGAGTTTGTTTTGAAAACTGTGTTTTGGGTGTTTAAAGTTATTTTTTAGTGAAATGTTTTTGAACTTTAGAATGAATTATTTTAGTGGATAAAATGATTTCTAGGTTGTAATGGTTTTCAAGGAAATAATTCCATGGGTTTTAAGTATGATGGAATTATTGAAATGGTTTGGAATTATGTTAATTTTCAAATAATTAATTGTTTTATGAAAGAGTGAATGATTTTAGTGTATGTGATTTTCTAGGGAAATTGTTTTTCAAGAAGTGGGTTCTTTTTATTGTTGGGTTTGAAATGTTTTAAGGATTTTGAAATGTAACCTTGAAGGTGTTTTTTATAAATTTTTATGGTATTTTGAAATGGAAAGAAGTCCTTGTTAGCCACCTTTGAAATAAGATTGCAAAGAGTGCTTATAATCTTGTTTCATTTGACTTTTTCTTTTGTATCCCTTGTATTGGGATTTGTAGTGGTTTTACTAAATATTGTTTTTTGGTGATGTTTTACAATTTGAACCCTAGAAAATAATCTACAAGTCAATAATATAATCTCTCATATAGTCATTCTAATGATCCAGATGTTATCTTCCCAATTTTGGAATCTGTCCAGACTCTTGATGGAGTGGTAGGGACATGTTCTTCTCAGCTCTTAGATCATGTGTGGGGGTTTCTAAATACACATCTTCCAGTGTTTAGTGGTGATCAAGGATCTTAGGAGGAGAAAAAGTGGATAACTAAGGTCAAAGAGATCTTTTATCTGCTAGGAACTCTAGGAGACTTTAGGGCGAGGTTTATCGCTCATTTATTGGAAGGATTGGGTTTGGATTTGTTAAATTTCACTATATATGCCCAATTGTTTGAGGTTTTATCTTGGGGATATTTCAAGGCCACCTTAATCCTACATTTTTTATCTCTAATAAGTGATAATTTCAAAGGAAATGGAATTCTTGGAAGTACATTAGGGTGATTAGTTAGTGAAGAACTATATTGAATGTTTCACTAGACTACCCCCCTTCTCTACTAAGTTGGTTGCTAATGATTTGAATAAAGGTTGGTTATTTGTAGGATGCCTTTGTCCAGATCTCAGTTTGGTGGTGTTTTGGTCTATCCTAACTACCTTTTGGAAGTGATGTATAAGTTTTTCATTATTGAGGCTTTTTTAGAAGATAAACTTGTGACAATTGATGCTTTGAACCCATCTGGTGTCAGTAAAGGTGACCCAACTTATGGAAAAAAAATCTAATAGTGTGCTACCAGTTTGGGAACTCTAGGCGCATTAGGCCCTCTTGTCTAACATTTCTGAGGAACTATCACTAGTGTGATTGTCTCGATCATCTTTAGAGGTTTTGAAAGCTAAACGAATGAAAGAAGAATTCTCAAACCCAACTTTGATCTAAGTAGTAGTTTGGGTCATTTCTTTATTTGGAGTGTTGAAAGCTATTTTTGGTTTTTGTAGTGCTCTATTTTCTAGCCTATGTTTTTTAGACTTTGTTTCATATCTTTTGTACACCCCATATCTTTTTTTTGTAATGAATGAATGATTTTTTGGCTTATGTTCTTGTTTATTGAGATGTTCATTCCTCATTATTTTTTATGCTTGTTGTCATTGTGCATGGTGTGAACCATGGTTTGAGGCTTGTTTGGTGGATACCATGGGGATGAATTAGGTATAGGATAGGGTAATGGGCATAATATTTTGGTTTTTATTTAGTCCAAGATAGTTACTGGGTGGGGATTTTCTTTCCGAATCACTGAGGGTGGGTACCCTATGAGTTTGGACTTGAGTTACCCTTTATGTAGTTCCATGAAATGAAGTAAGAACCATGTCAACCCATGTTGAGGTGTGATCATGTTTGGGGTGTTTCTCTTTTTTGATGTAGTGTGTTATCTTGGTGATATGTTAGATGTTTCTCAAGGATGTGATCTATTGTGGTGTTTAGAGCTTATAACATGTGATTGGTGGAATCGTACCTATTTGGTGTGACAATTCTCTAGGTGTGGATATCTAGTTCTTCACCATTTTAGATTAATTATAAATATAGAGGAGACCTAAGGTTGATCTACACATTCTTACCTCATTTATGGGAACTTTATTCTAGGTTGTTTTTGATTGGGAGATGTCATTGCTTATGGATATTATGACCTCAGATGTTTCAGAGGCATTGGTTGATTTTTTCCCATGGTCTGGATTATGAATCAGAAAAAACTTGTGAGTTTTGATATGTTCATATATCTAATTTCTATAATTTAATACAAACCATATAAGTGTTCATCCAAATATCTTATTGTGCTAGGAATTGGATTTTAGGATTCGCAGAGTTTTGGTGGTTGGTAAATGTTGAGACTATAACACCCCAAGATTTTACAGTATGTATATTCTTAAATAAATTCAATTTTTTTGATACCTTACATTTTATGAAACACCATGATAAGCTTACACTACACACAATAATTAGTTGTCTTGCGTTACATGATAGATCGAGTTTTACCGAACAATATATTATTAAAATATTATTATTTAATATAACAAGATATAACCCATCCGTTAAGTTGGAAGTTATGAATATTATTAAATAACTTATAAAAATACACATTTGGATTCATTGGTTATAAATTAATTATAAATTAATATAGGAACCAACTTAATATATAGGAAATGTTTTTATAAAGAACTATTTTTATGCCCATAAAGTCATTTTATCCTAATAAATTAAATTAATTGCTACTAGAGAATGATATTAATGAAATATAAATGTTATATATTCAATAAAATAATTTTGATATTCATATAATAGATTTTATAGGTATAAGATAATAACAAACCCAATATTACACAAAATACCTATATTTTTATAAAAGCAGTTTTATTGCCTTTTAATGAAGAACCTATTTTAAATCCAATTTATGACAATTTTATATAATTTATTTGAAAAAAATTAACTTATTATTTTAAATTGGGATATAAAAATTTACTTTGGTTGAATTATTGGTATTTTTTGATAAGTTTCGTGTTTTGATGAATAATGAAAATACTACATTTTAATTAAAAACTACTTTCTTCATCGAAATAATTTATAGTGTTAAATTATATTATTGAACGGTTTTAAATTATAAATAGATTATTTTTTATCATTTAATCCAATTTAGGTCATTTACATAAATTCTACATTGAATTTATATATAAAAATGTTTCAATCTTTTTCATGTTTAAACTTTAATAACCTGTTTTCTCACCCTGTCAACAAGATTAATTTTAAATTAAATACTGAAAATTCTATGTTTTTAATTTTAAAAAATGAATTAAATATTTTTAATAATTGGTTATAAATTATTTAAATAGGTTTATTTTATTTTTGTTTATATGAATAGTAAATTTAGTAATATTTTAATTACCACGATTAATGGTAAATCGGGTAATTATGAGTAAAAATAATATTATAAAGACTCTAAAATTACCCCAAAACTTATCCTAATTTATTGGATGAGTTTTTTTAGACAAAAAGATCATTAGGAAGAAATTATAACCCCTTTTAAGGCACTTTTGTGATAATATGGAATATATTATATTTTATTTAAGGAAGAGTTAAAGATGTTATACTCATATTTTAATAACTATACCATTTTTTAATATAGGGTTATATAGAAGATAAATTTGACTATAAGTATCCATTTTAAAGATAAAATATTTTTATTTATCATGTTAATTTATCTATAATTTTTAAAAAATAAATAATTATCTTAAAGGCTTGTACAATGATGATTCAATAATTGTTTAATCAATTGAAATATCAAATAAATGATACTAAAAATATTTAAATAAATATAATTTCATATAATTAATGTCATAAAAAAATTTATGGATGACTTTGACATTTCATGGATGAGTTAATAGAGTTTTTTATAATATATTATATTGTTATGATATTTTTAAAAAGACAAATAATGAATAATGTCAAAATTGACACTAATGATATTTTATCAAAATAATATTTTATTAAATTATTTAAAATTCATAAAACATATTTAAAAATACAAAATAATTATTATATGGTCTAAAATTTTAAAAATATTTCATTTATGGTCTAATTTACATAAAATAAGTAAAAATTATAACCTTTTAATATTGAAAAATTTGTTACCTTAGTTAAAATTAAAATAGGCTAACTAAGGGTTAATCAAAATGATAAGGTTAAAAAAAAACAAAAATTATCTTAAATCTATTTATTTATTATATTACAACCTTATCTCATATTATATTCTAATACATAACATTTTGGTGGTATTTGTATTGATATTGAATTTATTATAAATTAATATTTTTAGAAATTCCAAAAGAGCCCCTCACCTCAATTATAAAATGGAATCTCTTCACTCGCCTCATTTCATCACTTTGAGCCTTCTAAATCGACAAAACCCTAATAATTTATATTATAAACTTCAATATACAAATACTAGAGGTTCTGGTATTCTCAAAATATCAACTTTAGTGTCCCTGAGAGGAGATCCAAAGAAGGTTTTCTAAAGAATTGGTAATCGTCTTTACCAACTCCTTTAATATTATTTCTTCTTATACTTACTCTTTATGTGTTTTTTCCAGTATATAGTAATAAATATAGTATCATATATATTATAATATGTTATTATAAATATAATACAACCATATTACACCTTTTATCCATCCTACAAAAAATGAAATCACCACACGCGCGTACGTACGACCTACCGTCTTCACGTTGTGGTGTAATCTGTTTTTCATCACTACTTTATTTGGATGAGTATAATGATGGATATAGTTGATATAAATAATAAATATGATATGATATATATTTTTTATAATTAACATACCATCCAAACCCTTACCCTTTCACCATTAAGGGAATGATATCGTCTCTCGTGCATACATACGACGTACTGTCTCCACGACACAATGTGATTCATTTTCCATGTCAACCATTAAATAATGATTATAAAGATGTATATAATGAGTGAATATAATAGATATGAACTTAATATCATTTTTTATATGAATTAAATATATCCTATTCATAAGAAACAAGACTTACATGACAAAACATACATAGAAAAATGAAGTAGTTAACACCTGAAACATGGGTAATAACGAAATATTATAAAAAAATGGGTGATAAGATAATATAAGAAGATAACATATAATATCATAAATATATATATGGTTTTGTTATAAATTAGTAACATGTTTTAAACCATTATATGGTAGGTTAAAACATATACAACTAAAGGAAAGTACATGGTAAGAGTTATTTCACAATCTTATTATTATTCAGGATTGTTTATACATAATTATATCCTGGGGAATATTTATCATCCATGTACATGTTTTTTTAAAATGTTTTCAAAAATATTTTTACTATTATTCTAAAAAATTTTCAAGTATTTTACCCAAGTTTGACTTTTTATTAAATGGTTTAAAAATAATATTTTTATCATTTTCTGAATGAGGTACTTTATGACTTTTTCAATAGAAGGAATGTTTTTTTAACTTATGCAGTGTGATTGGATTTTTATACCGTAATGATGCCTTAAAGTTTTGAATCTTACCTTACAAAATTACAAGTTTATTTTCAAATGAAATGTTTTCTTTTATAATTGAATAAATTTTAAACAAATGATTTCAAAGTAAAAAGGGGTATTTATCTCAAGAGATTTTTAATGATTTTATTAGAGTATTTTCATCTATGTCAACATCCTTTGTTGGATCTTATAATTTATTGAGGTTGATATATTATGATATCATTTACCATATTTCATTGAATGTTTTATAATTTAGTTTAACCATGGATGTGATATTTTGATATCATTCATGGTTTATGGTTTAAGTATTCAAATTTCGTATGTTAGTTTTAATATGAATGTTTATATTGATTATGTTTCATCACCCCTTTCATATGTAGAATTCAATGGACTTAGTAAGTGACAGGCAGAACCCGCTATATCCCCTCGATGCATCGGTAGGTTTCATGATACAAACTAGTTTTAGTATTGGCTGATGTCTTACCCATTTATGTATGGGTTCTTGGCCGAAGCCTTGATGATATGTTTATGATGTCCAAAATTATGCATTACCTCATTATGAAATTATTTATTGATATTACATGCAATTATTCAATTAGTATAATATTCATGTGATTATTTATATGAAATTATTTGATTTATTATTTCCATGTTATGCTTAAGATTATATTCAAATGGATTGTGTTTCAGTTATACACCTTTCCATAATGTTTATGCTTATGATAACTTCCATTGTACGCTTACCCTTACTGAGCATATGAGCTCATAACTTTCTTATGTTTTATTTTTCATAGGATGCTGAGATGTGTATTATGACTGATATACGGGGTTAATCTAGGATAATAACGATATTCTCAAAGGATTTTATATGTTGTATTTTATGTTTTAAATTGCAATGTAAGGTTCATGTATGTAATATGGATTCTAAGACTGCTAAAATGATCAGTCCTTTGGGATTCGAGTATTGTATCTATGCTAATGTAATACAGTAAGGAACAAACTCTAGGTTACTAGGGTCAGGGTCATTACAGTTGATATCAGAGAAATTTTAACAGTAACTTTGGAAACTAGATCCAGAAAACTTAGATTAGGGAACATAACCCTAAGATAGACATTGAGGATAGGCATAGAAGAACATCCTAGAATTTTGGTAAGGTAGAGATTATGTGGGACTTCTTAACAATAAATTCCTATCTGGATACTACAAATGGAAATGGTTCTGACATAGATGTACTTAGGGGTAAAAACTTTGACAAGGTACATCGAGCCTGACTAACCCGATACATGACAACGAGCCTTACTGCACACCTGGTTTGACACTCCCGAGAGATATTATTAGGATAATTCACATTTTCCTCACAAAACATTATGAAGTATTTGAATATATTATGAAAATGAACAACCTAGGTTAAACCTAAGGTGTTTTATAATGAAAATAAGATGTCATGATATTCTATAAATGATTATATATTTTTCTCACTATGACTATTATTATTCACACTATGCTTTCTAATTTTAGTCAATGGATGGAACCCGAAGGAGTCATGTTAACATTGAACATGATAAAAAAGGTGGTGGCAATGAGAAACCAAATGGAATGTTTATATGATTGAAAGATATCATGTTCATTCCTAATTAGTTTTCCTGAAATATGATTAAAAACATATACCTTAACCAACTCCCTAACTCACCAAATAAGAGAAGGAAAAATCTTGCTAAGAGCTCCAGTGGTGGAGACCATGGAGAAAAGAAGGATTGATTTTCATCATTCAAGAAATGTGGAAGGAGACACCTAGTAAAGTGTCTCAACAGAATGAAGAAATGATTTATGTCCGAAAAATAAGGACATAAATTAAAGAATTACTAAGGAAAAATGAAGGGTACAATAGAAGGAAATAAAAATCACCTTAAGAATCCATTTGAAGTTCATTGAATTAAATGTGAGGAACTTGAGAATTACCCAAGTCAATGTCCTATTATATAGGATAAAATCTAGACCAAGGAAAAAACTATGTGAAAATAAATGGATTAAGTATTTATGTATTGGGGTTATATGGAAAACTTAGTTAAAAGGATATTTAGTGATCAAACTTATTTTATAGATGTCCATAATATTTATTTTTGGAGTTATATTAATATGGTTTCATAAAAAGGACAACCCATAAACCGGGTGACAACCTGTCGCGTCTGGCAAGGCTGCGGGGTTTGAACCCTCAACCAAAGGGAGAAAAGGGTGCACCACCTTCCACTAGCCTACATGAAGTCCAAATTAGCATGACATTTTTTAGTTAAATATCTAATAGATAAAGGTTTTTTATCATAACCTTGGTATTGGAAAATGATTTGGTGATTAAGCGATTAATTTTGTTTTGAAATAAGTTCACTATTTTGGGAATCCTATTAGATTGAGGTAAATAAAATATTTTGAGGAATAAAAATTGAACTGTATTTTGGAGTCAAATATGATTTTATTGTGGACTTATGGTCATTCAGGTTATTTATAGAAATGGTTATAAAACCTTGGAGATTATGATATTTATACAATTAATTTTTTTAAGAGTGATTGATGTTATTTGGAAGACAATATGATTAAATCCTTTTGATTTTTGGATTTCAATCATAGTCTAGAATATTTTTGAGGAAGGATAGTTATTTTATGAATGATCTATATTGAACTTTGGGTTTTACTATTGAATTTTAGAGATTATTTTTAGGGAATTATCTTATCTTATCCTAACCATTTTGGTTTTGGTTAATGTATATCAACGAGAAGAATATATAATTATAATTTTTTGGATTTTTTAATCCTTGTAAGTTGATTCAAAATATACAGGCATAAAAAAATTCATCTTAAATACTCATTATTTGGAGAAAAAAATAAGTTTTTGGTGGAAATTGATTGAAGGATGAAACTATACTTATCAAGTAGGTATGTTTTCTTATGTTCTTAGTCTATGAAGTAATTGAATTCTTCAACTATAAGGAAAATATCTTGAAACCAAAAATTTTATCCTGGTACCTTATTTTATGATGAATCAAATAGTCTCTTAAATCATCACAAATTTATAGCTTTATGATTGTTAACTATCTCCTAACCATTTTCTCTATCACTATCCATCAAAACTAGATGGTTATATTTCTCTTCCATATCCATGTTTTCCTATACAGAACCCTAGTATGTGTCATATATGGTGACATTCATACTTCCCTTTCTTTATTTTAAATTGGAGGTCTCATTAATCTTTTTTACAATGTGGAATTTCAATAAATATAGTTTGAAAAGTAAAAAACCTAGTTTTCGATGCCGAGTTCGAATTGCGAGGACGCAATTTATTGAAGGAGGAGAGAATATAACATCCCAAGATTTTACAATATGTATCTTCTTAAATAAATTCAATTTATTCAATAGCTTATGTTGTACAAAACACCATGATAATCTTACATTACATACAATAATGAGTTATCTTGCGTTATATGCAAGACCGAGTTTTATCAAACAATAATATATTATTAAAATATTATTATTTAATATAATAAGATATAAACTAGCCGTTAAGTTGGCACTTAAAAATATTATTAACAAACTTTATAAAATATATGGTTGAATTCATTGGTTACAAATGTAACACCCCAAGCTTCCACGATATGTTTCCCTTTGAATAATGCAATAGCTTGCGTTGTACGCAACTTGGAGTTTTAGCACACCATTACAAATCAAACTATCCGTTATGAATAGTAATACCCAATTTTTTAAATTTTTTAAATTTTATTTTTCATAATGGACTTCATTTTTGGATTCGAAATATCAAAATTATCTTAGGTTGAATTTTTGGTATTTTTTTTAAAATTTTCAATTTTTGATGAATAGTGAAAAATACTACGTTATTGGTTAAAACTGACTTTTTATTTAAATAATTAGTTATTTTATTTAAATTTATATTCGGTAAAAATAGATACATAATACCTATAAATTTTCAATGTAATTCATTGGAGTCATTTTATAATAAAATTAGATATATAAAATTTTATTGAAATTTTTACCGTCTTTTACCCACCATCTAGGTACGTTAGCAAATTTGCATAAAACATAATTTTACCAATTATATGAATTTAATTTTAAAAATCTGAGAGACACAGTTGATATCAGTAAGTAAAATTTGGTTCAATAAGATGAAAATAATTTTTGGTGAATAAAAACTTTTGACTTTTATTTACCACAGTTAAAAGTAAATAGGGTAATTAAAGGTAAAAATGATATTATTATTACCCTAACACATGTAATAATTCTATTGGATAAGTTTAATTCGACCAAAATAAACCTTAGGAATAAAATATGATCCTTTTGGTCCACTTGGATTAGATTAGGACATTTATTATTATTTTATTTAAAGAAGAGTTAAAAGTGTTAAATTCAAAGTTTAATAACTAAACAATTTTCAATATAGGGTTACACATAAGATAAATTCGACTATAATTATTCATTATAAATATAAAAATATTTCATACATAATGGTATTTTATTTATAATTTTTATACATTAAATAATTAAATTTATTTATGACACAATGATGATGTAGTAATTACCTTATTAATGAAAGATTAAAATAATTGATATTATAAATATACAAATAAATATAAATTGAGACTTTTGATGAATTAAAATAATTTTATAGGTTATTATTTCATGTTAGGGTTGATTAAAAAATTTGTTTTCCAAGTTATAAAGTTGTTATGACTTTCACAAAAACAAAATACCAAATAGTGTCAAAATTAACATAAATGAGTTTTTAAAACAAATATGATATTATTAATTGATATAATATTCCTAAAAATATAAGTTTTGTCCAAATGACTTATATAAGGTTAGATATATTAATAATGAACCACTTTGGGTTCTATTGGATTTTTATAGTAAGTTTATTAACCATTTATTATAATAATACAAGAATACATGGTAAAAGTTAAACTATTTAACTAAGAGTTAAATATAAAAGATAAGGTTAATATGGTGACCTATACCTGTATAAAACCTATTGTTTGAGATGATTCCGACCCATCCCAACCTTATCCTAAAAATAAATCATTTTTGAGCCATTATAAACTGAATATGACTGTATAATAAAATAATATTTCAAGGTTTTCTTAAAGTGACCCTCACCTCTCTTATAAAAGGGTACTTCCCCTTATCTTAATTTCACACCTCCAAAGAAATTTGGCTCAGCCAAAACCTGTTCAAATATCCTCCCAAATACCCTAAATTCGACCTATAGGACTTACTTTGATCATAAATTCAACATAAGGATCCCTTTTGATCAACTCAAAAGGAAACACCTGAAGAAGAGGTGATGATTTCACCATCTCTTTCAAAGTTCTTTTCTTCTTCCACTTCCTATTTATTTGTTGTTTCTATACCAAAATAATAAATCCAATACCTTATACATACTATGATGTTATTATAAATATGGTATAACCATATTCATTATTATATCCATCCTATGAATGACAAGTCACCATACGCGCATACGTACGGATTACCGTCTCCACGTCGTGGTGTAGTTTGTCATTCAAAACTTCATTATTTGTATGGGTATAATAATGAGTATAACTGATTTAAATAATAAATAAAAAATGTTAAGGATTATGTATATATGATATACCATCCAATTACATAGGATTTCACCATCAATTGAATGATATTGTCCCTCGTGTGTACGTACGGATTACCGTCTCCACGAACGCGATGAAATTCATTCCCCATCATAACCATTCAAGAATAATTTTCATTTTATAATTAAAAATAATTTTTAAGAACTTAATATAATTCTGGATATGAATCAAATACATCCTATCCATAACAAACATGACTTATGTAACCAAGCATATAAAGGAAAACAAATCAGTTAACACCCGAAACGATGATACTACTGAAATATTATTAACAAAACAATATTAGAAGATCATATATGATATCATATTTATGTATGTGGTTCTTGTATAATTTAATAACAATTATTTAACTATTATACAATAGGTTAACGTACCCTCAACCAAGGAAAAGTACAAGTTAAGGGTTAATTCTACATTCTCTTCATTATCTGAGGTTGTTTTTACGTGAGTATCTACTGAGACCCCTTTATCATCCACATCCGTGTTTCTTAAAAATGCATCTCAAAACATTTTTACTAATTCCTAGACTATGGGTTAAAGTAATTTATACCCTTGTTTTAATCTTTATAAGATATTTATAAAGGAATCTTTCCATTGTTTTCCAAACAATCTCCTTTACGACCTTTTTGACAAAATTAAGGAAAGAATGTTTTTTTAACTTATATGGTGGGTGCGGCTATTTTCCGCCGTTATAACACCTTTGAAGATTATCTTAAAATATTATAAGAATATTTTCAAAATACATATTTTATTTTATAATTATGAAACTTTTAAATGATTTCAAAATAGAAAGAGGTATTTCTTTCAGATAGTTTTCATTTCATCTATGTCAATATCCTTTGATAGATTTTAAACTTGTTTGAAGTTGATTTATTATGATAAAAAACTTCCATATTATATTGAATTTTTTGTGATATATTTGACTATGGATGTGTTATTTTTATACCATTCATGGTTTATAGATAAAGTATTGACATTTCCTATGCTAGTTTTAATATGAATGTTTATGTTATGTTTAAACCTTTTCATATGAGGAATGCATTGGACTTAGTAAGTGACTGGTGGAGCCTGATATATCTCATTGATGCATCGATAGGTATCATGAGACAAAATAGTGTCTTGGAAAAAGTCCTTGACAAAATCTTATTTGTAGTCTTGTCACAAGTCCTTGACTATGTGGTTATGAAGTCTGGTATTATGCATTACATCATTATCAAATTGGATATTGATATTACATGTGATTATTAGACAAGTATAATATCCATGTGAATAAGTCAATGGAATTATTTGATTTATCTTTTCCATATTATGCTGAAGTTTAAGTTTAAAAGTCTTATGTTTTAATTTTATATATTTCCTTAAATGTTTATGCTTGTTTATGAAAGTTTCCACTATATTATTATCCTTACTAAGCACTTGAGCTCACCCCTTTGTATGTGTTATTTTTCCTAGGATGCGAAGAAGTATATTATGACTGAATTGCAGGTATAGTTTAAGGGATATTAATGTAATGCCTTGACCCCAGTTACCCAGAGTCGGTGCATTATTACAAAACATTGGCATGATACAAGGAATCAAGTCCCGAAAGACCGATCAGTTTAGCAGTATTAGAAAATAGATTACATACATGAATGTTACATTAATCATTAGAAAATAAAACACAACATAAATGATCCTTTGAGAACGCCATTAATCCCATAGTTTAACCCTGCTTATCAATCATAAAACACTTCTTGTAATCCTAGGAAAATAAAACATAAGAAAGGGGTGAGATCAAATGCTCAGTAAGGATAAAAATATAGTGGAAACTTTCACAAATAAGCATAAACATTTAAGGCAATGTATAAAACTAAAAAAATCATTTTAAACTTAAAATTCAGCATAATATGGAAAATATAAATCAAATAATTCTATTTAATTATTCACATGGATATTCTACTAGTCGAATAATCACATGTAATATTAATAGCTAATTTCATAATGATGGAATACATAATGCCAGACTTCATAACCACATAGTCAAAGCCCTGTGCCAAGACTACAATAAGATTTTTTCAAGGCCTTATGCTAAGACACTAGTTTGTATCATGAAACCTACCAATACATCGAGGATATATAGCAGGCTCCACCCGTTACTTACTAAGTCCAATGCATTCCTCATATGAAAATATTTAAACATAACATAAACATTCGTATTAAAAATAGCATACGAAATGTCAATACTTTATCCATAAACCATGAATGGTATAAAAATAATACATCCAAAGTCAAAAATATCACAAAACCTTTAATATAATATGGAATATTTGTATCATAATAAATTAACTTCAAACAATTTTAAAATCCATCAAAGGATGTTAACATAGATGAAAATGATTTGTAAAACTCTTTGAGATAAATATCCTTTTTTCATGAAAATATTTAAAATTCACAAAATTTAGAAAGGAAGACATTTAAAGAAATTTTTGAATAAAATTTTTCCATACCACTTTGAAACTTTTCAATGGAATCAACATTTTAAAAACATTCATGTCCATATAAATAAATCCTTAAAAACCATTTTGAAAATATGGACATTAATGAGAATGATTTATAAGAATAAATATTTAAAACATTTAAAACGATGTTTTAATAAAAAGTACCTTAAAAATAATCCCTTTTAAAACACTTTTATAAAACATTGACATGGATAATAAATATTTCCCAGTAGAAACTTACATAAAAACAACCTCGGATAATAAAGAGATTGTGAAATTAACCCTCACCTTGCACTTTCCTTTAGTCGAGGGTACGTTTAACCTCATGTATAATGAAAAAGAATGTTATTAAATTTAACCATAAACATATTAATATTTATTATATCACACATGATTCATTTATGACTTCATACTACCCATTTAATAATTATTTCCATGTTAAATTAACATTTTGGGTAATAATCGCTTTCTTTATCGTACGTGTTTTAACTTGTTATTCTTGATCGTATCATTTAGATCATGATTTAAATACTTACATAATATAAAATTTGATTTATATATATTATAAATTTAGAATACAAATATTTATAATAGATATATATATGAAATGGAAGGCACCGTTTATGGAGATGGTAGGCCGTACGTACGCATAAACGCTGTTTTCGTTTTCATATTGTATTGAACGGAAGTAAGTGAATAAGATATATGTAAGTATATAAATATATATATATATATAGTATAATTATTATTTCATATATTACATACTTATTAATAATATATATTTTTATAATCATCGTTGAATGGTGAATGTGGAAATGATTCTCATCGCATCATGGAGACGGTAATCCGTACGTACGTACGAGTGACAATATCATTATATTGATGGTGAAATAGTATGTAATTGGATGTTATATCATATATAAAGAATAATTAACATGTTATATTTATTATTTACATCAGTTATACTCATTATTATACCCATACAAATAATGAAGTGTTTGAATAACAAACTACACCACGACGTGGAGACAGTAATCCGTACGTATGCACATATGGTGACTTTGTCATTTATAGGATGGATAGAATAGAGAATATGATTGTACCATATTTATAGTAACATAATAGTATTTAGGAGGTAATGGAATTATTATTTTGGTATGGAAACAACAAATAAAGAGGAACTGGAAGAAGAAAAGAACTTGAAAGAGGGTGGTGAAATTATTACCTCTTCTTTGGGTGTTTCTTTTTGAGTTGATAAAAAGGGCTCTTTAGGTTGTCTTTATAATAAAATTAATAAATATAGGTTGATTTCAGGGAAGTTTGGAGGATATTTGGGCAGGGTTTGGCTGAGCCAAATGGCTTTGGAGGTGTGATTTTGAGAGAAGGGGAAGTTCCCTTTTATAAGAGGGGTGAGAGTCACTTTAGGAAAAGATTAAAATATTAATTTATTATACAATAATTTTCAGTTTATAATGGCTCAAAATGAATTTATTTCGAGAATTAGGTGGTTATGGGTTTAAATACTCTCAAACAATAGGTTTTAGACAAGTTTATATTACCATTTTAGCCTTATCTTTTGGATTTAACTCTTTGTTAAATAGTTTAACTCTTACCGCATCTTCTTGTATTCTTACACTATATGGTTAATAAAATTACTATAAACTTAAAAGAGAACCACAAGTGGTTAATTAATGACATATATAGTATTATTTAATCCCTTTTGTCGAACTTTATATATTTTAGGAATATTATATCAACCAATAATATTGTATTTGTTTTAAAAATTAATTTATGTCAATTTTGACACTATTTGGTATTTGGTTTTTTGTAAAAGTCAATAAAACTTTATTAATTAGAAAAAAATACATTAAATAAATCCTAAAAAGTCATATTCACCTATAAAATTCGTTTATGGAATCAAAACTTTGAAATTATATTTATTTTAATATTTAAAATACCATTTATTTGATTCTTTCATTAATAAGGTAATTACTGCATCATCATTGTGTCATAAATAAATTTAATTATTTAATTTATAAAAATTATAAATAAAATATAATTATGTAGGAAATATTTTTATATTTCTAATGAGTATTTATATTCTAAAAGATAACTTATATAACCCCATGTAAAAATTGTTTTACTAAAAGATATATGTTTATGTCATTTTTGTCTTTACTTTAAATTAATTAATATAAAGTGTCATTATCACTCTCAAGTAGCTCCATTGGGTCCAAAAATCAACCCAAGGATTCCCATGGTCTAAAATGTATCAATAAATTGGAATAGGACACATGTTAGGGTAATTTAATATTATTATAATATTATTCATTTACCCTAATTTACCGGATTTACCCTTTAACCATGGTAAATAAAATATTTTCTGAAGTAAATATTCATAATGTATAAAAATAAAAGTTAAATATTTAAAAAATTGGACCTCATGATTCCAAATATGGAATCCATTTTTCCAAATTCAAAACATAGAAGTGACAGAAATTAATTTAAAATTAATTCCCATTGTTAAAACTGAAAGCATGTTTTTAAGAAATAATAAATATCAAAAGATTGACAATTGTTTATGTCAAGTTTAAATGTGAAATTACATAAAATAACCTAAATTATATTAAATTATAAAAATATATTCTAATGATACTTTAAGACCACTCAAATTTATAATTTAACACTATAAATCATTTCGATTAAAAAAATTGTTTTTAATTAAAATTTAGTATTTTTTTCACTATTCATCAAAATATGAAAGTTATCAGAAAAGTACCAAAAATTTATACAAACTAAATTTTTATGTCCCAATTATAAATAAGAATTTAATTTCATTAAATTGAATATATAAAAGTGTCAAATATTTGTTTTAAAAAGGGTTCGCCATTAAAAGGCGGTAGAATTGCATTTTTTTGAAAAATACCTCTTTTATCTTAAAAATTGAATTTTTCTTATATTATGTCTACGAAACACAAAATATGAATGTTAAAATTATATAAGATATATAAAATTTAAAATGTGATTAATACTATTCATAACCTCTTTTTTGAACGACTAGTTTGGTAAGTCGTGGTGCACTCAAACTCAGTGTTGCATGTAGCACAAGTTATTGAAATACTTTGAAGAGATAACATACTATAAAATCTTGAGGTGTTACATTCTAACCTCCTTCAATAAATTATGTTCTCTCAATTTGATTTTTTTTAAAATAAAAGGTTAAAATAGAAAAATACCTTGCTGGAAAACCTACATCAGAAATTGGGTTAATAAAATTTAGTCTTAATAAGAGGGAAAGGGAAATGAAAAAGTCATCACCAAATTATGATATTGATTAAGAGAACATTGGTGGAAATTATAGACACATAATTGGAGGACAAATGTAAATATTTATAGGGAGTGATTAAGGTCATCAATCACAAACAAGTGTAAAATTGAGGGCCTCAAAACCATCAATCTATGTTGATTTAAAATATCATCGGTTCAACAAACCAAAAGGTATTAGGATAACAAATTTTTGATTTTATGATACCTTCCCTAAAGGTTAAGAATTAATTTACTCATAGAATAAGAGAGAAAAAATATACTTGACAAGTAGAGTTCCATCCTTTAACTAATTTCTACCACAAACTCATCTTTCACTCTAAAAGATAATAGAACTTAAAAATATTCTATTTATCCTAATTGTACAGGGTTCTAAAAAAATTAATTTATAATTCATCTATCAGACCTTATAAAAAAATATGCATTATACAATCCAGGACATCATGTGGGTTAGTGGTAGGTGATGCACCCTTGTCACCCTTCGGTTGTGGGTTCATGTCTCACGACCTTACCGGATGCGACAGGTTGTCGCCCGACCTCCGGGTTGTCCTTTTTATAACAATAAAAAAAACAATATTAAGAAGTTTTTTTTAACATTAAACAATAATATACAATGTTTAACTTAATTCATTCCAACCTTTAGACTTATCCAAAATACTTCTATCCAAACTCACAGTCAAAAATTTATAAGGAAGGTAAACACAATGAAGATCCTTTTTTCCATGTAATAACACGCGAATACCTTCATCATGTATTCTTTTAAAACACAGTAACACCCTGAATTACCATAAAACCTTATTAATTACATTCATGCTCCCTTATTCCTTATAGAATACTTGATATAATTCTTATATAAAAAAATGTTGTAAACTTCAACAATGATAGAATATACAAATCATTAATCAGTTTCAAGGTAGTCAAGAATATCCAATATAATTTATCCAAATAAATCATATATTATTCCAAAATAACTACCTCAGTATCAAAACAATATTATGGTTTATCTTTCTCTCAACCATATATTTTCCAAAAAAAATTAACCCCCTATTGAGTCACTTTTCTTGGTTCCTCACAATCTCAAGTCCTTAATGAAATAGTAATACAGTACAATCCTTATATACTCTATAATTCTTATAACATGTACATCATTAATACAATAATCAAATGACACAATACTTTAATAACAACATAATAAATCTAATCATTCCTCTTCATCTTCAGTATTATCATAACTTGATTATTATTCAATAGCAGCATTTGGTGTATACTCTGATGATTTGGACATTGATTTTCATAGTGTCCCAACTCCTTGAAGATGAAGCATTGTACATTTGAAACTTTTTTTATCCTTGTAATCACGTACTTTGTGTCCTTTCTCTCCACACTTATAATAAACTTTAATTCCCTTCAAGCATTTACCAAGGTGATTCTTTCCACAGTTATCACATATGGGAAAATCCTTCTTTCCCCTCTTACCTTTATCCATCTTTTACTATACCATCCTTTTCTTCTCTTTCTTCCCTTCAAATACATAGGACTTAGATAATTATTCACTTATCTTATTAACACATGATACTATTTCTTCATGTGATGAGAATACACGGGAGACTATTTCCATTCTAAATGATGGCTCAAGACTATGAAAGATATGATCATTCTTACCCTTTGGATCATGCATATTGTTGGATTTCTCATTCCTTATACTGGGCACCATTTCTAAATGACGACACACATTAGGTTAGATCATATCATACTGTATAATCCAAAAACTAGAAAAATTATCAACATTAATTGATTATTTTCACACATCTAGTCTCATAATCATAAAAATGGTCTCTTTACTGGAATATTTACTAATATATCCTTCATAATGGTTTGTAAATAAATTGTGAATTATCCTAAGCATACCCCCTGGGAGTGTCATAACCAAGAGTGCAGCAAGGCCTATTGTCGTGTACCAGGATACCCCAGGTCAAGCCTGAAACTCCTTGTCAGAGTTTTCACTCCTAGGTACATCTGTGCCAGAGCCTCCTCTACCTACTCATATCTATACATGGATGTATTGCTTTTAAAACCCACATAATATCTAAATTACCAATTTTTTTGAATGTTATTATATACTAATACTCAAAGCCTATCTTAGGGTAATGTTCTCTAATCAGAGTTTTTCTAAATCTAGTTTTCAAGGTTATTTCTAAACTTACTCTGATACCAACTGTAACACTCCAACCCCAGTTACCTAGATTTGGTGAATTATTACATAACATTGGCATGATATAAGGAATCAAGTCCCAAAAGACCTATTAGTTTAGCTGTCTTGGAAAATAGATTATATATATGAATGTTACATTACTCATTAGAAAATAAAACACAACATAAATGATCCTTTAAGAACACCATTAATACCGTATCTTAACCCTGCTTATCAATCATAAAACACTTCTTATAATCCTAGGAAAATAAAACATAAGAAAGGGGTGAGATCAAACGCTCAGTAAGGATAACAATATAGCTGAAACTTTTACAAATAAACATAAAAATTTAAGGCAATGTATAAAACTAAAACAAAAGCCTTTTAAACTTAAACTTCAGTATAATATGGCAAAGATAAATCAAATAATTCTATTTACTTATTCACATGGACATTCTACTAGTCGAATAATCACATGTAATATCAATAGATAATTTCATAATGATGGAATGCATAATGCCAGACTTCATAACCACATAGTCAAGGCCTTGTTCCAAGACTACAAATAAGATTTTGTCAAGGACTTGTTCCAAGACACTAGTTTTTCTCATGAGACATACCGATTCATTGAGGAGTTATAACGGGCTCCACCAGTCACTTACTAATTCCAATACATTCCTCATATGAAAATGTTTAAACATAACATAAACCTTTGTATTAAAACTGGCATACGAAATGTCAATACTTTATCCATAAACCATGAATGGTATAAAAATAACACATCCACAATCAAAAATATCACACAATCTTCAATACAATATGTAAGATTTGTATCATAATAAATCAACTTCAAACAATTTTAAAATCCATCAAAGGATGTTGACATAGATGAAAATGATTTGTAAAACTCTTTGAGAGAAAAATCCCTTTTTCATGAAAACATTTAAAAGTCACATAATTTAGAAAGGAATAAATTTAAAGAAATTTTTGAATCAAAGTGTCCCATACCACTTTGAAACCTTTGAATGGAATTAACATTTTAAAAATATTCATGTTCATATAAATAAATCCTTAAAAAACCATTTTGAAAACATGTAAATTAATGAGAATGATTTAGAAGAATAAATATTTAAAACATTTAAAATGATGTTTTAATAAAAATCAACTTAAAAATAATCCCTTTGATTTTTTATGAAATATGTACATGGATAATAAATATGTCCCAGTAGATACTTACGTACAAACAACCTTGAATAATAAATAGATTGTGAAATTAACCCTTACCTTGTACTTTCATTTGGTGGAGGGTACATTTAACCTCCTATATAATGATCAAGTATGTTATTAAATTATACCAGAACCATCATATTTATTATATCAGATATTATTCATTTATGACTTTATACTACCCATTTAATAATGATTTCCATGTTAAATTAACATTTCGGGTAATAATCACTTTCTTTATCGTATGTGTTTTAACTTGTTATTCTTGATCGTATCATTTAGATCACGATTTAAATACTTCCAGAATATAAAACTTGATTTATATATCATATATATTTAGAATATAAATATTTAAAATATATAGATATATGAAATGGAAGGCACCGTTTATGGCGATAATAGGCCATACGTACGCATAAACGATGTTTCCGTTTTCATATTGTATCGAACGAAAGTAAGTGAATAAGATATATGTAAGTATATATATATATATAGTATCATTATTATTTCATATATTACATACTTATTAATAATATATATTTTTATAATCATCGTTGAATGGTGAACGTGGAAATGAATCTCATCGCGTCGTGGAGACGGTAATCCGTACGTACGCACGAGCGACAATATCATTATATTGATGGTGAAATCATATGTAATTGGATGATATATCATATATATAGAATAATTAACATGTTATATTTATTATTTAAATTATTTATACTCATTATTATACCCATCCGAAAAATTAAGTGTTTGAATAACAAATTACACCACGACGTGGAGACGATAAGCCGTACGTACGCACGTATGGTGACTTTGTCATTTATAGGATGGATAGAATAATGAATATGGTTGTACCATAATTATAGTAACATAACAGTATTTATGAGGTATTGAAGTTATTATTTTGTTATGGAAACAACAAAGAAAGAGGAACTGGAAGAAGAAAAGAACTTTAAAGTGGGTGGTGAAATTATTACCTATTCTCCGGGTGTTTCCTTTTGAGTTGATAAAAAGGGCTCCTTAGGTTGGATTTATGATCAAAGTAAGGAATCTAGGTTGATGTGAGGGAAGTTGGGAGGATATTTGGGCAGGGTTTGGCTGAGATAAATGGATTTGGAGGTGTGATTTTGAGAGAAGGGGAAGTTCCCTTTTATAAGAGGGGTGAGAGTCACTTTAGAAAAAGATTAAAATATTAATTTATTATAAAATAATTTTTGATTTATAATAGCTCAAAATAAATTTATTTCGAGACTTAGGTGGTTATGGGTCTAAATATTCTCAATAAATAGGTTTTAGACAAGTTTAGGTTACTATTTTAACCTTATCTTTTGGATTTAACTCTTAGTTAAATAGTTTAAGTTTTACCGCGTCTTCTTGTATTCTTACACTATATGGTTAATAAACTTACACTAAACTTCCAAGAGAATTTAAATTGGTTCATTAATGAAATATATAATATTATTTAATACCTTTGGTAGAACCTTATATTTTTAGGAATATTATATCAACCAATAATATTGTATTTGTTTTAAAAATTAATTTAGGTCAATTTTGACACTATTTGGTATTTGGTTTTTTGTGAAAGTCAAAAAAACTTTATAACTTAGAAAAAAATACATTAAATCAATCCTAACATGTCATATTCACCTATAAAATTCGTGTATGGAATCAAAATTTTCAAATTATATTTATTTTAATATTTACAATACCATTTATTTGATTGTTTCATTAATAAGGTAATTACTGCATTATCATTGTGTCATAATTGAATTTAATTGTTTAATGTATAAAAATTATAAATAAAATATTATTATGTATAAATTTTTTTTCTTTATAATGAGTATTTATAGTCTAAAAGATAACTTATATTAACCCATGTAAAATTTTTTTTACTAAAAGATATACGTTTATGTCATTTTTGTCATTACTTTAAATTAATTAATATAAAGTGTCAATATCACTCTCAAGTGGATCCATGGGGTCCCAAAATCGACCCAAGGATTCCCATGGTTGGACATGTATCAACCAATAGGAATATGACACATGTTAGGGTAATTTATTATTATTATAATATTATTTTTTTACCCTAATTTACCGGATTTACCCTTTAACCATGGTAAATAAAATATTTACTGAAGTAAATATTCATAATGTCTAAAAATAAAAGTTAACTATTTACAAAATTTGTACCTAATGATTTCAAATATGGAATCAATTTTTCCAAATTCAAAACACAGAAGTGGAAGAAATTAATTTAAAATTAATTCCTATTTTTAAAACAGAAAGCATGTTTTTAAGAAATAATAACTATCAAAAGATTGACACTTGTTTATGTCTAGTTTAAATGTGAAATTACATCCAATGACCTAAATTATATTAAATTATAAAAATATAGTCTAATTATACTTTAAAACCACTCAAATTTATAATTTAACACTATAAATTATTTCGATTAAAAAAGTTATTTTTAATTAAAATTTAGTATTTTTTCACTATTCACAAAAATATGAAAGTTATCATAAAAGTACCAAAAATTTATTGTATTACCCCTGGTTTGAGGTATGTATCCTTTTTATGCCTTTTTATGGGTTTAAAGTGCATGAGATGAGTTGGGAAGAGGTTGAGAGAGTTTGGAATGGTTTTGGATGAGTTTGGAGGCTTTTCTATGGGTGCACAGTTTGAGCACGGTTAGGGGAAACCGTGCGGGTTCTCCAGGAAACCTTATGGGGGGGGGGGGGGGCAGTAGGCTTCACAAGTCTTGCGCATGGTTTTCCAAAATGTGCGAGGAAACCGTGCGTACCCTTGCTCTCGAGGCAGTAGCGTGCACATGGTTAGCACACGGTTTTCCAAACCGTGCGGACTAACCGTGCGACCACTTAAAATAGGGTTTTAAAACCCAAGTTCACTCGGGATTGCCTCATTCCTCTCCAAATACTCTCCCACTAGAGCCTCACTCGATATTTTTGGTTCTCTAGGGTTGGAGGGGCTCTCCCACTCATTTTGGAAGCGATTCATAGGGGTTTCAAGGTGGTTTGAAGGTGGTTTCTCCCAGGTAAGTCTCTCATCTTGGTTTCCTTGTGTTTTCCTCTAGATCTACATCCCTCTCTTTCTTTGTTTTCTATATCTACACTTGTTTTTTGTAGATCTAGGGTTGTGGTTTCCTTGGATGTTAATATTAAGGCTTGTGGATTTTAGGGAAAGGGATCTAGAGAGGTTTCGGTGGTGCGTTCACCGGATTTGAGGTGCGATTGTTCGTGGGTCGATTTCTTAGGAACCCTAAAGGTAGGTGGAATCTCTCTCAACTCCACTTGGTTAGAACTAGTGGTTCTTTGTTTACAATTAATTTGTTTTTCTGAAAAATTAATTGTGTTTTGTTGTGCGAAATTGGTTGGAAATCACTTGGGTGATGTTTTGGGGATTTTTTTGGGGAAAAAGGGGTTTTTATGGTGAAAGGATATTATTATGGATTTTAAAATCGAGATTTTAAAATGGGTTGTTGAGACTGATTTGGGAAAATGGTTGATGAAAAATGGTTTTCAATAAATATGTTGTTTTTATTGAAATGTGGTTTGGTATGGAAAATGGTTTTCAATAAATGGATGATTTATTGAAGTGGATTGGTATACGATGGAATTGGTTGATTACATTTTGTTGTGATATTGGTGGGTTATATGCTTGGTTGTTATTGATTGGAATGTTGTGTGTAAGTGGCGAGAAGTACCACTATAAAAAGGGGATGGATAGTGGACGGAAGGGCCACCATCAAAGGATAAGTGGATGGGAAGAGCAACTAGTTGTGAATGGGTGAACGGGTTGGACGGAAGCTCCACTATTTGGTTTTGGTCGGGAAGTACCACTAGGTGTGAATGGTTGAATGGGTTGGACGGAAGCTCCACCGTTTGGTTGTTTTGGTCGTTTGTTGTGCATTGCTTTGCAAGTTGAAAATTGTCGTGCTAGTGTGTGAATGATGAAATGGATTGTGGCACGTTTGGTTGGCTTTCCCTTGGTTGCTTGGTTTGGGTGTGATGGTTTGGTAAGGGCATGTTTGGCTTATAGAAATGGTTGTACTTGTGATTATTTTATATAAATTTTTTTATATAAATTTGATAACAGTTTTATCCTAGTGGCGTGTGTAGGGAAGTCATTTGGGGAAATCCTACTGAGTTTTAGTACTCACACCCTTCTTTGGCACATTGGTGTCTTTGTAGATGTTGTGTACCGTGACGTGGGCAAAGGTAAGGCATAACCCTCCTTTAGTGGTGCATTGTGATGTCTTGGTGGAGCTTGGAGCTTGGAGATTGGTGTAGAGCTGTGGTGGCATCATGACACATGGTGCTTATTGTTTGGTCTTCCACATAGTACTCTGATATGGTGTTGTTGTTTTGGTTTTGGGTTGTATGGTGGAACAACTTGGTTGCCTTTTGGGAATTCATGCTGGAATGTTTTATTGACATGCATCATATAGTGGTTGTTAATGGATGGTTTGATTGGTTTTGTCTTAAGGGAAAATCATTCCCCAATTTGATCTTGAAGCCCTCGGCATTTATTGCCAGCATTTGGCATCTTGGGAACGTCTCTTAAGGCCAAGTAGCCCTCACCGCCTCCTCAAGACAATGAGGTAGGGGTGGGGTGTTACAAATGGCATCAGCTTGTTCGATCCTTTGGAATTGATTCTCAGATTTAGAGTTGACATTCGTGGTGGTATATTCCTTGAGTCGGGATGGTAGCAAGGCGTAGGCTTGTCAGAACTTGGAATGTATAGCATAAAAGGATGTAGCTAACCCTTTTATGCTGAAATTCAAGTTACCAAGGAGTTGGGTACATAAGTGTTTTGGAGACACTTATAGGAATTGGAAATCTCATTGTCGTGGGTGTATCCAATGAGATGTGCATGGCATATATGGTAGAAATGAATTCCCTCTAGGATGCATATTTCATTAGGGTATAATGATTTATGGGATGAATTGAGAAATGGTTTTGCAAAAGTGTGAAATTGTAATGTGAATAAATTGGTATTTTGAAAATGGTTTGGTTTTAAAAATGGTGAAACATGGAAAATGTGAACTTGTGGAAAGCCTTGTGCGATAGTGTTGTGTAATGTGATTTGAAATGGGATTTCCTGATGTCTAAGGAAGTGAGACTCATGGTTGTTTGTTTTATGTTTATAGAAATGGCACCAGGTAGGTGTCATAGAGACCAACCAGAGGAGGCTTCTAAGAATGTGGTAGCACCTGAGCCTCAGGTGAACCAGTAGCTAGTGCAAAGCATAGTGCAAGCTTTCCAAGACGTGGAAAGTGGAAATAAAATGGATGAACCAAGGAATGTGGATCATGCGGTTCAGTTTCAAAAGAATAATCCACCCATCTTCAGGGGTGATTCAGAACCGGAGAGGGAAGAAGCATGGTTGAATAGAATGAACAAGATCTTTGAGTTCTTGGGAACAACGGTAGAGTTAAAAGTGAAGTTGGCCATGTATATGTTGGAAGATATTTCCCTTCAGTGGTGGGAGTTGGTAGTCCAAGCGGGGATGGACCAGGGTGTGACATGGGAAGGCTTTGAGGAATTGTTTAATAAACAATTCTACCCACATACGTTCAGAATTCAGCACATGATTGATTTCTTCAGTTTGAAGCAAGAGCTTATGTCGGTGGCATAGTATGCATCTAAGTTTATTAACTTAGTGAGTTTTGCACCTAAGGTTGCGGGTAACACGTTGTTGAAAGCTCATATCTTAAAATCTGGTTTGAGGCAGGACATCTATTCAAAGATAGCAGTACTGTGTATAGATGATTACACAAAGATGGTAAATAGAGCCTTGGTGGTTGAGCGGGATCTGTTGGGAGCTCCGGGTGGAGGAAGCATGGTGGTACCCTTGGGGAATAGTGGGAACTCTAACACTGGGTTCAAGCGGAGGAGGGACACTTATTCCCAGGGTGGGAGTATGGCACATAATCCGACAGCAGGATTAGTGAATCTTCCTCCAAATCCCTAGAGAAAAACCAAGATGTTTTCAGTGTGGTTCAACGATCCACATCAAGCGAGATTGTACGACACAACCTTGAGCATGTCATAATTGTAAGAAGATGGGGAATCTACAACGTTACTATCGGAATGCTCCGAGGTCAGGTGCATGTGATACTTCTCAGGGATCACAGACGTCGTATGCTTTGACGGGACGGGGACAGCAGCATACCCCTCAGCAGTAGAATAAAGTGGGTCATGGTGATTCTTGGAATACCACGATGCCTCAGCAGGGCAATAAAGAGCAGAACGTAGCAAGAAAACATGTGTTTGGAGCTGAGTAGGTTGTGGTGGATGATCAGTCAGGACCATCCACGGTGTGAGGTACTATTCTTTTAAATTCTACCTTGATGCAAGTGTTGTTTGATACGGGTGATTCACACTCTTTTATTGCTGCACGTGTGGTTGATTTGCTGGGTTTAAGGGTAGAAATAATGCCCTCGATTTTAAAACTTCAAACTCCTCTAGGTCGAATAGAGTATCAAGCCTTCTTCTGTAGAGCATGTTGTATCATTGTGGGCGAGGTTGAGCTAATGTGGAATTTCTCAGTGCTTGAGATGGATGGGTATGATGTAATCCTAGGAATGGATTGGTTGGCGGATTTTAAGGCTCACATTGACTGTGATGCGCGAACAGTGGATTTTACGACACATGATGGTCTTAGACATCTCTTTAGAGGAGAGAGGCATGAAAGGAAAGGTGAAACGAGTTTTTTTGGCACCAACAGTGGGCACTTTATCGTATCGGTTAGCAGTATTGTTGCTGGAATCGGTAATGGGTGTTGAGAGGAGTGTTCTTCTGGCTGTGGTGGATCAGTTCATGGATTTTTTTCCTAAGGAATTATCTAGGTTACCTCCCATAAGAGAAGTGGAGTTTACAATTGATCTCCTTCTGGGGACCAGTCCTATCTCACTTCCATCTTATCGAATGGCCCCTACTGAATTGAGGGAATTGAAAGTCCAGTTGTAAGAGTTATAAAATAAAGGGTTTATCCGGCCTAGCACGTCCCCGTGGGCAGCGCCAGTGTTGTTTGTAAAAAAGGCGGATGGAACTTTAAGGCTATGTGTTGATTATCGCAGACTTAACCAAGTTATGATAAAGAATAGATATCCACTTCCACAAATCGATGATTTGTTATACCAGTTGAGGAGAGCCCAGTGGTTCTCCAAGATTGACCTGAGGTCAGGATATCATCAATTGCGGGTGAGAAAGGAAGATATTCCTAAAACAGCTTTCAGAAGTAGATATGGCCATTATGAATATGTGGTTATGCCCTTTGGTCTAACGAATGCACCAGAAGTGTTTATGGAATTGATGAATCAGATATTTTAGAGATATCTGGATTCATTTGTGGTGGTGTTTGTAGATGATATTCTGGTGTATTCAAAGACAAGGGTGGAGCATGAGCAGCACTTGGATACAGTGCTAGGGATCTTGAGGGATCATCAGTTGTATGCCAAATTTTCAAAGTGTGACTTTTGGATACATGAAGTTCGTTTTCTTAGCCATGTGATTTCTAAAAGGGGTGTTTCAGTGGATCCGGAAAAGATAGAGGTTGTTATCTCGTGGAAACCACCAAAGAATGTGTTTGAGATACAAAGTTTCCTTATTCTAGCTGGGTATTATCAGCATTTTGTTCATGATTTTTCATGTTTGGCTTCTCCAATGATAGCTTTGAAAAGAAATAATGTTCCATTCTAGTGGAATGAACAGTGTCAGCAGTGTTTTGAAGAGCTAAAGGGTTGTCCTACATCAGCACCAATCTTGGTTTTTCCAGAACCAGGAAAAGGGTACATGGTGTATTGCGATGCATCGGGAACAGGGTTGGGGTGTGTTATCATGAAAGGGAATCATGTGGTTGCATATGGATCATGGAAGTTGAGGGTTCATGAGAATAACTACCCAACTCATGATTTGGAGTTGGCAGCAGTGGTCCATTCCTTGAAAGTGTGGCATCATTATCTCTTCAGTGAGAAATTCACAGTATATACAGATCATAAGATCTTGAAGCATATTTTCTCACAAATGGATTTGAATTTGAAGCAAAGGAGATGGATGTAATATCTCTAGATGTTTGATTTTGAATTGATGTACACACCAGGTAAGAGAAATTCGGCGGTGGATGCATTAAGCAGAAAATCATATGCTCAAATGGTGAAACGGGCATCAGACTAGTGGCAGTTGATGTCGGTTATAGCCGATATACGGTTGGAATGTGAGGACCAGGGTGATAGAGCGGCCTTCTTTCCAGTTTCATTGATTCTTGACTTGGTTGACCTATCTAGAGAGGCACAAATATCTGATTCTGAGTGTGTGACCATGGGGTCGAGACTCAATGGTGGGGAGACCATTGAGGGTTGCCAACTGAATGGAGATTCAGTTTTGTGTTTTCAGAATTGGATGGTTGTACCAGTTGCTTGTTAGGAGGATCTTCTCGGGGCGTATCATCATTTCAGGTGGGCTGTTCATCTTGGAATTTAGAAAATGTATAAATCATTAAAATAGAAATTCTAGTGGACTGGTATGAAAGGAAGAGTGGCTGAGTTTGTTTTGAGATGCTTTACTTGTTAGCAGGTCAAGGCAGAACATCAGAGGCCAGCAGGAATGTTGCAGTCTTTACCAATACATGTTTGGAATTAGGAGCAAATAGTAATGGATTTTGTTACATGTCTCCCAAGAACAATTAGAAAGCATGATTCCATTTGGGTGATAGTGGATCGGCTAACGAAGTCGGCCCATTTCATCCCGATTCGTGAATCTCATACGGTGGAGGATCTGTCCAAAATCTATATCCGAGAGGTGGTAAAGAGGCATGGTGTTCCAGTTTCAATCGTATCCGATAGAGATCCAAGGTTTATATCTCGTTTCTGAAAATCCTTACAGCAATCCCTTGGAACTAAGTTGACCATGAGTACGACGTATCACCCTCAGATGGATGGTCAATCTAAGAGGACGATACAAACTCCGGAGGATATGTTGCGGGCTTGTGTCATGGATTTTGGTGGCTCGTGGGAGGAGCACTTGTCATTGGTTGTGTTTTTGTACAATAACATTTATCAGGCATCCATACATATGGATTTTTTTGAAGCATTGTATGGGAGTCCGTATCGTTCTCGACTTTGTTGGGTGGAAATTGGCAATTCCTCGATGGTTGGACTTAGCCTTGTCCATGAGACTATGGATAAGATCAAGTTGATCAGGAAGAGAATGGAGATGGATTAGAGTCATCAAAAATCATATGTGGATCATCGTCAATGATTGTTGTCATTCGAGTTGAGTGATCATGTTTTCTTAAGGATCTCTCCTAGGTTGGGACATCGTCGGTTTGGAAAGCAGGGAAAGTTATCTCCGAGGTATATTGGACCTTTTGAGATTCTTGAGCGGGTTGGTGAGGTGGCTTATCATTTGGATTTTCCACCTAGGTTTATTGTGGTGCACAATGTGTTTCATGTGTCATAGTTGAAAAAGTATCAGCCGGATCGTGACCATGTGATTCGATGGGATCATGTTGAACTAGAACCAGATGCTTCTTTGGTGCATGTTCTAGTGTGGGTTGTGGATAGGCAAGAAAAAGTCTTGCATGGTAAAAGCGTCAGTTTAGTTCATGTTTTGTGGCAACATGGTCAGATTCAAGAGGATACTTGGGAGCGGGATAAGGAGATGGTCAAGCAATGGCCCAAGCTCTTTCAGCAAAGGGTGGGTTCACTTCTTTCTGAGGATGGAAAGTCCAATGGTGGGGAGAATGTAGTACCCACGGTTTGAGGTATGTAGACTTTTTATGCCTTTTATGGGTTTAAAGTGAATGGGATGAGTTGGGAATAGTTTGGGAGAGTTTTTAATGGTTTTGGAAGAGTTTGGAGGCTTTTCTATGGGTGCAAGGTTTGAGCACGGTTAGGGAAAACTGTGCGGGTTCTCCAGGAAACCGTGCAGGGGGAGGTAGTAGGCTTCGCACGGACTAAAACGGTTTGCCAAACCATGCGAGGAAACCATGCAGACCCTTGATCTTGAGGTAGTAGCGTGTGCATGGTTAACACACAGTTTTCCAAACCATGCAGACTAACCGTGTGGCTACTTAAAACAGGGTTTTAAAACCCGAGTTCACTCGGGATTTCCTCATTCCTCTCCAAATCCTCTCCCACTCGAGCCTCACTCAGGATTTTCAGTTCTCAAGGGTTGGAGGGGCTCTCCCACTCATTTTGGAAGCTATTCAAATGGTTTCAAGGTGTTTTGAATGTGGTTTCTCCCTGGTAAGTCTCTCCTCTTGGTTTCCTTGTGTTTTCCTCTAGATCTACATCCCTCTATTTCTTGGTTTTCTAGATCAACACTTGTTTTGTGTAGATATAGGGTTGTGGTTTTCTTGGATGTTAATATTAAGGCTTGTGGATGTTAGGGAAAGGGATCTAGAGAGGTTTCAGTGGTGCGTTCTCTGGATTTGAGGCGCGGTTGTTCGTGGGTCGATTTCTCGATAACCCTAAAGGTAGGTGGATTCTCTCTCAACTCCACTTGGTTAGAAATAGTGGTTCTTTATTTACAATTAATTTATTGTGCTGAAAAATTAATTGTGTTTTTTTGTGTGAAATTGGTTGGAAATCCCTTGGGTGATGTTTTGGGTTTTTTTGGGGAAAAGGGGTTTTATGGTGAAAGGCTATTGTTATGGATTTTAAAATGGAGATTTTAAAATGGCTTGTTGAGATTGATTTGGGAAAATGGTTGATGAAAAATGGTTTTCAATAAATGGATGATTTATTTAAGTGGATTGGTATGCGATGGAATTGGTTGATTGAATGTTGTTGTGACATTGGTGGGTTATATGCTTGGTTGTGATTGATTGGAATGTTGTGTGGAAGTGGCGAGAAGTACCACTATAAAAAGGGGATGGATAGTGGACGAAAGGGACACCATAAAAGGATAAGTGGATGGGAAGAGCCACTAGTTGTGAATGGGTGAATGGGTTGGATGGAATCTCCACCGTTTGGTTGTGGTCGGGAAGTACCACTAGGTGTGAATGGTTGAACGAGTTGGACAGAAGCTCCACCATTTGGTTGTTTTGGTTGTTTGTTGTGCATTGCTTTGCAAGTTGGAAATTATTGTGCTAGTGTGTGAATGATGAAATGGCTTGTGGCACGTTTGGTTGGCATTCCCTTGGTTGCTTGGTTTGGGTGTGATGGCTTGGTAAGGGCATGTTTGGCTTATGGAAATGGTTGTACTTGTGATTATTTTATAGAAATTGTTTTATATAAATGTACTAATGGTTTTATCCTATTGGCGTGTGTAGGGAAGTCATTTGGGTAAATCCTACTGAGTTTTAGTACTCACCCCCTACTTTGGCATGTTGGTGTCTTTGCAGATGTTGTGTACCGTGATGTGGGAAAAGTTAAGGCATCACCCTCCTTTAGTGGTGCAATGTGATGTCTTGGTGGAGCTTGGAGCTTGGAGCTTGGTGTAGAGCTATGGTGGCATCATGGCACGTGGTGCTTGTTGTTTGGTCTTCCTCATAGTACTCTGATATGGTGTTGTTGTTTTGGTTTTGGGCTATATGGTGGAACAACTTGGTTGTCTTTTGGGAATTCATGTTGGAATGTTTTATTGACATGCATCATATAGTGGTTGTTAATGTATGGTTTGGTTAGTTTTGTCTTAAGGGCAAATCTTTCCCTAATTTTATCTTGAAGCCCTCGACATTTATTACCAGCCTTTGGCGTCTTGGGAACGTTGCTTAAGGCCAAGTATCCCTCACCGCCTCCTCAAGCCAATGTGGTAGGGGCAGGGTGTTACATTTATCCAAACTAAATTTTTATGTCCCGCTTCTAAATAAGAATTTAATTTCATTAAATTGAATATATAAAAGTGTAAAATATTTGTTTTAAAAAGGGTTCACCATTAAAAGGTGGTAAAATTGCATTTTTTGAAAAATACCTCTTTTATCTTAAAAATTGAATTTTTCTTATATTATGTCTAAGATACACAAAAGACGAATGTTAAAATTATATAGGATATATAAAATTTTAAATGTGGATAATACTATTCATAACCTCTTTTTTGAACGGCTAGTTTGGTAAGTCGTGGTGCGCTCGAACTCGGTGTTGCGTGTAGCGCAAGTTATTGAAATACTTTGAAGAGATAACATACAATAAAATCTAGGGGTGTTACAATGAATGTGTTCAAGGATACAATGTTGTTATTGTTTTTCATTTTATAACGTAATGTAAAACTTATGTATGTATCTAGTACTTCCAAGGCTATTAAACTGATCAGTCTTTTGGGATTTGATCCCTTGTGATCATGCCAATGATATGTAATAATGCACCGACTCTGGGAAACTGGGGTTGATGAATTATAGTTTGTATCAGAGGAATTTTAGTACAAACTTTGGAAGCTAGATTTAGAAAAACTATGATTAGGGAACATTACCCTATGATAGACTTTGAGGATCAATATAGAAGAACTTTCTAGAATTTTGGTAATGTAGAAATTTTGTGTATTTTAAAAGCAATACATCCCTATCTGGATATGAGCAGGTAGAGGCAGATCTGACACAGATGTAACTAGGAGTGAAAACTCTGACAAGGAGTTTCGGGCTTGACCCTGGATATCCTGGTACACAACAACAGGCCTTACTTCACTCTTGGTTACGACACTCCCAAGGGATATGCTTAGGATAATTCACATTTTATTTACAAACCATTATGATGGATTTATGACTATATACCTCCTCGAAGAATACTTTTTTATGATTATGGATTATATCAATAAACTATTCGATTTATGTTAAGTGTTTTACAAGTTTAGAGTTATGTATTGCAATTCATAAACTAATCTAGTGTATTACATTGTTTAGAAATTGCGCCTAGTGGAAGGAATAAAAACTGTATCAATGCACATAATCCATGTAGGGATTTCCCTCCTACTCAAGATAATTATAGCGGAGTTGGTGATGCAACTGGTGCTAATAAGCTTATCACCATACTGATACAACTCACTCAGGTTATGAATAATAACCTTACCCGTATGGAGCACCCTGATCCACAACACATAGGATCAATGTTAGACCACTTCATGAGACGACAACCACCAACATTAAATGAGAGTATAAATCTATTTGTAGCTGAGCAATAGATAAGTTCCTTAGAGAAAATATTTCATGCTTTGGGGAGTAATGAAAGGAAAAAAGTTGTCATGACGGTTTATCACCTCATGGGAGATGCAGATCAATGGTGGTCATTAATTCAAAACAAAAAGGAGGATGAAGAAGTATCAAATATATAATGGAGGGTGTTTAAAGATATTTTCTTAGAAAAGTACTTTCCTCATGACCATCGAGTGGATATGGAAAGGTAATTTCCGAGTCTGAGGTAAAAGGTGGATGAGAATGTCGCAAAGTATGAGCCTAACTTTACAAGGTTAGCAAGGCATGCAGTAGATTATATACATAACCCAAAGAGTAAGATTGATTGATTATTTGATGGGTTAAAACCATTTCTCCGTCAAGCATTAGTCTCACAATCCTCCTCATTGTACGAAGATATTGTCTCATTTGATATCACAACAGAAAATGAATTCTCTAAGTCTTATGACTTTAAAGCAAAGAAAGAGAACAAGAGATCTACTGAACACTATGAAAATGGAAATAAGGGAAAGAAGGGAAAAGTTTAATATCCATCCTACAGTAAATGTTGGAAGAAACACCCCGGTACTTTCCTAAAGGGAATGAGAGTCTGTTACAAGTGTGGTGAAAAATGCCACCAAACTCGTGATTGCAAGGGAAAGAAAGAGGCTGTCAATGTTGGATGCTAAAATTGTAGAGAAATGTGGCATTATGCAAATGAATTTCCTAAGTACTAAGGAATATTACCTCAGAAAAGGCCAAGGGAGTAAGGCCAAGCTCATGCGATCACTACTGCTGAGGTTAAAGCTCCGAAAGATGTGGTGGCAGGTAATTTAATGGTTTCCTCAAGTTTAGCCAATGATTTATTTGATTCTAGATCATCACATTGTTTCATATATTCCCAGTTTTCTAAGAAAATTAGATATTTCCAATTTGATTTAACAAGGGAGTTGTCAGTCAAAACTCCTAAGGGAAGTATCATTACAACAAAGTTTTATGAAGCAGTTCCCATTAAGGCATATAAACATTATTTATCTGTTGATATCATTGTTATACCCATGATTTAATTTGATATAATCCTTGGTATGGATTGTCTTTCAGACCATGATGCAAAAATTTATTATAAGAAGAACGAGGTTATAAATTTCAATGATGATAAGGAGTACCTTATCTTTAGAAAAGAAACATCACCATCTAATTCTTATCTAGATCCACCCCAGTAGCTCTACTAAATTCAATTATTGGGGAGGAAGAGAGTGAAATAACTATGGGTGAGGAAAGAAATGTTCAAATAGAGGATGTACCTATTGTTCAAGAATATGTTGATGTGTTTTCAGAGGATTTACTTGGAAATCCTCCAGAACGAAAAATTGAGTTTTTCATTGATTTAATTCCTGGTTCAAGGCCCATATTGAATACCCCTTATAGAATGGCCACTGTGGAATTAGTGTAACTAAAGAAACAATTATAGGAATTTAGTAATAAGGGATTTATTCACCCAATTGTTTCTCCATGTGGAGACCATGTTCTTTTGGTTAATAAGAAATATGGATCTATTAGGTTGTGCATTGACTACAGGGAGATCAATGATATTACAATAAAGAACAAGTATCCCATACCTCACATTGATGATTTATTCGATCAAATTCACGGAGCTCAATATTTTTCAAAGATTGACCTTTGATCTGGATATCATCAGTTGTGTGTGAAGAAGGAAGATATTCTGAAGACAACATTTCATACTAGGTATGGGCATTACGAGTTTACAGTAATTCCTTTTAGACTGACTAATGAACCCTCTATCTTCATGAATATAATGAACATAGTTTTCAAGGAATATCTTGATGAATTTTTAGTGGTATTTATTGATTATATCTTGGTATACTCCAAAAGCTACGAAGATCATGAAAATCACTTACGCACTTTTATAAAGAATCTTAGAGGAAATAAATTATATGGGAAGTTCAGCAAGTGTGGATTTTGGATTCATGAGATTTCATTTATTGGCCATATTGTCTCTAATTATGGGATCTCTATTGATCCTTTAAAGACCAAGTCAATCCAAGAATGTCCAGCACTAACGAGTATAACTGAGTTACGCAGTTTTATTGGTTTAGCAGGTTATTATCAGTATTTATTCTAGAATTTTTCCCAATTGTCTAACCCATTAACCAAGATCACATGTAAAGGGGTTAAATTTGTTTGGACAAAAGAGTGTGAATAATTTTTTAAATAACTGAAGAGAATATTAGTCAATGCTCCTATATTGACTCTAACATCAGGGAATGATGGGTTTGTTATTTATAGTGATTCTTCAAAGAAAGGACCTGGTCATGTCCTTATGAAGAATGATAGAGTTATTGCCTATGCATCACAATAGCTAAATATTAATGAGAAAAACTATCCCACTCATGATCTTGAGTTAGAAGCTATAATCTTTGCTATGAAAATATGGAGACACTATCTCTATGGTAAAAAATGTGAGATTTATACTGATCATAAGAGTTTGAAGTATATTTTCTCACAAAAACAACTCAACATGAGGAAAAGATGATGGCTTAAACTACTCAAGGATTATGATTTCACTATACACTACCACCCGGGGAAGGCAAATAAGGTGGCATATTCTTTGAGTAGAAAGGATCATGGAGTTTTGAACAAGATGAGAGTTGAAAGGGATCCTATGTTCATGGATCTAGGAAAAATGGATATGGGAATAATCATGTAAGGTGAAACATAAATACCTTTTCAAATGGTTTCCAAACCATCTTTACTAGAAAGGATAAAGAGTTCTTAGAATGATGATGAGGAGTTTCAAAAGAAGATTAAAGATGTGAATGATGGGAGATTGAGTGACTCCTTATATGAATATGGAATTTTAAAATTTGGGAATAGAGTTTGTGTTCCCAATATACCTGATTTAAAAAGGAAATTGTTGGATGATTCTCATAGCTCTAATTTCTCTATACACACTGGTAGCACTAAGATTTACAAATATTTGATAGAACATTTTTGGTGAGACAACATGAAGATATAGATTACTGATTATGTGCCAAGATGTATGGTTTGTCAACAGGTGGAGGCTGGAAGACAACATCCTAGAGTAGTTATGAAACCTCTTCCCATACCTGAGTGGAAATGGGATGATATTATGATGAACTTTTTCATGGGACTACCAAATACTCCTACAAGGAATGATGCAATATGGGTCATTATTGATCGTCTTACCAAGTCAGCACATTTTCTTGCTATAAGAGAAGATTTACCACTTAAATGTTTATCAAGACTATATATTAATGAAGTTGTAATACTTCATGGTGTACCCCTATCGATTTTTTCCTATTGTGATCCCCATTTTAAATCAATATTCTAGAAAAGCCTTTAGAAGGCCCTGGATACTGAACTTCATTTGAGCACTGCCTACCACCCTCAAACTGATGGAAAATCAGAATGGACTATTCAAACCTTAGAATACATGTTGAGATCTTACTCACTTGACTTTCAAGGTATGTGGGATCAATATTTACCTCTGGTAGAATTTTCCTATAACAATATCTTTCATTCAAGTATTTAGATGGTGCCATATGAAGCGTTATGCGGAAAGAGATGCCGCATACCAACTTTTTGGGATGATGTTGGTGAAAAAAAACTCGTAGGACTAGAACTTGTTAAGGAAATAATAGAAAAGGTAGAGGTTATCCAAACCCACATCAAAGAAGCTCAAAGTAGGCAAAAGAGCTATGCTGATAACCGAAGGAAGGATTTGGAATTTCAAGTAGGCGATCATGTTTTCTTGAAGGTATCTCCATGGAAGGGTGTTCTATGATTCAGTAAGAGGGGTAAATTAAGTCCTAGGTACATCAGACCTTTCAAAATTCTAGAATGAATTGGAGTTGTAGCTTATCGTTTTGGCAATGCCGCCAAGTCTCTCCGAAGTTCATGATGTGTTTCACGTATCATTGTTAAGAAAATACATGCCTAACCCAACGCATGTACTCACCTATAAGGAAATAGAACTGGAACCTGAACTTTCTTATTACGAAGAGCCTATCAGAATTATTGATACCATAGAACAAGTGTTGAGAAACCGAACAACTCGTTTGGTAAAAGTTTTATGGAGAAATCATAAGATGGAAGATGCAACATGGGAACCCGAGGAACTTATGATGAAGAACCACCAGAATCTTTTTATGCAGTAATATTCTAGAAATTTTGAGGATGAAATTATTTAAAGGAGGGGATAATGTAACACCCCAAGCTTCCATGGTACATTTCTCTTTGAATAATGCAATAGCTTGCGTTGTACGCAACTTGGAGTTTTAGCACACCATGACAAATCAAAATAGCAGTTATGAATAGTACTACCCAATTTTTGAAATTTTATAAATTTTATTTTTCAAAATAGACTTCATTTTTGGATTCGGAATATCAAAATTAGATTTGGGTGATTTTTTGGTATTTTTCTGAAAATTTTCAAATTTTGATGAATAGTGAAAAACACTGCCTTATTGGTTAAAACCAACTTTTTATTTAAATAATTAGTTATTTTATTTAAATTTATATTAATTAAGAATATATACATAATACCTATAAATGGTTAATGCAATTCATTGGAGTCATTTTATAATAAAATTAGATATATAAAATTTTATTGAACTTTTTACCGTCTTTTACCCACCTTCTAGGAACATTAGCAAATTTACATAAAACGTAATTTTACAGCTTCTATGAACTGAATTTCAAAAATAATAGAGACACGATTGATATCAGTAATTAAAATGTGGTTCAATAAGATGAAAATAATTTTTTTGAATAGTAACTTTTGACTTTTATTTACCACGGTTAAAAGTAAATAGGGTAATTAAATGTAAAAATGATATTATTATTACCCTAAAACATGTCCTAATTCTATTGGATAAGTTTATTTCGAACAAAATAAACCTTAGGAATAAAATATGATCCTTTTGGTCTACTTAGATTATATTAGGACATTTATTATTATTTTATTTAAAGAAGAGTTAAAAGTGTTAAATTCAAAGTTTAATAACTAAAACATTTTTAATATAGGGTTACACATATGATAAATTAGACTATAAATATTAATTATAAAGATAAAAATATTTCCTATATAATGGTATTTTATTTATAATTTTTAGATATTAAATAATTAAATTTATTTATGACACAATGATGATGCAGTAATTACCTTATTAATGAAAGATTAAAATAATTGATATTATAAATATCCAAATAAATATAAATTGATACTTTTGATGAATTAAACTAATTTTATAGGTTATTATGAAATTTTAGGGTTGATTAGATAATTTTTTTTCGAAGTGATAAAGTTTTTATGACTTTCACAAAAACAAAATACCAAATAGTGTCAAACTTGACATAAATGAGTTCTTAAAACAAATACTATATTATTAATTGATAAAATATTCCTAAAAATATAAGGTTTAGAAAAAGGACTTAGATAGGGTTATATATATTAATAATTAACCACTTGGGGTTATTTCGTCTTTTTATAGTAATTTTATTAACCATTTATTATAATAATACAAGAATACATGGTAAAAGTTAAACTATTTAACTAAGAGTTAAATCTAAAAGATAAGGTTAATATGGTGACATAGACCTATCTAAAACCTATTGGTTTAGAGGTTTTCAACCCATAACAACCTTATCTTCTAAATAAATCATTTTGAGCCATTATAAACCGAATATGATTGTATAATAAAATAATATTTCAAGGTTTTCCTAAAGTGACCCTCACCTCTCTTATAAAAGGGTACTTTCCCTTCTCTTAATTTCACACCTACAAATCCAATTGTCTCAGAAAAACCCTGATAAAATATCCTCCCAAATACCCTCAATTATACCTATAGTAATTAATTTGATCATAAAGCCAACCTATGGATCCCTTTTGATCAACTCAAAAGGAAACACCCAAATAAGAGGTCATAATTTCACCACATCTTTCAAAGTTCTTTTCTTCTTCCACTTCCTATTTATTTGTTGTTTCCATACCAAAATAATAAACCCAGTAAATTATAAATACTATGATGTTATTGTAAATAAGGTACAACCATATTCATTATTCTATCCATCCTATGAATGGCAAGTCACCATACGTGCGTACGTACGGCTTACCGTCTCCACGTCGTGGTGTAGTTTGTTATTCAAACACTTCATTATTTGGATGGGTATAATAATGAGTAAAAATGATGTAAATAATAAATATAATATGTTAAGGATTCTTTATATATGATATACCATTCAATTACATATGATTTTATCATCAATAGAATGATATTGTCGCTCGTGCGTACGTACGAATTACCATCTCCATGAAAGCGATAAATTCATTCCCCATCATAACCATTAAAGAATAATTTTCATTTTATGATTAAAAATAATGTTTAATAACTTAATATAATTATAAATATGAATAAAATACATCTTATCCATAATAAACATGGCTTATGTAACCATGAATATAAAGGAAAATGAATCAGTTAACACCCGAAACGATGATACTACTGAAATATTATTAACAAAGCAATATTAGAAGATCATATATGATATCATATTTATGTATGTGGTTCTTGTATAATTTAATAACAATTATTTAACTATTATAAAGGTGATTAACATACCCTTGACCAAGGAAAAGTACAAGGTAAGGGTTAATTCTACAATCTCTTCATTATCCGAGGTTGTTTATACGTGAGTATTTACTGGACCTCTTTACCATCCACATCCGTGTTTCTTAAAAATGTATTTTAAAACATTTTTACTAATTCCTATAATATGGGTTAAAGTAATTTATACCTTTTTTTGACTTTTTATAAGATTTTTATAAAGGAATCTTTTCGTCGTTTTCCAAACAAGGTCCTTTATGACCTTTTCAGCAAAATTAAGGAATTTTTTTTAACTTATATAGTAGGTGTAGATATTTTCCACCATTATAACACCTTTGAAGATTAACTTAAAATATTATAAGAATATTTTCAAAATAAATGTTTTATTTTATAATTATGTGACTTTTAAATGATTTCAAAATAGAAATAGGTATTTATTTCAGATAGTTTTCATTTCATCTATGTCAACATCCTTTGATGAATTTTTAACTTGTTTGAAGTTGATTTATTATGATAAAAATATTCCATATTATATTGAAGGTTTTTTGATATGTTTTACTGTGGATGTGTTATTTTTATACCATTCATGGTTTATGGATAAAGTATTGACATTTCGTATGCTAGTTTTAATACGAATGTTTATGTTATGTTTAAACCTTTTCATATAAGGAATACATTGGACTTAGTAAGTGACATGTGGAGCCCGCTATAGCTCCTCAATGCATTGGTAGGTATCACGAGACAAACTAGTGTCTTGGAAAAAATCCTTGACTATGTGGTTATAAAGTCTGGCATTATGCATTCCATCATTATGAAATTGGATATTGATATTACATGTGATTATTCGATAGTAGAATATCCATGTGAATAAGTAAATGAAATTATTTTATTTATATTTTCCATATTATGCTAAAGTTTAAGTTTAAAAGTCTTGTGTTTTAGTCTTATACATTGCCTTAAATATTTATGCTTATTTATGAAAGTTTATGTTATATTGTTATCCTTACTGATCACCTAAGCTCACCCCTTTCTATTTGTTATTTATCCCAGGATGCGAAGAATTTTATCATGACTGACTTATAGGTATAGTCTAAAGGATATGAATGTGTTCAAGGAGATAATTTTGTTATTGTTTTTCATTTTATAATGTAATGTAAAACTTATCTTTGTATCTAGTACTTCCAAGGCTACTAAACTGATCGGTATTTCAGGATTTGATACCTTTTGATCATGCTAATGATATGTAATAATGCACTGACTCTGGGTAACTGGGGTTGGGGTGTTATAGTTGGTATCATAGGAAGTTTATTACAAACCTTGGAAGCTTGATTTAGAAAAACTCTGATTAGAGAACATTACCCTAAGATAAACTTTGAGGATTAGTATAGAATAACTTTCTATAATTTTAGTAATGTATAGATTTTGTGTATTTTCCAAGAAATACATATCTGTCTGGATACAAGCAGGTAGATGTGACTCTGGAATAGATGTACATAGGAGTGAAAACTCCGACAAGGAGTTTTGGGATTGACCTGGGGTATCCTGGTACACGACAACGGGCATTGCTGCACTCTTGGTTACGAAACTTCCAGGGGATATGCTTAGGACAATTCAAATTTTATTTACAAAACATCATGAAGGATTTATGAGTATATAACTCCTCAAAGAAGACATTTTTATGATTATGGATTATATCTACAAACTATTCAATTTATGTTAAGTGTTTTACAAGTTTGGAATTATGTATTGTAATTCATGAACTAATCTAGTGTATGCCATTGTTTAGAAATGGTGCCTAGTGAAAGGAATGGAAACCTTATCAATGCACGTAATCCATGTAGGAATTTCCCTACTAATCAAGATAATTATAGTGGAGTTGGTGATGCAACTAGTGCTAATCATCTTATCACCATAATGGGACAACTCACTCAGGTTATGAATAATAACCTTACCCGTATGGAGCACCCTGATCCACAACGTGGAGGATCAATGTTAGACCGCTTTATGAGACAACAACCACCAACATTAAATGGGAGTACAAATCCATCTATTGCTGATCAATGGATAAGTTCCTTAGACGAAATATTTCATGCTTTGGGGAGTAATGAAAGGAAAAAAGTTGTCATGGAATTTTATCGCCTCACAGGAGCCGCAGATCAATGGTGGTCATTAATTCAAAACACAAAGGAAGATGAATAAGTATCAAATATATAATAGAAGGAGTTTAAAGAGATTTTCTTAGAAAAATACTTTCCTTATGACCATTAAGCAGATTTGGAAAGGGAATTTTTGAGTCTGAGGCAAAAGGAGGATGATAATGTCGTAAAGTATGAGGCTAACTTTACAAGGTTAGCAAGGCATGCAAAAAATTATATACGTAACCCAATGAGTAATATTGATAGATTATTTGATGGGTTAAAACCATTTCTCTGTCGAGCATTAGTCTCATAATCCTTCTCATCGTATGAAGATATTGTCTCATGTGTTATCAAGACAGAAAAGGAATTCTCTAAGTCTTATAACTTTAAATAAAAGAAAAGAATAAGATATCTACTGAACACTCTGGAAATGGAGATAAGGGGAAGAAGGGAAAAGTTGAATATCCATCCCATGATAAATGTGGGAAGAAACACCCCAGTACTTTCCTAAAGGGAATGCGAGTCTGTTACAAGTGTGGTAAAAAAGTCCACCAAGCTCGTGATTGCAAGGGAAAGAAAGAGGTTATCAATGTTGAATTCTAAAATTGTATAGAAATGGTGAACTATTCAAATGAATGTCATAAGCTCTAAGGAAACTTACCTCAGAAAAGGCCAAGGGAGAAAGGCCAAGCTTATATGATCACTACTATTGCTGTTGAAGCTCCAAAAGATGTGGTGGAAGGTAATTTAATGGTTTACTCAAGTTTAGACAATGCTTTATTTTATTCTGGATCATCTCATTATTTCATATCTTCCCAGTTTTTTAAGAAAATTAGATATTTCCAATTTGACTTAACAAGGGAGTTTTCAGTTAAATCTCCTAAGGGAAGTATCATTGCAATAAAGTTTTGTGAAACAATTCCCATTAAGGTATATAAACGTCATTTATCTTCTGATCTCATTGTCATACCCATGATTTAATTTGATGTAATCCTCGGTATGGATTGAATTTCGTACCATGATGCTGAAATTTATTGTAAGAATAAGGAGGTTACAATTTTCGATGATGATAAGGAGTAACTTATCTTTAGAGAAGAAACTTTACCATCTGATTCTTATCGAGATCCACTCCCAGTAGCTCTACTAAATTCAATTATTGGGGAGGAATAGAGTGAAATAACTATGGGTGAGGAAAGAATTGTTTAAATAGAGGATGTACCTATTATTCAAGAATATGTTGATGGGTTTCCAGAGGATTTACCTGGATATCCTCTATAATGATAAATTGAGTTTTCCATTCATTTAATTCTTGGTTCAAGGCCCATATCAAATACCCCTTATAGAATGGCCACTGTGGAATTAGTGGAACTAAAGAAACAACTAGAGGAATTGAGTAATAAGGGATTTATTCTTCCTAGTGTTTCTCTATGAGTAGCCCCTATTCTTTTTGTTAAGAAGAAATATGGATCTATGAGGTTGTGCATTGACTACAGGGAGATCAATTCTATAAAAATAAAGAACAAGTATCTCCTACCTCGCATTGATGATTTATTTGATCAACTTCATGAAGCACAATATTTTTCAAATATTGACCTTCAATCTGGATATCATTAGTTGTGTGTGAAGAAGGAAGATATTACAAAGACAACATTTCGTAACAGGTATGGGCATTACGAGTTTATAGTAATGTCTTTTTGACTAACTAATTCACCCTCAGTCTTCATGGATCCAATGAACAGAGTTTTCAAGGAATATATTAATGACTTTGTAGTGGTATTTATTGATGATATCTTGGTATAATCCAAAAGCTACGAAGATCATGAAAATCACTTGCGCACTATTCTAAAGACTCTTAGAAGAAATGAATTATATGGGAAGTTCAGGAAGTGTGAATTATGACTTCAAGAGATTTCATTTCTTAGACATATTGTCTCTAAGGATGGAATCTCTGTTGATCCTTCAAAGACCATGGAAATCCAAGAATGGCCAGCATCGATGAGTATAACTGAGGTACACAGTTTTATTGGTTTAGCAGGTTATTATTGGCATTTCATCCAAAATTTTTCCTGACTGGCTAACCCATTCACCAAGCTCACACATAAAGGGGTTAAATTTTTTTGGACAAAAGAGTGTGAAGAATGTTTTGAAGAACTGAAGAGAAGATTAGTCAATGCTCCTATATTGACTCTACCATTGGGGAATTATGGGTTTGTTATTTATAGTGATGCTTTAAAGAAAGGACTTGGTTGTGTCTTTATGCATAATGATAGAGTTATTTCCTATGCATCATAGCAACTAAAAATTCATGAGAAAAATTATCCCACTCATGATCTTGAGTCAACAACTGTAATCTTTGCTCTGAAAATATGGAGACACTATCTCTATGGTGAAAAATGTGAGATTTATATTGATAACAAGAGTTTGAATTATATTTTCTCACAAAAAGAACTCAACATGAGGCAAAGACAATGGATTGAACTACTCAAGGATTATGATTTCACTATACACTACCACCTGGGGAAGGAAAATAAGGTGGCATATGTTTAAGAAGAAAGGAACATGGATTTTTGAATAAGATGAGAGTTGAAATGGATCCTATATTCAAGGATCTAGTAAAAATGGATATGGGAATAATCATGGAAGGTGAAACATCAATACTTTTTCAAATGGTTTCCAAAAAATATTTACTATAAAGTATAAAGAGTTCTTAGACTGATGATGAAGAGTTTCAAAAGAATATCAAAGCTGTGAATGATGGGAGATTGAGCGACTTTGTATATGAAGATGGAATTTTGAAATTTGGGAAGACACTTTGCGTTCCCAATATACCTAATCTGAAAAAGAAATTGTTGGATGATGCTCATATCTCCAATTTCTCTATACACCCTGGTGGCACTAAGATGTATATAGATTTGAAGGAACATTTTTGGTGGGACAACATGAAGAGAGATATTGTTGATTATGTGTCAAGATGTATGGTTTGTCAACAGGTGAAGGCTGGAAGAAAACATTCTAGAGGATTCATGCAACCTATTCCCATACCTGAGTGGAAATGGGATGATATTACGATGGACTTTGTCATGAGACTACCAAATACTTCTAGAAGGAATGATGCAATATGGGTCATTGTTGATCATCTTACCAAGTTATCACATTTTCTTACTATAAGAGAAGATTTACCATTTGAACGTTTAGCAAAAATATATATTAATGAAGTTTTAATACTTCATGGTGTACCCATATCAATTGTTTATGATCGTGATCCATGTTTTACAACAAGATTCTGGAAAAGACTTCAGAAGGCCCTGGATATTGAACTTCGTTTGAGCACTGCCTACCACCCTCAAACTAATGGACAATCAGAACAGACTATTCAAACCTTGTAAGAAATGTTAATATCTTTCTCACTTGACTTTCAAGGTATGTGGGATCAATATTTTACTATAATAGAATTTTCCTATAACAATATTTTCCATTAAAGTATTCAGATGACACCATATGAAGCATTATACGGAAAGAGATGTCACACACCAACTTTTTGGGATGATATTGGTGAAAGAAAACTCAGGCCCAGAACTTATTGAGGAAACAATGGAAAAGGTGAAGGTTATCCAAACCCACATCAAAGTAGCTCAAAGTAGGCAAAAGAGCTATGCCGATAACTGAAGGAAGGATTTGAAATTTCAAGTAGGTGATCATGTTTTCTTGAAGGTATCTCTATGGAAGGGTGTTATACGATTCAGTAAGAAGGGTAAATTAATTCCCAGGTACATTGGACCTTTCAAAATTCTAGAATGAATTGTAATTGTAGCTTATCATTTGGAAATGCCTCCAAGTATCTCTAAAGTTTATGATGTGTTCTACGTATCTATGTTAAGAAAATACATGCCTGACCCAACACATGTACTCACCTATACAGAAATAGAACTCGAACCCAACCTATCTTATTGCAAAGAGCCTATTAGAATTCTTGATACCAGAGAACAAGTGTTGAGAAACCGGATGACTCATTTGGTAAAAGTTCTATAGAGAAATCATAATATGGAAGAGGAAACATGGGAACCTGAGGAACTTATGATGAGGAACCACCTGAATCTTTTTATGCAGTAATATTCCAGAAATTTCAAGGATGAAATTATTTGAAGGAGGGTATAATGTAACACCCCAAGTTTCCATGATACGTTTCCCTTTGAATAACACAATAGCTTGAGTTGTACGCAACTTGAAGTTTTAACACACCATGAAACATCAAACTAGCATTTCTGAATAGTAATACCCACTTTTTGAAATTTTATAAATTTTATTTTTCAAAATGGAATTCATTTTTTGATTAGTAATATCAAAATTATCTTAGGGTGAATTTTTGGTATTTTTCTATTTTTTTTAAATTTTTGATGAATAGTGAAAAACACCGTGTTATTGGTTAAAACTGACTTTTTATTTAAATAATTAGTTATTTTATTTAAATTTATATTAGGTAAAAATAGATACATAATACCTATAAATGTTCAATGTAATTAATTGGAGTCATTTTATAATAAATTTAGATATATAAAATTTTATTGAACTTTTTACCATCTTTAACCCACCTTTTAGGCACGTTAGAAAATTTGCATAAAACGTAATTTTACCACTTCTGTGAATTGAATTTAAAAAATATAAGATATATAGTTGATATCAGTATGTAAAATGTGGTTCAATAAGATGAAAGTAATTTTTTTTGTGAATAGTAACTTTTGACTTTTATTTACCACGGTTAAAAGTAAATAGAGTAACTAAAGGTAAAAATGATATTATTATTATCCTAACACATGTAATAATTCAATTAGATAAGTTTATTTCGACCAAAATCAACCTTAGGAATAAAATAAGATCCTTTTGGTCCACTTGGATTAGATTAGAAAATTTATTATTATTTTATTTAAAGAAGAGTTAAAAGTGTTAAATTCAAAGTTTAATAACTAAACCATTTTTAATATAGGGTTAAACATAATATAAATTAGACTATAAAAATTAATTATAAAGATAAAAATATTTCCTACATAATGGTATTTTATTTATAATTTTTAGACATTAAATAATTAAATTTATTTATGACATAATGATGATGCAGTAATTACCTTATTAATGAAAGATTAAAATAATTGATATTATAAATATCCAAATAAATACAAATTTAGACTTTTGATGAATTAAACTAATTTTATAGGTTAGTATGTTATGTTAGGTTTGATTAGATAATTTTTTTTAGAAGTGATATAGTTTTTATGACTTTTACAAAAACAAAATACCAAATAGTGTCAAAATTGACATAAATGAGTTTTTAAAACAAACACTATATTATTAATTGATATAATATTCCTAAAAATATAAGGTTCAGAAAAAGGACTTATATAAGGTTATATATATTAATAATGAACCACTTGGGGTTCTCTTGGATTTTTATAGTAAGTTTATTAACCATTTATTATAATAATACAAGAATACATGGTAAAAGTTAAACTATTTAACTAAGAGTTAAATCTAAAAGATAAAGTTAATATGGTGACCTATACCTGTATAAAACTAATTTTTTGAGAGTTTTTAGACCCATACCCACATTATACTCAAAATAAATCATTTTTTAATCATTATAAACCGAATATGACTGTATAATAAAATAATATTTCAAGGTTTTTCTAAAGTGACCCTCACCTCTCTTATAAAAGGGTACTTCCCGTTCTCTTAATTTCACACATACAAATCCATTTATATTGGACATAACCTACCCAAATATCCTCCAAAATACTCTCAATTCGATCTAGAGGCCTTACTTTGATCGGAAAGCCAACCTAAGGAGCCCTTTTGATCAACTCAAAAGGAAACACCCGAAGAAGTGGTAATAATTTCACCACCTCTTTCAAAGTTCCTTTCTTCTTCCACTTCCTATTTCTTTATTGTTTCCATAACAAAATAATAACTCCAATAACTTATAAATACTTTAATGTAATTATAAATATGGTTCAACCATATTTATTATTTTATCCATCCTATGAATGACAAGTCACCATACGTGCGTACGTAATGCTTACCGTCTCCACATCGTGGTGTAGTTTTTTATTAAAACAATTAATTATTTGGATGGGTATAATAATGAGTATAAATGATTTAAATAATAAATATAACATTTTAAATATTCTTTATATATGATATTCCATCCAATTACATATGATTTCACCATCAATAGAATGATATTGTCGCTCGTGCGTACATACGGATTACCATCTCCACGAATGCGATGAAATTTATTCCCCATCATAACCATTAAAGAATAATTTTCATTTTATGATTAAAAATAATGTTTAATAACTTAATATAATTCTTGATATGAATAAAATACATCATATCCATAATAAACATGGATTACATATCCATGCATATAGAGGAAAATTAATCAGTTAACATCCGAAACGATGATACTACTGAAATATTATTAACAAAGCAATTTTAGAAGATCATATATGATATCATATTTATGTATGTGGTTTTTGTATAATTTAAAAACAATTATTTAACTATTATACAGGAGGTTTATGTACCCTCAACCAAGGAAAAGTACAAGGTAAGGGTTAATTCTACAATCTCTTTATTATCTGAGGTTGTTTATACGTGAGTATCTAGTGGGATGTCTTTATCATCCACATCTGTGTTTCTTAAAAATGTATTTCAAAACATTTTTACTAATTACTAGACTATAGTTTAAAGTCATTTATACCCTTTTTTTACTTTTTATAAGATGTTTATATCTGAATCTTTCCATTGTTTTCCAAACAAGGTCCTTTATGACCTTTTCGACAAAATTAAGGAAAGAATGTTTTTTTAACTTATTCGGAAGGTGCGGATATTTTCCACCGTTATAACACCTTCAAAGATTACCTTACAAGATTATAAGAATATTTTTAAAATAAATGTTTTATTTTATAATTATGTGACTTTTAAATGATTTCAAAATAGAAAGAGGTATTTCTTTCAGATAGTTTTAATTTCATCTATGTCAACATCCTTTGATGAATTTTAAACTTGTTTGAAGTTGATTTATTATGATAAAAATATTCCATATTGTATTGAAGGTTTTGTGATATGTTTGAATGTGTATTTTTTATTTTTATACCATTCATGGTTTATGGATAATGTATTGACATTTAGTATGCTAGTTTTAATACAAATGTTTATGTTATGTTTAAACCTTTTCATATGAGGAATGCATTGGACTTAGTAAGTGATGGGTGTAGCCCACTATAGCTCCTCGATGCATTGGTAGGTATCCCGATACAAACTGGTGTCTTATCATAAGGCCTTGAAAAAATCTTATATTCTAGTTTTGGCACGAGGCCTTGATTATGTGGTTATGAATTCTGGCATTATGCATTCCAACATTAAGAAATTGGATATTGATATTACATGTGATTATTAGACTAGTAGAATATCCATGTGAATATGTAAATGGAATTATTTGATTTATCTTTGCCATATTATGTTGAAGTTTATGTTTAAAAGGCTTGTGTTTTAGTCTTATACATTGCCTTAAATGTTTATGCTTATTTATGAAAGTTTCCACCATATTGTTATCCTTACGGAGCACCTGACCTCACCCCTTTCTATGTTTTATTTTTCCTAGGATGGAAAGAAGTATATTATGATCGACTTTCATGGATATTATAAGGGATGTTAATGTGTTCAAGGAGACAATGTTGTTGTTGTTTTTCATTTTATAATGTAATGTAAAACTTATGTATGTATCTAGTACTTCTAAGGCTACTAAACTGATTGGTCTTTCGGGATTTGATCTATTATGATCATGCCAATAATATGTAATAATGCACCGAATCTGGATAACTGGGGTTGAGGCATTACAACAAATTAATTTTAAATGAATATAGAAACCAACTGAATATATAGGAAATGTTTTTATAAAGAACTATTTTTATGCTCACAAAGCCATTTTATCCTAATAAATTAAAATAATTACTATTATAGAATGATATTAATGAAATATATATGTTATTTATTCAATAAAATATTTCTTATATTCATTTAATATATTTGATAGTCATAAGATAAGAACAAACCCAATATTACACATAAAAACCTATATTTTTATAAAAAAAGTTTAATGCCTTTTAATGGTGAACCTATTTTAAATCCAATTTTGACACTTTTATATACTTTATTTGAAAGAAAAAAATCCTATTATTTTAAATCAGGATATAAAAATTTACTTTTTTCGAATTATTGATATTTTTTTGATAAGTTTCGCGTTTTGATGAATAGTGAAAAATACTAAATTTTAATTGAAAACTACTTTCTTCATTAGAATAATTTATAGTGTTAAATTATATTATTGAATGTTTTTAAAGTATAAATAGATTATTTTTTTATAATTTAATTTAATTTAGGCCATTGACATCAATTTTAAATTGAATTTAGATATAAAAACATTTCAATCTTTTTCATGTTTAAACATTAATAACCCATTTTCTCACCCCATCAATGACATTAATTTTAAATTAATTACCACAAATTCTATGTTTTTAATTTTGAAAAATGTATTCCATATTCAGAATCAATGGTTTAAAATTATGTAAATAGGTTTCTTTTATTTTTGGGCATATGAATTGTAAATTTAGTAATATTTTAATTATCGCAGTTAAGGGTAAATCAGGTAATTATGGGTAAAAATAATATTATAAAGACTATAAAATTACCCTAAAACTTGTATAAATTACATTGGATAAGTTTTTTTTGACCAAAAGGATCCTTGTCCCAAAATTATAACCCTTTTTAAGCCACTTGTGCGAGAATATGACATTTATTATATTTTATTTAAAGAAGAGTTAAAAATGTCATACTCATATTTTTATAACTATACCATTTTTTAATATAGGTTTATAAATAAGATAAATTAAACTATAAATATTCATTTAAAATTTAATTTTTTTCGTTATCATGGTAGTTTATCTCCAATTTTTAGAAAATAAATAACAAAAATATCAAATAAATGATACTAAAAATATTAAAATAAATATAATTTGATATAATTAATGTCATCCATGAATTTTATGGATGACTTTGACATGTTAGGGATGATTTAATAGAGTTGGTTCTAATATATCAGGTTATTATGATATTTTTAAAAAGGAAAATAATGAATAGTTTCAAAATTGACACTAATGATATTTTATCAAAATAATATTTTATTAAATTATTGAAAAATCATAAAACATATTTTAAAATGAAAAAATAATTATTATATGGTCTAAAATTTTATAAATATTTCATTTATGGTCTAATTAACATCAAATAATTAAATATTACAACTTTTTAATATTGAAAAAGTTGTTACCTTAGTTAAAATTAAAATAGGTTAACTAAGGGTTAATCAAAATGATAAGGTTTAAAATAAAATAAAAAATTTTCTAAAATCTATTGGTTTATGATATTAAAAAATTATATCATATTATATTCAAATAAATGAATTTTTTTTGGTATTTGGATTGATATTGAATTTATTATAAATTAACATTTTTAGAAAATCTAAAAGAGCCCCTCACCTCAATTATAAAAAGGAACCTCCTCCCTCATATCATTTCATCACTTTGAGCCTTATATATTGATAAAAACCTAAAAATTTCTCTTATAAAATTTCCTATATGCATCCTAGAGGTTCTGGTATTATAAAAATTCCAACCCTAGTGTCCCTAAGAGGAGATCCAAAGAAGATTTGCTAAAGAATAGGTAATCGTTTTTACCGACTCATTTAAGATTATTTCTTCTTCTACTTACTATTTATGCATTTTTTCTATTATAAACTAATAAATACAGTATAATATATATTATTATATGTTATTATGAATACATGATAATCATATTGTATCTTTTATTCATCCTACAAAAAAATGAAATCACTATGCGTGAAAACGTACGACCTACCGTCTCCACATTGTGGTGTAATGTTTTTCATCACTACTTTATTTGGATGAGAATAATGACGGATATAATGGATATAAATAATAAAAATGACATGATATTTATTATTTATAATTAATATACCATCCAATCCCTTACCCTTTCACCATCGAGGGAATGATACTGTCGCTCGTGCGTTCGTACGACCTACTATCTCCACGACACGATGTGATTCATCTTTCATGTTAACAATTAAAGAATGATTAAAAAGATGTATATAATGAGTAAATATAATATTTATAAACTTAATATCATTATATATATTAAATAAATATATTCTATTCATAATAAATAGGACTTATATGACAAAACATGCATAGGAAAATGAAGCAGTTAAAACCGAAAACAATGGTAATAACAAAATATTATTAATAAATGGGTGATATGATAATGTAAGAAGATCATATATAATATAATAAAAATGGATATGGTTCTATTATAAATTATTAATATGTTTTAAAACATTATACATGATGTTAAAACACATCCAACTAAAGGAAAGTACAAGGTAAGGGTTATTTCTCAATATCATTATTATTCGGGATTATTTATATGTAAGTATATGCTGAGGAATATTTATCATCCATGTACATGTTTCTTAAAAATGTTTTCCAAAATATTTTTACTATTATTATACAAATGTTTTAAGTCATTTATCCAAGTTTTAATTTTTATTAAATGGTTTAAAAGGAATCTTTTTGTCGTTTTTAGAATGAGGTACTTTATGGATTTTTCGACGGAAGGAATTTTTTTAACTTATGTGGCATGAGTGGATTTTTCTACCACCATGTCACCTTATCATTTTGAAGTTTCCATTACAAGATTAAAAGGTTATTTTTAAATTAATGTTTTATTTTTTAATTTAATAACTTTTAAATAAATGATTTCAAAGTAAAAAGGGGTATTTCTCTCAAGATATTTTTATTGATTTATCAGAGTATTTTCATCAATGTAAACATACTTTGTTGGATCTTATGCTTGATTGAGGTTGATCTCTTATGATATCATTTACTATATTTCATTAAAGGGTTTATTATTTAGTTTGTCTATGTATGTTCCATTTTGATACCATTCATGTTTTATGGTTTAAGTATTTATATTTCGTATGCTAGTTTTAATAAAAATGTTTATGTTGATTGTGTTTCATCACCCCTATCATATGAGGAATGCATTGGAATTATTAAGTGATGGTAGGGGACCATTATATCCCCTAAATACATCGGTATGTATTAAGAGACAAACTATTTTGGGTATTAGCTGATGTCTTACCCGTTTATGTATGGTGTCTTGGATGAAGCCTTGATGATATGTTTATGATGTCTAGCATTATGAATTCTCTCATTATGAAATTAGTTATTGATATTCCATGTGATTATTAAATTAGTATAATATCCATGTAATTATTTATATGGAATTATTTTATTTATTCTTTCCATGTTATGCTCAAGATTATGTTCAAATGGATTGCGTTTCAATTATACACCTTTCCATAATGTTTATGATTATGATAGATTCTGCTATATGCTTACCCTTACTGAGCATATGATATCACCCCTTTCTTATGTTTTATTTTTTCCAGGATTCCAATATGTGTATTATGAATGATATTAAGGGTTAATCTATGATAATAATATAATTATCAAAGGATTTTCTATGTTTTATTTTATGTTTTAAATTTTAATGGAAGGTTCATGTATGTAATATGGCTTCTAAGACTACTAAAATTATCGGTCCTTTGTGATTCGAGTATTGTATCTATACCAATGTAATAAATTAAGGCACCGAATCTAGGCTAATAGTGTCAGGGTTTTTATATATATTGTATAGAATGGTTCACTTGGGGAGTGGGCTACCCGTGTCCCGTGATATTGGTTTTAGGTTTGAAAAATGATCCTTTTAGTTGGACCCTTCTTCTATTCAAGTTTTTATTAATGTTTTAATTTAACCTAAGTTTTTGATGAATTTATGAGGGAATAAAGTGGCATAGTGGGGAGAATTATGACACCACAAAATGCAATTTTCTAGTTTAAATTTATATGGTTGATTTCTACCTTGAGTTTGGAATGTATCGAGGTGAAATTTTGGAATTTTTGAAGTTTTTATAGGGCCACATGAGTAGGAAAATGAGTTGGGAAACCATGAAGTGTAAATAATGTGTCATATGTAGTTTTGGATAGTAAAAATCACACAGTCACCACACAGTTTGGTAAACCATGCTACCTACTCGGTTTTGATTATTATTTTTCATTTAAAGTTAATTTTATTTGGGTGTTACTCCTTTGGATTCCCAATTTTGTTTCCCCCAATATAGGTCCCTCCCAAACTCCTCTTATCCTCTTTAAATACCCTCTAAGGTGGATTTTGGAGTGATTTTTTGGTGGCTTTCCATCCATATTGAAAGGTTAAGTCTTCTCCTTCCTTATCCTCTAAATTTAATCCAATTTCTCACACATTAACTAACCATAATGGATATGGTTGGATGATTATAATGTCTAGGGTTATTTTATTGTGAGTTTTTTTGTTTCTATGGGTTGTGATCCATCTCAGGAGATCTAATCCAATGGTTTTCATTAATGGAAATATGGTTTCATCTCTTGAGGTAGGTGTTTCTATTCCATTACCTTTTATAAATAGTTATATGGATCCTTTATACTTTAAAAGTGATTTTAAACTAAACTAATTATGTATATTATATCTAGTTTGGTTTTTTAAAAGGTTTTCTTTGATTGTTTTAGGTTTTCCTTTGAAAAAATGGGTGGGTTGCATAGTTTAATTACACTTTATTTGAAAATGGTATTTTATACATTCTAAGTGTTTTATAAAATTCCATTGATGGTTTTTTCTTCAATAAAAATGACTGGTCATGATTTTTTAGGCCAAGTTTGGTTTATAAAGTGGGATATTCCCTTGTTTAAAGGGGTTTTTATTTTAAAAGGTGTCCCATTGTTTAAAAAATAACATCCCTTATTTTAAAAGAAAATTTAAAAGGATTTATCTTGATTTATGTGACTATTTAGTGATTTACTTGAATTGATTGATACCATGATTTAATTTTGTGGTATATTCCTTTGTATTTACAATTTTCTTCAAATGTCATTTTAAAAGGGTATTTCCAAAGGTGTTTATCTTAGTTTCAAGTTAAAGGCCTGTTTGTCATTTTGTGTGAAAGACAAATTTTATTTATTGATGTTTACACCTTGGATGATCCCCATTATTTTTTTGTTCAGTTTGCTTGTGTTAATAGTTATATGAATTTTGATTCATGTTTAGGTGATTTGGGTTTGGGTTTGTGGATTGGGTTCAATGGGGTGTGTTAGAGGTGGTATTATTGTGTTTTATTATCCTTGGACTATGTGATTTTCATGTGATTGACATTGGCTTGATGGTGGTCCACCTCCATTATCTATGAGATGAGGAACCCTAGGATACTAAGTGTGGAGTTTAGGGATGCTGGATATTATAGTTGAGAGTTACACATTGGATAATATCCCCTAGTTTAATGTTAAGACCTAACTAGGGGGTATGTCACTGACGAGACTAGTTTATATTGATTCAGGTGATGAGTTGTGAGGCTGTTAACTTTCCTATAATTGGTTCCACCTATACACATCAAGTAATTTTTCCATTAGTACCTAAGGTTTTTCCTCATTGTATGTATCCTACATTATGAATTTTTATTGTGTATTGCATGTGAGTTGATTATCTCTTGTTTCAAGCCTAGTTTGATGTATGGGTTATTTATGATTAAGAATTATTATTATAAGGTTTTCCTTGTGTTATAATTTTCATTTTTATAACTCTCCATGGATTTTATTTTATAATTATTTCCTTTTTTTCTTTACTCATCTTTGATAAGCATGTGTGTTAAAGCCTTTAAAGGGAAAATAGGTGGTTGTTTTAAATGAAATCCATTATGAAACATTTTTTAAAACATTTTAAACCTAATAGAATAGTTTGTTTTCAAAAAGGGATGCTTTAAAATAAAAGAGTAGTTTTAACTTGTTTTCTTGAAATTCAAGTTGTTTTAAAGTTAATGGTTTGTTTTTGAAATGAAATTACTATAAAAATGATTCTTTAAGGCATGTTTTATAAATGGTTTGTTTTAAGAAATGATAAAATTTATTGTTGTTTATATTTATGTTTTGTGTAAAGGAAATTAAAGATTATTTTTATATTACTTTCAAACTAGAATATTTGGTTTCTTTATAAAATCAATTTAATAGACTCATGGAAGAATCCTACAAGCCTTTTTCTCACACCCTGAATACTCACATTGGGGGGTATATTGTCTCCTTGTTTTCTATAGGTTCTCATGTCATGGTTTATTGGTTGGATTTTTACCTCTCTCCTTTGGGAATTAGGTGTCATTTGGTTCAAGATGATGACTTAAGTGTCACATGGTGATAGTGGAGGTTGTCTCTTGAGTTTGATGGACTGTTTGGATTATGTGGTGTATCATCCTCTCTGAACTTTTTATTTTCTTTTAACTTTGTTTCCCTATCATGGATTGTAAAATATTTGTATAAAATGGTTTAATTACTATGGAAAAATGTTTTGGGAAAAATCTTTTGGTTCCATTTTTTATTATTATTCCATGTTTGGATGGTCTAATTTCAGAACTTCATATTTATTATATCATGGTTGTCTAATGAATAGAGACCTCATGTTGGGTTCTCAATTGGAACCCATTCTTGATCCTAGTTTTATTGAGGGTGAAATAGTTCCCACATGTTTACTTGTGATACTTAGATACTAGTTTCTAGCATGGGGTGACCATGAATTCACCTTAGGACTTCTGGCAGAACAACTCGGGTGATGTTTCAGGTCAGTCCTGACCATTTCATTACATTTCATTACTCAAATGTTAAAGTTTTTAGAGTCTCCCTCAAATATAAGTGATAAAGAAAAAAATAATTAATATTTTCTATTACTTTTCATGGGTAAAATTCACACATTATCTCATTAATTATGGAAGATAATAGTGTTTTTATGTTTTTTTTCATTTTGAACTATATTTTGTAAATTCATAATATTTTTTGTATTTTAATGATTTTAATTAGTTAAAGGAATTTGATATTTTTGTATTGATATAATAATAATAATAATAATCATTTTTGTTTCTTAATAATATATTGAATATTGTATCTTCATTTTATAAAAGGTGTATTTAATTTCTTTTGACTGAGTTGATAATAAATATATAATTTTTGATAATTCTTGTATAAATTTTGGACACAGGATAATTGGATGAAGTCATTAATTTTGGTATTAGATTGAGTCATGTAAGTAGGGACAAATACTTTTAATATGTTCATAGAGATTTGAATTGAAGATTGAGCTATTAGACTTAAGTATATGTGAGGTGGTAGCTTGGGACAATAATAAACAACTATATAAGCATGATAAGGTGATGGCCTGATCAACAAAACACAAAGATTAATAGTCATTATTTTCCTGACATGTTAGGTGGTGCAGATATGATAAGGGGGGTTTGGATTCTCAAGACCCATTCAAATTCATCTATGTTTGAGGGAGTTCCTTTTCATCAGTTTTATGTTTATTTAGATTTAGGATGTGTTTGATACTGGTGCAAGATTGAAGGATTTTCACTACTGCTTGAGATAGAATCTTGGTCATGTATCACTACTACTTGAAGGCTCACTAGTTTATCATTGTTCATTGTCTAAATCTGAAAATGAGTTGATACATTGTTTTTGGAGTTCAGTGTATTAAATATGATTCACTAGTTCATGTTTCCACTACACTCATAGTTGAGCATGGTCACTATCTGAAGCTATTTTGTTGTTGTCCAGAGTCAAAGTTTGATTCACTATTGATGGTAATTAACACGATGGAAGGCATAAATCATGGGTTCATATTGATAAAAATATTCACTGAAAGATAGACCATGGTGCAATGTCTTAGACCGAATCATGGTCCATGTTTTTGGTGAGTGTGACCACACCATAGAATTTTTCATGATAGTTTTACATGATATTCAATATCACATGTATGGACCTTATTCTTGCTGGGTTCACTAAGGGTCTAATAAAAATTATTATAATAAGTGTAAGTGATCAAAATCCTAAGCCTGATATCACCATTCTAAGAAATATGAAATATGTGTAAATTGAAAGAAAAAACAATGACATACCTCACACCGAAGATCCTCTACATTATTCATCCCCACTTATGTGTTTGATGAGCATCATAGTAGAGGAAGAAAAAATCCCCCCTATATGGTGTATCCATGGGTTACTGAATCATATAATGTTTATATGGAACCCCTCTTCATTCCATGATGTGTTAGTGCCATATAGTGCAAAGGTGGAAGAGGAAAGAGAGCAATGAGAACCAAAGAATCTCAGATGAGCATAAAGTTATAATATCCACTTCCATCACATGGTAGTGGGATTTATTAATCACTCAAGGATGCTCCTAGAGTGTTGACACATTTACCCATGCATTATAATGCATGGGTAAATGCCTCAACTTTATTCATGCATCACATTCATGTAATAAACTCCCATAAAATACAACTCTTACAACATGCGTTTGATGATAAAAAAAATGGGAATGAATTTTAACTCTTAACATTCAGCAACTGCACAATATATCGAAGTTAGTAGCATAAATATTCCATATGGAAATCGCATGCTATAAAAAATATAAGTGGAAACTTTGTGGCATGCCTTATTTTACTTTATGAATTAAAAGTAAGTTTCATGAAATCATATTTCATGCATTAAAACATGACCCAATTGTACCCTATAATCGTCCATTTTCATTAGCACGAAATCTTATTCCATGATTTATCGTTTCTACTCAATCATAAAATATGATACACATATATGTAAAAAACTATTTTTATAGCATATTTCATAATTTATGATTGGTTACAGCATCCCATACAATATACCTTATATATATAGATATAGGATTTAGGTCATATCAACTCCTTTAATCTCCCTCTTGCACTGAATCCTAAAAAGATTATGTGTCATCTCACTTTATATTATATCACATACAATAACTTGTGAAAACATATCCATTTTTTTGGGATATCTTCCATAACACTTTTGGAATATTATCATCAACTTCACCATGTATCACATCATATGTAATACCATGTGAATATCCATCCAAAAATCATTTGAATTAATTATAAAACAATTTTATAGTAGATATCTTAAGCCAAATTCAATCCCTATTAAGTAAACCATAATATTTGACCCCATGGTCCTTTATAACATTAAAAATAAATATGAATCACCTATTACATAAATTTAAGAAAAGATAATACTCTAGAAAAGCATCAGTGCTACCCAAGCTATAAAGGGATTTGATGTGATGTCCATCAAACACATGTATCTCTATACCTATACTCACCAACCACCTCACTTGCTGTCATGTAATCTCATACTTTACCTTTGTCCAAGGCATCGAGTAACCTTAGGACATGGAGTATGCCAATCCCATATAGCCTACTTATGCATTCTTTATTCTCTAAGTAAAGACTATCCAAGTTGATGAAAACATTACATATCATTCATCTTTTTGGATGAGAACATCACATGCCACTCATCTAAAAAGATAATAGCACCATATATACTTTATATATATGATTTCAAACTGCTTAATCTATCACAAAAAAGGGCCCAAATTTCATACTCATTAAATGAGAGGACATATCCCATATTGGTTGAGCTCCAACTAATGACATGATTAATAACACACCTAAACACCCCTGATTAGTTAAGTCTTAATAGCCTACGTTAGAATGGTATCAAAGTATGAAGGTTCTCATGAAAGGTATTTTTACAACCTTAGGTAATGGGGATTCAAATATGATCTATGAACCCTTAGTATACCAAATACACAATGTATGGCACTCCATGTGGTATACTTAGCGGGTCATACAATATACAAAAAAACTTTTTGTGCCTCATGATAATATTATTTATCTCATATAAGAATACTAATCATGCTAAACTTAACAATTCATAATAAATTATAACACTCTATGACTAATATCAGTTAGATATAACTCAAAGTCATACTCTGAGAGGTTATTTATCATTACATTTCACAAAAATATATATCTATATATACATATATAGAGACAGTGTGAAATAATGAAGTGGAGATTGCCTTTTATATGATATATTTTATATTATTAAAACTCTTTTAAGAATATTTAACAATCCAACATAAGCATCTTTCTACCATATAATATATGATAGATTTCTATACCAGCCTTATGTTTTTTATACTTTACAGGGTTTGATAACTTATTACATTTATATGTAATTACTTCCATATCTCTACATGAACATATAATAAAATCCTCCCACTAAACTCTTTAGTGAGTAACATATATGAAGAAATAAAGTTTGAATAATGGTGAGATTTAGGAATCATATTCCTAATGTTCAACTTCTTAGACATATTCAAACTACTTAACTCCACAACATAAATTTTGTTGATGTTAACTTCTATTTTCCACTTAGAATTATTTATATGTCTAACTCCATAATCCTTAGAACCCATTATAGAAAACTTTTCCATTTATATCTTATGGTAATTAATGTAAGTATTTAAATTAATACTTATGAGCACATACTAAACTCCTTAAGGATAAAGTGGTATGAACTTTGTTAAGGTAACTGAATGCAACTCTTTATATTTCTATTTACTTCCATTCCCTAAAACATTTTTAGGATATTAAGTTGAATTAAAATTTTAATTTGTCTAGTATAATCCTTTAGGAAATATTGATACTCACTTTACCATGATAACTAAATGAAATTTTTTACATTTTTTTACCATAACATATTCTAAAATTCTTTAAAATTTTAAGTAAAACTCACCTTAATTTCATACAGGTGTAATATTTTCTTTTTTAACTTTGAAATTATCTAAAAATACTCCCACTAGATTCTTAGACACTATATATTTTATAGAATATCATGTTAAGATACACACAAATTTTATGTTTATGAAATAAATATTATTTCCTTTTAGCAGAAATATTTAACAAATAAACTATTATTTCTATATCTTATATGGTAATATATCTGTTTGGAACTTTTTTCTTTGAAAATAATACTTTATTAAAATATACCACTGATGGGTGGATGAAAAATCTTCCCTCATATTTTAAAAAATAACTAGATAAACACTTTACCCTATATAACACATCTTTATCTTGTATAATTTTCAATACATGTTATAGAACTTGATAAATCATAAAACATGTGTATACAATTAATCATATCATTTTTTTCATAACAAATATCTATTAACAAAAAATTTATCTTATCTTATAAGAGAAATGTGGTGAAGATACACACCCTTTTATGATCCATCTGATCTTGATTTATTCTTTTTATATTTAAAACTTTGATGTAGCAACTTGTTTATTCATCACTTGAATGAAACTATAAGATTTATCAATTCTTCCCTTTATTTTTAACTCTTGTATATTTATAACACTTGTAAAGTATACATTTGGTATCATATAATCTTAAAAACTAAATAATTAATTTATATTACACTAAAAACTAACATGTATATTCCAAGGAGTTTCCAAAACCCCTTTAGGTATCTCAAACAATTTCATCCTATGGAATCATTACCCCATCCCTAATAACACATTTAGATTTTAATGACCTCTAAAGTAACTAGGATCAGATTAATCCTCTTGGGGGGTGAATAAACGATGAACAATTTTTATAATTTATTCATAATTAAATAATCCTATATAACCTATTAAATTTAATCCACTCCAATCTAAAATATGAGCCTCACTTATGTATATAGAAAATAAAATAATAATGAACATGAGTATTTTTACAAGGTTTGGTTCCTTCATGAAAAACCTAATTATTGTCATGTTTGGTTAGTCCCTAAAACTATATATTCTTTAACATAAACACAACTGATCACACAATTAAAACATTAAAACATAGTCACACTATACCCATCCAAATTCACACCAGACTATGTAGTTTCACACTACCTCCATATGGAAAATGTAACCATAAAGAGAAATATTTTATTGGGAGTTTGGTTTCTTTATAATTTGTATATATAGATCCTCCTAGACGAACCCATACAATTTTCAAGAATAACTGCTCAATTAATGCAGATCCTGATGTAAAATTGCTTCTTGGTATCTAAAATATATAAAATCACTGAATGATCAGTCCCAAACTAATGTATATGATAGGTTCCGAGCTACAGAAACCATGCATTCTTCTTCTCTACTTAATTCACTTCAAACTCAATCAATCTCAATAGTCTATCTACTTAATTTTTCTATGGTAAATCATCCTTTATTTTTTAAAATTGTATAACCTTCCCTACTTTTATTTTCCCAAAATCATACCATTTAAGAGCATTAAATTAGTTTCATCAAAATTAGTATCTACAGTTAAAAAAATGACGTGACCACTTTGTCCTGCTATCCAAAAGTGTGATTATTAAATGATCACTTTGGGAAACTGAAATTTATTATATACCTTTTTCAAAAATATATTTATCATGGATAGTGTATCTATTTGAGTTACCAAAGTACCCTCTTACACTTCATCCTCTCAAACCATCAATTTCAAACATCTCATGCACAAGAACCCATCAAACTTCTTGAGGTGTGAAATATTTTCTTATAATATAACCAATATCAAAAACTCAACTTTATAAAAATTAGACTTTAATAACCAAACAAGATTGAATAAATGTACTCTATGAAAGTGATTATACCCATTAATATTAAAAAAACATAATAAAAAATTCATTCTATATTTAATATTTGGTATATCTTCTTCAGTAAAACTCATATTCAAAATTCTCAGTAATTTACCAGATAAAATAAACTTAAATACAAAAAGATTCCCCCTTTTAATTTATCACATGAAATAGATTGAATCATAATTTAAATTTGATTTTTAACCTTTAAATATAATCTTAAGCATCATTATATTTTATTTTTATAATAAGAATGGATTTTCAAATATTATCATGTAAAAATCCTCAAACAATTCAAATAGTGATCTTATAAAAAATCTTGACCTTTATGTAGCTTCTAATTCTTTAATGTTACCTTTACATAGGTTAATGAAATAACTTTAAAAGGCCTTTAAAAACTCATCGTTACATTTATATAGGTAGTGCGACTTGCAGACTACCTTTAAGTAGTGCATGGACTACCTTTACGCATGTAGTGAAACATCCATAGGAGCTTTATAAATTTCCCAAAATGTGCGGCTAAACTTTACACAAATTAGGAATAACCTATATGAAGAAATAAAATCACACTTATATAGATATTCAATGAAACCTACATAAATCTTAATCACACTTACGTAACTTAAAAGACACCTATGCAGACCTCAATCACACTTATGAAGCCACAAACACACCTATGTAAACACCCGATGGATCATACATAGTTTCCAAAGTACACATACATAAAGACATAAACACACTTATATATATCCTTTTCCAAAACTCAAACTCAATAAAAATTCTATAATTTCTCAAATAAGTATATAATTTCTTTAGAACCATTTCAAGACACCTATAATCAACTCAAAAATATTCCCTGTAACTCTAAAAATAACTAAAAAACAACCAATAATTTTCAATATTAGTTGAAAATAAATGAAAACCATTAACAAATCCAAAGGTACTTCAATATATCCCTTTTGAAGTTTTTGGGAACTCCATTAAACTCCGCAAGATAAACTCAAACCTCTTTTAGAGATCATACACTAAAAATAGAATAATCATATCATATACTATCTCTTATAAGAAGCGTATTCCACCACACAATCAGATAATGTTATGTTTTTGAGAAAATATCATCTTTCAGGGTCAAGAAAGTGTGGCTAAGTGACTTAAATGAACCCCCCAATTCACACGTCCCTTTATCACTTCCATATTTCTACCCCTTAAGAGTTATTTCACTATTTTTACCCCTTTTTCAATATAATCCAAACTTTAGTGGGGGTGTTTCCAAACTACTTTAAGTGATAGGAGAGGGATAAACATGAAGTTTTATCCTAAAATCTTAAAACCTCTACCTTATCACATCTTTTACGAAGATGTATTTAATTTGATTGTGGGTACTCTATATTGACATATCTATTTATAACTCTTTACTTTATGAAATTATAAGTTATGTGTATGTGTTTGGATCAAGAATGTTGAATAGGGTTCTTTGTCAGATTTATTTCACTCTAATTACCACACAAAATCTTCAATGTCCTCTCATTTTCAACTCTCAAATATGATAATTGAACAACCACCCACAAAACCTATGTAAATACATGAGTGTATTCCATATACTCTACCTATGATGTTATAAGTTTCTCTAAGTTATGTTTCTCATTGTACCAACTTACAAAACCCTCACTAATGAAGAAAGTCTCACCTGAAGTGGATCTTTTATCTGTATAATCACCTACCCAATCTACATCAGTGAATCTAAAAAAATTAAAATTAGTATCATATTTATATAACATGATATTATTAATTATTCCTTTCACATATCTCATAAATATATTTAATACAAGCATGTGTGACTCTCTTGGGTCACCCTGAAATCTAGCACAAATCATCACTAAAAATTCTATGTTAGGTGTTGACACTTTCAAATAAAACAAGATTATAATGAGTCTTATAAATTCAATATGATCAACCTTACTATCATTCTCATCTTTACATTGGTTGGTTCCAACCAAATTTTTTGTTGAAATATATCTTGATTCTTCTATGCCAAACTTTTTCAATAACTACCTTCTATATTTTTCTTGTGAAAGAAATATAAAATTTGATTTCTTCTCAATCTATAATCATAGAAAATAATTTAGTTCTCCCAACATGGAAATATCAAGACGTTCTTTCATTTTAATAGAAAATATCTCCAAAATATACTCTTGGTCACTATAAAAAATTACATCATAAACATATATTATGAAAAGTAGTGTACCTATAGACAACTATTTTACATACAAATTACTACAAAATTTCCATTTTGAAAAAACCATTTACCTTAGGAAACCATAAAGTTTTTAAAATAAATCTCTATGATATTTTTTTAATATATAAAATTAATTGTTAAATTAGTAAACCATGTTTCCATCAATATCTAGAATAAAACCATATGATTTCTCAAGAAAGACTTCTTCTTCAAGGTCACCATTCAGAAATTCTTATTTCACATCTGTATGATACACTTTGTAGTGCTTGTGTATAACCACAACAATTTTTTTATTGTTTCAAGTCTTGAAACTAGAGTAATAGTTTCCTCAATGTCCATGCCTTTAATTTAAGTATATCCTTTTCATATCATCCTAGACTTGTTTCTTATCACTTCATATTTCTGATTCATTTTTTTCTAAATACTGATTTTGTAACAATCATATTTTTATATTTGTGAACTGGTACTAAATACTAGGTTAAATTATTTTCAATTTGATTAAGATAATCATGAATTTCTTGTACCCACTATTTATGATCAATAACTCTGACCACTGCTTTGGGTTCAAATTTTGATATAAGAGTTGTTTGGTTTTCTATTCTTAGTTTTCTTCTTATTTGAACTAGTGCTTCCTAGTTTCCCATTATATTATCTATATCAATATTTTTTTTAAAACCTTTTATGTCTTACATATTGATTTAAAACATCCTAATCATTAGAAGTCTGATCAAAATCAAAATCAATAATTTTTTGGTCAAATGTTTCTTGTTCTATAAACTAATTTTCAAAATTCTACTCACTTATAGCCTATGTTTTCACACCTATAGCCTCAGAAAAATCTTAATTTTTTTTGTTTTTTTAGATATTTTGATATTAGAAAATTCAAAAAGTTTGTGAATATTTTATTTTGATAAATTGTACCCACTACCACTAGATAAGTACCCCATAAATATCCCTCTATTAGCTTTCTATTCAAACTTTCCTAGATAGATATTTTTTTATCTTTATAAAGTATGCACTTATAAAGACTTTGAATTACTTGAAAATTGGATTATTTTTTAGCCAAATCAATTAAGGAGTATAATGTATCTTATTTATAAAAATAAATTGATTCTGAATGTGTACAACAGTACACATCACTTCTCTCCAAAAATATTTTGAGATTTTATGTTCAACTAACATTATTCTACCCATATCAAAAATGATTTTATTCTTTATATCTGCAAAAAAATTCTATTGGGGAGTGTATGGTGTGTTGAATTGATGTTTGATTCTATGTTTGGTAAGATATCTTTAAAATGAACCACATGTATATTTATTTCCATTATCTGATCTCATTTTTTTTATGAAGAGTCCCAACACCTTTTAAACTTCTCTCCTAAAAAATTTAAACATATCTATGTCTTCTAACTTGTAATTTATGAAAATCACATTAGTAATTATAGTATAATCATCAATGAATATGTTGAATTATAAATCACATCTTATATAATTTTGCCTCATGGGACTATATAAATTAGTTTTAATTAATTCTAGTGGTCTAGTAAAAATAATGTCAACCTTGTTGTGAGATTTTTGAGCAATCTTACCTTTCTGACATGTTCCAAAAAGAATATTACGTTATACTTTCATATTGGTGAGATCTATCACAAAATCATGTTTCTAAATTTTTATTAGTATTATTTGGTTAAGATGACCTATATTACCATTCCATAACATGAACTCATATTTTTCACTAACATAACATAAATTTCTTGGAAAACCAATTAAAAATAGATTTCCATTTGTTCTTTTCCCTCGAGTGATGAACCTAACATCCTTTAAAACTTTAATTATACATAAATCCTTTTTGAAAAAAAACTTCATGTTCACTAGTACAGACACGACTAACACTAAAAAGATCATACTTCAATACTTACACATGTAAGACATTATTCATTTTCAAATTTTTATCTTCAATATTAGTAGATATAATACCCTTGATTCTTAGAGAACAATCATTACCAAAGGTGATTTATACTCCTTCACGTTTCTATTTTTTTTCAAAATCTTTAAATAACCTATCATGTGGTAATAACACCCATTATCAATAACTAATGACTTATTTTTTTGTTATCCTTTAATTTAATTTAATCTGAACATTCATTTTCTTCCTTAAGATCTTGAGTACCCATTCCTTTTTTAGTATATAAAACCTATCTTAGAAAACTTTTCATAAACTTATCTACACTATAACCCTACTAATAACACCTACCTCACACTTCTTCAAGACAATAAAATCTATTCTGATCTGAAAAATTAGAAGTATTTATCTTCACAACATAACTTCTCTATGAAGTGGAGTTATTCTCCTCTAAATTCCCCTTTACTTTATGCCCCATTATAGTAGTGCCATATTGTAACAACATGTGTAGGAATTATTCCCAAACATTCCATATCACTTTAATTATTCTTGAAATATATATTTTTTAGAATCATATAAATTCTACCTGATATTATGCCCATGTTTTTTTTATTATTTTACACTTTGGGTTTGAATATACTTCTATTTGGGAGTCATATTATTTATAGATATCTTCCTTTATTCAAGTGATAAAGGTGAATGTTTCTCAACATTTTTATTTGTCCAAACTTGAAATTTTTTTGAGTTTTAACCTATATTATTATTTAACAAATAATTATAAGAATATTCATTAGGTATAGATTTAACCTGATCTTTTTTGTAAGTTATCTCAGCAAACTTAGAGGATCCAACCTTGAATTTAATCAAAATTTTGAAATCCTCCATCAACTTATTCAATTAATTCTCAGGTTTAAGACACTTAGACAATATTTTTATAAATCAATCTTATTTAAAAGTAAATGTGTCTTCAAAATAATTTATTATCTTCTCATGTTTAATAATTTTAAATCTATTATTTTATCACATCAACAAGGGATTCTTATTTATTTTCAAACTCATTCTTCTATTCAGTAAGTTTCTTATTTTTTTTTGAACCTTTTATTTTATTTATTGAGAATAGTATTTTTCTTAAGATAATTTTTAAGATCATTACTAAACATATGTTCCATCTCAGTTGATTTTGAGTCATCTTCTTCACTACTTGAAGTGTCAATCCTTTTTCAACATGGTAAATGAAATTAGTAAATGTCTCATTAGATCTACTTTCAAATTAACTATCAGGTGATTGATCAACTCCTTATTATTCACTCATCATATTTATTATCTTGCTTATAGAAAATATATTATTACTTATTCTATTTTTGGATGATTCTCTTAAACCTTCATCCCACTTCTTTTTGTAATGCTTCTTATATTATTTATATTAAAAATATATTTCCTCATTCTTAGGAAAATTATTGTAAAAATTCCCAATCCTATTGCATTTATATAATCTACATGGAAGATTTCCTTTGTTAATTTTCTTACCCTTCTTAAACCTCTTTTAAATAAGAGAAGTGATTCTTTGAAAGTATCCACCATCTTATTAATTATTAGATTCACTTGAATTTGAGTCATTAACATTATCATTTATTTTCAAATTTCTCATGGAATAAAAGGCCATTTTATATTTAATATTTTTATTAAAGGCTATAATTCTTTTCATTTCATATGCTATAATAATGTTATGCAAATCATCTAAGAAAATATCTTCTCTGTCTCCTAGTGTATAAATCATTGGATCGAATCTATTTGAAAACTTTCTCATGAGATTATTAACAATTGTAAAATCTTAAAGTTTTTCAAAAATCCCCTAGATATTTTTAAAATTTTCATTTAATCTAGTGAAATAGTCATAAATGTTCTTTTATTAATCTATCTCGATGTATTAAAGCTTACTTCTCCAAATCTATAATTTAGCCTCCATGGATTTCAAATTTCCTTCATATCTACTTTCCAACTTGGATGATATTTTTTTTGTTAATTGAAGTCCCATTACTTTTTATAGAATTTTTCTAACAAGGATGTTAGAATAACATTTTATTCATTTCCATAAAACTCCATATTTCTTTTTTAGCAAGGTTCAATGGAGAATTCTCATCAATAAGTAGAAAACCAACAACTATAACATCTCTAAACTCCGTACCAAGGGATATAAGATACGAAAACATCTTGTTTTTATAGCTATTATAATTTTTACCATAAAATATTGGCACAAACCTTCTATTCATAGAATTAAGATTTTATATTCTTGGAACTTGATTGAATATAATAGAGGAACCTCACTCTGATACTAGTTGAAGTACCTAGGATCAAATTACTCTATGTGGGGGGGGGGTGAATTAGTGGATACTAATTTTTATAATTTATTATTAATTAAATCAACCTCTAAAACCTGTTAAAATTAAATCCACTCAAATATAAAATATCAACCTCAATCATATATGAAAAAATAAAAATAATAATGATCATATGGATTTTTACAAGGTTCAGACCCTTTATAGGAAACCTAATCCTTGTCATGGTTTGTTAGTCCCCCAAACCATGAATTATTTACTATAAGAACAACTAATTACATGATTAAAACATTGGAATAAATTCACACTATTCTTGTCCAGAGTTACGCCAGAATATGCATTTTTAAACTACTTCCATACTGAAAATGTAACAAGAATGAGAAAGATATTCTTAAGAGTTTGGTTACTTAGAAACTGTAGATTTAGATCATCCTCGATGATCCTACTATATTTTCAAGAATATATTCTCACTTACTTTAAATATTTATTTATAACCTCCTATAAATCTATTAATTAAATAAACTCATGAATGCATGATCTTAAAATAATGTAGATGATAGGTTTCGAGCTTCAGGAACTATACACTCTTTTTCTCTAATCAACTGAATTCATACTCAATAAATCATAATAATTTCTCTACTTAATTTTGTTATAATAGATTTTATTTTATTTTCACCACTTCTATAATATTTTTTACTTAAATTTTCCCAAAAGAATATTATTTAAGATCTTATAATTGGTTCCATCATAATCAATATTCACAATTGAAAAAAATGATGCAACCGCTTTTCCATGACAACTGAAAGTGTGATTATTAAATGACCACTTTGAGAAACCCCACTTCACTACACACCTTTTTCAAAAATTTATATATCATGGATAATTTATCCATTTGAGTTACAAAATTACCCCTATGTATTTCATCTACACAAGAAATAAACTTCAAAGTTCTTATGAATAAGAACTCATTAAATTTCTTATGGTGTGAAACAATTTCTTGCGATGAAACCCATCTAAACAAATCAGCTTTAGTATACTCAGATTTTCACACCCAAACTAAACTAAATAGATACACTCTATATAAGTGATTATACCCATGAAGATTAAAAAATCATCATCACAAAGTCATTCCAGATTTAATATCTAGAGGATCTTATTTATCAGAAGTCATAGTGAAATTCTCAGTAATTTCCCAGATTAACTCAGCTTGAGAATACAAAAAGATGTGCATAGAGAATCTCCATTTTAATTTATCACATGAAATAGATTGAATCATATTTTAAATATGATGTTTTAACCTTTAAATATTTGTTTAATAATACTTATATTTTATTTTGATCATGGGAATAGATTTTCAAATATTCTTATTTGAAAATACTCAAACATTTAGATTAGATATCTTATAAAAAATATTGACCTTTATGTAGCTCATGGTTCTTTAATGTGACCTTTAAAAAGGTTATAAAACTACCTTTACACAACCTTTAGAAACTTAAAATTACCTTTATAAAGGTCATGTGACTTATAGAAGAACTTTACATAGTGTATGTACTTACTTTACACAAGTAGTGAAACATTTAGAGGACCCCACACAACTCCCAGAATATCAAGCTAACCCTTATGTAGTTAAATAATAACCTATACATAGAACTAAAATAAAACTTACACATATCTAAAAACATACCTATACAGAGATCAATCACACTTACATAGCCTCAAATACACCTATACTGACATCAATCACACTTACATATCCTCAAACACACCCACATGGACACCTAATGACTCATACATAGTGTCAAAAACACACTTACATAGAGAAAAAACCACACCTACATAGATCCTTATCTAAAAATCAAACTCAATAATAATTCAAAAATTTCCCAAATAGGCATAGAATTGATTTTTAACCATTTCAATCCACCTAGAATCAACTCAAAAACATTCCTTACAACTTTAGAAACAACTAAAAACCCCCAATACTTTGTAAGATCAATTGATAAAAAATGAAACCATTAACAAATCCATAGGTACTTTAACTTGGATTGGATATTTGGAGAAAATTTATTAGACTCTCCAACAAAATTTTATTCTTTTGGTTTGAACTTTAACCCCCATGTGTTGTTTATACAGTAGTAGAACCTAGACATTATATGCCTAGTTCACCTATTCTCAATGATTTGAGAATATTGGGTAAAATTTTCTTAAACTAATTCATATTGTTAGGATATTTATATAGATGAAAACATAATGAATTACTTAACCAGAATAAGACTTAAGAAAACCTATAGTCTCACTAATTCATTATCATAATTAAATATATCAAGTATCATTGGAATACCCAATCGTATTGAGTATATGAGAATAAAATTAATTAATTCATATTACATATAATTCCATTGAAACCCCAAGTGAATCAATATATTCTTCTAATACACATCTAGACTCACCTGTTGAACATATTAAACACTTGGTTACCCAATAATGTATTAATTTGATGTATAAAATTTTGTTTTACTGAAGAAATTTCCCTAAGTTTCCAGTCTTAGGATTTTATTACAGTTAGATTCTTTTTTCGATAGGATTGATCTTAAAGCTAAGTTTGATGATGATGATGTTATTACCTACATTAAAATATTTAATCAGATGAGTACCATATTTTATTACCATTTAATAATGAATTTTATTACATGGGATCCCACTAAAATAATGAACCCTTTTAAATTAATCAGATCTATTAGTAGGCCAAGATATTTATTTCCCTAAGCAATTTAAATTCTTGGGCATTAATCTCAATGCTTAGTTATTTAGGTAGGGAATCATCCCAATCATATCATATCAAAATCTTGGATATTTGAGCTGATAAACCTTTTTCCTGTCCATCAAGTGAATAAACCCAACTCCATTCCTCTAATATCTTGACTTTCATGGTTTCCCAATTAAGTGTATCCCAAAAAAATGTTAAGAATAAGGTACATAACTATTAGGAACCTTATAACTTTATTTCCTTACATAAGATAATCATGGGGCATCCAACTAAGGCATGAAACTACCCACTTGGATGATTGGGATCTTGAAAAGTATCACTTTTAATTCCACACTTAGTATTTTTAAGGGGTTTTAATCTCACAATATTATCTCATATTATTCCATTTATGTATGAATGATTCTAACAATTTAGTATGGAATCCTATTTTATCCACCAAATTATTATGTTTCAATAATATTAACATGTAACTCTTTACACAACCCACAATTTGAGTTGCTCAGCCAAAAATTAAAGATAAAAATATTCACACACATTTAAATGCATCTCATGCATAGGGTGCATGAAAATTTGATGTAAATGTTTATAATTATATGATATTAACAAACTCCATGTGATTAAGCATAGAGCAACAAATATCCAACCCATACCTTTATAGAATAAGGAATAAGCCTCAATGATAGTAACAAGTCTGATCCAAACTCCCTCTATTTGAGGATAATTTACTCAAGATAAAATAAAATTCAACATAACTATAAAAACTAGTATGTATAAACTATGTTAAACAACTATATTTATGCTCATAACTTCAATTACAAACTAAGGCCAAGATAGATGAAAACTAAATCTTTTATAATCATACCTAGCATGTAATTAATGGGTTGAAAATTTATAATAAGTAGTTTAACAAATTAAAATAAATCATACACTTATTAAATATATATAAACAATTTATATTAATGAATAACAATCAATAGAATAACTTTTAAATAAATGAACACTTCATAAATATAAACATGACATAATCATTTATAAATAATTCATAAATAATATCTAATTATAAAAACTTAGCTTATTAATTATGGTCATTCCATAATCTTGAATACAAACTATTTATATTCATTCCACAATATGAAATTTTCATATCATTCATTATATTACATTTCTCTTTAAATCTATGGAATTTCTATGAATTATAAATATTTTATAATCCAATTTATATTATTCAATACATTTATATAATCTAAATATCACATGCTTAATATTATTTAAACCATTGATCAAATAAAACACCAAAACTCCTTTTAATGAGGTTTAAACAATTTCCCAAAATAAGATTTTAATTTTAATAATTTAAGTTAATTAATTATAAACAATTCATAGTTTAAATATAAATACTTTATAATTTTCCTTATTTTTTTTAATTTATAAACTCTATATATTATCCCTCATGATTAATAAATAAATATTTTATTTTTAATTCATAATGTATTCTATATAATTTTATAAAAGTTATTTTCAATATTAAAATTTAATAATAAGGAATATTTAATAATAAATGTTTCATAAACATGAATTAGTTAGTTATAAAATCTTTATAATTAATTATTTTATAAAATCTTTCTAAATTAATAAATATCCCTAAAATACCATTTTAACATTATTTATAGACAATTTATAAATAATAAATTCAATTCATAAATAAATATAAGGAAAAATAATTATTTCCCTCAAAATCATATTCTATGATTTAGTGGAAATCGTAATCTATGAATAATAGAGTGTAACACTATATGCCATTAATCCTACTTTATGACTGATAGTTGTATTATCAAATACGATATACCTTATATGCAAGGTTTTCTATCTATCATACTCTATGATAGGCATTTCTATCATTAAATATGATATACCTTATATATAATGTTTTTTCCCAAATCAAGCTTTATGATATAGTGAGATATCATGTAAGCGATATAATACTTTGTTTTCACAACTTTGTGAAGAAAAATCATATTTTATGATATAATGGTACCGTAAGATATGAGAAGAAAAAATTCAAGGATTTAATATGTGTCATGGATTATGATATCCTATATTGTATGGCATGATACAAAAACCATAGAACATTTAATCTATTATTTCAATATATGTCACGACTTATGATATCCTTTATTGTATTCCCCAATAAAAAACCCCATATAATATTTAATCTATCATATTATATGATTATTGATACTATATATAATATGATAATGATTTATTCATTTAAATGTATGATTTTATAAATCTAATTGCATGGGATGATTTGATACCACTGTTTGGTTTCTTAAGGGTCTAATAACACTTACTAGAATAATAAGAAGTTATCAAAATCCCAAGCCAAAGATAAAATTGCTAAGAAATATAAAATAGGAATAAACCAGAATGAAGAAGAGTGGCATACATTACATTTAAGAGCCTTTGAAAAATTCATCCCCATCCATGCACTTTATGAGTATCAAATTAGTGGCAAAAACATCAATCCTTCATGGTGTTTCCAAAATCTATCAAATCATAAGATATTTAGATGGAACTCCTCTTCACTCCACAGTGTGCTAGCACCACATAATAAAAAGTTAGAAGTAGAAAGAGATCAATAATAACCAAGGAATATTATATGAGCATCAAGCTATAATATTCATTTCAATCACATGATAGTGGGATTTATAAATTCCTTGAGGATACTCCTTATGTGCTGGAACATTTACTCATGCATTATAAAGCACGAGTAAATGCCTTAGATTTATTCATGCATCACATGTATGTAAGAAAATACCATGGGTTACAACTCTTGTAACATTCCTTTGATGATAGGCAATATGGGAATAAACATTAACTATTAATGTTTGGTGACTGCCTAATATATCAAAGGTATCACCATAGATATTCCATAAAATATGGTAATCTTATGTTATAACTAATTTGAGTAGCCACCCTAAAATATGACTTACATTTATTTTTGATTGAAATGGATTATATAAAATCATATTTCATGGATTAAAACATGTCCAAATTATACCCTAATATTGTCCAGTATAATTAGCATGTAATCTTATTCCATGATTTACAATTTCCCCTTAATCGTAAAATATTTGACACATGTATGTACAAACTATTTTTATAGAATATGTCATACTCTATGATTGGTTACATAATTCCATATGATATATGTTATATATATATATATATATCATATCATATATATATAAAGAATTTAGGGAATACCATCTTCTTCACTTCTCCTACTTCATGCTATCTTTTTTAGTTTTATTATCAAATGATGTTAATTTAAGGAGTTTGAACATCCAACTAAATTGTTTAAACATTAAAAAATTAATTATAAATGAGAATCCAGAAGTTATAACAATTATAATACATGAAATTTTTATTAAACATTTCATCCAATATATATGAATATTTTGAATCTAATGGGTGTTTTTTATGGCTATATAAACTGGTACTTAGTTTTCATTGAGTGCATATTTAAATGCTATGAAACTCCTCAATGTTAAATATCTACCAATTTATCTTATTTTCTCTTTGAATAAGGTTATAGAAAACTATAAGAAAGATAAAATCATTCCCATTCATTGAGAGATTCATCTAACCCTTAGATACCGTGGGAGGAAGAAGATCATTGGATACTTCTTAGTGGTCAATATCAAGCCCGTGTCAAGGATCTTATATATATTCAGATCATTATAGAAAAAGTAAATTATTTTTTATTTTATTTATTTCAGTCTAGATAAATAGGGATATATTTTGGTTTTATAGTATTTGGTTGATGTTTTCTATTATGGTTGGATAAGTTTTATCCCTTTAAAACTCTTTCAGTGGTATCATAAACCATACCATCTCATTTGAATTGAATTATATAAGAGATTAAGCAATTGGAAAATTGATAATTCTATAACTATGATGCGTTTAATAGAAAATAATCATGGTTCACAGATATTTCCAAGACATTTACATAGATTTCTGGTAAAATAGGTTCAGGTCTTATAAAATTTATAAGACCATGCCATAGTTTATACAAAACAAAAAAGAAATAGTTTCAAGAAAAATAGAGTATCATAAGACGATTACTATATTTTTTGGACTACTTATAAAATGGTCATGGTGTATGAGCACCACTTCATATTCAAGTTAGGACCATAAAATAACCTTAGAAGTGAGACTTCATAATGTTTTCCCAAAACAACTTGGTTAATGAAAGATGAATTCCTCTAAATGTTCATGGTTTGTATAGAATATGATTTCATAAGACCACCATGACACACCCAAGTCCACAACATCATAGTATTCCCAAAATTTCATGTATAATCCAAAAACAACTTATACCCATAACACCTTATTTAAAATAAATTGATTATAAAAAAATGGTCACAATATTCCCATGGAAATAGTGGTTATTTGAGGGAAGACCCAAACACAGTCTATATCCAAAATCAAAATAGTGTGTATAATTTTAAATAAAAATATATTTTTGTTAAATTTTTTAAAATCCTTAACCAATGTGGACCAGTAGGGTCCACACCAAATTCAAGAAGGGATTTAAACCATACCAAAATTTTTTTGATAGATGTGATCTTGGTTTAAATTGTTATATTATGAATGGATATATACTTCAATTTAAAGTGTTAAACTTATTTAAATTATTATACATGAATTTAAGGAGTTACATGCTAGGTATTATAATTGATTTAGTTTTATTATACCTTGAATTTTTCTTGTTCATGAGTTATAAGCTTGAATTTAAAGGTCTATTATAGTTAATAAATTTAGATGTTAGAATTGTAATGGAATTAAAGCATCACTTGAGAAAATAACCATGGTCAAAGGGAATTTGTGTCAAACTACTCACTGGACTAGGATATTGAATCTATCTAAAAAAGTTGGAATTGGTTACTTGTTGCTCCATGATTACTCTTATGGGTTTCTTTCATATAATTCTAAAACTTTACATGAAAGGGTTTCATGTACCATATGTGTGTGATGTATTGTATATGTATAAATATAGTTGGATTTTAATTTGGGTTAATAGAACAAATTATGAGTTATATAAAGAGTTACACATCAATATGGTTTAAACATATTGATTTGATGGAAGGAATAAAGATTGAAAAACTAAATCATTACAAGCATGAATACATGTAAAGGGAATACATGTTATAATATGGTGAGATAATAAATCCCCTTAATATACTAAGTGTTAGATTATTTTCAATACCTTGATCATTTATCCATGAAGGTTATACTAAATCAAGGTGCCCATGAATTATCATATATAAAGAAAGCAAGTTATGAGTGACCCTGATAGAATTAAGTGACTTTATTTGAAATATGATTTGTGTTAGACATAGCTAGGAAACCTTAAAGCTTAGAATTACATAGTAATAAAGCTGTGTTTATCCATATAATGGATTAGTTAATGAGTTATCTTCTCAATTATTCAAGATTCATATATGATATGGTTGACACGATGAACTACATAAATATAAAATTAGTGAGAGGAAATTCCAAATAAGCCTCATTATTTAGTAAAATATGTATCTTGTCCCACTAATAGATATGATGAAATTTAAAAGGGGTCATCATTTTATTGGGATAAAATTTAATAAAAGACATTATTAAATGAAAGTAAAACATGATACTCATCCAGTAAAAGATTTTGTTATAGATATAATAGCATTATAATCATCTAAAATAATACTGAGATAATTCTTAGAAAAGGAAAATATTAACGAAATATTTTTAGAATGGTACATAAACATGAGAATATATCTCAAGTGAGAATAAAAAATTCCATGTGTTAAAGAAACTCCTTCCTGAATAGTCTAATGTTTAAGTTGTTCAACAAGTGGATCTAGAGATTGTGAGAGGCATTAAAGGATTCACATGAGATTTTAAAGGAATTATATATAAAAATATCAAAGTAACTTTATTATTTTCTCATATACTAAATATGATTGCATATGTTAATGACTTAGAGAGACTAGAGGTTTCCTTTAAGTCATGATCTTGCTATAAACTTCATTTTATTATCATTATTGGAATGGTTCTGACAATGTGAGTGGGTTTAATAAATGGTTACCCTATATCCTTAAAGTGATGAGGATTAATGATCATGGAATGTGATTTCTAGGATCTAGTATTGTGTTTATAACATGAAAGGGTAAAAGTTTAAGTAGGAAAGAAAAAATTGGATGGTCTGATTGTCATCTTTAGTTATTGAAACTAAAAGTTGGTAATATGAAAGAGAGGAAATATTTCCATATATGATAGAATTATCCATAATACCAGAAGAAGTTTGAGAAAATTCATGGAATTTCCATGTTTGGCATTAGTGTTATAGAAATAAATTCTTTTATTTTTAATGGTATATGATACTAAATGTATATTTTATAAATGTTGTATGTATATAGTAGTTCAAAATCAAGGTAAAAACTAATATATCTTGTAGTTTTTTTTCAAATATAGTATAAAAGTTTTAAACTATAGATATTTGTAATATAACAGAATATTTCAAGATCAAGTGGATATAAGTAAAGGATGTGTATTTTTATCTTATTTATCTTATATGATATAAGAATCTATTTATAAACAAAATGTTATTTATGAAAAAAGAGTTTTTATGAACAACATGGGATGATGGTTTTGATTAAAATGGTTATGATTAATATAATTCTATAACATATTTGAAAAGAATACAAGTATAAAGGATTTTTATCTAGGATAAAAGAGATTATCCAAGTTGTTTGTTAAAAAAAGAGGGAAAGAGTTTCCACTGTATTTAGTGGAAAAATTTAAAGAATAAAATATTCTTTTCACAATAACACTCTAAATACATATAATACCATATAAAATATAGATTTTAATAGTTTATTTTTAAAATATTAACATTAATAGAAATAAATATTATTTTATAATAAAAAATAGTTTGTGTATATTATCATGAAATTTTGGAGAGAATATAGTTTCTAAGAGGATAGTGGTAGTATGTTTAGACTTAGATAAGTTAAAAGTATAACAATGAAGGACTAAACCAGTCATATTCCAATTGAAACTCACTTTATAACTTAAAAGTGTTTGCTATTGTTGAAACTTTGTTTTGTCACATGAATGAAAAAGTCTTAAAGATAAATTACTTAATGAGAATAAGAGAAGACAATCTAAAGAGTCCAATGGAAACAACCCTTAGGCAAAGGACCTTTGTCTAGGTACCCCCAAGTAGCATCAGCATGCAGGTTACCTATGAATCATCCTATGTGATGGAACCACACATCAGCCTATGCATCGGCCTATGCATCAGCCTATGCGACACACCTATGCAAGCCAGCACCTTGGCCTAGGGTCCTATATTGGACTATAAATAGGACCCTGGGGCTCTTCATTTGTGCGTATGAAACTTTCCTAAGAACTCCTGATGCTCTGATATCCCTAGTCCTTCGCCTAGACCCTCCGAAACCTTTTAGGTTGCCATCCAAAACCTGAAGAAGATGGAATTAAAGTGGGAGGGGGGGGGGGATACTGGAACCAAAGTCCTATCAGGGTCTAAAATACATAATACCGACGCAAGGAACCCTCTCCCCCATGGATAATGAACACTAGAATGAGGTCCCCTTTTCTAACTAGGGACCTATGTGAGAAACTTTTGGGAACACTTGTGGAGGCCCTTAGAGCCTTGATCAAATCCCTACCCAAGTGTTGTTTCCCAGGTGGGTTTTTTCCCAAATTAGCATCATACCGCATAGGTCTACCCATGCAAAGCACTCCCAGGCTCGCCTAACCTATACCCTGCGTGAGAACCCCTTAGCTCACCTAGCCTATACCCTATGTGAGACCCCGTTAGATCTCAAAACCTATACCCTGTGTGAGACCCCCTTGGATCACCAAGCCTTTACCCTACATGAGCCACTTCTCATTCCCTCTTCCAAACCACCAATGGAAGGGACTCTATTACCTTGGATCACTTGTTTGAGAGGGACCAAATTGAAACCTCCACTAAAGCCTCTAAACTTAAAAAACCATGGAAAGAGGTACACAAGAGTGTATGCCATTTGGGTATGCATTACCATGTTTAAAGGTTTCATGCACCTGTCCTACCTAACAATTAAGGTCTTTGAGATGCATGTGAGTATAAATTCCCCTTGTCATGAGGACCCCGACCCAAAGGGGGGGTGTTAGGAAACTCCCTGTCTTAGGTACTAGGGTTAGGACCATGTCCTTCCCTATTCATATCTAAGACCCGAAGCCTTTGGTTTCAGGTAGAGAGGGTGAGGATAATGATTTTATTTCCCTTCAATAGGGAATGAGATCCTACTCTCCTCCCGTGGAACTAATTTTAGGGAATCCCTTCTGGATTAAGCCCCTATCCTTTCTTGCGGGAGGATGCACTCTTACTCCTCTTCATCTCCTGAGTCATACGCAGATAGATAGTCCAATGTGACTATCTTGGATATGAAACTAGAGAGGGAATGGGTGAACCAAAGCCCTTTCTTCTTCTCTCATATCCCCGACCTCTTCCACCAATGGAAGGGGGATTATGTGGTTTACCAGATCTTATACTTCCTCTCGTTTCTCACATTCAAGAATTTGTCATCATGAATCATGTGAGATTAGAGGATAACCATGATCCTGAAATCTAAAAATTAAGATTCATGTTTTGGTAGATAATCTTCTTTCAGATCTTCCCCTCTCCTTCCTTTAGAGATTCTACTTAGGCATGGGTTCTCAAGTCCATATATCCAACCTCAAGGAAAATCATATTTTTTTTGGTTTCCCAAATCTCTCGTTTCCTCTTGTTTCTCACACCGAGAATGAATCACGTGGGTTTAGAGGTTAACAATAGTCATGAAATCCACATGATACCAAACCTTATGGGTATCCTCCTCAGGAGTAATCCCCAAAAAACCAATTGATAGGCCTACTACTTGGTATAAGCCCAAACCTTCCACAATAAAGGCATCCTTTTCAAGAATAAGCACCAAAATAAAACCTATGGGAATCATACTTAAGAGTAATCCAAAACCAAACCAATATATGGACCTCCTACTTAGTATAATCCTAACAATTACACAATAAGGGAATATTTTTTCAGGAATAATCTCTGAAATCCCACATATGAGAATCCTCCTCAGGAGTAATCTCCAACCAAACCTGTCAATGGGCCACCTACTTGGTATAAGACACAATCATATCACTATACTCATACATAGTAATCTTCCTCAGGAGTAAGACCCAACCATACCAATCGATGGGCGTCCTACTTGGTATAATCCCCAACCTTCCACAATAAGGGAAACCATTTCAATAATAAGCCCCAAAATCCAACCCATGGGCATCACTCCAAGTGTAATACACAACCCATCCATGGGCCTTCTACTTTTTATAAGTCCCAATAATATAACTATACTCACACATGGCCCTCCTCCTTAGGTGTAAGCCCCAAAAAAGCCTCCAAATCACCATGATTCAAGATATCCCTCATGGACCCTTTCACAGAGAATCCTTTTCCGTAATTATCCCCAAACAAACCAAATAAGGGAATCCTTTTCAGGAATAATCCCTACTTTAATCCTCTCAAAGGGCCATACTCCACTGTGAGACAAACCTTCTAAGGGACTCCATAGGTGTAGCTCCTTATGACCAGACTACATAAGATTTGATTCCCATCAAAATGGGATACTTAGGAAGCCTCCTTGAGGTCCAAAACCAAAACCCCAAATCAACCATGATTCTCTATGGGCCACCGCTACAAGAGAAACTCCGTTTAACATCGATTATTTTTGTGTTTATCGGTGGTTTAAACTACTTCTTAATACAGTGTTGCCAATATATTAGTGGAGGTTATTTCCGTTTCACGACAGTTTAAGGAAAGCGTCGTAGCTGTCTCATTTTGTGGCAGTTTTACTGAGTTTAGTGAAGGTTTTTACGATCCCTTGACATCAGTTTATTCGCGGAGGTTATAACCACCATGAATAAACTCAAATCCAGCAGTCGTTAAACCACTACTAAAGTCATGAGAACTGTCATAGAATGAGCAGATAAGATGTGACTATGTAGCGGCGGTTAAAACCTCCGCGAAACATAATTTTTTTTACATTTCGTGGCGGTTTTCACGGTTTAACGGCAGTTTAAAACACCGCCAATGTACATTTAGCGGTGGTTTAAAACGCCGCTAAAAGCTGAACAAATTTTTTTTTTGCTTCCGCTGCACCACTGCCTTGAAAGACAAATCAAACCAAAAATACCATATTGTACATACCAATAGAAAACAAGAAACATCAACCTAGGAAATCGGTATAGAATAAATTGAAAAAAAAAATTAAACATTGACATGATATATAAGAATGAACCATATTGTACATACCAACATACAACAAGAAACATCAACCTAGGAAATCAGTATAGAATAAATTGAAAAATATATATGATAGAATCAACTATAAAACATAGGTCCATTATTTTACTACAATCTAAACATACATCTATCTGATCCTTCTTGATCCCACATAATATATATCACTTGAAAATGAAACATTAGATCTACATGTGTGTCGGTGTTCCCATATAGGGAGTGAGCATAAAACACAGTTAGATTTACCATTTGTGGGCCTCCTACTTGGTTTAATACCCCAAATATACCATCACCACACACATATACTATACCAGGTGTCTTAGAGAAGTTCGTGTGTTATCCTCACTCAATACCTTATTGTGCACTTTTATGTAACACAACTAATCTTCTATTAACTTATTTCTTAAAAAAATCATGATACACAAAAACATTATGTTCTATTTGATCATAATTTAAAATAATTATTGAGATACATTATAGTAATCACCTTCTAAACCTGGTAGGACGACTCTAAAATTCATTACACATGTCATTTCAACACAATTTTAATCTACGATGAATCATGTCACATGACCTTAAAATGCATGCCTTTAATTATATTGTATTTTATTCCTCTTAACTAGGATACAATATATTCCCCTCCAAGGTTCAATCCCAACATCAAGAAACATGCTATTATTCTTATGCGGTAAGAATAATATGAATCACTTTTACAAAATACCATAGTTAAAGACTCTAGTATTAGATTATTTATATAGTCCTTAATTTTAGATACCCCTCCTAGTATCAAAATATCATATCCACCTTCAAGTTGTATTCCCCAGCCTCTTAAGCATTCATCCATTATCATCATACCAACATATATGATATTGAAAACAATATATGGGCCCTCTAATAGGTGTAATACACAACCATACCTTCTCCAAATTAGTCATTGAATACCAATATGAAACTGAAATGGAAACTCATGATAAATTCCAACACTATCTATTTCTAGGTACCTTTCACAAAGTGTTCCCCTTCACAAAAAGTTAAGATTATTGAAATATTTCTATTTAAATTGAACATAAATGGTATGGTGTATCCCAATAATCATTAATAAACTACGTGTGTTATGATTTTATTTATAGAGATTCATATGATTCTTATCGCATGGGCCTGATCCCAACAATGTAAATACCTACGACCTCTTTGTATGGTGAAAAATGAATAATTTACTAACTATGTGGCCTTAAGAAAATGAATCATAAACATGTATTATATGTATTATTAACCTAAAAATCATATATTTTCATATCTACACAGATTTAGAGAGATCATAGGAATAGGGGTAACTCGTTAAACACTAGTATTTTGATATTATTCATTAAAAAATCATAAATATATAAGGGAATCCAATAATTCAAATGATTCCACCCAAAGAATATTTGATGATCCCAAAATATCACACCTTTTACAAATACCTATTTTGAAGAATCTATAGTATGAATCACTAGTGAACACCTTTCATTATAATTTAGTTCTAAAAGGACATCCATACCAAATATTCATATACATGGAAGCCCATTGGAGGTTCTCATCAAAAATAGATAACCTAATGTGAATCCATTAACATGGAATTGGATTGATAAACTATGAACTCTTACATTTTATGATGTATTGATGGGTTTCTTCATTGTGTTTCCTTTTTCAATGCCTCCATCACATCCTTCAATTAAAACTGAATCACTAAATGCACCAGTTATGTTCAAGACAAAAAACAAGCAGATAGTACCCATAAGGAACACAATGGTGAGGCATGAAAACAATTGTTATGTCATACATAGGACTCAATTTCTATGAATATATGTTCCCCATACCCTGACATACATTATCTCCTACCCTTGAAAAATGAGTGCATGATAGTTCACACCTTATTTCAGGAATACTATCTAAATGGATCTATCCTGAAATTATATGACACTCATGGTAATATATAGGGAATAATGCCCCATAGGTTGTCTAACTAAAAATATTCTATGGAAAAACCATTGGTCCATAATTTCACATCCAACCTTTTTGTATCCTTTCAATAGATCATAAGAACACATTCTTCTCTTATCATATTGATTTGGATAAATATGTCCACCATAAAGTAGAAATCACCTTATAACTTCATTATGAGTATCGTGTTCACTATAGTCATTTTTATTAACATGTGACCTTGAGTACTCAAGAAGATATATAGGGTGTTTTCCCCTATTGTCTATACTCAAGCATCTAAAAGTTGATCCCACTGGGGATATCCAACCACTGACACTCAAGAGTATATTTATACCTCTACTAGTTTAAACACCCTTGATGCCCATTAGAATATCTAGATAAATACTAGGGATGGTTACAATGATCTAATATCTAAAAGCATCAGAATCTATCCTAAGTGGCCTTTGTGACTATAAAATTACAATGGAAAACATAACCCACATGGGTGGGGGAATTTTTTTTATCATTTTCCCCTCATGGTCATCTCTAGTTTCATTCATCCTATGGGATCACACCCAAATTAATTATATCCCTCTTACAATGTAAATATGTGTTTCCTATTGGTGGTAACACATTAATATATTTCTTCAATGTTAACCCAATTGATGTTGGTAAACATGATTCTATTGAGTATGAAACAGGTGTGGATGAATCCACTACCCCCTCACCACTAAAAAATAGTAAAACCATCTCAACATAAGAGAATATTACTTAGTTCAAATTCAAAATAGTATAACATGTGAAAATCAATATTAAATTTCTATAGGGAAAAAACCCATTATGTATGGTGATTTTGTTGATGTTATCATACCTCATTTATCTAATATTATATAATAATAGTAGATTAATCAATCAATAAAGGTCGATCTGAGATTTCCAACTTGATTAGGATCAAATAAATTGATGCAAATTACCACAACATTAATGTTTTATCTGTAGTTACCTTCATGAGGTATATATCTCAATCAATATAAGGAAATTATCCCAATGGTATTTTAGAATGTAGTATATTAGGAGTCGGTGGATTCCTTCACTTCTCATATGGATTCCATTGAGTTTTGATGTGAATGAGTATAACCTTATTGGAATTCATATCTTGAGTGTGTGAATTCAAATCCTATAACACCCATATTTGGAACCTCCATCTTATTGATATTCGATATAATGACAGATCTATATAAATATATTAGGTGTTTTTAATCCCAATGTGTTGCAATGTTTGGTTCCCTAGAACAAAGACATGATTCACTACAAGAGAAACGCCATTTATTGGCGGTCAATTACCACTCACAAGGGCCTCCCAGTAAGACAAATTACAAGGGCCTCACCAAAGTGTCCACAACACTATCCCCTTGATCACTATGAAATGACCCAATTTGTTCAACACATCAATAATGGGTTTAACTCCTAGTCATCCAAAATTTCGACTACCAATTCAAACATAGGCCTAAATGGAATGATGTATACCACACTCAAGAAATCAAGACATAAAAAGAAACATCAGAAATCAATAAAACACATAAAAGGAAACATGAGAAATCAAGGAAATTTTAGGACATGAAAATGTTTGGTGGCAACTATGTGCCAAAAATGTTACATATACAAACTAAATGTTCCCATATTTGTTCAACACATGAACAATACAATTACTCATGATCCGATGATGCATTGTCACCCTTGCCACCTTCATCACCACTTTCTGCTATCACCTATAAGAACATTATATTTAAAATTAAATACGGTGGCATATTTATATTAAAACTTAAAACCAATGAAAGTTATCAAACTAAATTATTTTGATTTTTTGTGACTTAACTTCATACCACCAGTTTATGGACTACCACTGGGGGCATATCTACTCATATGCTGACGTATTTCAATCAACTATTTCTGACAAAGAAGATATCTGATCCCCCTGCTGGTGAACTGTGTTTCGTAGAGAAACAATCTATTTCTGAGCATCTCCGGGTATGGGCTGACTAAATCCAGGAGTAGATGAAACTGCCATCCCCGGTGGCCTACTGAAAACCTCAGATGGTACAAGTCCCAAACCTATCCCGCGCACTCTACCAGGATGCTCCTTCCCAAGGACTTGAGCAACCGGGTCATCCTGGGAGACTGAGTAGGACTGCGCAGGATTGACATCCCATAGTTCTTTAATTTTTACCTATAAATAAAATATCAATATATATTAACACAGTAAAAACTGATAATAAGTTATTATAATAAAAAATTGACTTCATACCCCAACTTCTTTAGTAGGCTCATTAACAAAACTTCCATTTGATTTCTTGTGAACATCTAACCACAGTTCAGTTTGGGATGCTTCGTTCCCTAAACTCTGTGACTGCATTAAGCAAAGATAAATCAATAATTCAATATATTAAATAGATAATACTGTCTTATAAATATTTAAACTAATTAAAAGATTACCAATGTCATTCAGATTCTAGAAAATCTTTTTGATCCCACAGTGTGAGGGATGACTTGCTTAACCCAGTTTGATGCATTCTGTCTTAAGAGATCCTGAAATAAATAAAATGCAATTTAATAGTAATGTATTCAATGTCATGTCCTCTTAATATACATGTATAAATTTAAAATGAGGATAATATAATAATATATATTTCAATACCATCCGCTTCTCATCACGATGTCTGTCAAAAAAAACTTTCCACCGTTCTTTCGGTACCCCACTGGGTATCTTCTCATACATTTGTTGCACAGTCAAAGAGGTATCATTGACATCACACCACAATCTCCATTTTAAATCTTTCCATTTATTACCTAGATTTTTCAACATCCACTTCCGTGCTATCACATCAGCAACTGTAAAGTGGAAGAACATCTATTTAAAGAAATTCATTTTGAACATATTTGTAACATGACATTCAATTAAACCATAATGTAATAAATTTACCTTTATTTGAGAATAAAAAACTTCATTTTCTAGCTTAGAGGCATATGTCTCTAATCATCATATGAAATAGGAAGGGAAATGGGCTCCGCTGCCAACTGGCCTAGAATCTGGCCAAGTAACCCCACGACGTCATCCGTCAGGACCCCATAAGAAACAAATGGCATGACTATCTTTTCACCAGTCATATTCCAAACATCTGCACTTTTTATGTTTTTATCCATGTTTTCATTTTTTTCATCTTCAATAAGAAAACAATTAGTATAAACAAAATGCAATAAATTTATTTAATTAAAATTTGTACCTATGACAGTGACACTCCAGTATGCCCGTGATGAACTGGAAGGGGCATGTCGCTGCCCCACTGCTGAGGCTCCTGAAGGGGGATTCGATGAATCAGCCTCTAATGGGACATCCAAAGATGGTGTGAGAGATGTTGTAGGGGGAGATGGTGCAGGGGTGTAGGTAGCTGGTGCCTCAGATGTCGTGGGGAGGGAGCTAGATGGATCGTCATCTGTCGCAGAACTAAATGAAATAGTGTACCACTTAATCCTTGGAATTCCTGTCATTTAATCAAATAAAATTAAGTTCAGAATATATATTTCAAAAAAATTATGCAGAAAGAAAAATTAAAAATGATAATAGATTCTCAGTACTAACAGACAAAATATATATAACAATGATAATGAATGACTGCAAAAATGAAACAAGTGGTTGCTGAATAAATAAATAATTGTACATACAATAATTTTCCCCTTCAATCATGTCGGTTTCTTTCTCCATTTCTTCATACACTTCATTCATACTTTCTAGACTAATATTTTCAATATCATGATGGAAAAATAATTTTGCTTCCTGTTGTTGATTAAATTCAATTTCAGAGGTCAAATTTTCCACTTCATCACCCATATCATACAAATCTCTTTGTATTACGTGATCAACTACACTCCACCCTTCATCAACAACATAATTCACATAATATACCATTTTTTCTTGCGATGATAAGATATATGGATCATGCAGTTCACGATCACCAACATCCATCAAGCGAGAGAAGTTCACAGAAGTAAATTGCAAGGAATCTCTTTTAACACCTCTGATAATATCGACCCATTTTCATTTGAATAAAACAATAGAAAAATGTCCATGGTAGTTTAATTCAATAATATCATGCAGTTTTCCATAGTATTCCACTTCAGAAAATGTAAATATAACACTATTCTGTGTTTTCAAACCCACTTCTCGATCGACTGTATGAAATCTAAATCCATTCACATTATAAGTGTCAAACTTTCTAACTTGTTTTAAAGGACCTCTAGCAAGAAACTTCAAATCTTCTGACACCTATGCTCGAGTATCAGTATTCATGATCTGAAAAAAGAAATATACTTTATTAGATTTACAAAATGTATGTGTCAAACTAATATTCGTACTTATTGCAATATTTATGAACTTACACGTCGTGAAAACCATTCTACAAGCTCTTTATTAACAGCTTTCGTTATATATTTCTCATTTCGTGTTCAGCCTCTCATTCGTCTCTTTGTTTGTATCCTCAACTATTCAATAAATGGATATGAAATTTAACTATTCATCATCACATATCTATGTGCCTGTAATTATTCCAATTCAGTTAGTGTCACATTTGAGGTCCTCCTAACTGATCAACCAATAACAGGAAATATTTTGGATTTCTGATGTATTTGAGATTGATTCGATGTGTCATCAACATGTCCAACTTTATTAAATATTGTCTCAATATCATCCAAGTATCGAGAACAAAAGGTAAGACACTCCTCAGCCAAATAGCCTTCAACAATAGAGACTTATGGTTGAGCTTTATTTCTCACGTATGATTTCAAATGCACAAGATATCTGTGAAATAAAATAAACATAATTATGCATTTAATTAAGTACCAAAAATTGTTTACTTAACTGAAAAACATATAAATAAAGTACCTCTTAATTGGATACATCCATCGATAATGAACGGGGCCTCCTAATTTAGCTTCCTCAAACAAATGCACAGTTAAATGCATCATTATAGTAAAAAATGACAGAGGAAAGATCATCTCCATTGCACAAAGGGTCAATAAAAACCTCTCTTGGAGGTTGTCAAGCTGAAATATATGTAGAAATTTCTCACATAGTTGTCTGAAAAATGTGCAGAATTGGAGTACAACAATTGTAATTTTTTCAGGTAATAATGTACATAATGCCAATGGTAGTAACTGTTGTAAAAAAATATGTGAATTGTGACTTTTTAATCTATGTAACTTATGATTCTTCAAGTCAACACACCTAGAGATGTTACTTGAATACCCATCAGATACCTTAACATTCTTTAAAATTAAAAGGAATGTATCTTTATCCCTATTTTTCATTGAAAAAATTGCCGAAGGATACTTTTCATTCTCATCTGGCCAGAGATTGCGTTTTATGTTCATTTCTTGTAAGTATTTACGAGCATTGATATGATCCTTCGACTTTCCATGATCATTAAGAAATGTGAAAATCAAATTGTCAAAGACATTCTTCTCAATATGCATCACATCAAGATTATTCCACAATAAATTAAATTACCAATACGGATGTTTGAAGAATATACTTTTTTTCATCCATTGTTGTGTTCTGATTTCACTTGATGATGCACTTCGGACCCATTTTCCACTATCATTCAAATGATGAACCTTCCCAAATTCTGTTTCAACATTTTCAAGCTGTGTCAATATTTCAGAACCAATTAACAACTTTGGAGGTGGTCTACGATCAATGAAACCATTAAATTTTGATATGTTGAGCTGAAATATAAGAGATGCATTGAGAAATATTTGATGACACAAGAAACACCATTTTCTACTGTGAGGTAGCCATTTGGGCTCAAAATCAAAGTTATAAACGGGACAAGCCAAACCCATGTAAGTGTTCCAACCAGAAAAATTCCCAAGCCCAGGGAAGTCACTAATGGTCCATATTAAAGTAGCATGCATTTTAAACATTGTTTTAAAAGAAGCATCAAATGTCTCAACACCGTTGCTCCATAACTCATGAAATTCGTCAATCAAAGGCTACAAGTATACACCAATATCATTTATAGGCATTTTTTTTCTAGGAATAATCATCGAAAGGATAAAATATGATTGTTTCATACACATCCACGGAGGCATATTATAAGGGATCAAAACAACTGGATAAATGCTATAACTGGTACTCAAAGTCCCAAATGGGTTGAATCCATCGGCAGCCAATCCCAATCGAACATTCTTAGGATTAGCTGATAAATTTAGATTTAATGAATCAAATGTCTTCCACGATTGAGAATCTCATGGATGTCTTATTAAACCATCATTGTTATTATCTACAGAATACCACTTCATGTATTCAGCGGTTTTCGATGACATGAATAATCTTTGCAATCAAGGCTTCAAATGAAAGTAACGCAAAACCTTTTCAGGTGTTTTCATTTTCTTCTTATCCATGAAATTATGTTCATTCAGACTTCCAACATCACCCTTTTCCTTCCATCTAGAAGAAGAATATTTCATGCAATTCTGTATACTTGAATCCTCTCCCCAATAAAGCATACAATCATTGGGACACACATGTATTTTTTTATAATTCAGACCAAGCTTGTTAACAACTTTTTTCATATCATAAAAAGATTCTGGGATTTTTGCTCCAGGAAATGCATCACGAATCAATTACAGTATCATGGACATTGCCTTATTTGTAATTACACATAGACATTTGATATGGTACAACTTCAGTATAAATGAAAGCTTTTAATATTTCAAACACCCACTATAAAACTCTTGATTTCCATCGTCAACTAAATCATGAAACACATTTTCCTCAGTGAAATTTTCTCTTACATTTGGCTCTACAGAATCAAGAGGAGGATCCAATGATATGTTAAAATCTTGATCTTCCTGTGTTAATGTCTCAAAAACATCACTTGTCATGTTGAAATTTGTAGCACCCTCTTTTAGTTGTTCTAATATGTTTTTATGCTGATAGTGGTGTCTTGCAGTGCCGAATGCATCATTTATGAGGTTTTGCATTTTATTTTCCATTGTCGATGAACTTGGGACCTCATTCTATGGATTAACATCAGTGCTCAATCTCTCTGTAAAGTTCGATTCTCCATGCCAAATCCAACACAAATATTGAGCAGGGAATTGATTCAGTATTAAATGTTCATAAACTTCATCTCTCTTCAACCATGTTCTAAATTTACATTTAGGACATGGAAATTTTATTCTCCCTTCAACAGATCGATTAGAAATTGAAAAATCTAAAAATTCATTCAATCCCTTAACATACTGAGGTGTGTTCCTCGGTAATGTGATCCATCTTTTATCCATGTATATCACAATGTGCCTACACAATAATAAAAAAAATTAAAACACATAGTTACTACTAAATAGATAAAGAGATTCATATATACGATAGTATAAGATTACAGAAACATAATATAATAAATATGATCCCCTGAGTTAGATATGAACCCTCTAGTGTTTGGGATAGGGGAAGTTTCTTTGGTAAAGAGAAATAGTGTGCTAACAACATGGTAGTTACTTTACCATGAAAACCAAAGAACATTGTTAATTTGGAATAACCCCAACCTAAGTTCTCTATAGAGTCTTCATATAAAACTCTAATATCAAATAAATCTATTATAAATAATGTTTAGGTAAAACCTTATGATGCTTACAAAACTCAACACATTTTTAATTTGGAGTGACAAGAACAATGTGAGGGATGGTAGTCTTGAGGCATGATAAGTGGTGGTGTTCATGGAAATGCATGATGAAATAACTTGGGAGATTAGGTTTTGAGGTTCTACGAACATTGTGTGGATTTAATTCGTAGACCTCTCATTGGTGTATTCACATAAAAAAGAGTGGTGGTGTGACTTGAGGGTGATTTAGATCATATATGTGTTAGTGCTCATGAGTGGAGAATTATGGTTAAATGGGACGATCGAGGATCTGACCATGGAGTTGAACTAAGATTCAGATTCAGACTTCGGTGTGGGCATTGAACATTTTTGTTATTCCTTGAAGTAGCCCAATATTTATGGGGAGATATAATCCATGGGGTGGATGTGCTAATAAAGTACATGTTATTAAACTAAAGGAAGAACTGATTGAATCCAAAAAATGCATGAAATAAGTGATGTAATAATTATTTCAAGTCTCATTTGATATAAAATATGATCAAAACGTGTCATGGCTGATCATGAATCAGCAAGTGGTGTTAAGAAACCACTTTTTTTCTTCAAAACTTGATCTAGAAGTTTCATTCTGAAGTAAAGTCACTTGTTGAATCTAGAAATACATAAAAAGGGATTATTATAGAATAAAAAGAGGTTTCCAAGTCTTAACTAAGAGAATCAATGATGTCATATTGAATCTAGTTTATAACAAGGGATATCAAGCACTGAATTTAGTAGAATTAAACCACGGATAAGAAGAAAAATTTAGAGGAAGTAGTTATTCCCTTACTATCATTAGTGTGGTTTCAGTGTGATTGGTAAGTTGTTATTGACATGATAAATCTAATTTTGAAGTTATATTGATATTGTGCAATTTTATTAATGTGGATGATAAAGACACCACTTACGGTTCTATTCCCTAGGTATCTCACCCCTACCTAAGGGATAAATGTCTGTCAAGGGCCACATTCCCAACTCATAAGGTTTGAGAACCCATCATTATCCATATAGTCTATATTGATTTCTCATCTAGCAAAGGAACCTAACTTGGTTCCATACTGGGTCATTCATATGTTCTTATAGATTATCATACCATAGATGACCATTACCACACCTTCCCATAGCCTCACCCCTAGAAATTTCTTTATGAGAGAATCAATTACCTAAAACAAGACCTTTATAGATAACTTGATCCATAAATACATGATGGACACCCTATTGGGGTTTAATTTCCCTATAGTTAAGCCTCTCACATATATAACATAGCCATCAATGGTTGTATAATCAATGCATCATACTAAAGGAAATTCTATGAACCCAACATGAATCTCTATCCTCATGTATCATAAGGTAAATAACTCATGGATCCCATTCATGTCACATACCCACCTACATGAAATTTCAATCCAAACAATAAATTCATAACCATATCCTATGGTAATATTATTCATAAACTACCTTGACCATAGAGTTATCCCCTTAAGAAATCTCATTCCATCCTCATCAAATCCACCTCTAGGAACCAACACCATCTCAATCCCCTAACTCATAAAATTACAACATATATTATAAAGCAATAATAATTAATTAAGATAATTAATCTATATTAATCCAATTAGTCATACTTTACGGGACATCTGATCAATTATGTATCCTCACTGTAACTTCAACCAATGGGGTATGAATCACTCTTGGAACACCTCTAAGATCATTTCTAAACAAAACCCAAATATATAAAGTCAATCCATTAAATGAATTCATCAAAATTTGATGATAAACCATAATAAATTATGGAAATGACTCAACAATAATGAAACTACATAAAACTATATGCATTTTCCCTCCACAAGATTCCTCTAACCATTAGACACAAAAAATCCATCGTAATAGGATGATTCCACCGACGGAAGGGGAGGGGATCATACCTAGGGTACGAACTTGATGGGGTCGGGGGAGAATCCGGCGTCGCGGGTGTCGGGGGGGGGGGGGGGGAGTAGTGAGGTCAGTAGAGACCGGCGGTGAGGTCATCGATGACACAAGAGGGCAGTGGAGAGGACTGGCGGTAGGGTTCGCGATCATCGGGGTGAGAAACCTCACGGGGTCGGGGTTGGCTCGGGTGGGGGGGGGGGAGTGTTGCCGATGTAAAAAACTAAATGGGTTTTGTGGCGGTTTTTAATAAACCACCGCGAAATCTTTTTAACGAAAGGTTTAGCGGTGGTTTTGTAAACCGCCGCTACAAAACCACCGGTAAAGGCATTTTCTATTGTAGTGCACCTTATTAGTAAAATCTTATTCAACATGGGAATTCATATCCCTTCCAGGTTGCCTAGACCTCTTCGGAATGAGTACTACACTAATCTTTGAGTAGGCACCTTCTACCTAGATATCTTTGCCGCATGATGTTAAACTGCATGGTTTGGTTCTTATCTCATGACCTTAAAAGGCATGATGTGCCCCATTAAGTGACATAGAACTACGTGGGTTATGATTTCTTTCATAGGGATACATAAGAATCCCATTCATGGGTCTGATCCCAACATAAAAAAAACTCTTATTTCCATGAATGATGATACACTTCATAGCACCCCACTATGTGGCTGAAAACCAGCATCATCACAATAATGGACAAATAATCTCTAATCAGCACATAAGACAATACCATTTATGAAGAACCTCAGATACATACAGATATCTCCATTGATTAATAAACTCAAATACATACATATGATTCTAAATTTAATACATGATAATAATTGATTGTTAATTCAAGGGATACCCTCATCATAACTATGAATTAATGAAGGATTCATGAATATGTCTTAAATCTATAAGAGAGTCCTAGAGTAGGAAACAATTCCCCCCAAAAGGGTGTGATGAGACAGACCTACCATCCTCTTGAACAATATGAGTTATTAAGTATCATTGGCCAAACTACCCAACAAGCACCTACCTTTGGAAAGCAGATCCCTCATGGATATAGAACCATTGGGTATTTCTAGTTCCATGAATAAACCCATTGGAAACCATTTATAAATAGTGAAACCGACATGAATGATTGTGCAAAACTACCCCAATAATCAACCATCAATCAACACAAATTTCCATTAGAAAAAAATGGTGAACCTAATGTTAATTATTAACCAATATGATGGTTTCAACCACTTGTCATGCTCTTTTTTTACTTTCAATATAGAAGAGGGTTAGACAAGAAAATAAATCATGCATGCATTCGTTTAAATGCAACTCTACTTTGATGGGGTTTTCTTGTTTGTGTTTTTGATCTATATTCAGTAACTTTTTCTCAGAAATCCATTCAATCCAATAGTGTCATACCAACTCTCACCGATGCATGCCACCAACTACCATTAATTTCAGTTCATCCTTCGAGAATAGGATGCCATCACTAACCTAGTTTCTTTAACATTGGGTCTCAAACAAACTAGTAAAGGTGTACCAGAAAAATGGTACAATCCAAACCCTGTAGGTTTCCCAACATTCCCTCTAGCTTTCCATGCCCCACCAATCATCTAAAAAATGATGACCAGTGGTATTTAAGTAGACAGAATCAACCTCTGTCTTCATCTATTTCTAGAGATTATCCCTGGAACACAACAACCAGTCCCTCCCTTATCTTAGAGAGGTGGATCAAGAGGCTATGGATGACCTCATTTAGAATCAACATGGTTCCTTCCAAGGTCACCCTGCTAGAAGTCACCACCACTAATGCCGCACGATAGTGAACCCTCAACATGATGAGGGATCTATCCTTAACAGTTCAGTCCAGGTCATCTAGATCTGAGTATGCAAGACGGTCCAATAGGGGTAGAAACCATTTAGCAGGGAGCAGGGCCACAAATCTTCCCCCTCAAAAGAATCCCAAAAATCAAATTTATTGGAAAACTATGAGTGGGCACATACAACTTCCTACCCTAATTCAACTAGCCAACATCCTCTCCTGATAGAATCCAAGGAAGTCCGCCATTTGAATATGAAAACAAACCACAAGTAGGAAAATATACCTACCCACACTCATCAATCCTACCAGTAGACTTGTCTAGAAGCACTCAAAGAAGACCTCCAACCAAATACGTTGGCACATAATGAGAAATCACAAATCCATGACCACATCCATCAATCCCACCAACAGACTTGCCTGGCAGTTTTCAAAGAATCCCACTAGCCAAGTTTGATAGTAAACTACAAGTAGGTTCACATGCATACCTTACTTCATCAAGAATGCTATCAGTTTCATCAAAAATCACCTGAAGAAGTTATTCAGATAGTCTTGATAATGAATAGAGGGCAGATCCAACTCTCTACCCCCACACACGAGTACTTTCAGTATCCACTAATAGGAAATGGAGGATAAAAGTAGGAACATACCCATGCTTCATACATGGAATGGGCATATATCCCTATTCAATTCACTAAAGTCACCAATAATATCCTAAAAATGGTGAAAGGGAATATGAAAATCTATACCCACATCCTACAGACCTGCTAGGAATCATAACAACAATGACAATAGTGACAGAGGTATGGTCACATAGCTCCATCCCCACAAATGGGGTGACTCACCAGCATGTCATCTCGGAGCAGACACATACCTCTTCTCCCATCCAGGAGGGTCATGGGGAAAACTTCTTTGTGATATATAAACAACTGAATTAGGTACATAAACCTGTTCCAATAGGAGGGAATTTTTCTATTCTAATGGACACTATGAGGTAGGCACAAATCCCTTCCAAAATTCTAGAAGCTTGATGAAAAATTCTAGTAGTAACACAATATCTAGTCAATTAAGATTTCATACCTAAAAACCACTCCCCCCAGAAAGTGGCCCCAACCACTCTAAAGATGGTATCCAAAAGTAAGATTTACTAGAGGCAACTGGAAAATGAAGGGATGATCTATGATCCCGCCCTACTTAATGCTGGAGTTAATGAAGCCCTCATACACTTATCTGTGGTAGCTCAAGATCCTACTCTTCCATTACCAAATTATGAGAGCAATAATAGTAATTCCAAAGGTCCTCCTCTGAAACTTCACCATGAAGGCCTGCTTTATGTCCAAAATCTGATCAATCTCGAGATCCCATCTCCCAATGAGAGTCACGACATCCCTCCGCATGGCCAAAAGACCAAAGAGGAATATGAAATTCCCCTTACTGTAATCTACCATGGAAATTCTCCCCATGATATCATTCACTGCAAAAGTTATCTCCTATATAGTGTTTCGATTCATCAGAAGGGTCCTCCCCTTGGCAATGTAGTGACAAGAAATCCCTCCTACCATTAGGAATTTGAAAAAACAAGGCCAATCATGTATAATTCCTTTTCATTGACACGTGAAATCCTTTCTCAATCAGAAGATATACCAATTTAATGGTCATTCTCCATACCCCCTTGGATCTCCTACATTCCAATATAGTAGGAGAAGTCTCTACCAATCTTGTTACTTATAATAAAGTGGCATGAAAGTGTCCATTATGGTCAGATCAGGAAGGGGATCTTCTAGAAAAATACAAAGATGACATGCTAAACATGAGGAAACAACTAGATAAATATGACTTACCCATCATATTTTGGACTTTAACCACCCCTCAATATAGTATTCCAAATGTGTTTTTAGAATATTGTGTGCATGAAATTAACCTAAATATATGGAAAACTATTCATCACTTGATGGAAAAAGTATTACCCTATGACGAGTATCAGAGTCATGTCAAGGTAATGTAAGAGATGCAACACCAAATTAACTTGGAGCCTATCCTAGCTGTACGAAATCCAAAGTTCAAGAAATAGAAAGAAGACCTTCAATGTGCATGCCTCAACACATTAGAAAGATTGCGACAATTGATCCCTGATGCCCCATTTGATGTTCATATAGGAGGATGAGATAAACATGGAGCGTTATATTTTTCCATTCTCCCCAACCAGTAATCCACACCAAAAGTGATATCATGCAATGTTATAACTTCAGGCCAAATTCAACAAATGGACCCTGTTCACAACTGAAGATATTCTCAACAAAAACAGGCCGTGAGTGACACTCACTGACGTCGATACAAAATAGAGCATACTATTGAGAGACTTTTGCATTGAGTAAGCCTCTCTCTTCGGGTAAGTCCATCATTAGATAGCACAAATGTTGAAAATAGCACAACTATATTTACAAGTGGTTGATTTAGGTGCATAATAGATGATGAACCCAACCCATGTTCAAAAAAATATCCACAAAATCAGAAGGCCAGCTATAGAAGTAGCAACCACAAAATTTCAGAAGAAAACCCAGCCTGTAGGGTTTAGTTTTTTCAACCCAACCTTTGAGGTCATCACACTAGGACCAAAGAGTTATGAAAGTGAAACGAGAATAGCCACAACCCTCAGGGGTGGGATATTTTTCACTTCAGTAACCTCCTCCTCAGTGGAAATTAGTATTATCCTGATTAGGGGAAACACCACAGAATAGATCCTCATAGTTCATCCCATCTCTTGATTTGGTACCCTCACTAGTAACACACATGAGTGAGCTGTATGGAGATTACTTTTAGATTACCATCCACCAAACAAATCTTATAGAATCAATGAATAAGAGGAAAAGTCCTCATGGAGGGTGTAGAAAAATGAAGTCTCTCAAAGAAACTAATAGAATATCTATAATACATTACGCATCAGTGAATTTCATTAATATCACCCCTAGAGATCCTATAGAAGATGAGTCTAATTCATAGGAGTAATTAGAGGAGGCAGTTTTGGTTTAAAATATGGTACAGACTGAAATGATTGAAGGATGTGTGTGTACTGGGAACTGGAGACTCACCCTGAATTAAAAAATTCCCTAAATCAATCTAATATTACCTCTTCGAAAGGCGTCCAACAAGGAAAAGGGTAAGGGTAAGATTATGCCTCACCTACCTCATGGAGAGGTTTAATACCTTATGCTGTAGGAAATTTTTTCTCAACAAGAGTAATAGATGAAAGAATTTAGAAGACTCAATGTAGAACTACTCCAAGGCAACCTTCCTACTAGATATGTTCTGTAAACAGATCCTCAACTCACACTCCCAACTGGCGCACCTCAACAAAGAGGGTTTTCTACAACAACTAAAATAGATCCGAAATATTCACTCAATGTGGGATACCAACCAACAATACTTGGATCCCATAGTAGTAGATCAAGAATTCCATCCATTGGGTGAAAAACCAGAACAGATCTAGAAACATCATTACTAGCCTTCCTCTATAAGCTACCCATAAAAAATACTAGCAGTGAATCCATATATTTTCTTACTAAATGTTTCACCTATTCAAGCTATAGATTATCCAAATATTCCCTGAGGACTCATAAAAACTCTTGAGTCACTCACAGATCAATTGGAATATATGGAGGAATGAAGTGTTCTAATACAACTAGAAAAGAAGACTTACCCCAAATAGGTAGACCTGAATCTTTCCCCACCAAACTTTGAGAATCCTGCATTTTCGAATTTTTAATGGATCACGATACTTGGAGCAGTATTTGATGCATTTTGTCTTTCACTATGATCCCATGATGAGGAACCCTAAATAACAGGAGGCCATGAAACTCAGGTGATTCATGTAATCACTATAGGTACCGACCTTTGTATGGTATACTAAATTTCCAGTTCGGTCAATTACAGGGTGGGAAGATCTCCATTAGAAGTTACTCTTCCAGTTTAGCTCGATGTTGTAGAAGAAAACAATCCTTGAACTCTCAAACTAAAAGCAGAGGGAGAATTAAAGAGTTTCATATTTCATTTCCTGGTGGAAATGATTGAAATACTCTTTAAACCTACCTCCCTCAAGAAGACTTGTTACCCATCTGTATAACTAATCTTCATGAAGAGTTATGTACACTAATTATCCTTGTGAAATACAAAAGTGGGTTTCAGGACCTTACCTCGATCAATCAAATAGTGGAAGAATCCATCACAAAGACCAAAGATAAGTCCTGAGTAATTGCATCAGCTCAAGGAAAGAGAACAAGGAAGGCATAGGCTACCACTATTATGATTAAGTAGGCCCCTGTTCCCACTCCCACTCTAAATCCTGCACCATATTGTGTGGTTCTTCATCCTGAGGGTCAAAAACAATACCCACCTCTTCAATATGATCATAGAGAGTAGGATGAAAAAAATTTTAGGAGATAAAGGACATGGTCAATTCTTTCCAAAAATTAACAAGTCCCTGGATACTTCATCTCGGCATTGGAAAAAAACTTGATCAAGTTACTAAAGCCCAGAAAATCTGAGAAGGATGGTGATAAAGATCTCCAAAACTATTTTCACTTACAACAAGTACTGGGGAACAACATTTAGAAGTGTTTTTCTTCAAATACATCTTGTAAAATATGGTAGAATCCAGATAAGTGAAGTTGGGATGACCACCTTCTTAGGTATCATGTGTTTTTACTACCGATCCAGAGGAGGATAATGAATTCCAAGAAGTTAATTGTAAAGGTATGCAGAAGTTTAGTAATTTTATGGTACAAAAGATGATTAACTGGACTCATGATATCCTATTAACATAGTTTAAACATCCAATTGTGCCTTGAACTACTTCCACTACAACACAACTAACTCTATTGGCAGATCAGTCCTCTGAAATCCAGTCTTCAAAAAAATGACATGAATGAAATAGAAAGGAGAAAAAAGAATAATAATAACCTATTCTAAGTATAAATTTGGATTTGAATTTAGTGGACTTCATGACTATAATATCAAAAGTATGGGCACCACCCCGCCAAACGGTACAACAAGGGTCAACCCACAAGACAAAATCTCTATTAGATGAGTAGTTTATCTTTAGTTCTATTAATGTTATTCACTTAATGGATCCCTTTTTAGATGGTTAATTTGAACATGAACCAAAATTATATACACTTGATTGGGGAAATGGGGGGATGTTAGATTTGAGGATACATGGGAAGACACGGTTGTGCCAGGAGTCACTACTTTAACCACATCCCTACTAGAACTGTCTACACGGACAAAACTTGTGGGAGGGTTCTCCAGTGAGCTTAGAAAGATAAATAAAGTTCCCCCATACATTTCAAAGTTTTTCTTGACATAATCATACTAGAATAGCGACTACAGGAAATGTCATCTCCTAATCAACCTCAACGTGCAGGTAGACCTAGTCGACTTCATCCACCAAGAGTAGAATCACCTTTAACACCTATTCCAAGTTCTGATTTATCCACATCAAGTACTTAAGTTCCCAAGTCATATGAAAAATATTATCCCCATTCTAGGAAGTGCAGACCTTTGGACCATAAGTATGATGTTTTTAAGAAACTAGCCCTAGTGCTGACCAAATTTTCAATCCTAGATGCTTCGTGTTTATGAAAATACCTTTAGGAAGCACTCATAAAGGCCTTGTCGAGTCCTCAAGAATTTTAAGTTATGGTTGGTGCTACTGAAGTGTATTGTGTAGAGAATGATCTTGCAAAATTCCACACGATAATCTCTTTCACAAACCTAGATAAGGATTCCATCATACAAGGACATGTCAGATCCTTGTATACATCTAATAGGATAAATGACATTGATATCCAATGATCTTTCATTGAAAATGACTTAGGATTCAAACTAATTCCAATACAAACACTTAGTTAACTAGGTTTCAACAAATCTCACTTTTCTCCCTACACTTTAATGTTATAGGGATATAAAAGAATAAGAAAAATAATCTTTGTGAAATCAAACTCAAGAATTAGTTTAGGGATCTCATGTCTAAATTGGAATTCGTGGTTGTTAGGCTGGATACGACCTTAAACATTCTTCTGGGAAGACCTTGGCTACATCAGCATGTGGTTATCCATTAGTCGTACCACCAATTCCTAAAATATTGTATCAATGGAAAAATTGGGACATTTCATGGTGACAAAGACCCATTCAAATCATATGAGTCACAGTACATTGACACGAGATTCTATCAAAGGGAAGGAAAATGATCCCCGACTGATAATATCGCTCGAATCAATACCCCAAATGGCCTAAAGATGATTCTGGATAACTCTTTAAACTAGATCAGTGAAGAGTATGTGATGACCATCAACCAAATCTAGGAGATGGGTCTGAATTCAAGAACACATTTAGTGACTTCCATGATGTTAGACATGAAAACTAAGATTGACAGTGCATGAGATATTATTGACTCTCCAAGAAATAATTAAGGTTCGAATGAAAATGTTTTCATTACATCCCCCAAACTTCAACGAATAATTTTTATATCATATAGTCTATAATAATTTTCCATGTTAATGGGATAAAATGACCATACTATTTATCAGGCCCTTATCTCCCCTTCGAAGCTCCAAAAATACCCCGTGCAATCAATCAAGTTGGAAGTAGTTGCTTCATCTTATGAATATACAACTGTCGACTCCTCCTATAATTCTGAGAAGCTTGATCCATCACCTACTTTACTGTAAGAGGTAGAATAGGTAAAGAATAAAGGGGAGGATGAAGAAGAAGAAGACCTTAGGGATGCCCCTACAACATTTTAGGAAGATGTCTCTACCACTGTTGATGAACTCAGAGAAATAAATCTGGGTATGGATGATGATCCACGACCCACTTTGACCAGTGTGACCATGAATTATGAAGAAAAATAGGTATATAATTCCTTCCTTAAGAAAAAATAGGACATGTTTTCTTAGAATTACATAGAGATTCTAGGCCTCAATCCTGATGTGTCAACCCATCACTTGGGTTTTACAGAAAACCATCAGGGGTATAAATAAGCATTCAGAAAGACACACCCAACTCATGCCTCCAAAATTGAGGCTAAAGTGGATAATCTTATCAAGGATGACTTCATTTGAGAGGTGAAGTATCTAAAATGGATATCCAAAATTATCCCTATGAATAATAAGAATGGGAAAATTAGAGTTTTTATTGACTTCAGAGATCTTAATTGGAACTATATGAAATATGAATTCCTAGTTCCAATCACAGATTTCATGATTAATTCAACAGATGGTTATCAAGACCTCTCCTTTATGGATGGATATTCAGGGTAAAACAAAATTCAAATGGCCCTAGAAGATGAATAATGCACTACATTCAGGGCCCCTAGGGAGTGTTTTTATATCGGGTAATTCCCTTTGTATTGAAGAACACCAACACCATATACCAACGTTCCATGCATCGTATATTAAAAAACTTTTTGGGGAAGTTTTTTGAATGCTAAGTTGATGATCTAGTAGTTAATTCCATTTCTTTTGACCACCTGGATGACCTGTAAACCATATTCAACAAGCTACAAAAACATATCCTGAAGATGAACCCCTTAAAATGAGCTTTTGGGGTAACCTTGGGAATATTTATTGAATTCATTGTGTTCCATCATGGCATTGATATTGAACCTAATAAAAAAGATCCCCCCAACATGTCACCTACTATGAACCTTAAAAAGTTTAGAGGACTTTAGGGACACTTGGACTACATCCGATGCTTCATATCCAACCTTGTAGGAAAATGTTTTCCATTAACCAAACTAATGAAGAAGGGGGTCACATATCAGTAGACCGATGACTATTAGGAAACATTTGACAACCTCCATAAATACCTCTTGATCCAACCATTATTAATTCTAAATGTTGAGGGAAAACTGCTCATTCTTTATATGACAACCTTGGAGTGATCATTGGGCAGCTTCCTTGTGCAAAAGAATAATTACAGGAATGAAAAAAACCTTTATTAACTCAGTCGAACCATCATAGAAGCCAAGACTCATTATTTAGATATTGATAAAATCTTCATACCATTAATCTTTTCAGTTCAGAAAATGAGGCACTATCTACAACACCACAAGATCCATTTGCTCTCTCACAATAACCCACTCAAATAAATCCTTAGACATCCTATGTTGACAGGATATATGGCACAATGTGCAGTTATTCTGTAGTAGTTTGATATACAATTTTTGCATAAAAAAGCAATGAAAGACCAGGCCTTGGAAGATTTCCTTACAGAACACCGATCTACCGAAACAAAGTCATCGAATAACAAATTTCCAGATGAGGAAACATTCTCTATTCAAGGCATCCCCCAAATATGGGAAATATATTTTGATGGCATGTCTAGGATCCCAATAGGGAAGATAATAGAAGACTGTAAGTTCAATAAAGTTGGATTAGGAATCATGCTCATTTCCCCAATGAAGGCAATATTACCTTACTACTTCCTATTTTTAGAAGGTTGTAATGATAATGAAGCAGAATATCAGGGCCTCATTGTAGGACTAGAACTAGAACTCCAAATACTAGTATACCATTTAAAGGTAAAAGGCAATTCAGAGTTGGTAATCAAACACATCAATGAGGATTAATCCATCAGAAAATAAGAGTTAATTCCCTTGGTTGACTATGTCCAAAGGTTAATGGAAGAGTTAACCTTAGAGACAATATTAAATCATGTCCCACAATCATAGAATTCCTATACAGATGCATTGGAAAATATAGCTAAATCTCTGGAATATCCAAATCAGGATAAAACAATCATCAATATTGCTCATCTCCAAATGGTCTCACCTTTTTTTTCAAGTCAAAACAGAAGAGATTAATGAAGTTAGTCATATCCCTAAACCATATGGTCCTAACATTAGGTAGATTATTCTAATCATGGAATACCTTCACAAGAGATTAATCCCATCAGATAGAACTGGGAAAAATAAAATCTAATGGCGAGTGAACAACTTTGCTCTCTATAATCTCCCAAATCACCAGAAATTCATCTTCAAATGAGGCTTTGATGAAGTCCTTCTCAAATGTATTGATGGAAAATAGACCATTGCTATCATGAATGAGGTGCACATAGGAGCCTATGGTTCCCACCAGTCAGGGATCAAGGTTTCCCATAAAATTAGAAGGCTTGGGTACTACTAGACCATAGTGAAGCAATATTGCACAAAATCCACCAAGAAGTTTCATTCCTACCAAGTGCATGACAACTTCATCCATCAACGCTCAAAGTTTCTATATACATCCAAATAATCCTGAACATTCTCTATATGGGGAAAGGATGTTTTGGGGCTATACCCTCTAGTCATGACGAAGCATTTCAAATACATCTTCACTACCATCAAATTATTTTCCAAATGGGAAGAGGCAATACCACTTAAAGAAGTCAGGGCCAAAAGCATTGTCAACTTTGTGAAATCCAACATCATTACCAGATTTAGTGTCCCCCATACAATACTGACAGACAATGGAACCAATTTGTATTCCGATGAGGTGGAGAAGCTATATCAGGAGTACAATATCAAATCTAACCATTCATCCCACTATCATGCGACGAATAATGGACATATAGAGGCCTTGAACAAGACCCCATCAAACATACCCTAGAAGATGGTGGAGAAAGATAAAAAGTCTTGTCTTGATAATATTTTTCATGCCTTTTGGGATTACTAGACTACAACTTGTACTGCCACACAGGAGACCCCGTACTCACTAGTATAAACAATAAAAGCACTCTTTCCCATTGAGGTTCAATTTACATCAATACGTATTTCCATTTGTGTCCATCTATCCACAAATGAGAAATATTAGAAATTATTGGATGAATTAGAGTGACTAGATAAAAAAATAATGCATAATTTTCATCACTTGGAGGTTTATTAAAATCGGATATCATGATCCTTTAACAAGAAGGTTAACCTATTTTCGTTCCTCCATAGAGAATTGGTATTGGTCCTTAGGACTACAATGATACTAGGAAATAATCCTTTAAATCTTGATCTAAAGTAGGAGGGACCTTACTCTATACACGAGGTCCAATACAATGAAGATTATTCTTTGATCTTAATGGATGGAGAGATCATTATGACCCCAACCAATGTGAGGTTCCTGAATAAATATTTCATGTAATACCATGAGATATCATCTCAGCTACAAGATGTTAAACTGTGTAGTTGGTCTTTGTCTCATGACCTTAAAAGTCATGAGATAACATCCATGCCTCACGATGTTAAACTGTGTGGAATCATCATCCTTGTCACATGATGATAAACTTCATGACATATGGTTCTAGTTGAATGACCTAAAATTGCATGACACCATTCATCTTCACCATATGCCATTAAACTACATGGTTAATTTCCCTCTCATTTGATGTTAATAACCCCCAAAATACCATGAACTGATACAATCATTTTGGTACCTTAAATACGGTCCTCCATATTAGGTGTAAGTCCCAATCACACCCCTCTAACCCCTCAGTGGGTTGAGATGGCCTCTTGGAGATACACTAGGAATAAAACATGGGAAACTCCTATTTGCAAGCCCCACTCACATCATTACCACTCCATAGTGCAAATTAGGCTCCCTTTATAGGTATAAGACCCAAAATTATCATGACCATACCACAAGACATAAAACCGCATGGTTTACATCCTCATTTCATGATGATAAACTGCATGATATTTTGAAGAACTATATGTGGTTTGATTCTTATTCCAATGAGATACGTAGTGACGCACAGACCTCCCATATCGGGTCCATAAAAAATAAAAAAATTCCCCTTTTCCCTATGTAAAAATAAAACCTAAATAGGGAAATTTTACAGAACTATGTATTGATTTATTCTCACTAAAATGAGATATGTAGTGACACCTAGACCTTATTTCATGGGTCCAACCATCATTATAGAAAATACCAAAACCCCATTTCCCCCACATTAAAACCCAATTGATCCGGGGAACTATTTTTAATAACTACGTGTGGCTTGATTCTTACTCTAAAAAGATACATAATTATGTCTGGGTCCTATACCCTTGTTTAGATGAAACATTCCTTTCCATGTTCAGTGGACCACATCCTTACCACAAGACATTAAACTACATGGTCTTCATCCTTGTTGCATGATAATAAACTGCATGATCTTTCAATAACTATGTATGACTTTATTATCACTCCAATGAGATATGTAGTGACACCCGAATATCCAATATTGGGTCCAGCCACAACAAAAAACCCCCACTCCCTATGTACGAGTCAGAATAGCATAGGGAACCTTCCAAAAAATTTGTGTGGCTTAATTCCTATCATCAAAAGATAAGTTTTGATGCCCAGATTTTCATCCTTGGACCCAGTTACAACATTTTATCTCTTTCATTTTGGTTCATCTTTGTCCTCACCGCATGATGTTAAACTGAATGAGATTTCAAGAACTATGTATGGATTGATTCTTATCCTAACGAGATATGTTGCGATGCCTAGATCATACCTCCTAGCCTAGTCAACATAAAAATCTAAATTCCCACATCCTTTGTTCGTGTTTCCTTTGTGTGGAGGAAGAATCTTTTACCACTCCTTGTTTCTCACACCGAGCATAGCTCACATGGACTTAGGAGTTTTGGTAAAGGAGTTCCCTACATGAGTAAGGCATATCAATTTGCATCAGGGTTATCATGGTACTGGTTTAAAGACCTTAAAAGGAACGCTGTGTGTCCTCATCGCATGACAATAAACTGCACAATTTAATTAAGAACTATATATGGCTTGATTCCAATTCTAATGAGATGAGTAGTGATGTCTAGATATTTAATCATGTACCCATCCACAACATAATACAAGAAATTCATCCACTCTTCTATGTATGTGTCAGATCTGTATAATAGGATTTAACATGGTGTATCACCAAATGCATGATCCTATATTAAAAAAACCCATTTTCCCCATACATGAATTCAATCAGTATGGGGAATACTTTCTAGAAATACATGTGTCTTGATTCTTGCTTAAACATGATATGTAGTGATGCTCGGGTCCTATACCATGGTCTAGCCACAATATTCCTTTGTTTTTCAGGTCAATTCACCTATATCCTTACCACATGATGTTAAAATACACATCTAGAATCCTTACTGTATGAAATTAAACTGCACAACTAATGTCCTTACCTCATGACTTTAAACTTCATGGATAATATCCTCACCACATGACTTTAAACTATATGGTACATCAAGAACTACGTGTGTCTTGATTCTCATTCCAGTGAGATATGAAGTGAAAACCATGAATCATGTCCTAATCCCATCCACGGGGTAAAAATTCCCCCATTCCTATATAAAAATAAAGAACTATGTAGGAACCTTTAATTTGGGTATCCTCATTAGGTGGTCCACCAAGGAAACATAGGTGTCCCCTTTCTATATATGAGTCAAATCTATGAAAGGGACTCTACACTTCATGACCAATATTGATCCAAATGATTACCTTATGCTCAGAAATATCCTTTCCACATATCATACTCCTAATCTTGGACACTTTTGGATCTTCATAATCTTTCTACAGCTCCCGATTATAGAACATCTGATACCTGAGGACTCCTTTGCCTGACTATGAAATTACATAACCCTATTTAATTTGCACAAAGTCGCATATAAAATAGATTTTATATCCAAAGGATTCCACTTATTAACTATGATGTAATATTCCCTATCTATATTTGTTTAAAGTATCCCATAAAAAGGGTTTTTTCAACCAATGGTAACTTCTCCCTCAGTTGAATCCTCTTCTATCCTTGCAAGCTTTGATGACATTATGTTAGAACCCACAATTCAAATTCAGTCTGTGGTCATCCTATAACAACCATAATATTTATTAAACATTAATACATGATTTATTACATAATATTAACCTTATTACAACCCAAAATAATGATAATTATAGCATCTTTTAAAATTAATTACATTACATAACAACTTAAAATAGGAAAAACAACATCTTTATTGAAAACTTCCTTAACATGATCACACTTAAAAATGCATGAGATAACCTGGTGACATACATAAGAAAGGGGTGATATATAAATCCCAGTAAGGTAATAATCATGGAATAAGGAAATAAATGTTATAAAATAGACATATAAATGGGGAATAAAAGGAAAATGAATAATAATTCACGATATAACATGATAATCATAACATGGGAAATGTGATAACAACTTAAAACACTACATCGTAACATAGGTCAAGGATAACTGCCAAGAAATCATGATGAAAAATTACCATAAAGGAATAAGGTTCTCTCCCTATCCCAACATGATGTCTCATGAGACTAAACATTACCTAATGCATTGGAACACTATATAATTCAGGGTGCACCCTTCACTTTAATTTCATTCTCATGCTTAAGTGTGCCACATAGATCACACAACATGGATTCATTCATCATAATATATTATTTCATGACCAGGGAGTGTGGAATAAATACATTTAAGTCCCAATTAAAATAAGTATAAGTGTATAAAATTTAACACCCTTGATAGGAAATGGGTATGGTATTCCTTATACATTTTTTTGGTATGGAAAATCACGGTGAAATTTCGGCAGCATAACGACATCACATTAAAAATCATAAAATTGGTTGATGAGAGAGAAAGGGGTATATCATTATTTTTAAATAAAATATTAATTAATAGTTACATGGAAATTCATATCCCAACATAATTAATTGGAAATATAAGGCATAATATAATAAAAAAACTTGAATAAATAAGAGAAGGTGAGGATCCCTTACTTGAGTGTGTGACTAAAAATGATTGGGAGGAGATTATTGAGAGTTTAGGGGAGCCTTGAGAGGACTATAGAGAGGGTATGGAAGAGTAAGGATGTGCTCAAAGAATTTTTAGTAAAGATAAATGGGATATTTGGTGGGTTTGTTTAGGAAATGAGTGGGGATTTCTTTATTATTTCTCAAACTTAGGTTATGGACTCTGTATAATAGAATAACCAAAAAAACCTTCCTATTGTTTTTGAGCATGGTTTCTACCAAATGGGAGTGGTTTTCATTATTTAATAAGGAAAAGTTCCTAATATAATAAAATAATACCCTTTCTTATGTAGAGGCAAGTCATACTCTTAACGAAATGATTTTAAAACCTTAAAATATATTACATGTTTTAGAGGATTCATAATGGATTTGTAAAATTAATAAAATAAACTTAAAAATCACAATATTTTAAAGTAAAAATATATATTTGGTAATATATACCCTTTATAGTATTTATTACATCACTTTTTGGTCATTATGATGTCATAATACACAAAGTATATTCATACAGTATCTAATTTTTACCTAAAAATTCGATTGTCTTAGAAAATTATGAAAAATTAACCTTTAGATAATTTTGAAATTATGATTCAAAAAATAATATTCATTTTATCTAAATAATTTTCTAAATATGTTCATTTTCACTTTTAAAATAATAATTGACATTTTTTGAGAAATGCTGATTTTTTTTGATAATAACCGTTTTTGAACCATTATAAAAATTACATTTGACATCATAAAAATTATATGATAATTTATATTTAATAAAAATTATTTAATAATAATATTTTATTAAAATAATATTTATTTTAAAAATCCACTAATTCATCAAAATAAATTCCTTAATTAAATTTGAATATTACCTAAAAATATTATTTGTGTTTTATTGTATAAAATAAAAATCATTTATAAAGTAACAATAATTGGATGAAAATATATCAATTATTCTATAAAAAATAATGTACATACTCATATTTCTATGTTCTTGATACATATCCATTTAATACACCAACAAACTCCCTAAGAGTAAGGTGTGAGATAGTGAGACTTTCATGGGGCGGTTCAACGTACATGGTTTGGGCCGTGATCTTAATAAGCTTGAACTTCTCGTGTAAATAGTTTCGTTCATGATTAAGTTGTTGGATTTAATCTTGGGATTGGTCAAGATAAAATCCTAGTGATTTAATCTCCCTTATAATCTCCAATAAATGGGATTCATAGGGTACGATCCTACTGGTTGAGGCCATCAATTCCTTTATTTGTGTCAATCGGATTTGTTAACACCCTATATTTATACTAATCATATGATCACTGTTCAATGAATATTTTATCGATGGTAAAGATATTTAACATTCATTTAAATATAATAGGATATAATAAAACCAAATAAGTGAAGTGTTTTCTATAATAATATTACATAATAAGATATTTAATTAAATCATAAGGGAAATTTTATTTATAACATTTTGGGTTGTTACAATCTTCCCCCCTTAAAAAATTTCACCCTCAAAATTTTCATTTCCCATACTAAAACAGATGAGTGTAACTTTGTTTCAACACTTCCTCTACTTCCCACATTTCTTCTACAAACTTGTGGTTTATCAACAACACTTTGACCAAGTGCGTTGTATTATTTTGTAGAACTTTGTACCTACGATCTAAGATCATTACCGGATGCTCCTCATAGGAAATTTCATTATCTAATGGTACCAAATACGGATTGAGTACATATGAAGGTTTTGGTATGTACTTTCTCAAGAGGGATACATGGAATACATCACGTACTTGAGATAGGTTAGGTGGGAGTCCTAGTTGGTAGTCCACCGCTCCGAAGCGATCAAGGATCTCAAAGGGGACAATGTATCTTGGACTAAGCTTTCCCTTATTTCCAAATCCCAAGACCTTATTACATGGAGATATATGGAGAAATACCATGTCTCTAACATCAAACTCTAGGTATCATCGATGATTTTGAGCATATATCTTTTGTCAACTCTGAGCAGCCTTGATGTTCTGCTGAATGGTCTTAACCTTTTCCACCATTTCCTCGACCATTTCAGGACCTATAAATTTTTGTTCCCCAACTTCATCCCAACATATAGGCGTTCTTTACATATTACCATAAAGTGATTCATAGGGAGACATTTGGATACTTGAGTGGAAACTGTTATTGTAAGAGAACTCAACCAGAGGAATATTTTGGTCCCATATTCCATTGAAGTCAATTGAGCATGATCTCAACATATACTCAAGTGTTTGGATAGTATACTTAGATTGACTATTATTTTGAGGGTGATAAGTTTTTCTTAAGTTCAACTAAGTATTTAGAGCGTGTTGGAACTCTTCTATAACTTAGAGGTAAATCTTGGATCTCAATTGGATATAATTGATAGAAGTGTTCCATGCATCCTTACCACTTATCTAATGTATATCCTTGCAAGTAGATTGAGTGATAAATCCTATCAAATCACAATGAAGTGTGAAATATTTGTAAGATGATCCACCACAACCCATATAACATTGTTCCCTCTTGATGTCTTTAGAATAATAATGACAAAGTCCATGGTGATGTTTTCCCATTTCCATGTAGGTATGGGTAATGGTTGTATCACCCCCTTAGATTTTTTTCCTTTCCACTTTCACTTGATAACATAAAAGACATCTTGATGTATATTCCATGATCTCATTCTTCATATTCTTCAACCAATAGTGTTCTTGAAGATCTCGATACATATTTGTGATTCCTTGGTGGATGGAGAAGGTTGATCTATGTGTATCATCCAACAACTCCATCTTTAACTCAACATTTGATGGTACACATAGTTTTGAAAAAAATCTCAAAAATCATTATTCATTAATATTAAACCTATAGGATTTACCTTTTCTTATAGTTTCCACTTTTTCTGAATTCCCACATCATTTCTATGAGTATCCTTTATCTTTTCTAGAAGGGACAATTGAGAAATATTTTGTGAAAGGATTGATTATGTTCCTTCCTTTATGATTACCATGTCCATACTTTATAAATCCAAGAAGATTATATCCCTATAAATTCTCATCAATGATAGTCTTGATATATCCTTTCTACTTAGATAATCCACCACTTTATTCAATTTACTGGCATGGTAGTGGATTGAGCAGTAATAGTCCTTGATAAACTTTAACCATATTCATTGGAACATATTCACCTATTTCTGTGTGAATATATATTTTAGACTTTTGTGATCTGTATATATTTTACACTTCTCCCTAATTAGATAATTCCACCATATTTTTAAAGAAAATATTACTGCATACATCTCCAGATCATGCATTGGGTAGTTCTATTTGTAAACATTCAACTGCCTTGAAGCATAGACTATGACCTTTTCATTATGCATTAACACACAACCCAATCCCTTCTTCAAATCATCACTAAATACTATGAAAATTTCTCCACTTATGGGTAGTGTGAGCATAGGGACAGTGATGTGACTCCTTTTCAACTCCTTAAAGCCCTCTTTACATTAATCAATCTAAGAAAACTTGACTCCCTTCTAAGTTATCTTGGTTAGAGGGTTTGAAAATCATGAGAAATTTCTCAAAAATTGACGATATTACCCATCTATTCTAAGGAAAATATAGATATCTATCACATATGTTAGCCTTAGAAAACCTTCAATTACTTCAATCTTTAAAGGGTCTAAAGATATACCATTTATTTCGATGATATATCCCAATAATGAGTCTTCCTTCAACCAGAACTCACATTTTATGTACTTTTTATAAAGCTTCTACTTTCACAGGGTCTTTAGAATAGTGCTCATATTATCCTCATGCTCCACCTTTCTTTTGGAGTATATAATAATATCATCTATAAAGAATACAAATTTTTTTGGGGTAATATCTAAAGTATATATTCATCGTTTACATGAATATTACTAAAGAATTAGTGAGTTTTATTGGAATTACTATGAAATAATAGTTCCTATACCATGTATGAAAAGTAGTCTTGGGGATATCCTCATTATTTACCCAAACTTAGTAATATCTCGACCGCAGATCCACCTTAGAGAAGTATTGTGCTCCACATAGATGATCTAACAAGTCATAAATCCATGGAAACAGATAATTGTTCTTTATCATGATCTTGTTGAACTCACGATAATCAATTCAAAGGTGCATTTAACCATCCTTTTTCTTGATTAATAGGACTGGTGCACCCCATGGTGAAGCACTTGGGCATATGAACCCTTTATCCAGATTCTCCTATAGTTGTTTCTTCAGCTCTTCAAGTTACAAAACATCCATTATATATAGAGTCTTGGATAATGGTAATTCCCCAGGTATATTCTAGATTGAAAATTCAACCTCTTATCTAGGAGGAATACCAGGTAGTTCTTTGGGAAACACATTATCTTATTACCTCACAATGGGCATGTATTCAATGATGGTTATTTCCTTAGAATCAATCATTTGGGCTAGATACACTTGATCAGAGGACAATAATATTAATGAATGAGATATTAGGGATAAATAAGATTCATCCTCCTCCTTAGACTTGTACAGAATCAGAGGAGGGTGATTATTTATACATAGAGTGATTTCCTTATCATGGAAATTTATGTTGGATCTATATAGGTAAAGGCAATCCATGCCCAGAATTGCATCAAATTCCACCAAAGGGAGTAAGAAAAGATTCACTAGGAATTTAATCCCAAAAATTATTATAGTGGATGAGTTATATACTTGGGATGAAATAATTTACCCATTTTCCATTTTCATTGAAAATTTTACTTCCATGCTTTGCGGTTATGTTTGAATAGTTATACTAAAATTTTAGGTTATGAAGAAATTCATATAACCAGAATCAAAAATTGAAATTTCTATTATTGAATGAATAACTAGAATACCTATCACCACTTCATTATTGGGATCTAACTCAGTGGTTTTGATGAAAAAATATCACCCTTTATTCCTTTGAGGTTGTTGGTTGCCTTTGAAAACCTTTTGATTAGTTCATTAGTTCTAAAAGTTCCCTATTTCCTTGCAGTTGTAGCAATAAAAAATGTGCTGAGGGTTGGCCAAAGCATTCCTTTCCTCCGTCGCATTATCAGGTTTCTCTCGTCAGTAGTTTATAGCTAGGATCCATTCATTCCTATACCTAAAGAATTTCCTCTACCCCTTTAGGTAATTTCTAGGGTGCTTATTTCCACACCTTTGACAAGCGGGATGTTTAAATTTATTAACATCGTTATATTTATCCATCAGACTACCATAATTATACTCTAATTTTTTTATTCTTATCCCCATGATATCCTTGAGATTCACCAATCTTCATTTCGACTTTGAGAACACATTAGACAATTTTCTCATAGCTATCAAAGTCTCGGATCACCAGAGATTTTTGTAGACTAGGTATTATCCCACTAAAGATGTGGTCAAACTTGCATTCAGGGGTAACAAAAAATATGGAGGCATATCACGAATGTCTTTTAAAGTTTTACTTGTACTCCCTAATAAATTTGTTGTCTTTTTTTCTTGAGGGTAAATCCCTTTACATTTTAATATGGAGAGTGTGAGGAAGATATTTATAAAAAAAATATTTTATGGAATTCCTTCCACCTAATCGCGTTGATATTTTTTTAGGATTCATATTATTGATCAATGTCAAACACTAATCAACTTATCAATACATAATATAAACAACCACTAGAACCTTCTCTTGTTCGGAACATTTAAGGATGGAGAAGATCTTCTCAATGGAGCTGGTCTATTATTTTGCAATTTAGGGATCATATGATCCATTGAAAGTCAGAGGACTCAAATAAAGCCCTTAATTTCATATTTTTATTTCTTAGGGAGATTTTAAAATTCCTCCTGGTCTAGGTTTTTATTCATAACTAGAACTAGTTGAGAGATTATCATCATAAAGTTTACGATTCCCACTCCCATCGGGTTGGACATCTCGCTGGGGTAGTCACCACATTTCCCATCACATTGATTGTTTACCTGATTCCTCCTAATTCCGACCATTGGATATAATAAAAGTAAAACTTGACATTATTAATTTTTAAACTATTAAACACATAAATGGGAATTTAATGACATTAAAGGCATAACTTATAACTTACATTTAATTCTTTAACTTATGAATTTATCAGATTAATCTATGTTATCCATGATCTATTTCCTAACATATATTCTTGTGGGATTTTTTTTGTTCCCTTTATAATGGTTCATAACGATCTTGTGACTTTACCAAATCATATCCCTCAGGAGTTTCAAACCATCTACACAGTAAGGCCCATTGTTGTGTACTAGGTTATGCCGAGTCAGGCCCGATGCACCTTGTCATAGTTATTAACCCTAAGTATATCTGTTCCAGAACAACATCCACTTGTAGAATCTAGATAGAGATTTATTTTCTTGATAAAATACTCACTCTATACTTACCAAAATTTAGGGGTGTTTTCTTATACTTAGTATTATCCCCAAGGCTTTCTCTAGAGTTTTCTAATCATAATCCCAAAAATAACTAAAATTTTACTATGATACCAACTATAACAACCCTGATCTTTATTTAAAATTTATACACGATTTATTACATAATATTACACATAATAATACCTAGAAGATCAATAATTCTAGTATCATTGATAATTAGGTACATTACATAACAACTTAAAATAGGAAAAACATCTTTATTGAAAAATTCCTTAACATGATCTCACTTAAAACTTCATGGGATAACCTGGGGACTTACATAATAAAGAGGTGAGCTATAAATCTCAGTAAGATAATAAGTATGGAATAAGGTAATACATGTTAGATAATAGTCATATCAATGGGGAATAAAAGCAACATGAATAATAAGGCATGATATAACATGATAATCATAACATGGGAAATGTGGAAACAACTTAAAACACTATATCATAACATAGGTCAAGGATAACTCCCAAGACATCATGATAAAAAAAGTCCAATAAAGTAATTAGGTTAAATCTCTATCCTAAGATTAAGTCTCATGAGACTAAACATTACCCAATTCATCGGAGTGCTATATAATTCTGGGCACACTCGTCACTTTCATTTAATTCTCATGATTAAGTGTGCCACATAGATTATACAACCTGGATTAATTCATCATCATATTTTATTTCATGATAAAGGAGTGTGGAATACATACATGTAAATCCAAATTCAAATAATTATAAGTGTAAAAAAGTGAACACCCTCGATAGGTAATGGGTATTTCATTCACTACACAATTGTTTTGGTATGGAAAATCATGCTGAAATTTCGACAGCATAACAACATCATAATAAAAATCATAAAATTGGTTGATAGGAGAGAAAGGGGTATCTCATAATTTTAGAATAAAATATTTAGTAATAGGTTTATTAAAATACATATCCCAACGTAAGTAATTGAAAATAGAAGGCATAAGATAATAAGGAAACTTGAATAAAGAAGAGAAGGTGAGGATCCATTACTTGAGTGTGTGACTCCAAATGCTTGGGAGGATATTCTTGAAAGATCGGGGGCACATTGGGAGGAATATAGAGAGGGGAGGGAAGAGTGAGGTTTTTATCCAAGGATTTTTAGTGAAGAGAAATGTGATCTTGGGTAGGTTTATATTGGAAATGATTGTGGATTTCTTTATTATTTCTCAAACTTAGGTTTTGGACTCTATATAATAAAATAACTAAAAACACAAACCTTCCCATGATTTTTTCCTATTGTTTATTCCAAATGAGAGTGTTTTTAATTATTTTATAATTACAAGGGATGAATATAATAAAATAATACCCTTTCTTATGTAGATGTGAGTCATACTCTTAAATAAATAATTTTAAAATCTTAAAATATATTACAAGTTTTGGAGGATTCATAATGACTTTGTAAAATTAATAAAATAAACTTAAAATAAAATTATTTTAAAGGGAAAACATATATTTGTATTCTTATACAATTTATAGTATTTATTACATCACTTCTGGGTCATTATGATGTTATAATACATGAAGTATATTTATACGGTATTTAATTTTTACCCAAAAACTCGGTTGTCTCAGAAAATTATGAAAAACTAACCATTTGATAATTTCAACATTATGATTCCAAAAATAATATTCATTTTATCTAAATAATTTTATAAATATGTTAATTTTCACTTTTAAAATAATAATTGATATTTTTTGAGAAATGATGGGTTTTTTTGACAATAACAGTTTTTGAACCCTTATAAAAATTACATTGTCATCATAAAAATTATATGATAATTTAGATTTAATAAATATTATTTTATAATATTGTTTTATTAAAATAATATTTATTTCAAAAATCAATTAATTCATCAAAATAAATTCCCTAATTGAATTTGAATATTACCCAAAAATAATATTTGTGTTTTGTTGTATCAAAATAAAAATCATTTATAAAGTAAAAATAATAGAATGAAAATATATACATTATTCTATAAAAAATAATGTATATACACATATTACTAGGGTCTTGATATATATCCCTTTAATACATTATCAAATTCACTAAGAGTAAGGTGCATGACAGTGATACTTTCATGGGGTGGTTCGACGTACATGGTTTAGGATATGATCTCGTTGAGATAGAACTTCTCTCATAAATGGGTTTTCTCATGCTTAAGTTATTAGATCTCATCCTGGTCTTAGTTAAGGGGAAATTTCAATGATGTTATCTCCCTCATAATCTCTGAAAAATGGGCTTCATAGGGTATGATTCTACTAGTTAAGGCCATCAATTCCTTTGTCTATGTCAATTGGATTTGTTAACACCCTATATTTATACTAATCACGTGATCAATATTAAAAAAATATTTTTTCAATGATAAAGATGCTTGATGGTCATTTAAATATGATAGTATATAATAAAACCAAAGAATTTCATGCATTTTATATAACCATATTACATAATAACACATTTAATTAAATCAAAAGGGAAATTTTATTTATAACAATTCAGGTCATTACACACCCCTCTCATATTTATTCCATATCCTTTCTCCCTACCTAAAAATACCCAAGACCATGGTTTATAATTTCCCCCCTCATGTCCAAAGTATGCATGAACAATCTTGGTCTAGTAGGCCACATATGACCTATCGTTTCCACAATGTTATGGTCCTAGTCATATGACCTAAAACTACAGGCACCGTATTACCCACATTCAGGATATACCTACACAGGGAATCTATTCCTCTAATGCTTTGGTAATTTTGACTTTAAATTCTCCTTCTGTATTTAGGTAATTTCCTTTCATAAAACCAGAATCAATGTCTGGGGAAATCCAAATCTCCATAAGCTTCCTTTAGCCATCATTAATAGAATGTTGGAATACCTGATGAATACTTTGCCTAAATATGCAGTAACATGACCTAGCTGGATTTGAATAAAGTCACCCACAAAACCAGTTTTTCATCCAAAGGATTCCACTATTTTACTATGCAATAACACGTCCCAATTGGATTTGCATAAAATCACCCACAAAATAGGTTTTTCAACCAGTGGTAACTTCATCCTTGGGAGAGAACTCCTCTATTTACATAATTCCTTTTTCTACCATACCACTCTTTAGATCCAAATATCCCCAGGTTACACCTTACAACATTCCCCTCCCATTACTTGAAAGTGATGGTGCATTCCTAGAAATATTATCATGAAATGGGAGAATTATTAACCTTTAGGTCAAATCTGATGACCTTAAATTATATCCCCCTAATGTCCTTTCTGCATGACTTTAAACTTCACAGCATAATGTCTTTTCTGTATGATTTTAAACTGCATAAAATAATGTCATTATTGTATGATATTAAAATTAATAGAGTAACATCCTAGTCACAAGACGTTAAACTGTACAATAATGGATTTGATATAAGATGTTAATCTACACAACCAATGTCTTAATCGCATGACATTAAACCGAACGATTCTTTAACCCTTTTCAGAAAGGGGCCTTCCCCTTGACATTAATCATTTTAAAAAATGTACCCTCCTTCACACAATACAAATTAATGTAGGATCGATTTCCCATTTATGGCCATTTCTAATAAATATTATCTCTTCATTCTTAGACATCTTCTCTTGGAAAAACCACCCATTGTGGTCTTAATAAATACGAATCTTCATAAAATTCCTTCAGTTATCAGTAATAGAATTTCATAATTTCTTATAACTCCTTTGTTTGATTATGATATAACACACCCCAATTGGATTATCATAAGTTTATTGAAAATTTTAGGTCCTGTCATCCAAAGGATGCCACTATTTTACTATGTAGTACCACGACCCAGTTAGATTTTCATAAAGTAGCCAAAAAATGAGTTTGTCGACTAGTGGTAACTTCATCCTTAGGAGAGACCTCCTATATTCCAAAATATCAGGTTTTAGATTTAGGAACCAAAATATCATGGCTCAAACTTCCTCATCAGGTATCTAAATAATGTCATAACATTCTTGGACAAAAATCCTTGTTTGGGACACCATCCCAAAACTCATGGTCAAAGATGTTCAACCTAAAAAACCTGTCTCATTAGTATAGCTTTCAAGAATTTAAAATAATTACAAAAAGAAACACTACACTCACCAAATTGAAAACCCACCAAGGGAACTTTGGAAAAAAAATCAAATCTCAACTCACTAGATCCGCACTCTGTGCGGTTTAGGAAAAAATTGAGCAATGAAAAGAAATAGGCAAAAAACTTGTTATGATGAAAACTAAAGAAAGGTGGTCTAAGAAAAATCCGAGACTCATATGATAATACTCCCTTATATTGGACTTTGTAAAATGTTATGGAAATTACACGAAAGGATCAAATTTTGTAGGGTTTTCCATATAACCCTATCAATAGTCAAAATATGCTCTCTAGACCCCATGGATTAAAAAAGAGAGAGTATATCCCCATCCCTATCAATGTGGTTATGACTAGTTGATACAAAGATATTTTACTATGAAAATTAGTTTCAATATTATGTTCTGATCATAGGAAGAAAATAGGTATGAATACATAGATGATTAGAAACAAAATTCTTTTAATTTATGAGACAAAACAAAATTATAGGAGCATCCACAAGATGGAGTCTCTCTTTCAAACTTCACAAAATACCTTCAACATAACTCTTCATTTTTTGAATGGCCTCTCGAGCCCCCTCAACATCTTTTTGAATTCCATCCAACTAAACAACTTTGATCTCCTCAACTCGATGAAGCTCCTTCGTCATGGTCACAATGGTAGTTAAACCTTTGGTTCAGGCTCCTTTTAGGGAATGGTGAAGTTGTATGAGCTCCCCCTAAGCAACATCTATTTTCTACTAAAGGTATAATATTTTAATGGTCTTATAATTAATATGTTTTCTAAACTTCTCCAACTTTTTAGCACAGTTGGCCTCCACCCGGGACAATACAGCTCAAATATCATCAGTGTTGACAAGTAGCTTCTCCTTTATGAAGCCTTATAGAAGCTTGTGTTCTCGCTCCATTTTGTAAATTATCTTCTTCATGGAAGAATGAATCAAGAGGTAATCAAATCCTCCATATCCTATCATACCAAACATGAATATAATTCAATATAATCATAAAGGAAGTTCTTAAAAATTCACCCCAAAAATTATTTTCCAGATGTCCCTCCAAGCTGCATGATGTGTAATGTGAAGAGAATTACGTGGCTCCAAATATAGCTCAGAGCCACTATTAAGGGGAGAAATATATTTCAGGATTAGAGCACACAATGAGGAACCCCTCCCCACCCCCTCTAGGACTATAGAATCATCGCCTTTTGATATCAGATGCATTGGCATAGAGGCTCTGCCCTTAGACCTAGATACATAAGTTGATTTCCCTGGAAAATGGAAGTGATTCAATTTTATCCTATAAAGGATAACATATGGGAGAAATAGTGGATGATTAAATCAGTTGGTAACACTCACCTAGTAACGGTTCAATGGATTGTGTGGATTCCTCCCTAATATTTCCAACCTCAGTAGTTTTATCCAAAACCTCTTGATAAGGGGAACTCTCCTAAGTCTTACTATAGCTCTCCAAGAGAAGATCATAAAGATTCCCCACGTTGGGATCCACTTGAATCAATGCTACCCTAATAATAGAAGTATGATATATTTCAAAACTATGTTTGTGCACCACTAATGCAACATTTTATGTGGGAAAAGCTGCACAATTCAACCACTCATGATTAAAACACCAGACACAAAAAATTGGATGCACAAAAAATAAATACTCACATCCATTAAATTCCATATTAAGTTCCAAAAAATCTTCTAAAGTGTTGGGAAGATTAATATATTATATCATTTCATAAAATGTCATGTCACTATTTCTCATGGAATGTATTGAAATCCCAAACCTTGTGGTAGTCTCACTTGTGGGGACACCCAAAACATCTGGATCAGGGCCCAGTGCAGCACCCTCCTCTGATGACCTAATACCCCAAACAACTTTCTCAGAGATAATAATAAGGTCAACATCAGTCATCGAAGGGTCCTTTGGTGCATGAGATGAACCTAAAATGTCATAATAAATAAAATTTATCAATCAAAATATGACGCCTTATGATGTTCATTTGATATTACCAAAATCCTCCCCCTCTATATAGTGGTAGGAGTGATGATATGAGCTAAAATTGTATCATCAACCCTTATCACTTGTTTTTTAGAGGGAACCGACTCACTAGTAAGGATTCATGCTTGATTCAGATCATCCTCAGTTCTTGGAGGCCTATTTATAATCCCGTTGAGAGAGGAAAGGGAAGGATATTCTGCAACTAAAAATGATTTTAGACATTTGTTCTCGATAAATCATATATTAATGATACCATGGATACTCACCTTTACTAATGAGGTGATTAGCCAAAGATTTTATTCTCTGGCATTATTTCTTTTTCAATAAATAATGGCTTGCACTAGCCTCCCAAAAAAAAAGTATTATAGGCGGAAGTGGAATTTCTCTTGCTATCTCATCCTCCATTGTTTTATGACTAGAGGAAAAATATCATGGTTCGGGTGATGATTCATTAATTTTGAGTGTGGTTCCATTCAGGTAGTATTTCAACAACCAAAAATCTTAGCTTATTTCCCCTTGGCCCATTGAAAATCAAGATGAAATTTCCACTTAGAAAAAGTACTTGGTTTGAGATAAAGGAAAGTAAGAATAGAAGAAGATATAAGAAAAGGATAACTCACATCCTTGGTATAGACATAGTGAATCCATTTCTCAAAATATAGGTGGTCAACACCTTCAAAAGCACCTCGTTTTGACATGTCCTCCACCCATCTCATGGAAGGGATCTGATTGTTAGTTTCATAAATAATAATCTCTTGTTCTAGAATATAAATTCCCACCTCAGTAGGATTGTCCTCAAAACTAATATTGGGTGGGGCTAAAGAATCTTCTATCTTTTAAATTTGAAACCTAGCACGAAGGAGTGACCATATGATTTCAGCATCAGAAGGTAGGTCCTTCCAAAATTGTACTGCTTCCAGTCACATGTATTCACAGGCTGTCCTAGAATGTTGTGAAGCTGATTTGATAAACTTTTATTTCATGGGATTCCTAACTCTCCCCATTGTAGATGAATAATGGGAAAATGGAACCTGAGTCTCTTCTTGATGGTGTTGACTAAACTATCTATGCTCAACCTCAGTTGGAGTAGCCCTTTTGATTCTGGCTGGTGGACTGAACTGTGCATAAAGTCATTTGGAAACACCCGGGACCTCATCATCTTCGCCCTACTAAGTGGATGAAGTATTATCTAGGAGAGAAAAACACCTTATATAGGAGGAGTATCCTTTCTACCTAACTTTTTATGCCTGATAGTTGTTCTAGTCCTGACTTGAGGGACAATTTCTGCTAACACTCCCTCAGGATATGATAAAATCCAAGCCTCAACATACTCAGAAGTCAATCCAATGGATGCATCCAATAGAGGTAGGTTAATTACTGCTTGATTTAGCTTAATAGATATAAGCATACACAACTGTCGGGATGCCATTGGATGCTTTTCTGACTAGACATGCATAAGAGGAGACACAATTGTTTGTTGTAGGCGCATAAATTGGCATGGAATTCTATATGGATCATAGGCCTCATATATAACCTCAATATCGATATGGGTCACTAGTATTCCATCCCTAAAGTAAATCATGTATGGTATTACCTTATCTACAACCTTTCCATCATTATTTAATCTCACAGTGGGTCCCCATATGGGAAGAAATTGAAATCCTTGAACAAGTTTAGCCCTATCAGTGTCTCACCGGGCTTCAAGGATAAGGGATGAATACCATAAACAACTTGAAAAAATGGTTAAAAATGGCCCTTGTGAATCTCAACCCCAGTCAATACGGTGTAGGATATAAAGTGGGTAGAGACCCATCCCCAAAACACTTAGAACAATCTTGCGATTCTGAATAGGGCCTTCCCTATGTGAATATGCTGCATGAATTGATGAATTTTCTCTAGGATGGAGATTTCCAAACCTATTTACTTATTCTCTTCTAGATTGGCCTCCATGAAAAACATACCTAGCCTCACACCACCATTGGAATCACGAACAGGAAGCTGGTAGATGCTTATCCACATGGCCAAAAATTTCATGAGACATGTCTTTATGAGTATGCTAGACTTGGTCTTGTACCCCCATTTGTTGTACTCCCCATTTTCCAAAGTGGGGTAGAATGTGCTGGGAGTTCTCCAATTATCCATCTTGGGACACCATGTTAGATGTTTTCAAGTGGGGGATTGCCCCTTTGGATCTAGAAAGGTACTCATCCACGTTTTAGGATGGATATAACCCCTCAGGTGGGGGTCTTCCTTCTTAATATCATGAGTTATTTTTAGCAGATCATGCACCAGAGTTGGAATCCTTTAAATTTTATCCCACATCACCCTTGAAGGGATGAACTCGTAATACATATCTCTAAGGATCAGATCCTAGAGATCTTATGAACATCCCACCAGATGATACCAACTTCTCCATGAATCAGGTGGAAATAGTTTGTTTGCACAATCCATCAACTTAGTATCTCAGGTATGAATTTGGAATTCTTGTATACATATGTCTGGTCCACCCAAATTTCTTCATATATTCCCACTGCTTTCAACTCGGTTTAAAATTCAGCAATCTTCTGTCACACCTAGTATGCCCACATCCACTTGGGCATGACACCCCCTCCTGGACAGAGATCCCAATCTACCTTCCAACCCTTTGACCGGTCTATCTTGGAATCATGGAATATGGATGGATAATAGTGCAACTTTAACTTAGATTTTTTCTGCTTTAAATATAGAGCACATTGGTTGTGATGCATGAAACAAGCCACAGATGATGTCCCAACATTAATATATGCACCCATGCTTGAAATGTTAGTAGTAGTAAAGTTATTGTAGTCTTGAAACCAAGGTAGAGGAGTGTAATTATTAAAATTCGGTATGAGAACCTCCTTCAAATTACTGTGGACATAAGGTGATAGATAATTACTCTCAGGGTAGTCATGATGATACTTCTTCAGATATAATGCTAGATCTAGTAGAGTAACATCGTGTACATCATAGTAGTTAGGCCTACATGTTTTACCATCTCCTCAATATGATTCCTATCTTTTTCATCAGAAACTTTAGTATTCTGAGCATCCATTGAACCTAAAAATAAGTATCAAGATTTTAGCTAAAAACAAGTTCATTATGAAAAGTTGTTTAAATATGGGAATTTGGAAAAGGCATGAGCCCATGAAGGTTACCCATGTTATTGATTTCACACAGGTCTCTCACCTAAGAAGACTTGTGTAGATCACTCACCCAAAAATAATTATTACGTAGGCAGGTTCATTCCTTGTTTTCATGAATGATTCTTTATAAAATAATCTTAAGAGGAAGGTATGTGCGGAACACTAGTGTCGTGAGACCCGAGATAACAAGGCGCGATAACCGTCCATTGAATCAATGAACCTATTTATAGACAGAAGATCCCCTATGTGCAGCCCGCTAACATGGAAAACTTGAGAAAGTGACCCGTGTAGATGACCTATGTGTATGAACTTCGTGATCCATCCACCCTTTTCATCTCTTTACCTCAAGATCAGACCCTCTTCTTTCGATCAAATCCAATCCTGAAGGGATGATTTTGTTGATACTATGTTTTTTCACATGGATGGAAAGGTGTCAAAGGGGAATTCCTTAAGGAGAAGAATATAAGAGAAGATAAATGGGACAAATTCCATAACCCTTTGTCAAAGGCCCTTTGCATAGGTACCCCCAAGCATTGTTGGCATGCAGGGCACCTATGCATCATCCTGCATGATGGATCTACACATTAGTCTGTGCATCAGCCTGCGGATCAGCCTACTCAACACACCTACATGAGATAGAACCTTCACCCAAGGTCCCATATTTTTATATAAATAAGAATATGGGGATCTTAATTTTCATAGATGAAAACTTCTTGAAGAAATACCAATGCAATTCTCTCCCTAGTTCTTCTCCCAGACCCTCCGAAACCTTTCAGGCAGTCCTCCAAAACCTAAAGAAAAGGGAATTAAGGTGTGATGAGGGGTGAGGGTGGGGGTTAGTGGAAACAAAATACTATTGGTGTTTAAAATACATAATACCTATGTGAGGAAAACTCTTCCCTTGGTTGAAGAACAGTAGCGCTAGGTAACCTTTCCTAACTAGGGACCTACGTGAGACACTTTTGGGAACAAATGTTGATACCCTTGGATCCTTGATCAAAGCCTCACCCAAGTGTTGTTTCCTAGGTGGTCTGTTACCAAAATTACCTTCATCTCACATAGTCATACCTATGTGAAGCACTCCCAGGCTTGCCCAACCTATACCCTCCACGAGACCCCCTTGTCTCTCCTAACCTATACCTTGCATGAGACCTCTTTAGCTCACCTAACCTATACACTATGTGAGACCTATAGCTCACCCAGCCTCTACCCTACACGAGAAACTTATCAAAATATATTCCAAGCCACCAATGGTAGGGAATCTATTCCCTTGGCTCCCTTATCTCAGAGGGACCAAATTGAAGCTTCCACCGAAGCCTTAGAACTTGAAAAACCACGGAAACAGGCACACCAGTGTGTCTCCAATTTAGGTATGAATTAATATAGTAAGAGGTTTCCCACACTTATCCTACCTAATGGTTAGGGTCCTTCGGGTGCATGTGAGTATACATTACCATGGGCATGAGGACCCTATCCCTAGGGATGGTGTCAAGGAACTCCCGATCTCAGGTACTAGGGTTAGGACATTGTCCTTCCCTAGCCATCTCTATGACTTAGAGCATTTGGTTCTAGGTGGGGAGGGTGAGGATCACACTTACCTTTCCCTTAAATAGGGAATTATATCCTCCTATCCTCTTAAAGAACCAATGTTAGGGAATCCCACTTGGAGTAATCCCCTAGCCTTTCTTGTGGGAGGAGGCACTCTTTATACTCTTCAACTCTCAAGTCATACCCATATGGATAGCCCAATGTAACTATCCTATATATGAAACAGGAGAGGGAAGGGGCACAAAAAATCCTTTTATTCTTCTCCCCTATCCCTGAAATCTTCCACCAGTGAAAGGGGGATTATGTGGTTTTCCAAATTTTCCACTTTCTCTTGTTTATCACATTCAATCACGACTCATCATGAATCATGTGGTCTTAGAATATAAACAAGATCATGACATTAACACTTCAAGATACATGTTTTGGTAGATAATCTTCTTTAGGATATTCCTCTCACCTTCCTTTAGAGGGTCTCCATAGGCATGGGTCCTCAAGGCCATGTATCCAACCTAAGGGAAAAGTGATTTTTTGGTTTCCCAAATCTTCTGGTTCCTCTTGTTTCTCACAATGAGCATGAATCATGTGGTCTTAGAGATTGATAGTGGTCATGAAATCCACATTATACCAAACCTTATGGGCATCCTTTAAATGATTAAACCCCAACCAAACCAATCGATGGGACTCCGACTTGGTATAATCCCCAACCTTCCACAATAAGGGCATATTTTTTAGGTATAGACCCTAAAATCCAACCTATGAGAACCATCCTTAGAACTAAGCCCAAACCAAACCAATTGATGGGCCTACTACTTGGTATAAGCCCCAACATTACACAATAAGAGAATCCTTTTTAATAATAAGCCTCAAAATCCAACCTATGGGAATCCTCCTCAAGAGTTAGCCCCAACCAAAACAATTTATGGGTATCCTACTTGGTATAATCCCCAATAATATCACTATAATCATCCATGTACATCCAAATCTAGAGAAATCCCCAACCAAACTAATCTATGGGCATCCTACTTGGTATAATCCCCAACCTTCCACAATAAGGGCATCCTTTTTAGGAATAAGCCCCGAAATCTAACCTATGGGAATCACTCCAAGTGTAAGCCCTAACCCATCCATGAGCCTCATACTTGGTATAATTCCTAATCATATCAATATAATCATACATGGGCCTCCTCCTTAGGTGTAATCCCTAAAAAATCCTCCAAATCACCATGAGTCGAGACATCCCTCATGGCCCCTTTCACAGGGAATCCTTTTTAGGAATAATACCCAACCAACACAAACAAGGGCATCATTTTCAGAAATAATCCCCAGTTTAATACTCTCAAAGGGCCATACTACCCTATAAGACAAACCTTATAAGGGCCTACATAGGTGTAGGTACTTACCACCAAACTACTTGGGCTTTGATTCCCATCCAAATGGGATACATAGGATGCTTCCATAAGGTCAAAACCCAACACCACAAATTAACCTTGATTCTCTCTGGGCCACCTTATTAGTAGAGTCTTATTCAACCTAGGAATCCATATCGATTCGAGGTTCCCTAGTATGCTTTGGAATAAGTACCACACAAAACTTTTACCAGTCACCTTCCACCTAGACGTATTTTTTTCATGACATTAAATTTTATGGTTTTGTATTTATCATATGACCTTAAAAGGTATGATGTGACCCATTAAGTGGCACTAAACTACATAGGTTTTGATTACTTTCATAGGGATACATAGGAAGCCTATTTATATGTCTGATCCTGATATAAAAACAAAACCCATTTTTCTGGATGATGATACACTCTAGAGTGCCCCACTGTGTGGATGAAAACCAACATCATTTTAATAACGACCAAAGAATCTATAATCAGTACATAATATGATACCATTGATGGAGAACCTCAGATACATACAGATATCTCCATCAATGAATAACCCCAAATACATACAAATGATTCTAAATTTCATATATGCTAATAATTAATTGTTAATTCAAGGGAGAACCACATTATACTTGGGAATTAATAAAGGATTCACAAACATGTCTTAAATATATAAGAGAGTCCCTAAGTAGGAAACAATTCCCCCAAAAGGCTGTGATGAGCCTGACCCCTCATCCTCTTGATCAATGTGAGTTCTTAAGTATCATTGGCCAAACTACCCAATGAGATCTTGCCTTTGGAAAGAAAGTCCCTCATGGATATAGAACCATTGGGTGTTTCCAAATCCATGAATAAACCTGTTGGAAAACATTTGGAAATTGTGAACCTGAAACAAATGATTTTGAAAAACTATCCCCTGTAATCAACCGTTGGGCGACACATGTTTTCATCGAAAAAAAGTATGTATTGATAAATAAAGATATTAATGTAAATAGTTACATTGTATTACTAAAATGACCTCAATGAAAAGTTTGAATAAAAAGGTTCCAAGGTGATTATGATGATCTTGTAAAGAGTTCTATGTAGAAATAAAAGTTAATAACATCATAAAACTTAATGTTGTAGAGTAAAGGAGTTTAAATACTATGTTTAAAGAATTTAATATTAGGAAAATGTTTATTAATTACCACCATTATTCAAATAAGATTTATTTATATATGATACTCACTAAAGGAGTTCATTGTGAGGTTTTATTAGATGGTCACATAGATACATGGTAGGAATTATATAGAGATGTAATGAGTTTTAAAAAACCCTAAAAATGCAGCAAACATTAGGCATCTTTAGTGGTATATCATATGGGATATGATTATATGGACCCTAATAAATGGTTTTGTTAATATTATTAAAGATTTTAAGAATGTAAAATGTATCACATTATATAGAAGGCATTCTCAACTTTATCATTATTTTAAATTGGTTGAATATATTTCATGAAGTGTAATGATAGTTAATCTTTCAAAGTATGACTTTGAAAAATCTATAACCACTATTTTTCATGGATTATTATTGGTTGTGATAAAATCTTAACAATATAATGAGTAAGATTTCATATAGAGATATTAAATATGCTCATGAGGTGTAAAAAGAGTTTTGTGTATTGGATAACCCAACAAGTATATCACATGGAGTGTCATATACTATGTCTTTGGTACACTAGGGGTTCCTATTTCATATTTAATCCCCATAATTAAGGTTGAAAATATTCTTAGAATGACAACCTTCATACTTTGAAACCTTTATTATGATATCCTTGAGGTTAAGTTAATTAGGGTTGGTTGGTTATGTTACTGATCACGTTGTAAGTTAAGGCTTAACTGAGATGTGATTTTTACTCCCATATGATGAGTATGACTTTTGATCCCTCTATTTAGATAAATTTAGGAAGTATATAACTATACCTTGACAAGGTTTATGTGATATTCTTATCTATTTAGATAAGGGGAATGTGATGTTCTTATATTCTTATGTGAATAACATGAGATGTGTTCATCCATTTAGTTAGTCTATACTTGAAGAGTTGAGGATATATGAGCATGATATATGGGATTCACATACTCTGTGTCTCATTGACACTCAATGTATTAAAAAGTTTTTATATGATTATGTTTACTTGTATATTATATAATTGGTTGACATAGGTATGAAGATACATGTGTTTTATAGAGATCATGCTATATCCCTTTATAGCTTGAGTAGTATTAACATTTTTCTAGTGGATACTTTTTTATCTATTAAAATTATGTATTGAATAATTAATGATTATTTTCAACACTATAAAGACCCATGGGGTCAAACTTTTTGGTTGTGTGAATGAGGATTATTTTTTTTATAAAAAATTTATACCAAACGTTGAGAGATACCTTAAAAATTATTTGTAATATATATAAAATAAGTTTTGGATGTGTTTTCCCAAGTTGTTACATATGATGTCACTTGTGGTGAAAATGAATTATAGATTTTCCAAAATGATTTTTGGAAGATATCTAAAAGTAGTTTTGGATACGGTTTCACAATTTGTCACAAATTATATGAGATTAGGTGAAAAAGTTCTATGTGTTAGAGGATTATAGTGTAAGTGAGAGATTTATGGAAATATATGATAAACAATAGGCCATAAAATGGTTTATTAGACCAAATTATGGTTAGTGTTGGGAATAACTATTCCATGGTGAGTGTCACCATGTCATATTGTTGTTCATGGAAGTTTTACATGATATGCAGTATCATATGTATCAACCTTTTTCTCATGATTTATGTTGTATTTCTCTATTTGGATATCATTTGATGGTAATATAAAGAATTTAAAAATAAAAATTAATTATTTAAATGTTAAATAATTAATTAAAATTGATAGCCCAGGAGTTATATAACCATTTTAACTCATGAAACATTTATGAAACATTTTATTCAATATAGTTGAATATTTGGAATCCAAAGGGCCTCTTTGGATGTCTATAGAATTTGGATTTTAGTTGTCATTGGGTGTAGATATGAGTGTTGTAAACCTCTTAAAAGTTATATATATATATATATCTTTATAGGATAATATTGGTGGCTTCATAGTAATCAATATCAAGATCATTTGAAGGATCTTTGGAAAAATCTGACCTCAATTTTCCATATTATTTTATTTATTTATTGGGTTTTATCTTTTTATCTTGGGTTTGGGTTAAATTTCAATGAATTTGGGAGGAAGTGGGGAAGTTGTGCATGTTGCAAAATTTACATATGGCTAGTGAAAACTACTCAACCTATCCATGAATAGTTGTGAAATATTTTTGAGGGAATCACATGATTGGCACATGATTTACCAAATCATGTGGCCAAAACATTCATCACAACCTTACATGAGGGACTCTTACGCATGTTTGAAATACTATTTAGTAAACCATGTATCCAAACTATGTGGCCCAACCTAGGTGCATCCAGTTACATCTGAACAGTTGGTGTAAAGTTTAGAAAACCATGCAACCAAACCATGCAGACTATCCAAGTCATTAAAAATTATGATTTTACCCCTTACCCTTTTTAAATTTAACCTATTATCCACCTATTCTCCTATTATTATAACTCCAACTCTCTATAAACCTACCCCCTTATTTATAACTTCCTATAGGGATTCTCCATGGAGTTACTTCCACCTTTTAAGGTGGATAAATTAAGATAAAGTGGTTTAAAACCACCCCCTCATCCTTATCTTATTATTATTATTATTATTATTATTATTATTATTATTATTATTATTCTTCTTCTTCTTCTTCTTCTTCTTCTTCTTCTTCTTCTTCCTTATTTTAATCTTCTTTTATTGTCCAATAATGGAAATATATACCCAGGGTTAGGGTTGGATAAAATTTAACTTGGCATTTCCTTGTATTAGGGCATGTAATAACCTTCTAAGATCCCTTATATCATTATTGTAATAGTTTAACACTATTCTTAGTGGAAGATATTGATTGAGGTAGGTTAATAAATGGATAAACCTTTAAATTTAAATTCTTAGATTGATTTCATATTTTTAACCCATAATTTTAGATATTTTAAATTTATATAAAGTGTATCTAATGATCTATTATTAAGGAAGTTGTTTTCCTTATGTTTCTATGCTTAAAAATGGTTTTTGTATAAATTATACACACTAAGTGATTTTTTAAATGTCTAAGAGAATATTTAAAAATAATTTAATAATAAAAGTGGTGCTTATATTCTCTTTGGTTTCTAAATAAAGTGACTCAGGTTTTAAGAATTTTATTTTATACTAATAATGTGTTTTATTCCTTTAGGATTATTGTGTGTTTCTTTGATTATATGAGTTTCTTGATGATAATTATTTGATTTTATTTTCAAATTTTATTTTTATAAATTTATTTATTAAATAAAGTCTCAAAGGCCCAGTTTACACCTTATAAAAAGTTTTTTCTAATGTGAATAGATCCTTGAATCATTTCCCCTTGTTATTTATGTTAAATTTGAAGTTATGTAAATGTTTCAGTTGGGGGACATGTTTTATATACTGTTATCCTTGATAAATGGGTCACTTATGTGAAGGATTTTTATAGGTTTGGTTTTAGTGTGGTTCTTATTTAATATACTTATATATTGGTTACTTTTTTATTATTCAAATACATTTTGTATATCATGTGGAACCAAGAGTAGAAAGGTAGGATATTCAGGTTTATATACTATATTAGTTTATGATCATGCTTTGGATAGTATCCCTAGGTTGGGACCATGGTCCAATTAGGATATTTTCCCTCATCCAAGTCCAAGCTAGGTATGATCGAGTGTGAAAGTGATTGAATCACATCACGTGCTAATAGGATGGATTCTGTTTTAGTTTTTTCCTAGATCCTCCAAAGATATCTTATGTTTTTTATGATTATAGGCTCTTGATTATATTATGGAAACTATGATTCCAATATTTCCATGGTATTTAACCTATAATTATTTTATATTGTGTTTATTATGATTGGTGTTTACTTTAAAAAAATAATCTTATTTATTTAAATAAAAATGATTTACAAAGTCTTATACTTTTCCTCTATTTTCCTATGCATGGGTAATTTTAAAGAAAGGTTTTAAAATGATTTCTCATATTAAATGTTTCCTTTTCTTTAAACACTTTAAGGAGAAATTTTTTAAAATGTGTAACCTTCATGTTTTGAATGAAATTATTTATAATGATGATCAAATGTTACTAGTTTTCAATTAAAGTGAAAATATTACATTTATAATTATACTTCAAACTAGATTGAATTTTACTTATTTTTTAATGGTTTTGTATGCGGTGAAAATATGATACCTAAAGATAATTTTTTCTCATACCTATCATATTATAGTTTCAGTTTAAGTTTTACATAATGTGGTTTTTGGTTTTCGAATTTTGGTTTAGGTTTTTTGAAGGTGGTATGTAAAGGTACTTTACTTGTATCATAGATATGGGTGGATATAAATATCTTTTTTTTATATTATTTTCATCGGTTGTACATTTCCATGTTATTACTTATAATCAATATTTATTATCTACTTTTTATTTTATTGGTATTTAAATTTTAGTTTTATTGATTTTGATACTTTTTGGATGGGATTATGTGGTTTCATTTATGGTTACAAGTTATGTTTACATGTTTATGACTGGTTTGGTTTTGTTTATTTGTATAACTTATTATTTCGTTTGTATGACACTCTGACATATAAAGTAGTAATGGATTTTTTTGGGTGTAAATCCATATTTATCATTGTTCTATCAGGTGAAATAATTACTAATAATGTATATTTGATTCCCTAACACTAGTTTTTAGTCTGTGGTGATCTGGAATGTGCTTTGGGCCATGTCACGAGCTAACTCGGGGACCTGGATCAGGGGTATCTTGGACTGGTTCATGAAAAAATGATACTATAGAAACCTGATTATTATTTGGAGAGTCTAGTAGATAGGATATACTATTGTAAGGACTCAAGAGTTATGTCATGAGTAGGTTCCTTATCACCACCTTTCATGATGAAACTTGAGTTACCAAGGGTATTCAGGATGTGTGAGTCTCAAATTCAAGATTTTTTCTCTATTATTTTTGAGGTGTTTTAATATTTATTTGAGTATCTATGTATTCCATTGAATATATATGATTTATTTTTAGAAACTACACATTTTGGAGTGAAATTGGGAAGAAACCAAAGGGCACATGGTTACTATACATGATTAGGAAATCCATGAACAAATGATGTGTCTTTGTATGGGAAATTCTAGTGAACTTTGAAGGTTTTAAGAATAGTAGAATCATCTTGGTGGGTGAAATAATCTTAAATGTTTTTTCAATTCTATATATCATTCGAAAAATTGTGTATAATATAAATTCCATGACCAATTCCCCCCTCTGAATATTGATATAAGAGAACCTAGAACCCAGAGAGGATCTTTACACATTAAATTTATAATTAATTTATATTATAATATAAGAAATGATACATTATATTAGGATATTTATTTTTATACTATTTTTATCCTATAAAAAACCGTTTTCTAAATTACCTTCATTGCACTATAAGGATCCAAGTGTAAAACCCCTCTAGCAGTGATCCACAGATACTCATTTGGTCTCTGAGAAATATTGAAAAAATATCGAGTTCTAATGCGGTAGATCTATCATCTTGTATTGATCACGTTGATCACTGATAGTACCTTAGATCTTGAAAGAATATCTCTATTGCTTCTCATTATTGATAGGTAAAGAGGATGAATAATAGAGAAAGAATTCCATTACACACAATAATTATCAGGTTTCGATTTAACCTACACAATAGATATAACAATCTATTTATAGAGTTGGGGTTTAGGATAAAATATTATTTAATTTCACATGAGACCTTAAATAATGTAATAACCCTAAAAAAACCCATGTCATATAATAATAATAATAATAATAATAATAATAATAATATTTTATGAAATACACTGACTTACACAATGATAAATATTATTTTACCAGCTTGCAAATTAATATTCATCACTGAACACGGTCTTGGTCTACTCTAACTCCTCGACATTTATTGAATTCTCAAATAAATATTCAATTAAATATTTCATTCCTCAATAAATATTTTTTATCAATAAAAAATAAATAAAATTATTCCTCGATCATGAGAATAATATTTATTTCATTAATTAAACTCAAATATAATTTAATCGAGATCAATAGAAACACTTAGTATGTGACTCTTTTGGATTCTTTCTAATTGACATTAGGCGGGCTTGGATAAAGTCCCAGATTGCTATCTAAAAATGGGTCAAGGCACCCAAGAGAAATAATTTAACATCGAAACATCAACAACCACATATGAATACTCATTGTATAATATAATCACTTTTTCATAATATCTCATCAATAAAGTTTCACATATGTTTTATCAACCTATATCCTTGATACATATTTCTTTGAATATCTAAAATAAACATATAATTACACAATATTCATGGAATTTAAGGTGATGGTTCTATTCTAATAAAATGGATGAGATATAAACTTCCATAAATATATAAGAGAAAAATCATTCCTAGACTTATCTATCAATAACATTTCATCTATGAAGCACCCAACATACCATACTTCCTATGAACATATGGTGTCATGATTTTGGTAACTAAATATAAGTACATGAGTCATGACATGTATTAATGATAATATTAAAGTATAAAGACCATTACACATTCTCATAGATAGAAATATATGATGACACCAAAACATGTAAAATTTCTATTGGTGGTTATATTCTTATAATGTCTCATCTTGGAGATTACTGAGTGTGAACTTCATGAGAAAAAGTTTTGTCTGCTTATGAGTAATAGCACATGAAAATCTATATACTATGTTCCCTATAACAATATGTTATCTGAATATATAACTATATTCAAGAATATCATCATATCATTTCAAGGTTCTCATCATAGGAGGGAACAAATATGACTTTATTAATGTGAGAGATACCATAGAAAATTATTACATCAAAGTCATGTAGAATAATGAAAATCATGTAATATGAATTTTTTAATAATATTAAAATATTTGAATATAAACTTAATCCAAAGTATAAATATTTTATTATAGAACACCAACTCTAACAAAATCCCATTTATACTAGATCTATCTGCCTATGATTTTCAGTCTTCTAGAGCTCACATTATGATCATATTTTTTCAAGTATAGACTTTTGTAAAGGGGTACACCACATTTTCTCATGTGGAAATTATAATCACTTTAAATTCACCTCTATGATAAAAATACATCAATAGATGATACTTACAAAGTATGTGCTTCATCCGCTGATATGACCTTGGATCTTTTTCAAGAGCCACCGCTGTAATATTATCCTAATAGTGTGTGATAATATCTCTATTAAAAGGAGCCACATCAATATCTTTGATGAATTTTCACATCCAAATTGAATCTTTATCCTCTTTATAATACACAATATACTTAGAATCTACTATAAAATATGTGGACACAACCTACTTTGAGTTCTTCTTTCTCAAAACACCTCTATTCAGAGTGAATATATACCCCGTTTTTGATTTCACATCATCTTGATCAATTTGGAAACTAGAATTCACATATCCTGTGATTAATAGTTCCTCATCTACTCCATAGATAAAGAATATATCCTTAGTAAACCTCATATAATTAAGAATATTCTTAGCTTCCATCTAATAGATGCCACTAGGGTCAACTTGATATCTTTATACCATACTCAAGGAATATGAAACTTCTATCCCAGTACATAGCATACCATACAGGACTAACCCAATTGCTGACCCGTATAAAATCATTGCCATTATTTTTCTTTCCTCATGTGTATGAGGGAAAATTTTCTTGGAAAGGTGAATTCTATGTGACATTTTCAACAATCCCCTCTTGGATTGTTCCATACTAAATCTCTTTAGTATCTTATCAATATATTCACCTTGAATTAGGCTTATCAGCCTCTTTGATCTATCATGATGGATCTTGATACCAAGAATATATGTTTCCTCAACCAAGTCCTTCATGGAGAATTATTTATTCAACAGGACTTAAAAAATTGTAGCATTGGTATTTCATTTCCAATAAGTAATATTCCATTAATATATACTATTAAGAAAAAAAGAACTCCCACTAAGATGATTATAGACACAAGTATTTCATTCTTTCTTTATGAAACCAAATTTCTATATGGATTCCTCAAAAATAATTTTCTGTGAAATGAATTATTTCTGTAATCCAAAAATGTATCTTTTCAATTTTCATACCTTTTTGGAATCCTTTGGAGTCACAAACCCTTCAGGTAGTGTCATATAGACATCTTCCTAAAAGTTACCATTAATGAAGCCTATTTTAAAATAATTTTTCCAAATCTCATAGTCATGGTAATACACAATGAAAAGTAGAATTCCGATGGATTTCAGTATTGAAACTGGTGAAATGGTTTCGTCATAGTCTATGCCTTGACACTATTTAAATCCTTTTACAACTATTCATGCCTTATAAGCACTAACTTTTCCATACATGTCTAGTTTATTCTTGAATAACCATTTAAAACCATGGTCTTTACATCCACTTGAGGATTTACTAAAATCCAAACTTGGTTTTGGTGTATGGAATCCATTTCAAAATTCATGTCTTCTTAACACTTGTAAACATATATGTTACTTACTACTTACATGTAGGATAGCTGATCATTATTATCATGTAACAATGATTCACCATACTTGGGGGATAAAAAACCAAAATTTTATAGTTCTCTAACCCCTCTTGTACTCTTACATAGTACTTGTGTCTCTGGAACATCTTCTTACATGGGGATTTGGGGAATATGTTCAAGTGATAATTCTTATGTACCTTGAGCCCAGACTTCATCAAAGTCTATCTAACTCCCACTATCTCTTTTATAGATGTGATCCCTCTCAAGGAATATAATATTTCTTGCCACTATAAATTTTTCTTCTAAGGTTTTTTTAGGCAATATCCCCTTGTTTCCTTTTGGTATCCTATAAAGGTACACTTTATGCCTCAAGGTGCTAGTTTGTTACTTAAAGAGGCCTTGAAACACTCTTTATAACCCCACACATGTAATTATGAAAAAAAATATTTCTTTCCACTCTATAAAAGTTATGAAATACCTTATGCCACTTTATTTGGTACTTAATTTAGTATGTATACTATTGTTTGTAATTAGTATCCCCAAAAGGATAATGGAAGACTCACATGAATCATCATTGATCTCACCATGTCCAATAGGGTGGTGTTCCTCCTTTCACTTACACCATTCCATTGAGGTGTATAATAAGGATCAAGTTAAGATAAAATCCTAAACTCCCATAAATAAAAAATAAAGTCATGATTAAGATATTATCCACAACAAATTTAGAATAGTTTCTTAACATTCTTACCAAACTAGTTCTCAACTTCATTCTTTATTCCTTAAATCTCTTAAAGGAATATGAATTATACCTCATTAAGTAAACATATATATATCTACTAAAATCATCATTAAAAGTTATAAAGTACAAGTACACACCCATTTATTCAATAGGAAATGGTCCAAACACATCTATATGAATAAATTCAAGAATCTATTTGGCTCTTTCACCTTTTCTACTATATGGGGATTTAGTCATTTTGCCTTGTAAAAATGCATGATATACACCAAGTGGTTTTAGTTCAAAAGAATCTAAATATCCATCTTGATGTAATTTAGTCAAACACTTTTCATTTACATGACCTTTCTAGTGATGCCAAAGTTGGGTATGGTACGAGTCACGTGAATTAGTTTCATTATTGATTTCCATTACTTGGTTGGTGTGATATAACACATAAAATCCATTATTTAAATGTTCCTTACCAAAAAATGTTATCCAAATAAAATAAGCAATATTTATTCCAAATTTTGAAAATAAATCCATATGTATCAAGTATGGATACAAAAATAACGTTTTTTGTAATGGAGGGCACAAAATAATAATTCTTTAGAACCAAGATCATTCCCGTAATCAACATGAGGTGGTAGTCCCTAATAGCTACAACAAAGCTATTTTGGCTCCACTGTCTTCTCATAGATCTACCTCCCCATGTTCAATATTTATAAATATACTTGGTTCCTTTATTTGAATATATACATGAGAAACACATGCTATATCTAATACCAAATTTATAGAAACATATAAATTTCACTCGATAAAAAATTAACTTGAATAATACCATTGTTTCTTTGGATTACTGTAGTTTTTCTTCTAGTTACCCTTATTTCCAAATGAAAAACAAATTACATCCTATTAATTTACTTTTACCTTTATATTTATCTTCTTGGAAGGATGTTATAAAAAATCTTTGGTCTTAGATCTCTTAACTTGGCCTTTCCATTCATTCACTATAAGGATGGAAGAATTTTCATGCTTCGTATCATTATCTACATGGAGAAGAAGAGTGAGTAGATCTGGGAGAGACTTCTCAATGTTGTTCATATTAAAATTGGCAACAAAGCTGGAGAATCTCTAAGGAAGTCATGTAATAATGAGATCGGTGCATAGTTTATCAAGTAGTTTAAACCCTATAACCTCCAGCCACTCAACATATCCAATGAGTTTGACTATGTGAGGTCAAGTTAGTGAACCCACTCCAATATTACTTTGGAATAACACTTTGGATATCTCAAACCATTATTTTCTAGATCTCTCTTAGTATAAACCACAAATATTATCAAGTATTATATAAGCATCCATTTCTTTATAAGGTTTCATAAGTTCACTAGACATGGATGGAATTTTTAAACAATGAAAATTGACCCCATATCTCATGTTTTCATTATAGACATCGAAATATTCATCCATCACCTCCTTAGTAGGAATATTAGGTAATGAGGATTCTAGAACATATGATTTCCATTCATGATACAACAAAACCTGAAGGTTTTTAAACCATTCTTGGAAGTTATTTCTAGTGAGGTGATGGTTTTTCTCTAATATTTATCACATGTATAATGTGTATGATGAAATTTCCATTTATTCTATAATTATTAAAATTGATGATTATTAGTACTTTTATTGATTAAAAATAGTGCAAGAAATAATAATAATATTATTTTATTAAATCTCCCATTATTTTATCAAGTCCCAATATCCCTCACAATTGGACTCAAAATTTCTAGTTTTTAGGACATTATAGGGGAAATTATCTATATTCCCCTTCACATAACCCTAACATGGGTTAGTCAATCTACTTAAATGTATTTAGGTAGGTAGGTCTTTGTAAACTTCTAGCTTGTACCTCCATGATCCATTGAGTGGATTCCCCAATCCTGAAATCCTAACTATGATTTCATCAATACTCACCTCCAAGTTACATCAAGTATAGTGTGATATACTCCTCTTGATGAAATCTGGTTAATCTATCCTAAAACTCTCATAATAACTCCATGATTAAAGTTAGCATCCTAACATGGGTTGGTAAAAAATTTATTTCTATAGCTTTCATTCCTAATCAAGTAATGGAAGACCAAGTATGACTTAATATATATTTAAGGGATTTTATTTATTATGTATAAAATTTATCTTGTCTTATCCTTTACTCATCTTGTTAATATTAAGTGGATCTTACTTAAGTGGTTAATCATGTTTGATAAAACATTTATGTATAATCCATTTATTTAAATTACATATTTGCACATTAATTTATTTATTTATGCAATCGCTGTCTTTCATCCATAAAATAGAAAATACATAAGACAAAAATAAATAAATAAATAAATGACCTAATCATTAGATTATCTAATAGTTAATTTATTGAGTGGAAAATAAATCAACCTATAACCTAGGGGAAAACTCCTTGTGCCGATATTGGAATGAGTTATAACATTCCACCTATCCACCTATGTATCACCTAGATTGGTATCATCATGGTTCTATCTTGAACCGCCTCCAGACACCTTGGTATATTCCATTCATTACATGTATTTATAACTCACACACATGTGAGGGGAACCAAAGGATTGGTTACGGGGAATTACATAAATAACATTGGACATGAAGGTCCTATATAATAACAGAGGTAGGGATGACTCATAGGCTATGATATTTGATTTAATAATTAATAATTTTAAAACCATGCAATAACTTAAATTAAATAATGACAATTCATACAAAAGTCTTGTTCAAGCTCATGATCGGTCACATATATGAAAAAATTATAAAACTTACATTGGATAAAATTCATTTCTATTCATTATTTATTATTAGGATAAATTTTCTTTCACTAATTAATTAATTAATTAATTCACTTTTATCTTAATGACCATTCAAATTCTCTTGGATATAACATCATAAATGCATTAATGGAAAATAAATGACAAAACCGATAATTAAAATAATTACAATAAATTAATTGAGAATTTAATAATCCTTTAAAACCTTTATTAAATTATTAAACACATCAGTCACCAATCAATATAATATGTCTTTAATAGTGCAATTAGCAATTTTATTGTAATTTAATTATTTCATTTATTGAGAGACTGTACGGCATGTACTTATGATATATACGCCATGTACCTTGATTTTTGTATACCTATACAAAATTACTAGGGATTCATAATGTACTTGGATGGAATGCATATAATGTACTAGGTAGATACACACAATGTATCATGATTTATGTGTGTCCACATCACCCACAAACGGAGTCGACATATTCTTTGGACGTGGGACCACATGATGTGTAATCTAGTTACACACCTTATGTTCCACTAATTGCGTGTTTGTGTAACTCACCAAAGGACTCAACATGTACATCAAATGCAATAAATAATGAACTATACAACATAAACCATATATACATATTGTTTATATCTTCATTACTCATGGATGTCATCCTCACATGGTTTTGACCATGTATTTGATCACATGGTTTGTGAAAATTTCACCAATAAACCTTGTTGACTATATGATGTGTATGCCAGCAACACACCGCATGATCTGGAAATCCATGTTCTAGGTTGGACCAGTCTAAATACAGTGTGAAATAAATTCACCATGTGTAGTTACTAATCGAAACATCATGTATCCCACGACACAGCTAGGTGTAGTGCACTTGGGAAAACGATGTGTGCTCTAGATACACATTGTGTAATCCCATGCTATCCAACCAAAATTCTTGGAACTTTCTGATGGAATATCTGGTCATTATTCATCTATTCTTAGTCCTTTATGAAAATGATACAATAAATGACGATGATTAATATTTCTTAATCATGTTAACTAAAATTGTATTAAAGAATGAATAACCTAGAAATAAAATATCTAACCACCATTACACATATAGATCAAAAATAAAATAAATAATTATAAATTTAAAATGTGATGATCTGATACCAATTGAAGGTTTCAGGTAGAATGGAAGAGCCTTTTTGGGTGAAATAACTATAAGGGTTTTTTGATTTTATAGATCATTCAAAAAATTACGCATGACATAAATTCCATGACCAATGAAAAATTTCCACTAAATATTAACATAAGTGAACCCAATACTTGGAGAATATATTATCACATTAAATTTATAATTAAATTATATTATAAGGGAATAAATTATACTTTGTCTTAGGATCTTTCTTTATAGATGATGTTGATCATCTGAAATCCCCTTTTCCTGATTACCTTCATTGTGTTGTAAGGATCCAAGTGTAGAATCAATCTAGCGGTGATCCCCATGCATTCCTTTGATCTCTAATCAGTATTAAAAGAACATTGAGTGCTAGTATGAAAGATCTATCATCTAATGTTGATAACTTCTAGAACCTTCGATCTTGAAGGAATATCTATAGCACTTCTCATTCCTGAGAGGGAGAGAGGATGAAGAATGGAGAGAGAATTTCATTGTGTTAAAATATTCTCAAGTCTTGATTTAACCTACACAATAGACATAAACATATATTTATAGAGCTAGGGTTTAAGTTAAAATATTATTTAATTATCTACATGACCTTAAATAATATAATAATCCTCAAAAAATCCAATTCCATATAACAACAACAACAACAACAATAATAATAATATTTTATGGTGTTCTCTATCTTGAGCAATGATAAATATTATTTTATTAGATTGAAAATTAATATCTATTACCGGACATAGTTTTGGTCTACTATAACTCCTAGACATTTATTGAATACCGAAATAAATATGTAATTAAATATTTCATTAATAAATAAATATTTGTGATCAATACAACATGAATTAAATTATTCCTCGGTCTTGAGAATAATATTTAATTTATTAATTAAATTCAAATATAATTTAATCAAGATCCATGAAAACGCTTAGTGTGTAACCCTCTAGGATTCTTTTTCATTGGAATTAGGATGTCTTGCCTAAAGTACAATAATATTTTCTAGCAAATGATCAAGGAACCCAATAGAAATAACTTAATATCACAATGTTAAAAACCACATGTGAACAATAGTTATATAATATAACCCCCTTTTTATAATATATCATTAAGAAAGTTGCACACCAATGTCTTGAAACTATGTTCTTGATACACCTTTGTTTTAATATTTAAAATAAACACATCATTTCATCATGGACATGGAATTTAAGGCAAAAATTATATTACAATCAAAGGTATGGGATATAAAATTATATAAATATGGAAGGGAAAAATCCCTCCTCAACTTATCCATCAATAACATGTCATTATTGATGCACCCTAAATACCCTAATTTTCACAAACATATGGTGTCATAGTTTTAGTTAGTAAATGTAAGTGCGCAAGTCATTACATGTGTTAATTATAACCTTAAAGTCAAAGGAACATTACATGTTCTCATAGATAGAAATAGAAAATGATGCCAAAACATGCAGAATTCATATTGGCAGGACTATTCTCAAAATCTCCTATCTTAGATATTACTAATTGAGAACTTCATGAGAAGTCTCATCCACTAAAGATTACTCACACCTAAAAATCTATATAATATGTTCCCTATCATAGTATGTTATCTAACTATATAAATATATTCAATAATATCATCATATCATTTCAAGGTTCTCATCATAGTGTGGAATTGCTATGATCTTATCAATGAGACAAACACCATATTACATTATTACATAAAAGTCATATAGAGTAATGAAGGATATGCAATAAGATCTTTCTAATAATATTAAAATATTTTAATATAAATGTAATCCAAAATATAAATAGTTGGTTCTAGAACACCAACTATAACATGCTTCACATGGGTGGCATATGGTTTTCCAGACTATGCGTCCAAATCATGCACAGTTTTTGGTTTTCTAGAATGTTTTTATTTTGAATCCTTATAGTTCTAAATTCTTTATATTATTTACCATTGTATATTTAAGATGAATTGGGGGTGTTTTATATGGAGTATTTATGTTTTTTTATTGATTTAATTTAGAATTTCAAAATGAAAATCTTAGTGTTTTCTTTTTAAATGTTTAAATTCATAACTTAATATATGTTACAAAATGTATTATATTTAAAAATAAAGTGTGGTATCATAAAGAATTTGTTTTGATAAAAATTTTATATATAAAATATTTTAAAGGTATCATTATAGGGTTTGTTAAAAATAAATTTGAGTATCTTTAAAGGTTTTAATTTTTGAATGTTTTCATAAACTGATTTAGAATGTTTCAATTTTAAAAATATAATTTTATAATTTATTTTTTGAATTATTTTAATTCATTTGGAGTATTTTTAAAATGGATTATTTTATAATTAAAACTGGGTAGTATTTTTTTTAACTAAAGTGGATTTTTATATTTATTTTAAATTCCCTAGTGGGGAAGTGAGAGTTTAACTTATGGTGGAATTAAAAAATGGATTTTATTTAGTTTTCTAAACGTGATAAAAATATTTCAAGGGATGGTTTGATTTCAATGGGGGTGAATTTTTTAAAGGTGTACTTGATTTTATAAATTAAATTTTAAAATCTTAATTTGATGTTGGTTCCTTTATAAGAAAATGATGTTTTGGAAAAGTTGTTTTATAATAGTGAGTTGCATTTCAAGATTTTCTCCTTGGCTTATTTTAAGATTTATTGATTTTTTATAACCGGTAAAACCTTTTATTGGAAGCAAGAAAATGAAAGTACCAAATGAGAAGGGAAAGGGAAAACATGGAACACCCAAAACAAAAGAAACTATTTGTTTATCTTTTTCAGAATCTGCTCGGTAAGATTTAGTTCTTCATCTCTAATAGCATCCAGTTCCACCCTTCCACGCCCGCATACCCGACCTCTCATCCTCCCTCTTCTTTCACTTTCCCTATTCGAGAGCTCTTGGAGTATTTCATGAATTGTTTCTGCATCAGTGCTCTCAAAACCTGAGCTATCCTCTGAATCTTCTTTGCATTTGTCAGAAGATACATTTTTGGAAACCGGCATCTTCATTTTAATTATGGATCATAAATTAATAGAGTTCATGTTTTGTGTTATTTAAAGTATTCATCCTATAAAATTATTTATGGAATGTATAAATCCAATTTCTAGGGATGATTCTTAGGGCGATTCCTTTAACTTTCTAGGTGCATCCCTTCCAATTTCTGACTCTATCTAGATTCAAAAAGAGTGGTGGAGTTAGAAATTCAGTGAGACTCTTATCATTTCATTTAGAAAGTTTCTCATTTAGACCTTGTATTTGTTGATGATGAACAGTCTTCCTTGATTCATTTGGTTTCACATGGGAAGAATAGATCTTATGTGTATTTTGAGATCTTGTCTTCAATATGGATGTTTGGGCTAGTTAGAGACAATGGATCGTATGACTACACCAGGGGGTGAATCAGTGTAGAATTTTCTTTTTACTATTTATTCTTATGTTAGGAATAAACCCCTATAAATTGTTTATATCTAATTATCTTACTTTTATATGTTACTCATAGCCTTTCAAGAAACATGTGGAAATAAAAAGAATAAGGTATATAATAATTTTTGCAAGATTAGGCCACAATGTGTAAGACTACTATTTAATGCAACCCATTGTTATCCTGAATATAGATTTTACACTATAATTAAATCACTAATTTATAATTGTTAGAGTGGAATCACTCTTCACCTTAATTTCATAGCACCCCACTACTACCATTACACAACATCCCATAGGTTATACTCAATATAAATCTGGTTAAAATGAGTCTAAAAAAATAAGAAATATCACTTAAAGCTTTATATTGATTCAAAAATAGATTAAGATCCTTAAATCAATCCAATTGGATATATAAAACTGAATATGTTTAATTTATTTTAAAAAATAAAACTATTGATAATAAGAGTTTGAGTTATAGTCACTTCCTACTCACTGTATGAAAATCCTTTGATGGTTTATATTCTTCTTCTTTTTCTTCTTTTTATATAAAGTCTGTAAGATCATTTAAAGATGTATTTTTATATACTCACTACCTTAGCTATATATTTTCACTCAAAAAAATCCTCTTATCGACTTATTTTATTTTATATTTCTCTGTTGCAGCTCCTCTTTGTTATAGAAACCACTTTTATGGACAAGTGAAACATTAATTCCAAATACGTTTTTATACACACAAATCTATATAAAATATGGTTTCTCGAGGATACCAAAATAAAGTAGCACGAATAAAATACCATTTTTAGGTTTCTTGATTTTTCTTCCCAAGACTCATTAAATACTGTCACTAGGTCTTCCCCCCATGTTCTCATGCAAATAAAAAAATTTCCCACACCTTCTTCATCAAGAACCTAGTTACATTAATATCCACTTTGAAAATAAACTAAAATAATATATTTATAAATATTATAAATACTCAAAAATTTCTTACACTTTAGTTAATTGGATTAACTAAATTCATAACTTCTTAAATTTCCATGTGGCATAAAAGAAACATTTGCAGTGCAATGCTTCTACAAAATAATATTGATAAAGTATCCCAAAAATTCAAAAAATTTAGGTTTAATAATTATACTAATTTCAAGTGATTTTATAAACTTGGTAATAGTAATGCATCGTCATAGTGATATCTATATTATTCTTTAAAACCAAATAAATTAAATTTATTTGAGTTCATCTCATTTTGTTGAAATCATGTTTGAAATTGTTATTCACTAAATGAGGATCATTTATTTTTCATACCACTTGAATCATAATTTAATTTTTATATTTTAGACATCAACGATCAACTTATGCATCATCTGATTTAATTTCTTAAGAAGCATAAATATAAAAAAACATGATTTTTCAAAGGAAAATATCACAGTTTAATTCAAAAAGGAAACCCTCTTACACTTTTTGACTTTCCATAAGATTTATTATCCAACTAAAATAACTTACGTGATAACCTGTGTAGCTCAATTTACCTATGTGTGTCCCCATAATATAATTTACTTATGTGGTATCATGTAGCTAAATTTCCTTTATCGATTCTCATAATGGCATACACACTGGTAAATTCTCATACTATAGCTCAATTATCCTAAAAAGTGTCGCTAGAGGACAATTTACTTTTCTAAATAATCATAAATAAGTTAAATTCTCATCCATATCTCAATTATCCTATATAATAGACCCATAAAAGAATTTACTTAGCTATACATTTTCCACCCATCATAATGATTCCGGATTTCCCTAAAACACTCACCGAAACTTTCGAAATCATCTCAAGTTATCTCAAAAACTATAAAAAACAATATTTAACCGTTCAAAAAATACCTCAAAACCTCCAATGATTATAAAAAGGGTTTACAACAAATTTAAACCACCAAAAACTCCAAAGTGACTTCCGAGTCATTCTGAGAAATATTGTGATTCGAATTATCAAAATAAGAAATTTCTGATACTATCCAAATCCGGTGATGTTTTTTTGTTTGGGTATTTGGCTTGTTCAGTTTAGAAATTTTTTAATTTTGAGTTAATTATTGGAATATGTGTCATGTGGGTATTTTTTAGGTTTTATTTATAATGAATTGGTTATTTTTGGTTGTGCTCATGCCTCATCGATTGACTGTTCCTTTTTAGTTTTTATACAATGTTGGCCATATGAGTAAAGTTGGATTTTATGATTCACTCATTGGAAGACTTAGTTATGTTCTTGGGTAATTAGTTTTAGTGCTACCACAACCAAAATTACGCCTTTGATGGTGCCTTTTTTATTTTATTGGGTTCATTGTGGGCCAATGATCCACAAGTGATGTAACACCCCGAGCTTCCATGATACGCTTCTCATTCAATAATGCAATAGCTTGCATTGTACGCAACTTCGAGTTCTAACACACCGCAACTAATCAAAGTAGCCATTATGAATAGTAATAACCACCTTTTAAATTTATAGAAATTTTATATTTCAAAATGGACTTCATTTTTGTATTACTAATATTGAAATTATCCTATGTTGATTTTTTTATAATTTTCTGAGAACTTCCAAATTTTTATGAATAGTGAAAAATTTTTAAAACAACTTTTTTAATCAAAATAATTTATAGTGATAAGTTATACTATTGAGTGGTTTTAAAGTATAATTAGAATATATTTTTACCATTTTATCCAATGGTGTTCATTAGAATTAATTTCACTTTGAAATTGGACATAAACAATTGTCAATCTTTTGATATAAATTGTTTCTTAAAAACACGCTATTTATTGTGACAGCGGGAATTAACTATAAAATTAATTAATGAAACTTATATGTTTGGAATTTCATAAAATATACATCATTTTTGAATTCGGAATATCAGTTATAGCTTAGGGTGAAATTTTGGCATTGTTCTGAAAAACTTCAATTTTTGATGAATAGTGAAACCACTAAGTGGTAGTTAAATAATTGATTTTTCGTTTAAATGAAATATTACCACTACTGTGATTTGATTTTCAAAAATCAGACATACATGGTTGTCATTAATAAGTAAAATGTGGTTCAATGAGATTAAAATAATTTTTGGTGAATAGTAACTTTTAAGTTCTTAATCGCGATTAGAGGTAATTAGTGTAGTTTAAGGTAAAAATAATGTTTTAATAATATGAGATGAGCTTGACACATGTCCTACCCTCATTGGATGTGCAATGTCTGACCAAGAAAATCCATGGGTCAACTTGGGGACCCCATGGAGCCACTTTAGTTAGAAAATGACATAAATACCTTTTATTTAATGTTAAAGTAAAAAATGACACAAACATGAATTGTTTTACTAAATTTTTTTTTACATGGGGTTATAAAAGTCATATTTTTGACTATAAATAGTCATTGTAAAGATAAAAAGATTTCCTACATCATAGTATTTGTTTTATAATTTTTAGACATTAAATAAATTAAATTATTTATGACATCATGATGATGCAGCGATGACCTCATTATTTAATGATTTAAATAAAATAAAAAGATAATGTAAAATACAAGGCTTAAACTTGTCAAAAACCTATTGTATGAGTAGATTTATAACCCTTATCACCTTACCCTCGAATTATATAAGTGTGGGACCTCTAAAATCCGAAAATAATTTTATAATAAAGTGACTTTTCTTTACTTTCCAAGAGTGCCCCTCCTCTCCACTTATAAAAGGCCCCCACCTCTACCACCTTACTCACACTTTCAAAGCCTTTTGGCTCGGCCAACCTCTACCCAAATACTCTCCCAACTTCCCTCCCTTACTCCTAGAAGCCTCACTTTGGGCATAACTCTTCCCAAGGAAGCCTTTCGCTCAAATCAAAAAGAATTACCCGATTTTGAGGTAATGTCTTCTCTAATGTTGTTTTGTTTTATTTTTCTTCTCCAACCCCCTATACTCTTTTTATTAATTTCTTTTGTAATAACACCAGTATCCTCAATATACTAGGATGTTGTTATAAGAAGGATTCGAGCTACACTTACACACACCGACATCTAATGGTTAAAGAACATACGGTTTCTGTGGATGGAGAATTTCTGCCTCACGAAATGATGATTGTTTAACACTCATATAACACCTTCAAAGGTGGCCATTAAGATGTCACTATATTTATATATGATATATAATATGTTTATGTTTTACTTATTCTTCTGTATTTCTCATTTATGGCATACCTTATGATTTCCATTATGGGTAAACACGATAATTTCATTTTAGGAAGTGCGGACTACCGCCCCCTCAAAGTGATGTGAATCGTTAATGCCATATGCGGGATGTATAAAGGATGGAGTAAATGATATTATATATGATATTATATTGGAACTATATTATACCTTTATATAATTATGATTTCCTTCCATTAAATATGAAATATAAATGAAAGTAGCGTTCATGCGTACGCACGGCTTACCGTCTCCATGAACGGTGAATTTCATTTCTTACCTCTAAACGTTATGGAATATTATAAATGCATGTATATACTGGATATATATGAGATATATGATATCTATATCATGAATATAATTCTGGATATAATGGATATATCACCACATGAACAACTTGTAATTATAAGAATGTTATTTTTGACTCAAGTACCTATGATCGACAAAATGACCGTTATAAACTTAAATAATTACATAATGTTCATAACATGGTAATAAGGGATATAAAAGGAATAATGAACATGAAAAAGGTTCTTAAGTAAATAGTAATTAACTCTAGTTTATTATTCAGGAGGTTAAAGAACGGTCGAGTCAGGACAGGATGCAAGGTAAGGGAACTTCTTAACCCAACTTCCATTCTTTGGGTTAATCTCCTACTTTCAAATTATGTCATGATATTATTATGTCCTATTTTGTATTTTTACTTTCTCTATGTGTACCTATAGTGAATACACATAATAGATCTATTTTATTTTAAAAATGATATTTTTAGGGACTTCGTCTCAATCTCCTTTCATTGAGGCATATTTGGTGTTATACACAACTTTCTTTTATACGGTGTATAAACCCCTTTGACTTTTACGTCTATTCAAAAGGAATCTTTTTTATACGAAGCGTTTTACTAAACGACAAAAAGGAATTTTTTTCTTGTCGTACGTATGCGGCGACAACGACTTCTCTGCCGCCATGGCCATTATTTGGGTTTCGGCTTCCTCTACAAGCCATCACTTTTTTTTAATGAAAAATAAATACAAAGTTTTAACTTGCTTTTATTTTGGTATTGAAAATGGTTTTGAAAGAGTTTTTATTATATCAATGTGTTGTATTGACATCTTGTGATTGAAATGTAGAAATGTTATGTTTCCATTATGCATGTTTTATGTGATACGATTATGTTATGGTTTATGATATGTTTAAACCTATTCATATGAGGAATGCATTGGACTTAATAAGTGACGGGTGGAGCCCGCTATAGCTCCTCGATGCATCGGCAGGTCTCATAAGACAAACTAGTGTCTTGCCACGAGGCCTTGACAAAATCTTATTTGTGGTCTTGGAACGAGGCCTTGACTACATGGTTATGATAGTCTGGCATTATGCATTCCATCATTATGAAAGTGGTTATTGATATTGCATGTGATTATTTGACCAGTAGAATATCCATGTGAAGAAGTAAATGGCATTATCTCATTTTACTTTTGCCATATTATGTTGATGTTAAAGTTTAAAAGGATTTTGTTTTAGTTATTCGTTGCCTTAAATGTTTATGTTTATTTATGAAAGCTTCCGCAATATTGTTATCCTTACTGAGCATCTGAGCTCACCCCTTTCAATGTTTTAATATTTTCCAAGATGTGAAGAATTATTTTATGAATGACCTGCAGGGATAGTCAGAAGAGGATATGAGTGTGGACTATGGAGACTTTGTTATTGTAGATTTTCAATTTATGATATAATGTAACATTTATGAATGTATCTAGTGTTTACAAGGCTACTAAACTAATCGGTCATTCGAGACTTGATCTTTTGTGATCATGCCAATGTTACAAAGTAATGCACGGACTCTGGGTAACTGGGGTCGGGGTGTTACAGTTGGTATTAGAGGCAGTTTAGTACTAACCTTGGAAGCTAGATTTAGATAAACTCTGATTAGAGCACATAGCCCAAAGATAGACTTTGAGGGTTTGTATAGAACAACTTCCTAGAATTTTGGTATTATAGAGATTTTGTGAGTTTTCCGAGCAATACATCCCTGCCTGGATACGAGCAGGTAGAGGTGGCTCTGGCACAAATGTACCTAGGGGTAAAACCCGAAAACACCGCTTTGAGCTAGACTCGAACGGGAACTGGTGCATGACAACGGGCCTTGCTGCACTCTTGGTTACGACACTCCCGAGGGATATGCTTAGGATAATTATCATTTCTTTACAAACCACTATGAAGGGTTATGAGTATATAATTCCTCAAAGAAAACTTTTTTTTATGATTATGGATTATATCCATAAAATATTTCAATTAGTGTTAAGTTTTTTTACAAGTACGGAATTATGTATTTTGATTCATAAACTAATCTAGTTTATGCCATTGTTTAGAAATGGCACCTAGTGGAAGGAATGGAAACCGTATCCATGCATGCACTATGTGTAGGGATTTACCTCCTGCTCAAGATAATTATTGTGGAGCTGGAGATACAACTGGTGCTGATCAACTTATTACCATACTGGGACAACTCACTCAGGTTATGAATAATAACCTTACTCATATGGAGCACCCTGATCCGAAACGTGGAGGATCAATGTTAGACCGCTTCATGAGGCAACAACCACCAACATTTAATGGGGGTACAAATCCGTTAGTAGCTGAGCAATGGATAAACTCCTTAGAGAAAATATTCCACGCCTTGGGGAGTAGCGAAAGAGAGAAGGTTATCATGACAATTTACCGCCTCACTGGAGATGCCGATCAATGGTGGTCATTGATTCAAAATACAAAGGAAGATGATGACGTATCGAATATGGAATGGAGGGAGTTCAAAGAGCTTTTCTTAGAAAAATACTTTCCTCATGACCATCGAGCAGATATGGAAAGGCAATTTCTGAGTCTGAGACAAAAGGAGGATGAGAATGTCGCAAAGTATGAGGCCAACTTTACAAGGTTGGCGAGGTATGCTGCAGATTATATACATAACCCAAGAGTTAAGATTGATCGTTTCTTTGATGGGTTAAAACCATTTCTCTGTAGAGCTTTAGTATCACAATCTTTCTCAACATACGAAGATATTGTCTCATGTGCTATCAAGACAGAAAAGGAATTCTCTAAGTCTTATGACAACAAAGTAAAGCAAGAGAAGAAGAGAACGGTGGAACAAGAGACAGATAAAGGGAAAAAGGGAAAGACGGATTTTCCATTATGTGATAATTGTGGGAAGAATCACCCTGGTACTTGCCTAAAAGGAATGTGAGTTTGTTATAAATGTGGAGAAAAAGGTCACCAGGTGCGTGATTGCAAGGGAAAGAAAGAGGCTATCAATGTTGAATGCTACAATTGTAGAGAAATGGGTCATTATGCAAATGGATGTCCTAAGCGTCAGGGAAACTTACCTCAGAAAAGGCCAAGGGATCAAGGCCAAGCTTATGCTGTTACTACAGATGAAGTTGAATAATTATTGTATTTGTGTTTTTGGACTCAAGAACTAGATTATGGTTATAAGAATAATGTGATATATATAAGGATTGTACTGCAGTACATGTTGTTTTCATTAAGGTTTTAATATGATTAAGGTAATAATATTTTTAGTATGTGACAATAAGAGAAACTTTTCTTTGTTTGGCGAATCTGATGTTACAATTGATTTTGGAATTTAGAGACCTTTTAGAGAAAGTCTGGACGGAGGTATTTTGGATAACTATTAAGGTTGGAATGGATTAAGTTGAACCATGGATAGTATTGTTTAAGGTTAAAGCATTTATGAAGATTATTTTTGGAATATTATAATACTATAGTTTTAGGAAAAGGACAACCTGCAGGGTGGGGCATAACCCGTCGCGTCAGACAAAGCTGCAGGAATCGAACCCACAACCATAGTGCGACAGGCCTTTATTACCTACCACTAGCCTACAGGAAGTCCCTGGTTATTACAAAATAGTATTGGTAATCTAAATGGTATGTTCTAATATTTTTAACCTTGTACGGTTAGGATAAATATATTATTTTTGAGTTCTATTATCTTTTTGAGTGAAAGATGAGTTTGTGGTAGAAATTAGTTGAAGGTTGAAACTCTACTTGTCAAGCATAAATATATATATATACCTATATCTTATTCTATGAATAAATTAATTCTTAAACTTTAGTAAAGGGATATTAAAACAAAAAAATGTGTTATCCTAATACCTTATGTCTTGTTGAACTGATGATATTTTAAATCAACATAGATTGATGGCTTTGAGGCCCTCAATTTGACAGTTGATTGTGATTGATGAACTCAATCACTCCCTACAAATATTTACGTTTTTCCTCCAATTATATGTCTCTAATTTCCACCAATGTTCTCCTAATCGAGATCATAATTGGGTGGTGACTTTTTCATTTCCCTTTCCCTCTTATTAAGGCTAAATTTATTAATCTTATTTCCGATGTGGGTTTTCCACAAAGGTATTTTCTATTTTCAACATTTTATTTTCCAAGAAAAATTTCAAATTAAGAGGATGCAATTTATTGAAGGAGGGGAGAATGTAACACCCCGAGCTTCCATGATACACTTCTCATTCAATAATGCAATAGCTTGCATTGTACGCAACTTTGAGTTCTAACACACCGCAACTAATCAAAGTAGCTGTTATGAATAGTAATAACCACTTTTTAAATTTATAGAAATTTTATATTTCAAAATGGACTTCATTTTTGTATTCCTAATATTGAAATTAGCCTATGTTGAATTTTTTGTAATTTTCTGAGAACTTCCAAATTTTTATGAATAGTGAAAAATTCTTAAAACAACTTTTTTAATCAAAATAATTTATAGTGATAAGTTATACTATTGAGTGGTTTTAAAATATAATTAGAATATATTTTTACCATTTTATCCAATGGTGTTCATTAGAATTAATTTCACTTTGAAATTGGACATAAACAATTGTCAATCTTTTGATATAAATTGTTTCTTAAAAACACGCTATTTGTTGTGACAATGGGAATTAATTATAAAATTAATTAATGAAACTTATATGTTTGGAATTTCATAAAATAGACATCATTTTTGAATTCGGAATATCAATTATATCTTAGGGTGAAATTTTGGCATTGTTCTGAAAAACTTCAATTTTTGATGAATAGGGAAACAACTAAGTGGTAGTTAAATAACTGATTTTTCGTTTAAATAAAATATTACCACTTCTGTGATTTTATTTTCAAAAATAAGACATACATGGTTGTCATTAAGAAGTAAAATTTGGTTGAATGAGATTAAAATATTTTTTGGTGAATGGTAACTTTTAAGTTCTTAATCGCGATTAGAGGTAATTAATGTAGTTTAAGGTAAAAATAATGTTTTAATAATATGAGATGAGCTTGACACATGTCATACCCTGATTGGATGTGCCATGGCCGACCAAGACAATCCATGGGTCAACTTGGGGACCCCATGGAGCCACTTTAGTTAGAAAATGACATAAATACCTTTTATTTAATGTTAAAGTAAAAAATGACACAAACATGAATTGTTTTACTAAAACAATTTTTACACGGGGTTATAAAAGTTATATTTTTGACTATAAATAGTCATTGGAAATATAAAACTATTTCCTACATCATAGTATTTTTTTTATAATTTTTAGACATTAAATAAATTAAATTATTTATGACATCATGATGATGCAACGATGACCTCATTATTTAACGATTTAAATAAAATAAAAAGATAATGTAAAATACAAGGCTTAAACTTGTCAAAAACCTATTGGATGAGTAGATTTAGAACCCTTATCACCTTATCCTCGAATTATATAATTGTGAGACCTCTAAAATCCGAAACTCATTTTATAATAAAGTGACTTTTCTTTACTTTCCAAGAGTGCCCCTCCTCTCCACTTATAAAAGGCCCCCACCTCTACCACCTTACTCACACTTTCAAAGCCTTTTGGCTCGGACAACCTCTGCCCAAATACTCTCACAACTTCCCTCCCTTACTCCTAGAAGCCTCACTTTGGGCATAACTCTTCCCAAGGAAGCCTTTTGCTCAAATAAAAAGAGTTACCCGATTTTGAGGTAATGTCTTCTCTAATGTTGTTTTGTTTTATTTTTCTTCTCCAACCCCATAAACTCTTTCTATTCATTTATTTTGTAACAACACCAGTATCCCAAATATACTAGGATGTTGTTATAAGAAGTATTCGAGCTACACTTACACACACCTACATCTAATGGTTAAAGAACATACGGTTTCTGTGGATGGCGAATTTCTGCCTCACGAAATGATGATTGTTCAACACTCATATAACACCTTCAAAGGTGGCCATTAAGATGTCAATATATTTATATATGATATATAATATGTTTATGTTTTACTTATGCTTCTGTATTTCTCATTTATGGCATAAATTATGATTTCCATTATGGGTAAACGCGATAATTTCATTTTAGGAAGTGCGGACTACCGCCCCCTCAAAGTGATGTGAATCGTTAATGCCATATGTGGGATGTATAAAGGATGGAGTAAATGATATTATATATGATATTATACTGGAACTATATTATACCTTTATATAATTATGATTTCGTTCCATTAAATACGAAATAGAAATGAAAGTAGCGTTCATGCGTACGTACGACTTACCGTCTCCAGGAACGGTGAATTTCATTTCTTACCTCTAAACATTATGGAATATTATAAATGAATGTATATACTGGATATATATGAGATATATGATATCTATATCATGAATATAATTCTGGATATAATGGATATATCACCACATGAACAACTTTTTATTATAAGAATGCTATTTTTGACTCAAGTACCTATGATCGACAAAATGACCGTTATAAACTTAAATAATTACATAATGTTCATAACATGGTAATAAGGGATATAAAAGGAATAATGAACATGAAAAAGGTTCTTAAGTAAATAGGAATTAACTCTAGTTTATTATTCAGGAGGTTAAAGAACGGTCGAGTCAGGACAGGACGCAAGGTAAGGGAACTTCTTAACCCAACTTCCATTCTTTGGGTTAATCTCCTACTTTCAAATTATGTCATGATATTATTATGTCCTATTTTGTATTTTTACTTTCTCTATGTGTACCTATAGTGAATACACATAATAGATCTATTTTATTTTAAAAATGATCTTTTTAGGGACTTCGTCTCAATCTCCTTTCATTGAGGCATATTTGGTTTTATACACAACTTTCTTTTATACGGTGTATAAACCCCTTTGACTTTTACATCTATTCAAAAGGAATCTTTTTTATATGAAGCGTTTTACTAAACGACAAAAAGGAATGTTTTTCTTATCGTACGTATGCGGCGACAACGACTTCTCTGCCGCCATGGCCATTATTTGGGTTTCGACTTCCTCTACAAGCCATTACTTTTTTTTAATGAAAAATAAATACAAAGTTTTAACTTGCTTTTATTTTGGTATTGAAAATGGTTTTGAAAGTGTTTTTATTATATCAATGTGTTGTATTGACATCTTGTGATTGAAATGTGGAAATGTTATGTTTCCTTTATGCATGTTTTATGTGATACGATTATGTTATGGTTTATGATATGTTTAAACCTATTCATATGAGGAATGCATTGGACTTAATAAGTGACGGGTGGAGCCCGCTATAGCTCCTCGATGCATCGGCAGGTCTCATGAGACAAACTAGTGTCTTAGAACGAGGCCTTGACAAAATCTTATTTGTGGTCTTGGCACGAGGCCTTGACTACGTGGTTATGATAGTCTGGCATTATGCATTCCATCATTATGAAAGTGGTTATTGATATTGCATGTGATTATTCGACCAGTAGAATATCCATGTGAAGAAGTAAATGGCATTATCTCATTTTACTTTTGCCATATTATGTTGATGTTCAAGTTTAAAAGGCTTTTGTTTTAGTTATACATTGCCTTAAATTTTTATGTTTATTTATGAAAGCTTCCACAATATTGTTATCCTTACTGAGCATCTGAGCTCACCCCTTTCAATGTTTTAATATTTTCAGGATGTGAAGAAGTATTTTATGAATGACCTACATGGATAGTCAGAAGAGGATATGAGTGTGGACTATGGAGACTTTTTTATTGTAGATTTTTAATTTATGATGTAATGTAACATTTATGAATGTATCTAGTGTTTCCAAGGCTACTAAACTAATCGGTCTTTCGAGACTTGATCTTTGTGATCATGCCAATGTTACGAAGTAATGCACCGACTCTGGGTAACTGGGGTCGGGGCATTACAAGTGAGGCCCCAAGTTACCCTCTTTTTTAGTTTTGTGAAAAAAAGTTAGAGCCCATACTTATCTTTTTTTAAGGCATGATTTTAGTTTATGTAGACCTTAATTCTTGGTCACTTGGGATGAGGATGGATTTATTAACCTTATTCTATGGATATCTAGATGTTATTTTGGGTTTTGGTTCCTTTTTAAAATCCCTTGTGAGCCTCATTTATTTTGTTGAGACCTTTTTTATTTGGGAATTTAAAAATTTTCTATTTTTGGGAGTGACTATTTTTTTAGAGATTCAATAAATGAAAAAAATTATAATATGGTGGGGTGACCAATATGAATGTTATCATTTTTATTGAATCCTTATCAGTTTCTATGTAGAGAAAGTTGTGTAATACTATCGGGTCTAGTGTCCAGTTTGCTGCCCCAAACCCTCCCTTATAAGATTTGAAGTTTTATTTTCATTGATTATTTTTTTATTATCTTATCTAAAGTCTTTTATGATTACTTGTATGTGCAAAATTTGGGTGCTTGTGGTAAAACTAAATTTTGTAGTAAAGTACCTGATTTTTGGTTATGTTATTTGAGGTTATTCAAGGAATGAAATTGATCTTAGTTGGATAATTTCTATTGTTTAAGGTTATGAATACTGTATTAGTTGATTTAATTTTGTTAATTTGTTTTCAAAATTTAATATTTAATAATAATTTAAACCTCATACATTCATTGGTTGAAATTTTATACTGAGACTTTATAGGGACAAAAATTACTATTGTGGAGAGAATTTTCACACCCCAACCTTGATTTTACTTATTATTTTATTTATTTATTTATTTTTCTTTCTCTCTAGGCTTTGGGTTGAATTTATTTTATGTTGTCAGGAAGTGGTGTAGTAGTGAAAGTTGCACAATTCTTTCATAGTTATTTGAAATCGTGTGACTTGACTATGCAAATCCTGAAGCAGTGAAAGTCGCATGATTTGTTCACAGATATTTCTAAATATTTTTCAACAAATTCAAGGAAAACATTGGATCTCAATTAGATACATTTGAATTTGGTATTACATGTAACATTATCACTTCCTCAATTTATATTCTAGTAACCTAATCGAGATAGAAGTCTTATCTAATAGCAATGACATGTGATGACTTTTTGAGGTGATAAACTACAAACCAAATAACATTATGGGCTTTAGATGATTTGGGGGTCCAAAAAAATCCATAGTGATGTTTTCCCCTTTCCATTATGGAATTGGTAATTTTTGTAATAACTCCTTAGAATTATACCCCCCAGACTTAACTTGAAAACATACCAAGAATCAAGATACATACTCTGTAATATCTCTTTCCATGTTATCCCACCAGAAATAATCTTTCAAATATCTGTACATCTTTGTACTTCTTGGATAAATAGATAATGATGAACTATTAACTTCATCTAATAGCTCCTTCTTTAAGTTTTTTATTGATATGAAAAATACTCAATTTCTTAAACTTATCACTCTATCAAAATCAAGGTTTATTTCTAGAACATTTCTCATATTCTTTTGCATCTCTATATTTTCCTTCTGTTCCTCTTTAATCATCACTTGGATAGATGGTTGAACACTCACTTGATAAAGATAATATTTACCCCCTTCCTTAAATATTTCCAGATCCATCCTTTTAAAATCCATAAATATTGGATCTTTTGTGGTGCTCATCATAGATAAGTTAGAAAGATCAATTCAATTAATAGTATCTTCCACCTTTTTCAATTTTATGGGGTGGTAATGTATTGAGAGGTCATAATATTTAATCTTACCATATTATATAGAACATATTAATCTATTTTTGAGTGAATACATACTTTAATCTTTTATAATCAGTTTATATATCACACATTTCTCCATAATTATAATTCCTCCATATATTTAATGGAGTAAAATTATATAGCTAATTATAAATCATGAGTTGTGTAATTTTTATCATGAACCTTTAATTTCCATGAAACATAAGCTATAACTATATAATTATACATGAGGGAACATCCCGGTCCCTCATTTGATGAATTACTATATATCACAAATCCTTCTTTGCTGTAGGGCAGTGTAAGCATAGGTGCACTAAGTAAACTTCTCTTCAGTTCCTTGAAATTTTATTCACATTCATCTATCTAGAGGAACTTGGCTCCCTTCCAGTTAAATAAGTGAGAATACTATACATACATGGTAAATTATTCACAAATATAGGGAAATAAAAATCATCCTAAGAATCCATTTGCAGTTGATTGACTTAAATGTGGGGAACCTGGGAATTACCCAAGTCAATGTCCTATTATATAGGATAAAATCTAGACCAAGGAAAGACCTATGTGAAAATAAATGGATGAAGTATTTATGTATTGGGGATATATGGAAAACCTTAGTTAAAAGGCTATTTAGTGCTGAAAATTATTTTATGGATGTCCATCATATTTATTTTGGTAGTTATATTAATATGGTTTCATAAAAAGGACAACCCATAAACCAGGTGACAACCTGTCGCGTCTGGAAAGGTTGCGGGGTTTGAACCCTTAACCGAAGGGTGACAAGGGTGCACCTCCTTCCACTAGCCTACATGAAGTCCAAATTATCATGACATTTTTTTAGTTAAATATCTAATATATAAAGGTGTTTTATCATAACCCTGGGATTGGAAAATGATTTGGGGATTAATCAATTAATTTTTTTTGATATAAGTTCACTATTTTGGAAACACTATTAGATTGAGGTAAATAGAATATTTTGAGGAATAAAAGATGAATTTTATTTTGGAGTCAAATATGATTTTATTGTGGACTTATAGTGATTCAGGTTATTTATATAAATGGTTAGAAAACCTTGGAGATTATAAGATTTATATGATTAAATTTTTTAAGAGTGATTGATGTTATTTGGAAGACTATATGATCAAATTCTTCTAATTTTTGGATCTCAATCATAGTCTAGAATATTTTTGATGAAGGACAGTTATTTTATGAATGATCTATATTGAACTTTGGGTTTTACTGTTGAATTTTGGAGATTATTTTTAGTGAATTATCTTATCTTATACTAACCATTTTGGTTTTGGTTAATGTATATAAATGAGAGGAATATATAGTTATAATTTTGTAGATTTTGTGATCCTTATAAGTTGATTCAAAATCTACAGGCATAAAAAAAATTCATCTTAAATACTCATTGTTTGGAGAAAAAAAAAATAAGTTTTTGGTGGAAATTTATTGAAGGATGAAACTCTACTTATCAAGTAGGTATGTTTCCTTATGTTATTAGTCTATAAAGTAAATTAATTCTTCAAATATAGGGAAAATATCTTGAAACCAAAAATGTTATCCAAGTACCTTATTTTTTGATGAATCAAATAGTCCCTTAGATCATCAAAAATTTATAGCTTTGTGATTGTTAACTATATCCTGACCATGTTCTCTATCACTCTCCATCAGAACATGATGGTTATATTTCTCTTCCATATCCATTTTTTCCTATATGAAACCCTATTATGTGTTATATATAGTGACCTTCATACTTCCCTTTATTTATTTTAAATTTGATGTCTCATTAATCTTTTTTCCAATGTTGAATTTCAATAAATATATTTTGAAAATTAAAAACCCTAGTATTCAAAGCTGAGTTAGAATTGTGAGGATGAAATTTATTGAAGGAGGAGAGAATATAACATTCCAAGATTTTACAATATGTTTCTTCTTAAATAAATTCAATTTATTCAATAGATTATATTGTACGCAACACCATGATAAGCTTACATTATATATAATAATGAGTTATCTTGTGTTATATGCAAGACTGAGTTTTATCTAACAATAATATATTATTAAAATATTATTATTTAATATAATAGGATATAAACTAGACATTAAGTTGGAAGTTACAAATATTATTAACTAAATTTTGAAAATATATGGTTGAATTCATTGGTTACAAATGTAACACCCCAATCTTCGATGGTACGTTTCCCTTTGAATAATGCAATAGCTTGCGTTGTACGCAACATGGAGTTTTAGCACACTATGACAAATAAAACAAGCCGTTATGAATAGTAATACCCACTTTTTAAATTTTATAAATTTTATTTTTCATAATGGGATTCATTTTTGGATACAAAATATCAAAATTAGCTTAGGGGGAATTTTTGGTATTTTTCTGAAAATTTTCAATTTTTGATGAATAGTGAAAAACACCACGTTATTGGTTAAAACTGACTTTTTATTTAAATAATTAGTTATTTTATTTAAATTTATATTAGGTAAAAATAGATACATAATACCTATAAATTTTCAATGTAATTAACTGGAGTCATTTTATAATAAAATTAGATATATAAAATTTTATTGAACTTTTTACCATCTTTTACCCACCTTCTAGGCACGTTAGTAAATTTGCATAAAACATAATTTTACCAATTCTGTGAATTAAATTTTAAAAAACTGAGAGACACGGTTGATATCAATAAGTAAAATTTGGTTCAATAAGATTAAAATATTTTTTGTTGAATAGTAACTTTTGACTATTATTTACCACGGTTAAAAGTAAATAGGGTAATTAAAGGTAAAAATGATCTTATTATTACCCTAAAACATGTCATAATTCTATTGGATAAGTTTATTATGTCCAAAATAAACCTTAGAAATAAAATATGATCTTTTTGGTCTACTTGGATTAGATTAGGACATTTATTATTATTTTATTTAAAGAAGAGTTAAAAGTGTTAAATTCAAAGTTTAATAACTAAACCATTTTTAATGCAGGGTTACACATAAGATAAATTAAACTATAAATTTTCATTATAAATATAAAAATATTTCATACATAATGTTATTTTATTTATAATTTTTAGACATTAAATAATTAAATTTATTTATGACACAATAATGATGCAGTAGTTACCTTATTAATGAAAGATTAAAATAATTTATATTATAAATATTGAAATAAATATAAATTGAGACTTTTGATGAATTAAAATAATTTTATAGGTTATTATGACATGTTAGGGTTTGTTACATAAATTTTTTTCCAAGTGATAAAGTTGTTATGATTTTCACGAAAACAAAATACCAAATAGTGTCAAAATGGACATAAATGAGTTTTTAAAACACATACTGTATTATTAATTGATATAATATTCATAAAAATATAAGGTTAGTCCAAAGGAATTATATAAGGTTATATATATTAATAATTAACCACTTGGGGTTCAATTGTCTTTTTATAGTAGGTTTATTAACCATTTATTATAATAATACAAGAATACACGGTACAAGTTAAACTATTTAACTAAGAGTTAAATCTAAAAGATAAGGTTAATATGGTGACCTATACCTGTCTAAAACCTATTATTTGAGAGGTTTTCGACCCATCCCAACCTTAGAATCAAAATAAATCATTTTGGATCCATTATAAACTGAATATGATTGTATAATTAAATAATATTTCAAGGTTTTCCTAAAGTGACCCTCACCTATCTTATAAAAGGGTACTTCCCCTTCTCTTACTTTCACATGTCCAAAGCCATTTGGATCATCCAAAACCTGCTCAAATATCCTGCCAACTACCCTCACATAGACCTATATGATTTACTTTGATCATAAATCCAACCTAAAGAGCCCTTTTGATGAACTCAAAAGGAAACACCTGAAGAAGAGGTGATAATTTCACCACCTCTTTCAAAGTTCTTTTCTTCTTCCACTTCTTCTTTCTTTTTTTTGTCCATACCAAAATAATAAATCCAGTACCTTATACATACAATTATGTTATTATAAATATTGTACAACCATATTCATTATTCTATCCATCCTACGAATGAAATGTCACCATACGTGCGTACGTACGACTTACCGTCTCCACACCGTGGTGTAGTTTGTTATTCATACACTTCTTTATTTGTATGGGTATAATAATGAGTATAAATGATGTAAATAGTAAATATAACATGTTAATTATTCTGTATATATGATATACCATCTAATTACATACGATTTTACCATCAATATAATGATATTGTCGCTCGTGCGTACGTACAGATTACCATCTCCACGAACGCAATGAAATTCATTCCCCATCATAACCATTCAAGAATAATTTTCATTTAATGATTAAAAATAATATTTATGAACTTAATATCATTCTGTATATGAATCAAATAAATCCTATCCATAATAAACATGGCTTATTTAACAAATCATATAAAGGAAAATGAATCAGTTAACACCCGAAACGATGATATTATAGAAATATTATTAACAAAGAAATATTAAAAGATCATATATGATATAATATTTATGTATGTGGTTCTTGTATAATTCAATAAAAATTATTTAACTATTATACAGGAGGTTAATGTACCTTTGACCAAGGAAAATAACAAGGTAAGGGTTACTTCTATAATCTCTTCATTATCCGAGGTTGTTTATACATGAGTATCTACTAGGATCTCTTTATCATCCACATCCGTGTTTCTTAAAAATGTATTTCAAAACATTTTTATTAATTCCTAGACTATGGGTTAAAGTCATTTATACCCTTGATTTAATTTTTATAATATGTTTATAAATTAATCTTTTTGTTGTTTTCCAAACAAGGTCCTTTACGACCTTTTCGACAAAATTAAGGAAATAATGCTTTTTAACTTATACGGAAAGTGCAGCTATTTTCAACTGTTATAACACCTTTGAAGTTTACCTTACAAACTTATAAGAATATTTTCAAAATAAATGTCTTCTTTTATAATTATGTGACTTTTAAATGATTTCAAAATAGAAAGAGGTATTTCTTTCAGATTGTTTTCATTTCATCTATGTCAACACCCTTTGATGAATTTTAAATTTGTTTGAAGTTGATTTATTATGATACAAATCTTCTATATTATATTGAAGGTTTTGTGATAGGTTTGACTGTGGATGTTTTATTTTTATATCATTCATGGTTTATGGATAAATTATTTACATTTCGTATGCTAGTTTTAATATAAATGATTATGTTATGTTTAAACCTTTTCATACGAGGAATGCATTGGAATTAGTAAGTGACAAGTGGAGCCTGATATAGCTACTCAATGCATCGGTAGGTATCATGAGAAAAACTAGTGTCTTGGCACAAGGCCTTGAAAAAATATTATTTGTAGTCTTGGCACGAGGCCTTGACTATGTGGTTATAAAGTCTGGCCTTATGCATTCCATCATTTTGAAATTGGATATTGATATTACATGTGATTATTCGATAGTAGAATATCCGTGTGAATAAGTAAATATAATTATTTGATTTAGCTTTTCCATATTATGCTGAAGTTTAAGTTTAAAAGGATTTTGTTTTAGTCATATACATTACCTTAAATGTTTATGCTTATTTATGAAAGTTTCTGCTATATTGTTATCCTTACTGAGCACCTGAGCTCATCCCTTTCTATGTGTTATTTTTCCTAGGATACGAAGAAGTATATTATGACTGACTTGAAGGGATAGTCTAACAGATATGAATGTGTTCAAGGATACAATGTTGTTGTTGTTTTTCATTTTATAATGTAATGTAAAACTTTTGTATGTATCTCGTACTTCCAAGGATACTAAACTGATCAGTTTTTCAGGATTTGGTCCCCTGTGATCTTGATAATGATATGTATTAATGCACCAAATCTGTGTAACTGGAGTTGGGGTGTTATATTTTGTATCAGAGGAAGTTTAGTATGAACCTTGGAAGCTATATTTAGAAAAACTCCGATTAGAGAACATTACCCTAAGATAGACTTTGAGGATTTGTATAGGAGAACTTTATAGATTTTTGGTAATATAAAAATTTTATGTATTTTCAAAGAAATAAATCCCTATCTGGATACAAGAAGGTAGAGGCAGCTCTAGAACAGATGTACCTAGGAGTGAAAACTCCAACAAGGAGTTTTGGGCTTGACCCAGTGTATCCTGGTACACGATAATGGGTTTTGCTGCACTCTTGGTTACGACACTCCCAGGGGATATGCTTAGGATAATTCACATTTTATTTACAAACCATTATGAATGATTTATGAGTATATAACTCCTAAAATAAGTCATTTTTATGATTATAGATTATATCCATAAACTTTTCAATTTATGTTAAGTGTTTTACATGTTTATAATTATGTATTGCAATTCATAAACTAATCTAGTGTATGCCACTGTTTAGAAATGGTGCATAGTGGAAGGAATGGAAACCGTATCAACACACATAATCCATGTAGGTATTTCCCTCCTAATAAAGATAATTATAGTGAAGTTGGTGATATAACTGGTGCTAGTCATCTTATCAATATACTGGGACAACTCACTCAGGTTATGAATAATAACCTTAACTGTATCTAGCACCCTGATCCACAATGTGGAGGATCAATGTTAGACCGCTTCATGAGACAACAACCACCAATATCCAATGGGAGTACAAATCCATTTATAATAGATCAATGGATAAGTTCCTTAGAGAAAACATTTCATGCTTTTGGGAGTAACGAAAGGGAAAAAGTTATCATGGCAGTTTATCGCCTCAAGGGAGATGCAGATCAATGGTGGTCATTAATTAAAAACACAAAGGAGGATTAAGAAGTATAAAATATATAATGGATGGAGTTTAAAAAGATTTTATTAGAAAGATACTTTCCTCATGACCATCAAGCGGATATGGAAAGGCAATTTCTGAGTCTGAGGAAAAATGAGGATGAGAATGTCGCAAAGTATGAGGCTAACTTTACAAGGTTAGCAAGGCATGAAGTAGATTATATACGTAACCCAAGGAGTAAGATTGATCGATTATTTGTTGGGTTAAAACCATTTCTTCATCGACTATTAGTCTCACAATCCTTCTCATCGTATGAATATATTTTCTCATGTGCTATCAAGATAGAAAAGTAATTCTCTAAGTCTTATGACTTTAAAGCAAATAAAAGAAGAAGAGATGTACTGAACACTTTGGAAATGGAAATAAGGGGAAGAAGGGAAAAGTTGAATATCAATCCCATGATAAATGTGGGAAGAAACACCCCGGTACTTGCCTGAAGGGAATGGGAGTCTGTTACAAGTGTAGTGAAAAAGACCACCAAGCTCATGATTGCAAGGTAAAGAAATAGGCTGTCAATTTTTAATGCTACAATTGTAGAGAAATGGGGCATTATGCAAGTGAATGTCCTAAGTTCTAAGGAAAATTACCTCAGAAAAGGCCAATGGAGAAAGACCGAGATTATGTGATCATTACTGCTGAGGTTGAAGCTCCTAAATACGTAGTGGCAGGTAATTTAATGGTTTCCTCAAGTTTAGCCAATGCTTTATTTGATTTTAGATCATCAAATTATTTCATATCTTCCCTGTTTTCTAAGAAAATTAGATATTTATAATTTTATTTAACAAGGGAGTTGTCAGTCAAAATTCCTAAGGGAAGTATCACTACAATAAAGTTTTGTGAATATGTTCCCATTAAGGCATATAAATGTTATTTATTTGCTGATATCATCATCATAACCATGATTGAATTTGATATAATCCTCAATATAGATTGGCTTTCATACCATGATTCGAAAATTTATTATAATAAATAGAAGGTTACAATTTTCAATGATGATAAGGAGTACCTTATCTTTAGATCAGAAATGCCACTATCAGATTCTTATCTAGATCTACCCCCAATAGCTCTAATAAATTCAATTATTAGGGAGGAAGAGAGTGAAATAACTATGGGTGAGGAAAAAAATGTTCAAATAGAGGATGTACCTATTGTTTAAGAATATGTTGATGTGTTTCCAGAGGATTTACCTGAACATCCCCCAGAATGATAAATTGAATTTTCCATTGATTTAATTTCTGGTTCAAGGCCCATATCGACAACCCCTTATATAATGGACACTATGGAATTAGTGGAACTAAAGAAACAACTAGAGTAATTGAGTAATAAGGGATTTATTCTCTCTAGTGCTTCTCCATGGAGATCCCCAATTCTTTTTTTAAGAATAAATATGGATCTATGAGGTTGTTGATTGACTAGAGGGAGATCAATGCTATAATAATAAAGAACAAGTATCCCCTACCTCACATTAATGATTTATTCGATAAACTTCATAGAGATTAATATTTTTCAAAGATTTACCTTCGATCTGGATATCATCAGTTGTGTGTGAAGAAGGAAGATATTCCAAAGACAACATTTCGTACCAGGTATGGACATTACGAGTTTACTGTAATGCCTTTTGGACTGACTAATGCACCCTCTGTCTTCATGGATCTAATGAATAGAGTTTTGAATGAATATCTTGATGAATTTTTAGTGGTATTTATTAATTATATCTTGGTATACTCCAAAATCTATGAAGATCATGAAAATCACTTGCGCACTACTCTAATGACTCTTAGAAGAAATGAATTATATGGGAAGTTCAACAAGTGTGAATTCTGGATTTAGGAGATTTTATTTCTTGTCTATATTGTCTCTAAAGATGTAATATCTATTGATCCTTCAAAGACAAAGGCAATCTAAGAATGGACAACACCGATGAGTATAACTGAGGTACGTAGTTTTATTGGGTTTGCAGGTTATTATCGGTGTTTTGTCCAAAATTTTTCCTGATTGGATAACCCATTAACCAAGATCACATGTAAAGGGGTTAAATTTGTTTGGACAAAAGAGTCCAAAGAATGTTTTGAAGAACTGAAGAGAAGATAAGTCAATGATCCTATATTGACTCGACCATTGGGGAATGATGGGTTTGTTATTTATAGTGATTCTTTAAAGAAAGGACTTGATTGTGTCCTTATGCAGAATGATAGAGTTATTTCCTATGCATCACGACAACTAAAAATTCATGTGAAAAACTATCCCACTCATGATCTTGAGTTAGCAGCTGTAATCTTTACTCTGAAAATATGGAGACACTATCACTATGGCGAAAAATGTGAGATTTATACTGATAACAAGAGTTTGAATTATATTTTCTCACAAAAAGAACTCAACATGAGGCAAATACGATGACTTGAACTACTCAAGGATTATGATTTCACTATACACTACCACCCGGGGAATTCAAATAAGGTGGAATATGCTTTAAGCAGAAAGGATCATGGAGTTTTGAACAGTATGAGAGTTGAAAGGGATCCTATGTTCATGGATCTAGTAAAAATGGATATGGGAATAATCATGGAAGGTGAAACATCAATAATTTTTCAAATGGTTGCTAAAAAATCTTTACTAGAAAGGATAAAGAGTTATTAGACTAATGATGAGGAGTTTCAAAAGAAGATTAAAGCTATGAATGATGAGAGATTAAGTGACTTCGTATATGAAGATGGAATTTTGAAATTTGGGAAGATACTTTTTGTTCCTGATATACCTAATCTAAAAAGGGAATTTTTGGATGATGCTCATATCTACAATTTCTCTATACACCCTAGTAGCACTAAGATTTATAAATATTTGAAGGAAAAGTTTTGGTGGGACAACATGAAGAGAGATATTGTTGGTTATGTGTCAAGATGTATGGTTTTTCAACAGGTGAAGGATGGAAGACAACATCCTAGAGGAGTCATGAAACCGCTTCCCATACCTAAGTGGAAATGGGATGATATTACGATGGACTTTGTCATGGGACTAACAAAGACTTCTAGAAGGAATATTGCAATATGTGTCATTGTTGATCTTCTTACCAAGTCAGCACATTTTCTTTCTATAAGAGAATATTTACCACTTGAATGTTAAGAAAGACTATATATTAATGAAGTTTTAAGACTTCATGGTGTACCCCTATCAATTGTTTCTTATCATTATCCCCATTTTATATCAAGATTATGGAAAAGCCTTCAGAAGGCCCTGGATACTAAACTTCATTTGAGCACTGCCTACCACCCTCAAACTGATAGACAATCAAAATAGACTATTCAAAACAAAGAAGAGATGTTAATATTTTTCTCACTTGACTTTCAAGGTATGTGGGATCAATTTTTAACTCTAGTATAATTTTCTTATAACAATATCTTCCATTAAAGTATTCATATGGCGCTATATGAAGCATGATATAGAAAAAGATGTCACACACAAACTCTTTGGGATGATGTTGGTGAAAGAAAATTCGTAGACCCAGAACTTGTTGAGGAAAAATGTAAAAGGTGAAGGTTATCCAAACCCACATAAAAAATCTCAAAGTTGGAAAAAGAGCTATGCCGATAACTGAAGGAAGGATTTGAAATTTCAAGTAGGTGATCATGTTTTCTTGAAGGTATCTCCAGGGAAGGGTGTTATAGGATTCAGTAAGAAGGGTAAATTAAGGCCCAAGTACATCAGACCTTTTAAAATTCTAGAATGAATTTTAGTTCTAGCTTATCATTTGGCAATGCCGCCAAGTCTCTCTAAAGTTCATGATGTGTTCCATGTATCTCTGTTAAGAAAATAAATGCCAGACCCAATGCATGTACTCACCTATAAAGAAATAGAATTGGAACCCAACCTGTCTTATTGCGAAGAGCCTTTCAGAATTCTTGATACCAGAGAACAAGTGTTGAGAAACCAGACGACTCATTTGTTAAAAGTTCTATGGAGAAATCATAAGATGGTAGAGGCAACATGAGAACCCAAGGAACTTATGATGAAGAACCACCTGAATCTTTTTCTGCAGTAATATTCTATACATTTAGAGGAAAAAATTATTTTATGGAGGGAATAATGTAACACTCCAATCTTTCATTGTACGTTTCCCTTTGAATAATGCAATAGCTTGCGTTGTACACAACTTGGAGTTTTAGAACACCACGACAAATCAAACTAGCTGTTATGAATAGTAATACCCACTTTTTGAAATTTTATAAATTTTATTTTTCAAAATGGACTTCATTTTTGTATTAGGAATATCAAAATTATCTTAGGGTGAATTTTTGGTATTTTTCTAAAAAATTTCAATTTTTGATGAATAGTGAAAAACACTGCGTTATTGGTTAAAACCGAATTTTTATTTAAATAATTTTTCATTTTATTTAAATTTATATTAAGTAAAAATAGATAAATAATACATATAAATGTTCAATTTAATTCATTGGAGTAATTTTATAATAAAATTAGATATATAAAATTTTATTGAACTTTTTACCGTATTTTACCCACTTTCTAGGCACGTTTGCAAATTTGCATAAAATGTAATTTTACCACTTCTATGAATTGAATTTAAAAAATACTAGAAACATAGTTGATATCAATAAGTAAAATGTGGTTTAATAAGTTGAAAATATTTTTTTTTGCGAATAGTAACTTTTGACTTTATTTACCACGATTAAAAGTAAATAGGGTAATTAAAGGTAAAAATGATATTATTATTACCCTAACACATGTCCTAATTCAACTGGATAAGTTTATTTCAACCAAAATCAAAATTAGGAATAAAATAAAATCCTTTTGGTCCACTTAAATTAGATTATAATATTTATTATTATTTTATTTAAAGAAGAGTTAAAAGTGTTAAATTCAAAGTTTAATAACTAAACCATTTTTAATATAAGGATACACATAAGATAAATTCAACTATAAATATTAATTATAAAGATAAAAATATTTATAATGGTATTTTATTTATAATTTTTATACATTAAATAATTAAATTTATTTATGACACAATGATGATGCAATAATTACCTTATTAATGAAAGATTAAAATAATTGATTTTATAAATATGAAAATAAATATAAATTGAGACTTTGGATGAATTAACTAATTTTATAGGTTATTATGACATGTTAGGGTTGATTAGATAATTTTTTTTGCAGTTATAAAGTTGTTATGACTTTTACAAAAACAAAATACCAAATAGTGTCGAAATTAACATAAATGAGTTTTTAAAACAAATACTTTATTATTAATTGATATAATATTCCTAAAAATATAAGGTTTGAAAAAAGGACTTATATAAGGTTATATATATTAATAATCAACCACTTGAGGTTCTCTTGGATTTTTATAGTATGTTTATTAACTATTTATTATAATAATACAAGAATACATGGTTAAAGTTAAACTATTTAACTGAGAGTTAAATCTAAAATATAAGGTTAATATGGTGACCTAGATCTGTCTAAAACCTATTGGTTGAGAGGTTTTCGACCCATACCCACCTTATCCTTGAAATAAATCATTTTCGAGCCATTATAAACTGAATATGATTGTATAATAAAATAATATTTCAAGGTTTTCCTAAAGTGACCCTCACCTCTCTTATAAAAGGGTACTTCCCCTTCTCTTAATTTCACACCTACAAAGCCATTTAGATTGGATAAACCCTGATCAAATATCCTAAAAACTACCCTCAATTTGACTTAGATGCCTTACTTTGATCAGAAAGCCAACTTAAGGAGCCATTTTGATCAACTCAAAAGGAAACACCTGAAGAAGAGGTAATAATTTCACCACCTCTTTCAAAGTTCTTTTCTTCTTCCACTTCCTCTTTATTTGTTGTTTCCATAACAAAATAATAACTCCAGTAAAGTATAAATATTGTGATGTTATTATAAATATGGTATAACCATATTAATTATTCTATTTATCATATGAATGACAAGTCACCATACATGCGTACGTACGACTTACCATCTCCACGTCATTGTGTCGTTTGTTATTCAAACAATTCATTATTTGTATTGGTATAATAAGGAGTATAAATGATGTAAATAATAAATATAAAATGTTAAGGATTATGTGTATATGATATACCATCCAATTACATATTATTTCACCATCAATATAATGATATTGTCTCTCGTGCGTACGTACGGATTACCGTCTCCACGAACGCAATGAAATTCATTCCCCAACGTAAACATTCAATAATACTTTTAATTTTATGATTAAAAATAATGTTTAAGAACTTAATATAATTCTGGATATAAATAAAATACATCCTTTCCACAATAACCATGGCTTACCTATCCAATCATATAAAGAAAAATGAATCAGTTAACACCCAAAATGATGATACTACTGAAATATTATTAACAAAGAAATTTTAGAAGATCATATATGATATCATATTTTTGTATGTGGATATTTTATAATTTAATAACAATTATTTAACTATTATACAGATGGTTAATGTACCCTCGACCAATGAAAAGTACAAGGTAAGGGTTAATTCTACAATCTCTTTATTATCTGAGGTTGTTTATACATGAGTATCTACTGGGACCTCTTTATCATCCACATTCGTGTTTCTTAAAAATGTATTTCAAAACATTTTTACCAATTCCTAGACTATGGTTTAAATTAATTTATACCCTTGTTTTACTTTTTATAAGATTTTTATATATGAATCTTTCCATCATTTTCCAAACAAGTTCCTTTACGACCTTTTTGATAAAATTAAGGAAAGAATGTTTTTTTAACTTATACGGCGGGTGCAGATATTTTTGGTCGTTATAACACCTTCAAATATTTCCTTACAAGCTTATAAGAATATTTCAAAATCAATGTTTTCTTTTATAATTATGTGACTTTTAAATGATTTCAAAATATAAAGAGTTATTTCTTTCAGATAGTTTTCATTTCATCTATGTCAACATCCTTTGATGAATTTTAAACTTGTTTGAAGTTAATTTATTATGATACAAATCTTCAATATTGTATTGAAGGTTTTGTGATATGTTTGACTATGGATGTGTTATTTTTATACCATTCATGGTTTATGGATAAAGTATTGACATTTCTTATGCTTGTTTTAATACAAATGTTTATGTTATCTTTAAACATTTTCATATGAGGAATGCATTGGACTTAGTAAGTGATGGGTGGAGCCCGCTATAGCTCATAAATGCATTAGTGGGTATCATGATACAATCTAGTGTCTTGGAACAAGTCCTTGATAAAATATTATTTTTTGTCTTGGCATGAGGCCTTGATTATGTGGTTATGAAGTCTGGTATTATGCATTCCATCATTATGAAATTGGATATTGATATTACATATGATTATTAGAATAGTATAATATTCATGTGAATAATTAAATGAAATTATTTGATTTATATTTTCTATATTATGCTAATGTTTAAGTTTAAAAGGCTTGTGTTTTAGTCTTATACATTTCCTTAAATGTTAATGTTTATTTATGAAAGTTTCCGCAATAGTGTTATCCTTATGGAGCACCTGAGCTCACCCCTTTCTATGTTTTATTTTTTCCAGGATGAGAAGAAGTATATTATGAATGACTTGCAGAGATATTCTAAGGGATATGAATGTGTTCAAGGAGACAATGTTGTTGTTGTTTTTCATTTTACAATGTAATGTAAAACTTATGTATGTATCTAGTACTTCCAAGGCTACTAAACTGATCATTATTTTGGGATTTGATCTATTCTGATCATGACAATGATATGTAATAATGCACCGACTCTGGGTAACTGGGGTTGGGGAATTACAACAAATTAATTTGAAATGAATATAGGAAACGACTGAATATATAGGAAATGTTTTTATAAAGAACTATTTTTATGCTCACAAAGTCATTTTATCCTAAAAAATTAAATTAATTACTATTAGAGAATGATATTAATGAGATATATATTTTATTTATTAAATAAAATATTTTTTATATTCATATAATATATTTGATAGGCATAAGATAAGAACAAACCCAATATTACACATAAAACCTATATTTTTATAAAAATAGCTTAATGCCTTTTAATGGTGAACCTATTTTAAATCCAATTCTGACACTTTTATACAATTTATTTGAATATAATAAACCTATTTTTTTAAATCGGGATATAAAAATTTACTTTTGTTTAATTATTGATATTTTTTGATAAGTTTCATGTTTTGATGAATAGTGAAAAATACTAAATTTTAATTAAAAAATACTTTCTTCATTGAAATAATTTATAGTGTTAAATTATATTATGGAATGTTTTTAGAGTATAAATATATTATTTTTTTATCATTTAATTTAATTTAGGTCATTGACATCAATTTTACATTGAAATTAGAAATAAAAACATTTCAATCTTTTGCATGTTTAAACTTTAATAACCCATTTCTCACCCCATCAATGACATTAATTTTAAATCAATTACTACAACTTATATGTTTTTAATTTTGAAAAATGTATTCCATATTCAGAATCAGTGGTTTCAAATTATGTAAATAGGTTTCTTTTATTTTTGGGCATATGAATAGTAAATTTAATAATATTTAAATTATCACGGTTAAGGGTAAATCATGTAATTATGGATAAAAATAAAATTATAAAGACTATAAAATTACCCTAACAATTGTATCAATTCCATTGGATAAGTTTTTTTTGATCAAAAGAATACTTGGCCCAAAATTATAAACCTTTTTAAGCCACTTGTGCGAGAGAGTTTGACATTTATTATATTTATTTAAAGAAGAGTTAAAAATGTCGTACTCATATTTTAATAAATATACCAATTTTTAATGTAAGGTTATAAATAAGATAAATTAAACTATAAATAGTCATTTAAAATTTAATTTTTTTCTTTATCATGGTAATTTATCTCTAATTTTTAGAAAATAAATAATGGAAATATCAAATAAATGATACTAAAAATATTAAAATAAATATAATTTTATATAATTAATGTCATACATGAATTTTATGGATGACTTTGACATGTTAGGGATGCTTTAATATAGTTGGTTCTAATATATCACGTTTTTATGATATTTTTAAAAAGAAAAATAATGAATAGTTTCAAAATTGTCACTAATGATATTTTATCAAAATAATATTTTATTAAATTATTTAAAAATCATAAAACATATTTTAAATAAAAAAATAATTATTATGTGGTCTAAAATGTTATAAATATTTCATTTATGGTATAATTAACATTAAATAAGTAAATATTACAACCTTTTAATATTGAAAAAGTTGTTACCTTAGTTAAATTTAAAATAGGTTAGCTAAGGGTTAATCAAAATGATAATGTTTAAAACAAAAGAAAAACTTTTCTAAAATCTATTGGTTTGTGATATTTCAAAATTATCTCATATTATATTCAAATATATGAAATATTTGTGGTATTTGGATTGATATTGAATTTATTATAAATTAATATTTTAAGAAAATCTAAAAGAGCCCTTCACCTCAATTATAAAAAGGAACCTCCTTCCTCATATCATTTCATCACTTTGAGCCTTATAGATTGATCAAAACCTAAAAATTTATCTTAAAAACTTCCCTAGACACATCCTATAGGTTCCATTATTCTAAAAATACCGACCTTAGTGTCCCTAAGAGGAGATCCAAAGAATATTTTCTAAAGAAGAGGTAATCATCTTTACCGACTCATTTAAGATTATTTCTTCTTCTACTTACTCTTTATGGATTGTTTCTATTATAAACTAATAAATAGAGTATAATATATATTATTAGACGTTATTATGAATATAGGATAATAATATTCCATCTTTTATCTATCATACAAAAAATAAAATTACCATGCGTGCAAACGTACGACCTACCGTCTCCATGCTGTGGTGTAATTTTTTTCATCAATACTTTATTTAGATGAGAATAATGATTGATATAATGGATATAAATAAAAAATGACATGATATTGATTATTTATAATTAATATACTATCCAATCCCTTACCCTTTCACCATTGAGGGAATGATACTGTTGCTCGTGCGTACGTACGACCTGAAATCTCCACAACACGATGTGATTCATCTTTCATGTTAACACTTAAATAATGATTATAAAGATATATATAATGAGTAAATATAATATTTATAAACTTAATATCATTATAGATCTGAAATAAATATATTATATTCATAATAAATAAGACTTACATGACAAAACATGTATAGGAAAATGAAGCAGTTAACACCGGAAACAATGGTAATAACGATATATTATTAATAAATGGGTGATATGATAATGTAAGAAGATCATATATAATATCATAAATATGGATATGGTTCTATTATCAATTATTAATATGTTTTAAAACTTTATACATTAGGTTAAAACACATCCAACTAAAGGAAAGTACAAGGTAAGGGTTATTTCTTAATATCATTATTATTCGGGATTATTGATAAGTAAGTATATGCTAAAGAATATTTATCATCCATGTAGATGTTTCTTAAAAATGTTTTCCAAAATATTTTTACTATTATTATAATTTTTTTAAGTCTTTTACCCAAGTTTTAATTTTTATTAAATGGTTTAAAAGGAATATTTTTGTCATTTTCAGAATGAGGTACTTTATGGATTTTTTGACGGAAGGAATGTTTTTTAACTTATGTAGCGTGAGTGGATTTTTCTACCGTCATAAAGCCTTAACATTTTGAAGTTTCCCTTACAAGACTAAAAGGTTATTTTCAAATTAAATGTTTTATTTTGTAATTTAAAATCATTTAAATAAATGATTTCAAAGTAAAAAAGGGTATTTCTCTTAAGATATTTTTATTGATTTATTAAATTATTTTCATCTATGTCAAAATCCTTTGTTGGATCTTATTATTGATTGAGGTTGATATCTTATGATATAATTTACTATATTTCATTAAAGGGTTTATTTTTTAGTTTGTCTGTGGATGTTCCATTTTGATACTATTCATGGTTTATACTTTAAGTATTCATATTTTGTATGCTAGTTTTAATAAAAATGTTTTTGTTGATTGTGTTTCATCACCCCTATCATATGAGGAAGGAATTGGACTTTGTAAGTGATGGGAGGGGACCATTATAGACCCTAAATAAATCATTAGGTATCAAGATACAAACTAGTTTGGGTATTAGCTGATGTATTACCCGTTTATGTATGGTGTCTTGGCCAAAGCCTTGACGGTATGTTTATGATGTCCGACATTATGAATTCCATCATTATGAAATTAGATATTGATATTACATGTGATTATTCAATTAGTATAATATCCATGTAATTATTTATATGGGATTATTTAATTTATTCTTTCCATCTTATGCTCAAGATTATGTTCAAATGGATTTTGTTTCAATTACACACCTTTCCACAAGTTTTATGATTAAGATAGCTTATGATATATGCTTACCCTTACTGAGCACATGATATAACCCCTTATGTTTTATTTTTATCAGGATTCCAATATGTGTATTATGGCTGATATAAAGGGTTCATCTAGGATAATAATGAAATTCTCAAAGGATTTTCTATGTTTTATTTTATATTTTAAATTGTAATGTATGGTTCATGTATGTAATCTAGCTTCTAAGACTACTAAAATGACCGGTCCTTTGTGATTAGAGTATTGTATCTATTCTAATGTAATAAATTAAGGTACCGAATCTTGGCTAATAGTGTCAGGGTTGTTATATAGATGTTATAGAATGGTTCACTTGGGGAGTGTGCTACCCGTGTCTCATGTTACTAGTTTTAGGTTTGAAAAATGATCTTTTTATTTAGACCCTTCTTCTCTTAGAGTTTTTCTTAATGTTTTCATTTAACCTAACTTTTTCATGAATTTATGAGGGAATAAAGTAGCATAGTGGGGAGAATTGTGACATCAAAAATGCAATTTTCTAGTTTAAATTTATATGGTTGATTTATACCTTGAGTTTGGAATGTATTGAGGTGAAAATTTGGAATATTTGAAGTTTTTACAGGGACACATGATTATTAAAATGAGTTGGGAAACCATTAAGTGAAAATAATGTGTCATATGTAGTTTTGGATAATATAAATGACACAGTCACCACACAGTTTGGTAAACCATGCAATCTACTCGGTTTTGATTATTTTGTTCATTTAAATTTTATTTTATTTGGAAATTACTTCTTTGGATTCCCAATTTTGTTTCCCCCAATCTAGGACCCTCCAAAACGCCTCTCATACTCTTTTAATACCCTATAAGGTGGATTTTGGAGTGATTTTTTGGTGGCCTTCCATCCATATTGAAAAGATAGGTCTTCTTTTTCCTTCTCCTCTAAATTTAATACAATTTATCACATATTCCCTAATCCTAATGGATATGGTTGGATGATTATAATGTCTAGGGTTGTTTTATTGTGGTTTTTTTGTTTCTATGGGTTGTGTTCCATCTCAAGAGACCTAATCCAATGGTTTTCATTAATGGAAATATGGTTTCATCTCTTGAGGTAGGTGTTTCCATTCAATTACCTTTTATTAAATAATTCCATGGATCCTTTATACTTTAAAAGTGTTTATAAACTAAAGTAATTATTATATATGATATCTAGTTTGGTTTTGTAAAAGGTTTTCTATGCTTGTTTTGGGGTTTCCTTTGAAAAAATGGGTGGGTTACATAGTTTAATGAAACTTTATTTTAAAACGGTATTTTATGCATTCTAAGTGTTTTATAAAATTACATTGATGGGTTTTTATTCAATAAAAATGATTGGTCAGGATTTTTTGGGCCATGTTTTTTTTATAAAGTGGGGTATTACCTTGTTTAAAGGGGTTTTTATTTTAAAATGTTCCCCATTGTTTAAAAAAGTAGATTACTTATTTTAAAAGGAAATTTAAAAGGATTTGTCTTGATTGATGTAACTATTTAGTGATTTACTTGAATTTATTGATACCATGATTTAATGTTGTGGTATATTCCCTTGGATTTAAAATTTTCTTCAAATGTAATTTTAAAATGGTATTTCCAAATGTGTCTCTTAGTTTCAAGTTAAAGGCCTGTTTGCCATCTTGTGTGAAAGACAAATTTTATTGATTGACGTTTACACCTTGGATGATCCCCATTATTTTTTTGTTTGGCGTGAATGTGTTAATAGTTATATGAATTTTGATTCATGTTTTTGTGGTTTGGGTTTGGGTTTGTGGATTGGGTTTAATTGGGTGTGTTGGAGGTGGTATTATTGTGTTTTATTATCCTTGGGCTATGTGATTTTCGTGTGATTGACATTGGATTGATGTTGATCCAACTCCATTATCTATGACATGAGGAAACCTAGGATACTAAGTTTGGAGATTAGGGATGTTGGATATTATAGTTGAGAGTTAAACATTGGATAATATCCCATAGTTTAATTTTAATACCTAACTAGTTGGTATTTCACTGACGAGAATAGCTGAGAGTGATTTAGGTGATGAGTTATGAGGCCGTTAACTTGCCTACAATTGGTTCCACCTATACACATCAAGTATTTTTTCCATTAGTCCATAAGGTTTTTCCTCATGGTATGTATCCTACATTATGAATTTTTATTGTGTATTGTATGTGAGTTGATTATCTCTTGTTTCAAGACTACTTTGATTTATGAGTTATTTATGATTGATCATTATTATTATAAGGATTTCCTTGTGTTATAATTTTCATTTTTATGACTCTCCATGGATTTTATTTTATAATTATTTCCCTTTGTTCTTTACTCATCTTTGATAAACATGTGTGTTAAATCCTTTAAAGGGAAAATAGAAGGTTGTTTTAAATTAAATCCATTATGAAACATTTTTGAAAACATTTTAAACCTAAGAGAATAGTTTGTTTTCAAAAAGGTATGCTTTAAAATAAAATAGGAGTTTTAACTTATTTTCTTGAAATTCAAGTCGTTTTAAAGTTAATGGTTTGTTTTTGAAATAACATTACTATAATAAGGATTATTTAAGGCATGTTTTATAAATGGTTTGTTTTAAGAAATGATAAAATTTATTGTTGTTTTTATTTATGTTTTGTGTAAAGGAAATTAAAGATTATTTTATATTACTTTCAAAATAGAATATTTGGTTTATTTATAAAATCAATGTAATAGACTCATGGAAGAATCCTACCATCCTTTTTATCACACCCTAAATACTCACATTGGGGGGTATGTTGTCTCCTTATTTTCTATAGGTTCTCATGTCATGGTTTACTGGTTTGGTTTATACCACTCTCTTTTGGGAATTATGTGTCATTTGGTTCAGGATGACGACTTAAGTGTCACATGGTGATAGTGGAGGTTGTCTCTTAAGTTTGATGGACTGTTTGGATTGTGTGGTGTATTAGCCTCTCTGAACATTTTATTTTCTTTTAACTTTGTTTCCCTATCGTATATTGAAAAATATTTGTATAAAATGGTTTCATTAATATGGAAAAATGTTTTGGGAAAAATATTTTTATTCCATATATTTTTATTATTCTCTGTTTGGATGCTCGAATTTTAGAACTGCATATTTTTTATATCATGGTTGTCTAATGAATAGAGACCTCATGTTGGGTTCTCAATTAGAATCCATTCTTGATCCTAGTTTTATTGAGGGAGAAATAGTTCGCACATGTTTACATGTGATACTTTGACACTAGTTTCTAGCATGGGGTGACCATGAAATCACCTTAGGACTTGTGGCAGAACAACTCGGGTGATGTTTCAGGTCAGTCCTGACCATTTAATTACATTTCATTACTCAAATGTTAATGTTTTTAGAGTATCCCTCAAATATAAGTGATAAATCATAAATAATTAATATTTTCTATTATTTTTCATGGGTAAAATCCCCACATTATCTCATTAATTATGGAAGATAATAGTGTTTTTATGTTTTTTTTCTTTTTGAACTTTATTTTTTAAATTCATAATATTTTTTTTATTTTAATTATTTTAATTAGTTAAAGGAATTTGGTATTATTATAGTGCTATAATAATAATAATAATAATCATTGTTGTTTATTAATAATCTATTGAATATTGTATATTCATTTTATGAAAGGTGTTTTTAATTTCTTTTGACTGAGTTGATAATAAATATATAATTTTTTATAACTCTTGTATAAATTTTTAACAAATGATAATTGGATGAAGTTATTAATTTTGGGATTAGATTGAGTCATGTAAGTAGGGAAAAATACTTTTAATATGTTTACTGTGATTTAAATTGAAGATTGAGCAGTTAGACTTAAGTTTATGTGGGGTAGTAGCTTGGGACAATAAGAAACAACTATATAAGCACGATAAGGTGATGGTCTGATCACCGAAACAAAAGGATTCATAGTCATTATATTCATGACATGTTAGGCGGTGCAGATATGATAAGGGTGTTTGGATTCTCAAGACCCATTCAAATTCATCTATGTTTGAGGGAGTTACTTTTCATCAGTTTTATGTTTATTTAGTGTTGGGATGTGTTTGATACTGGTGCAAGATTGAAGGATTTTTAACTACTACTTGAGATATAATCTTGGTTGTGTGTCACTACTACTTGAAGGCTCACTAGTTTATCATTGTTCGTTGTCTAAATCTGAAATTGAGTTGATACATTGTTTTTGGAGTTCTGTGTATTAAAGATGATTCACTAGTTCATGTTTCCACTACACTCGTAGTTGAGCATGGTCACTATCTGAAGCTATTTTTTTGTTGTCCAGAGTCAAAGTTTTATCCACTATTGCTCGTAATTAACATTATGGAAGGCATAAATCATGGGTTCATATTGATAAAAATATTCACTAAAAGATAGACCATGGTGCAATGTCTTAGACTGAATCACGGTCCATGTCTATGGTGAGTGTGACCACACCATATAATTTTTCATGATAGTTTTAAATGATATGAAATATCAGATGAATGAACCTTCTTCTTTCTGGGTTTATTAGGGGTCTAATAAAAATTATTAGAATAAGTGTAAGTGATCAAAATCGTAATACTAATATCACCATTCTAAGAAATATGAAATATGCATAAATTAGAAGAAAAAACAATGACATACCTCACACCGAAGATCCTATGCATTATTCATCCTCACTTATGTGCTTGATGAGCATCATAGTATAGGAAAAAACATCCCTCATCTATGGTGTATCCATGGGTTACTAAATCATATAATTTTTATATGGAACTCCTCTTCATGCCATGATGTGCTAGTGCCTTATAGCGCAAAGGTGGAAGAGGAAAGAGAGCAATGAGAACCAACGAATCTCAGATGAGCATCAAGTTATAATACCCACTTCCATCGCATGGTAGTGGGATTTATTAAGCACTCAAGGATGCTCCTCAAGTGTTGACACATTTACCCATGCATTATAATTCATGGGTAAATGCCTCAATTTTATTCATGCATCACATTCATGTAATAAACTCCCATAAAATACAACTCCTATAACATGAGTTTGATGATAACCAACATGGGAATGAATTTTAACTCTTAACATTCAGAAACTGACCAATATATCGAAGGCAGTAGCATAGATATTTTATATGGAAATCATATGCTATTAAAAATCTAAGTGAAAACTTTGTGGCATGACTTATCGTATTTTATGAATTAAAAGTAAGTTTCATGAAATCATATTTCATGCATTAAAACATGACCCAATTGTACCCTGTGATTGGCCATTTTCATTAGCACGAAATCTTATTCCGTAATTTATAATTTCCCCTCAATCATAAAATATGATACACATATATGTGAAAAACTATTTTTGAAGCTTATTTAATAATTTATGATTGGTTACATCATCCCATACAATATACCTTATATATATATATAGGATTTAGGTCATATCAACTTCTTTGATATCCCACTTTCTCTGAAGCCTAAATAGATTATGTGTCATCTAACTTTATATTATATCATATACAATAACTTTTGAAAACATATCCAGTTTTTTTGGATATCTTCCATAACACTTTTGGAATGTTATCGTCAACTTCACCATGTATCACATCATATGTAATACCATGTGAATATCCATCCAAAAATCATTTGGATTAATTCTAAAACAATTTTATAGTAGATATCTTAATCCAAACTCAATCCCCATTAATTAAACCATAATATTTGACCCCATGGTCCTTTATAGCATTGAAAACAAATATGAATCACCTATTCCATAAATTTAAGCAAAGATAATCCTCTAGAAAAGCATAAATTCTAATCAAGCTATAAAGGGATCTGATGTGATGTCCATCAAACACATGTTTCTCTATACCTATACCTGCCAACCACCTCACTTGCTATCATGTAATCTCACACTTTCCCTTTGTCCAAGGCATCGAGTAACCTTAGGACACAGAGTATTACAATCCCATATATCCAACTTATACATTCTAGATTCTCTAAGTAAAGACTATCTAAGTTGATGAAAACATTACATATCATTCATCTTCATGGATGAGAACATCACATGCCACTCATCCGAAAAGATAATAACATCATATATACTTTATATATATGATTTCAAACTGCCTAATCTATCACAATCAAGGGACCAAATTTCATACTCATTAAATGAGAGAACATATCCCATATTGGTTGAGCTCCAACTAATGACATGATTAATAACACACCTAACCACCCCTAATTAGTTAAGCCTTAATGGCCTATGTTAGAATGGTATCAAAGTATAAAGGTTCTCATGGAAGGTATTTTTACAACCTTAGGTAATGGGGATTCAAATATGATCTATGAACCCTTAGTATACCAAATACACAATGTATGACACTCCATGTGGTATACTTAGCGGGTCATACAATATAAAAAATACTTTTTGTGCCTCATGATAATATTATTTATCTCATACAAGAATACTACTCATGATAAACTTAACAATTCATCATAAATTATAACACTATATGACTAACATTAGTTAGATATAACTCAAAGTTATACTCTGAGAGGTTATTTATCATTATATTTCACAAAAATGTATATCTATAAATACATATATGGAGATAGTGTGAAATAATGAAGTAGATATTTCCTTTTATATGATACATTTTATATTCATAAAACTCTTTTAATAATATTTAACAATCCAACATAATAAAATTTTTACCGTATAATATATGATATATTTCCATATCAGCCTTATGTTTGTAATAATTTCTAGGATTTGATAACTTATTAAATTTATATGTAATTACTTCCATATCTCTAAATGAACATATAATAAAATACTCCCACTAAAATCTTCAGTGAGTAACATATATGAAGAAATAAAGTTTGAATAGTGGTGATATTTAAGAACCATATTCCTAATGTTCAACTTCTTGGACATATTCAAACTACTTAACTCTACAACATAATTTTTTTTGATGTTAACTTCTATTTTCCACTTAGAATTATTTCTCTTTCTAACTCCATAATCCTTGGAACCCATTCTAGAAAAATTTTCCATTTATATCTTGTGGTAATTAATATAAGTATTTACATTAAGACTTACAAGAACATACTAAACTTATTTTGGATATAGTGGTATGCACTTTGTTAAGGTAACTCAATGAAACTCTTTATATTTCTCTTTACTTCTATTCCCTAAAACTTTTTCAGGATATTAAGCTGAATTAAAATTTTAATTTGGCTAGTATAATCCTTTAGAAAATATTGACACTCACTTTCCCATGATAACTAAATGAAATTTTTTACATTTTTCTTTACCATAACATATTCTAAAATCCTTCAAGATTTTAAGTGAAACTCACCTTAATTTTATACAGGTGTAATATTTTCTTTTCTAACTTTGAAATTATCTAAAAATACTCCCACTGAATTCTTAGACACTATATATTTTATAGAATATCATGTTAAGATACACAAACCTTTTATGTTTATGAAATAAATCTTATTTCCTTTTAGAATAAATATTTAACAAATAAACTATTATTTCTATATCTTATATGGTAATATGTCTATTTGGAACTTTATTCTTTGAGAAGAATACTTTATTTAAATATAACACTGATGGGTGGTTGAAACATCTTCCCTCATATTTTAAAAAATAATTAGATAAACACTGTACACTATATAACACATTTTATATTTTCTTCTTTGAAATACATGTTATAGAACTTGATAAATCATAAAACAGGTGTATACAATTAATAATATCATTTTTTTCATAACAACTCTCTATTAACAAAAAAAATCTCTTATCTTATAAGAGAAATGTGGTGATGATACACACCCTTTTAAGATCCATATGATCTTGATTTATTCTTTTTATATTTAAACCTTTGATGTATAAACTTCTTTCTTCATCACTTGAATGAAACTACAAGATTTATCAATTATTCCCTTGATTTTTAACTCTTTTATATTTATAACACTTGTAAATTATAAATTTGGTATCATATAGTCTTAAAAACTAAATAATTAATTTATATTACACTAAAACCTAACATGGACATTCCAAGGAGTTTCAAAAACTCATTTAGGTATCTCAAACAATTTCATCCTATGGAATCATTACCCCATCCCTAATAACACATTTAGATTTCAATGAACTCTAAAGTAAATATGATCAGATTACTCATCTTGGGGGGATGAATAAACGATGGCCATTTTTTATAATTTATTCATAATTAAATCATCCTATATAACCTATTAAAGTTAAATCCACTTCAATGTAAAATATGGGCCTCACTTATGTATATAGAAAATAATAATAATGAACATGATTATTTTTACAAGGTTTGGTTCCTTCATGAAAAACCTAATTATTTTTGTGGTTGGTTAGTCCCTACAACAATAGATTATTTACCATAAACACAACTGATCACACAATTAACAAATTAAAACATAGTCACACTATACACATCCAAATTCACACCAGACTATGTAGTTTCAAACTACCTCTATATAGAAAATGTAACCAGAATGAGAAATATCTTCTTGGGAGTTTGGTTTCTTTAGAAATTGTAGATGTAGATCCTCCTAGATGAACCTATAGAATTTTCAAGAATAACTACTCAATTCATGCAGATCCTGATGTTAAATTTCTTCTTGGTATCTAAAATAGATAAAATCACTGAATGATCGGTCTCAAACTAATGTATATGATAGGTTATGATCTTCAGGAACAATGCACTCTTCTTCTCTACTTAACTCACTTCAAACTCAATCACTCTCAATAGTCTCTCTACTTAATTTTTCAATGGTAAATCATCCTTTATTTTTTAAAATTTTATAACATTCCCTACTTTTATTTTACCAAAAGTATATCATTTAATAGAATTAAATTGGTTTCATCAAAATTAGTACCTTTAGTTGAAAAAATGATGCAACCACTTTTTCCTAATATCTGAAAGTATGATTATTAAATGACCACTTTGGAAAACCCAAATTTATTATATACCTTTTTAAAAAAATATCTTTATCATGGAGAGTGTATCTATTTGAGTTACCAAAGTACCCTATTACACTTCATTCTCTTAAACCATCAATTTCAAACATCTCATGCACAAGAACTCATCAAATTTCTTGAGGTGTGAAATATTTGCTTGTAATGTAACCTATATCAAAACTCAAATTTATAAAAATTAGAATTTAATAAACAACCAAGCTTGAATAAATGTATTATATGAAAGTAATTATACCCATTAATATTAACAAAACATAATAAAAAATTCATTCTAGATTTAATATTTGGTGGATCTTCTTCAGTAAAACTCACATTCGAAATTCACAGAAATTTCTCAGATAAAATAAACTTAAATTCAAAAATATTCCCCCATTTAATTTATCACATGAAATAGATTGAATCATAATTTAAATATTATTTTTAACCTTTAAATATAATCTTAAACATCATCATATTTTATTTTTATAATGAGAATGGATTTTCAAATATTCTCATGTAAAAATACTCAAACAATTCAAATAGTGATCTTATAAAAAATCTTGACCATTATGTAGCTCCTAATTATTTAATGTGACCTTTATACAGGCCAATTAAATACCTCTAAAATGTCTTTAGAAACTCATCGTTACCTTTATATAGGTAGTGGGACTTGTAGACTACCTTTACGTAGTGCATGGACTACTTTTACGTATGTAGCACAACATCCATAAGACCTTTATAAAGTTCCCAAAATGGGCAGCTACACTTTACACAAATTAGGAATAACCTATATGAAAAACTAAAATCACACTTATATAGATATACAATGAAACCTACGTAAATCTTAATCACACTTACGCAACTTCAAAGACACCTATGCAGACCTCAATCACACTTATGAAGCCGCAAACACACCTATGTAAACACCCTATGGCTCATACATAGTTTCCAAAGCACACATATATAGATAAATAAGCAAACTTACATATATAATTTTCCAAAACTCAAAATCAATAAAAATTCTATAATTTCTCAAATAAGTATATATATTTTTTAGAACCATTTAAATACACCTAGAATCAACTCAAAAATATTCCCCACAACTCTAAAAATAACTCAAAAACATCCAATAATTTTCAAGATTAGTTGAAAATAAATGAAAACCATTAAAAAATCCAAAGGTACTTCAATATACCCCTTTTGGATTTTTTGGGAACTCAATTAAACTCCACAAGATAAACTCAAACCTCTTTCAAAGCTCATACACTAAAAATAGAATCATCAAATCATATCATATCTCTTATAAGAAGCGTATTTCACCACACAGTCAGATAATGTTATGTTTTTGAGAGAATATCATCTTTCAGGGTCAAGAAAGTGTGGCTAAGTGACTTAAATGAACCCCCTAATTCACAAGTCCCTTTATAAATTCCATATTTCCCCCCCTTAAGAGTTATGTCACTATTTTCACCCCTTTTTCAATATTATCCAAACTTTAGTGGGGGTATTTCCAAACTACTTTAAGTGATAGGAGAGGGATAAACATGAAGTTTTATCCTAAACTCTTAAAACCTCTACCTTATCACATATTTTACGAAGATGTATTTAATTTGATTATGGGTATAAATATACTCCATATTGAAATATCTATTGATCACTCTTTCCTTTATGAAATGATAGGTGATGTGTATGTGTTTGGATCAAGAATGTTGAATAGGGTTCTTTGTAAGATTTATTTCACTCTAATTGCCACACAAAATCTTCAATGTCATCTCATTTTCAACTCTCAAATATGATAATTGAACAACCACCCACAAAACCTATGTAAATACATTAGTGTATTCCACATACTCTACCTATGACGTTCTAAGTTTCACTAAGTTATGTTTCTCACTGTACCAGCTTACAAAACCCTCACCAATGAAGAAAGTCTCACATGTAGTGAATATTTTAACTGTACAATCACCTAACCAATATACATCAGTGAATCTAAGAAAATTAAAATTAGTATCATATTTATATAACATGATATAATTCATTATTACTTTCACATATCTCATAAATCTCTTTAATACAAGCACATGTGACTCTCTTGGGTCACCAGGAAATCTAGCACAAGTCATCACTAAAAATTATATGTTAGGTATTGACACTTTCATATACAAAAAACTTATAATGAGTCTTATAAATTCATTTTGATCAACCTTACTATCATTTTCATCTTTAAATAGGTTGGTTCCAACAAATTTTCTTGTTGAAATATCTCTTGATTCTTCTATGCCATACTTTTTCAGTAACTCCCTACCATATTTTTCTTATGAAAGAAATATAAAATTTTATTTCCTCTCAATATATAATCATAGAAAAAAATTTAGTTCTCCCAACATGGACATATCAAGACGTTCTTTCATTTTAATATAAAATTCAACATAAATATACTCTTAGTCACTATTAAAAATTACATCATCGACATATATTATGAAAAGTAGTATAGTTGTAGACAACTTTTTATATACAAATTACTGCCAAATTTCCATTTTAAAAAACCCATTTACCATAGGAAACCATAAAGTTTTGATAAGAAATCTCTAGTAGATTTTTTTAATCTATACAATTCATTATTAAATTAGTAAACCATGTTTCCATCAATATCTAGAATAAAACCATATGATTTCTCAATAAAGACTTCTTCCTCAAGGCCACCATTCATAAATTCTTATTTTACATATGTATGATACACTTTGTAGTGCTTGTGTATAACCACTACAAAAAAATCTTTATTGTTTCAAGCCTTGAAACTAGAGTAAAGGTTTCCTCAATGTCCATGCCTTTCATTTAAGTATATACTTTTCATATCATCCTAGACTTGTTTCTTTTCACTTCATATTTATCATTCATTTTGTTTCTAAATACTGATTTTGTGACAATCATATTTTTATATTTGTGAACTGGTACTAAATACTAGGTTACATTATTTTCAATTTGATTCAGATAATCATGCATTTCTTGTATCCACTCTTTATGCTCAATAACTATAACCACTGTTCTTGGTTGAAATTTTGATGTAAGAGTTGTTTAGTTTCCTATTCTAAGTTTTATTCTTATTTTCACTAGTGCTTCCCAGTTTCCCATTATATTATCTATATCAGTATTTTTTTAAAACCTTGAATGTCTTATCTGTTGATTTAAAACATCCTTATCATTAGAAGTATGATCAGAATCAATATCAATAATTTTTTGGTCAAATTTTTCTTGTTCTATAAACTATTTTTCAAAATTCTACTCACTTCTAGCCTATGTTTTCACACCTATAGCCTCAAAAAAATATTAAATTTATGTTATTTTTTAGATATTTTTATATTATAACATTCAAAAAGTTTGTGAATATTTTTTTCCGATAAATTGTACCCACTACCACTAGATAAGTACCCCACAAATATTCCTCTATTAGCTTTATATTAAAACTTTCCTAGATAGCTATTTTTTATATTTATAAAGCATGCACTTATAATGACTTTGAATTACTTGAAAATTGGATTATTTTTTAACCAAATCACTTAAGGAGTATAATGTATCTTATTTATCAAAAGAAATTGATTCTGAATGTGTACAACAGTACATACAACTTATCTCCAAAAATATTTTGAGATTTTATGTTCAACTAACATTATTCTACCCATATGAAAAATGATTTTATTCTTTATATCTGCAATAAAATTATATTGGGGAGTGTATGGTGTGTTGAATTGATGTTTGATTCCATGTTTGGGAAGATGTATTTAAAATGAACCACATGTATATTCCTTTCCATTATCTAATCCAATTTTTCTATGAAGAGTCCCAACACCTTTTCAACTTCTCTCCTAAAAAATTTAAACATATCTATGGCTTATAACTTCTATTTATAAAAATCGAATTAGTAATTAGAGTATAATAATTAATGAATATGATGAATTATAAATCAAATCTTATAAAATTTTTCCACATGAGAATATATAAATCAGTTTGAATTAATTCTAGTGGCCTGTTAAAAATAATTTCAACCTTATTGTGAGATTTTTGAGCAATATTACCTTTCTGACATGTTCTAAAAAGAATATTACTTTATACTTTCAGGTTGGTGAGATCTCTCACAACATCATGTTTCTAAATTTTTATTAGTATTATTTGGTTAAGATGACCTATATTACTATTCCATAACATTCACTCATATTTTTCACTAACATAACATAAATTGGTTGGAAAACCAATTAAAAATATATTTCCATTTGTTCTTTTCCCTCGAGTGATGAACCTAACATCCTTTAAACCTTTAATTATACATAAATAATTTTTGAAAAAAACTTCATGTTCATCAGTACAGATATGACTAACACTAAAAATATCATCCTTTAATCCTTACACATACAAGACATTATTAATTTTTAAATTTTGATCTTCAATATTAGTAGATTCAATACTCTTGATTCTTAGAGAACAATCATTACCAAAGGTGATTTATACTCCTTCACGTTTCTAATTTTTTTTCAAAATCCTTAAATCACCTATCACGTGGTAAGATCACCCATTATCAAGAACTAATGACTTATTTTTTTATTATCCTTTAATTTAATTTCATATGGACATTCATTTTCTTCCATAGGATCTTGAGTACCCATTCCTTTTTTAGTATATAAAACCTATCCTAGAAAAATTTTCATAAACATATATACATTATTAACTTACTAATCAAACCTACCTCACACTTCTTCAAGACACTCAAATATATTCTCAGTTGAAAAATTAGAAGTATTTATCTTCAAAACCTAACTTCTCTAAGAAGTGGACTTATTCTACTCTAAATTCCCCTTGACTTTATTCCCTATTCTGGTAGTGCCATATTGTAACAACATGTGTAGGTCTTATTCCCAAACATTACATATCACTAGAATTATCCTTGAAATATATATTTTCTAGAATCATATAAAATCTACCTGACTTTTTGTCCATATTTTTTTTATTATTTTACACTTTGGGTTTGAATATGATTCTATTTGGGAGTCATATGACTCATATATATCTTACTTTATTCAAGTGATAAAGGTGAATGTTTCTCCTCATTTTTATTGGTCCAAACTTGAAAAAATTTTGAGTTTGAACCTGTATTATTAGTTAACACAGAATTATAAGAAGATTTATTAGGAATATATTTAACCTGCTCTTTTTTGTAAGTTATCTCAACAAACTTAGAGGATCCAACCTTGAATTTAATCAAAATTTTGGAATCCTCCATCAATTTATTCAATTCATTCTCAGTTTTAAGACACTTAGACAATATTTTTATAAATCACTCTTATTTAAAAGTAAATGTGTCTTAAAAATAATTTATTATCTTCTCATGTTTAATAATTTTAAATCTATTTTTTTATCACATCAACAAGGGATTATTATTTATTTTTAAACTCATTCTTCTATTCAGTAAGTTTCTTGTTTTATTTTTTGAACCTTTTGTTTTATTTATTGAGAATGGTATTTTTATTAAGATAATTTTTAAGATCATCCTTAAACATATGTTCCATCTCAGTTGATTTTGAGTCATCTTCTTTACTACTTGAAGTTTAAATCCTTTTTCAACATGGGAAATGAAATTAGTAAATGTATCATTATATCTACTTTCAAATTCACTATCAGGTGATTGATTAACTCTTTATTATTCACTCATTATATTTATTATATTTCTTATAGATAATGTATTATTACTTATCCCATTTTTTGTTGATTCTCTTAAACATTCACCCCACTTCTTTTTGTAAGGTTTCTTGTCTTATTCATATTCAAAATATATTTCCTCATTTTTAGGAAAATTAATGTAAAAATTCCCAATCTAATTGCATTTATAGAACCTACACGGAATATTTCCTTTGTTAATTTTCTTACCCTTCTTAAACCTCTTTGAAATAAGATAATTTATTCTTTGAAAGTATCCATCATCTTATTAATTATTAGATTCACTTGAATTTGAGTCATTAACATTATCATTGATTTTCAAATTTCTCATGAAATCAAAGGCCATTTTATCTTTAATATTTTTATTAATGGCTATAATTTTTCTCATTTCATAAGATATAAGAATGTTATGAAAATCATCTATGAAAATATCCTCTCTGTCTCCTAGTGTAGAAATCATAGGATCAAATATATTTGAAAACTTTCTCATGAGATTATTAACAATTGTAAAATCTTAAAGTTTTTCAAAAAATCCCTAGATATTTTTAAAAATTTCATTTACTCTAGTGAACTAGTCATCAATGTTATTTTATTTTTCTATTACAATGTCTTAAATATTACTTATACAAATATGTAATTTAGCCTCTATGAATTTCAAATTTTTTTCATATCTACTTTCCAGCATGGATGAGATTTGTTTTTGTTAATTTAAGTATCATCACTTTTTATAGATTTATTTCTAACAAGGATGATATAATAACATTTTATTCCATTCCATAAAACTTCATATTTCTTTTTTAGCAAGGTTTAATGGATAATTCTCATCAATAAGTGGAAAACCAACAACTATAACATCTCTAAACTCCAGACAAAGGGATATAATATATAAAAACATTTTGTTCTTATAGCTATGATAATTTTTACGATTAAATATTGGCACACCCCTTATATTCATAGAATTAAGATTTTATATTCTTGGAACTTGATTGAATCTAATAGAGGAACCTCACTCTGATACTAGTTAAAGTACCTAGGATCAGATTACTCTATTGGGGGGGGGGGTGAATTAGTGGATACTAATTTTTATAATTTATTCTTAATTAAATCAACCTCTACAACCAGTTAAAATTATATCCACTAAAATATAAAATCTCAACCTAAATCATATATGAAAAAATAAAAATAAAAATGATTATATGGATTTTTACATGGTTCATCCCCTTCATAGGAAACCTAATCCTTGTTATGGTTTTTTAGTCCCCAAAACCATGAATTATTTACTATAAGAACAACAAATTACATGCTTAAAAAATTGGTATAAAGTCACACTATTCTTTTCCAAGAATATGTTCTCACTTCATTTAAATCTTGATGTATAACCGACTCTCAATCTATTAATTAAATAATATAATGAATGCATGATCTAAAAAATGATGTAGATGATAGGATCCAAGCTTTAGGAACTATACACTCTTTTTATATAATCAACTGAATTCATACTCAATCAATCACAATAATTTCTCCACTTAATTTTTTATAGTAGATTTTATTTTATTTTCACCACTTTAATAATATTTCTTAATTAAATTTTCCCAAAAGAATATTATTTAAGATCTTATAATTAGTTCCATCATAATAAATGTTCATAATTGAAAAAAAATGATGCATCCACTTTTCCATGACAGCTAAAAGTGTGATTACTAAATGAACCTTTTGAGAAACACCACTTCACTACACACATTTTTCAAAAAGATATCTATCAGGGATAATTTATTCATTTGAGTTACAAAATTACCCCTATGTATTTCATATACACAAGAAATCAACTTCAAAGTTCTTATAAATAAGAACTCATTAAATTTCTTATGGTGTGAAACAATTGCTTACGATGCAACCCATCTAAAAAAATCAGCTTTAATATACTCAGAATTTTACACCCAAACTAAACTGAATAACTACACTCTATGTAAGTGATTATACCCATGAAGATTAAAAAATAATCATCACAAAGTCATTCCAGATTTAATATCCATAGGATCTTCTTCATCAGAAATCATAGTGAAATTCTTAGTAATTTCCCAGATAAACTCAGCTTGAGAATACAAACAGATGTATATAGAGAATATCCATTTTAATTTATCACATGAAATAGATTGAATAATATTTAAAATATGATGTTTTAACCTTTAAATATCTGTTTAATAATACTTATATTTTATTTTTATCATGGGAATATATTTTCAAATATTCTTATTTGAAAATACTCAAACAATTTTATCAGATTTCTTCTCAAAAATATTGACCTTTATGTAGCTCATGGTTCTTTAATGTGACCTTTAAAAAGGTTAGAAAACTATATTTACACAACCTTTAGAAACTTAAAATTACATTTATGAAGGTCATGTGACTTTTAGAAGAACTTTACACAATGTATGTACTTACTTTACACAAGTAGTGAAACATCTAGAGGACCCCACACAACTCCCAGAATATCAAGCTAACCCTTAAATAGTTCAATAATAATCTATACATAGAACTAAAATCTAACTTACACATATATACAAACATACCTATACAGAGATCAATCACACTTACATAGCCTCAAATACACTTATATTAACATCAATCACACTTACATATCCTCAAACACACCCACATGGACACCTAATGACTCATACATAGTGTCAAAAACACACTTAGATATAGAAAAAACCACACCTACATAGATCCTTATCTAAAAATCAAACTCAATATTAATTCCAAAATTTCCCAAATAAGCATATAATTGATTTTTAACCATTTAATCCACCTTTCATCAATTCAAAAACATTCATCACAACTTTAGAAACAACTAAAAACCTCGAATACTTTTCAAGATCAATTAATAAAAAATGAAAACCATTAAAAAATCCATTGGTACTTTAACTTGGATTAGATATTTGAAGAAAATTTATTAGAGTCTACAACAAACTTTTATTCTTTTGGTTTGAACTTTCACCCACATGTATTGTTTATACAGTAGTAAAACCTAGACATTATTTGCCTAGTTCACCTATTCTCAATGATTTGAGAATATTGGGTAAAATTTTCTTAAACTAATTCATATTGTTATGATATTTACATAGCTAAAAACATAATGAATTACTTAAGAAGAATAATCCTTAAGAAAACCTCTAGTCTCACCAATTCATTATCATAATTAATTAAATCAATTATCGTTAACATACCCAATTGTATCGAGTATATGAGAATAAAATTAATAAATTCATATTACATCTAATTCCATTAAAACCCCAAGTGAATCAATATATTATTCTAATACACATCTAGACTCACCCATTGAACATCTTAAACACTTGGTTACCCAATAATGTATTAATTTGATGTATAAAATTTTGTTTTAATTAAGAAATTTCCTTAAGTTACCGGTCTTAGTATTTTATTATAGTTAGATTCTTTTTTTGTTAGGATTGATCTTAAAGCTAAGTTTGATGATAATGATGTTATTATCTACATTAAAATATTTAATCAGACGAGTATCATATTTTATTACAATTTAATAATGAATTTTATTACATGGGATCCCACTAAAATAATAACCCCTTTCAAATTCATCAGATCTATTAGTAGTCCAAGTTATATATTTCTCTAAGCAATTAGAATTCTTGGTCATTAATCTCAAAGCTTAGTTATTTAGGTAGGGAATAATCCCAATCATATCATATCAAAATCTTGGATATTTGTGCTGATAAACCTTTGTCCTGTCCATCAAGTGGATAAAGCCAACTCCATTCCTCTAATATCTTGATTTTCATGGTTTTACAATTAAGTTTATCCCAAATAAAATGTTAAGAATAAGGTATCCAACTGTTAGGAACCTTATAACTTTCATTCCTTACATAATATAATCACGGGGCACCCAAACAAGGCATGAAACTACCCACTTGGATGATTGTGTTCTGGAAAATTATCACTTTTAATTTCACACTTAGTGTTTTTAAGGGGTTTTAATCTCATAATATTTTATCATTTTATTCCATTTATGTATGAATGATTCTAACAATTTAGTTTGGGATCCTATTTTTCCCACAAAATTATTATATTTCAATAATATTAACATATAACTCTTTTCACAACCCATAATTTGTTTTGCTCACCAAAAAATTGAAGATAAAAATATTCACACACATTTAAATGCATCTCATGAATAGGTTGAATGAACTTTTCATGTAAATGTTTATAATTATATGATATTGACAAACTCCATGTGATTTAGCATGGAGCCACAAATAGCCAACCCGTACCTTTATAGAATAAGGAATAAGCCTCAAGGATAGTAACAAGTCTGATCCAAACTCCCTCTATTTGGGGATAATTTACTCAAGATAAAAAAAAATTCATTATAAATATAAAACGTAGTATGTATAAACTATGTTCAACAACTAAATTTGTGCTCATAACTTCAATTACAAACTAAGGTCAATACATATGAAAACTAAATCTTTTATAATCATTCCTAGTATGTAATTAATGGGTTGAAAATTTATAATAAGCAGTTTAAAAAATTAAAATAAATCATACACTTATTCACTATATATAAACAATTTATATTAATGAATAACAATAAAGGGAATAACTTTTAAATAAATTAACACTTCATAAATATAAACATGAGATAATCATTTATAAATAATTCATAAATAGTAGCTAATTATAAAAACTTATCCTATTCATTATGGTCATTCCATAATCTTGAATAAAAACTATTTATATTCATTCCACAATATGAAATGTTCATATCATTCATTATATGAAATTTCTCTTTAAATCTATGGAATTTATTTGAATTATAAATATTTTATAATCTAATTTATATTATTCAAAAAATTTATTTAATCTAAATATTACATGCTTAATATTATTTAAACCATTGATGAAATAAAACAGCAAAACTCCTTTTAATGAGGTTTAAACAATTTCCCAAAATAAGATTTTAATTTTAATAATTTAAATTAATTAATTATAAAAATTTATAATTTAAATATAAACACTTTATAATTTTCCTTATTTTTTTAATTTATAAACTCTATAGATTATCCCTCATGATTAATAAATAAAAATTTTATTTTTAATTCATAATTTATTCTATATAATTTTGTAAAAGGTATTTTTAATTTTAAAATTTAATAATAAGGAATATTTAATAATAAATGTTTCATAAATATGAATTAGTTAGTTACAAAATATTTATAATTAATTAATTTAAAAGATCTTTATAAATTAATAAATATCCCTAAAATACCATTTTAACATTATTTATAGACAATTTATAAATAATAAATTCAATTCATAACTAAATATAAGTAAAAATAATTATTTTTCTCTATATCATATTCTATGATTTAGTAGAAATCGCAATCTATGAATAATAGAGTGTACAACTATATGCCATCAATCCTACTTTATGACCGGTAGTTGTATCATCAAATACAATATACCTTATATGCAAGGTTTTCTATCTATCATACTCTATAATAGACATTTCTATCATTAAATATGATATACCTTATATATAATGTTTTTTCCCAAATCAAGCTTTATGATATGGTGAGATATCATATAAGTGATATAATACTTTGTTTTCACAGCAAAATCATATTTTATGATATAATGGTACCGTAAGATATGAGTAGAGAAAATTTAAGGATTTAATCTGTGTCATGGATTATGATATCCTATATTGTATGGAATGATACAAAAACCATAGAACATTTAATCTGTTATTTCAATCTATGTAACGACTTATGATATCCTTTATTGTATTCCCCAATAAAAAACCCATGTAATATTTAATCTATCATATTCTATGATTGTTGATACTATATATAATATGATAATGACTTATTCATTTAAATGTATGATTTTATAAATCTAATTGCATAGGATGCTTTGATACCACTTTTTGGTTTCTTAGGGGTCTAATAACACTTAATAGAATAAGCAGAGGTGATCAAAATCCCAAGCCAAAGATCAACTTGATAAGAAATATGAAATATGAATAAACCAGAATGAAGAAGAGTGTCATATACAAATATGGATTTTATCAGCACTAAAAATGGTCTTTAACAGTGCTAGAAAAAGCGCTATTAATGCCAGCGAAGATAGGGGGGGTCCCCTTTATCAGCGCTCCAAAAAGCACTGATAAAGACCCCTTTTATCAGCTCTAAAAAAAAGGATTGATAAAAGGGGTCTTTTATCAGCGCTAAAACGAAGCGTTGATAAAATGGTCTTTTATCAGCGCCGATAAAAGACCCCTTTTATCAGCAATTTTTGTTAGCTCTGATAAAAAAAAAAATAAAATAATAAAATAAAAAAATTCTGCCAATCTCGGGGGGGGGGGGGGAGATTTTTACAGCGCTTGAACCCCCCCTTTATTAGCGTTTTCCCACACCTTCAGCGCCCGCCCGCACCGCCTACACCCTTTATCAGCGCTAGCCCTCTAAATCACCATTGCGTGCACGCCCATGCCTCCACCCAGATTTGATCTCGAGACCTCCCCCCTGCGCACCTAAAGCCTTTGCCACTCCCCTATATTGATTTGTTCTCTTCTTCATGATATATCTATTTATTTATATATATATTTAGTTATATTTATTCATATAGTAATATATATTTATATTAATATATATAGTTATATTAATATATATATATATATAGTTATATTACAATATATATGTATAGTTATATTAATATATATATATATATATATATAGTAACATGAATATATATATATATAGTTATATTAATATATATATATATATATATAGTTATATTAATATATAGTAGTTATATAAATATTCATATATTGGTATTATAAATAAAATGGATATTATTTATTATTTAGATAAAGCTAATATATTTTATATGTAAATATGTTTAATTATTTATTTTAAAATTTTAATTTTTAGGTGTGAATATATAAAAAATATGTACATATAGTTATATATTTGATTATAAATAGCATTTCATTATAAAAAATGATAAAATTTCAAATACATATATCAATATGAATGTAATAACTTGGAATAAATTCAGTCCCCACCAAAAAAAGCCAATAATACCCCCTTAAATGAGGCTGAAAATCCACAAAATGTTAAAAAATCGAGGTACCCCGACTAAAAACTCATTTTTGGAGGCCTTATGGGCCTCTTTTTGCCTCTAAAATCCATTGACTGAGGTCCCCCTAGTTAGAGCGACGTAGAGCTCGTCGCATGCTTTGATTTGATATGTGGTAGAGTTCAAACGGACACCCGAATCAAAAGTTATGGCCGTTTGAAGTTCGAGTTGTGTTTTCAACATATTTTGGATCTTTTTTTAATTCTTTTTAATTTTTTAGTCTTCAAATTGTTATTAAATGACTATTACTCTATAATAATTATCAAATTATTAATTAAAAATATTTTTTTTATTTTTTATAAGCCATTTTCACTAAATATCTTATATATTAAGTATATTAAGTGTAAATGTATATTTATACTTATCTAAAATATATTTAAAAATTATATATTATATTTATATCAATATAACTATATTGATATATTGATATATTAATATATTAATTTTAATTTTAATTTTTTTTGAAGTCGAACCATTTATCAGCGCTTTTAAAAAAAGCGCTGATAAAGGCCCCCTTTATCAATGCTAATAAAAAAGCGCTGATAAAGGGGTACCATTTAACAGTGCTAAAAAAAAGTGCTGTTAAAGGGGTCCCTTTATCATCGCTAAAAAAACCGCTGATAAAGGGGTACATTTATCATCTCTTTTTTTAGCGCTGATAAAGGTACCCTTTATCAGTGCTTTTTTAGAGATGATAATGGTACCCCCTTTATCAGCGCTTTTTCATTAGCGCTGATAAAAGGGTGGCGCAGGCCTTGCCCAGTTTTTTGGTAGTGATACCTTACATTGAAGAGCCTTTGCAAAATTCATCTTCATCCATGCACTTTATGAGTATCAAAGTAGTGAAAAAAAAAATCAATCCTTCATGGTGTTTCCAAAATCTATCAAATCATAAGATGTTTAGACAGAACTCCTCTACACTCTATGGCGTGCTAGCACCCCATAATGCAAAAGTGTAAGTAGAAAGAGATCAATAAGAACCAAGGAATATTATATGATCATCAATCTATCATATTCATTGCAATCACATGATAGTGGGATTTATTAATCCCTTGAGGATACTCCTTAAGTGCTGGTACATTTACTCATGCATTATAAAGCATGAGTAAATGCCTTAGATTTATTCATGCATCACATGTATGTAAGAAACCCCCATGGGTTACAACTCTTGTAACATTTCTTTGATGATATCCAATATGGGAATGAACATTAACTATTAATTTTTGGTGACTGCCTAATATATCAAAGGTATCACCATAGATATTCCATAAAATATGGTAATATTATGTTATAACTAATTTGAGTAGCCACCCTAAAATATGACTTATCATAATTTTTTTATTGAAATAGATTGTATAAAATCATATTTCATGGATTAAAACATGTCCCAATTATACCCTAATATTGTCCAGTGTAATTAGCATGTAATCTTATTCCTTGATTTACAATTTCCCCTCAATCGTAAAATATTTTACACATGTATGTACAAACTATTTTTATAGCATATGTCATACTCAATGATTGGTTATATCATCCCATATGATATATGTTATATATATATATATATATAAATTTTAGGAAATATCATCTTCTTCACTTCTCATACTTCATGCTATCTTTTTTAGTTTTATTATCAAATGATGTTAATCTAAGGAGTTTGAACATCCAACTAAATTGTTTAAACATTAAAAAATTAATTATAAATGAGAATACATAAGTTACAACAATTATAATCCATGAAACTTTTATGAAACATTTCATCCATTATAGATGAATATTTTGAATCTAAAGGGTGTTTTTGGATGGCTATATAAACCGGTTCTTAGTTTTCATTGAGTTCAGATTTGAATGCTATGAAACTGTTCAATATTAAATATCTCCAAATTTATCTTATTTTCTCTTTGAATAAGGTTCTAGAAAACCATAATAAAGATAAAATCCTTCATAGTCATTGGGATATTCATCTAACCCTTGGATACCCTAGGAGGAATAAGATCATTGGATAATTCTTAGTGGTCAATATCAAGCCTGTGTCAAGGATCTTGTATAGATTCAAATCATTAAAGGAAAAGTAAATTGTTTTGTATTTTATTTATTTTAATCTAAATGAATACAGATATATTTTGGTTTTATAGTATTTGGTTTATGTTTTCCATTATGGTTGGATAAGTTTTATCCCTTTAAACCCCTTCAGTGGTATCATAACCCATACCATCTCATTTGGATTGAAATATATAAGAGATTAAGCAACTGGAAAATTGATAATTTCTATAACTATGATGTTTTGCATAGAAAATAACCATGGTTCACAAATATTTCCAAGACCTTTACATAGATTTCTGGTAAAATAGGTTTAGGTCTTATAAAATTTATAAGACCATGCCATATTTTATAAAAAACAAAAAATAAATATTTTCAAGAAAAATAGAGTATCATAAGATGATTACTCTATTTTTTGTCCTAATTATAAAATGGTTATGGTGTATGATAACCACTTAATATTCAATTTAGGACCATGACATAATCTCAGGAGTGATACTTTTGAATGTTTTTCCCAAAAAAACTTGGTTAATGAAAAATGAATTCCTCTAAATGGTCATGGTTTGTATAGAATATGATTTCATAAGACCACCATGACACACCCAAGTCCACAAAATCATATTCTTACCAAAATATCATTTATAATCCAAAAAAAACTTATACCCATAACACCTTATTTAAAATAAATTGATTATAAAAAAATGTTCACGATATTCCCATGGAAATAGTTGTTATTTGGGGGTAGACCCCATCACAGTCTATATCCAAAATAAACGTAGTGTGTATAATTTTATATAAAAATGTAATTTTGTTAAAATTCTTAAAAACCTTCACCAATGTGGACTAGTAGGGCCCATACCAAATTCAAGCGGGGATTTAAACCATACCAAAAACATTTTGATAGATGTGATATTGGTTTAAAGTATTATATTATGAATGGATATATAATTCAATTTAAAGTGTTAAACTTCTTTAAATTATTATAAATGAATTTAAGGAGTTGCATGTGAGGTATGATAATTGATTTAGTTTTATTATACCTTGAATTTGTCTTGTTCATGAGTTATAATCTTGAATTTAAAGGTTGATTTTAGTCAATACATTTAGATGTTATAATTTTAATGGAATTAAAGCATCACCTGAGAAAATAACCATGGTAAAAGGGATTTTTTGTAAAACTACTCACTGGCCTAGGATATTGACTCTATCTAAAAATTTTGGAATTAGATACTTGTTTCTCCATGATTACTCTTATGGGTTTCTCTCATACAATTATAAAAATTTACATGAAAGGGTTTCATGTACCATATGTGTGTGATGTATTGTATATTTATAAATATATTTGGATTTTAATTTGGGTTAATAGAAAAAATTATGAGTTATGTAAATATTTACACATCAATATGGTTTGAACATATTGATTTTATGGAAGGAATAAAGATTAAAAAACTAAATCATTACAAGCATGTATAAATGTAAAGGAAATACATGTTATAATATGGTGAGATAATTAATCCCCTTAAAATACTATGTGTTAGATTATTTTCAATACCTTGATCATTTAACCATGTAGGTTATACTAAATCAAGGTTCCCATGGATTATCATGTATAAATAAAGCAAGTTATGGGTGACCCGATAGTATTAAGTGACTTTATTTGAAATATTATTTGTGTTAGAAATATCTAGGAAACCTTAAAGGTTAGGATTACATAGGAATAAAGCTATGTTTATCCATATAATGGGTTAGTTAATGAGTTATCTTCTCAATTATGCAAGATTCATATATGATATGATTGACACTATAAACTACATAAATAGAAAAGTGGTGAGAGGAAATTATAAATAAGCCTCATTATTTAGTATAATATGTATCTTGTACCACTAATAGATATGATGAAATTTAAAAGGAGTCATCATTTTATTGGGATACAATTTAATAATAGACCTTATTAAATGAAAGTAAATCATAATACTCATTCAGTAAAAGATTTTTTTATAGATATAATGGAATTATAATCATCTAAATTAATGTTGAGATAAGTCTTAGAAAATGAATATCTTAATGGAATATTTTTAGAATGGTACATAAACTTGAGAATAGATCTCAAGTGAGAATAAAAAATTCTATGTGTTAAAGAAACTCATTCCCAAATAGTCTAATGTTTAAGTTGTTCAACAAGTGGATCTAGAGCTTACGAGAGGCATTAAAGGATTAACTTGATATTTTAAAGGAATTATATATAAAAATATCATAGTAACTTTATGATTTTATCATATACTAAATATTATTGGTTATGTTAATGACTTAGAGAGACTAGAGGTTTCTTTAAGGAATGATCTTGCTATAAACATCATTATATAATCATTATTGGAATGGTTTTGACAATGTGAGTGGGTTTAATAAATGGTTACCTTATATCTTCAAAGTGATTAGGATTAATGAGCATGGAATATGATTTCTAGGCTCTAGTATTTTGTTTATAACATGAAATGGTAAAAGTTTAAGTAGGAATGAAAAAATTGGATGGTCTGATTGTCATCTTTAGTTATTGAAACCAAAAGTTAGTAATATGAAAGAGAGGCAATATTTCCAATAATGATGGAATTATCTCGAATACCATAAGAAGTTTGAGAAACCTCATGGAATTTCCATGTTATGAATTTGTGTTATAGAAATAAATTCTTTTAATTTTAAGGGTATATGATACCGAATGTATATTTTATAAATGTTGTATGTATATAGTAGTTCAAAATCATGGTAAAAACTAATAGATCTTGTAGTTTTTTTTCAAATGTAGTATAAAAGTTTTAAACTATAGATATTTTTAATATAATTGAATATTTTAAGCTCAAGTGGATATAAGTAAATTATGTGTATTTTCATCTTATTTATCTTATATGATATAAGAATCTGTTTATAAACAAAAAGTTATTTACGAACAAAGAGTTTTTATGAACAACATGGGATGATGGTTTTGATTCAAATGGTTATGATTAATATAATTCTATAACATATTTGAAAAAAATACAAGTATAAGGTATTTTTATCTAGGATAAAAAATATTATCCAAGTTGTTTGTTAAAAAATGAGGGAAAGAGTTTCCACTTCCTTTATTGGAAAAATTTAAAGAATAAAATCTTCTTTTCAGAATAACACTCTAAATACATAAAATACCATATAAAATCTATATGTTTATAGTTTATTTGTAAAATATTAACATTAATAGAAATAACTATTATTTTATAATAAAAAAGAGTTTGTGTATATTATCATGAAATTTTGGAGAGAATATAGTTTCTAAGAGGCTAGTGGTAGTATATTTAGACTTAGATAAGTAAAAAGTATAACAATGAATGACTAAACCAGTCAGATTTCAATTGAAACTCACTTTATAACTTAAAAGTGTTTACTATTGTTGAAACTCTATTTTGTCACATAGATGAAAAAGTGTCAAAGAGAAATTACTTAAGTAGAAAAAGAGAAGACAATCTAAAGAGTCTAATGTAAACAACCCTTAGGAAAAGGAACTTTGTGTAGATTCCCCCAAGAAGTGTTAGCATGCAGGGTAGCTACACATCATCCAACGTGATGGACCCGCACATCATCCTATGCATCGACCTATACATAAGATTGTGCGACTCACCTATGCAATCCAACACCTTCACCTAGGGTCCCATGTTGGACTATAAATAGGACCCTAGTGCTCTTCATTTGTGTGTATGAAACTTCCCTAGGAACTCCTAATGCTTTAATCTCCCAAGTCCTTCACCTAGAACCTCAGAAACCTTTTTGGTATCCCTCCAAAACCTAAAGAAGATGGAATTAAAGTTGGGGGGGGGGGGGTAGTGGAACCAAATTCATATCATGGTCTAAAATACATAACACCTACACGAGGAACCCTCTCCCCCATGGATAATGAACACTAGCATGGGCCCCCCTTCCCAAACTAGGGACCTACGCGAGAAACTTATGGTAACACATGTGGAGGCCCTTGGATCCTTGATCAAATCCCTACCCAAGTGTTGTTTCCCAGGTGGTTTTTCCCAAATTATCTTCATATTGCATAGGTCTACCCATGCAAAGCACTCCCAGGCTTGCCCAACCTATACCCTATGTGAGAACCCCTTGGCTCTCCTAGCCTATACTTTGTGCAAGACCCCATTAGATCTCACAAACTATACCTTGTGTGAGACCCCTTGGATCACCAAGAATTTACCCTACATGAGACACTTCTCATTCCCTCTTCCAAACCACCAATGGAAGGGTCTCTCTTAAATTGGATCACTTGTTTGAGAGGGAACAAATTGAAACCCCCACTAAAGCCTCCAAACTTGAAAAACCATGGAAAGAGGTATACAAGATTGTCTCCCATTTGGGTATGAATTCCTATATTTAAAGGTTTCCTGCACCTATCCTACCTAATAGTTATGGTCCTTGGGGTTCATGTGAGTATAAATTCCCATGGTCTTGAGAACCACGACGCCAAGGTGGGGGGTGTTAGGAAAATCCCTGTCTTAGGTACTAGGGTTAGAACGATTTCCTTCCGTAGTCATATCTAAGGCCTGAAGCCTCTAGTTCTAGCTAGAGAGGGTGAGGATCATGATTTTATTTCCCTTCGATAGGTAATGAGATCCTACTCTCCTCTCGTGGAACCAATTTTAGGGCATACCTCCTGAAGTAAGCCCCAAGTGTTTCTTGTGGGAGGATGCACTCTTACTTCTCTTCATCTCCCGGGTGATATGTAGATAGATAGTTCAATGTGACTATCCTGGATATGAAACTAGAGAGGGAAATGGGTAAACCACAGCCCTTTCTTCTTCTCTCGTATCTCTGACCTCTTCCACCAATGGAAGGTGGATTATGTGGTTTACAAGATCTTCTACTTACTCTTGTTTCTCACATTCAATAATTACTCATCATGAATCATGTGGGATTAGAGGATAACCATGATCATGAAATTCACAAATTAAGATGCATGTTTTGGTAGAGAATCTTCTTTCAAACATTCCTCTATCCTTCCTTTAGAGATTCTCTATAGGCACGGGTTCTCAAGTCCATATATCCAACCTTAGGGAAAATCAGTTTTTTTGGTTTCCCAAATCTCCTGTTTTCTCTTGTTTCTCACACCGAGAATGAATAAAGTGGGTTTATAAGTTAACAATGGTCATGAAATCCACATGATACCAAACTTTATAGGTATCCTCCTCATAAGTAATACCCAAAAAACCAATTGATAGGCCTAATACTTGGTATAATCCCAAGCCGTCCACAATAAGGGCGTCCTTTTCAATAATAAGCACCGAAATACAACCTATGGGAATAATACTTAGAAGTAAGCCCCAACCAAACCAATATACGAGCGTACTACTTAGTATAATACCCAAAATTCCACAATAAAGGAATACTTTTTCAGGAATAATCTCTAAAATCCAACATATGAGAATCCTCCTCAGGAGTAATCCCCAACCAAACCAGTTAATGGGCTTCCTACTTGGTATAAGCCACAATCATATCACTATACTCACCCATAGGAATACTCCTCAGGAGTAAGCCCCAACCATACCAATCGATGGACATCCTACTTGGTATAAACCCCAACCTTCCACAATAAGGGCAACCTTTTCAATAATAAGCCCTAAAATCCAACCCATGGGCATCACCCCAAGTGTAATACACAACCTATCCATGGGCCTACTATTTAGTATAAGTCCCAATAATATAGCTATACTCATCCATGGACATCCTCCTTATATGTAAGCCCCAAAAAAGCCTCCAAATCACCATGATTTAAGATATCCATCATGGACCCTTTCACAGGGAATCCTTTTTAGGAATAAACCCCAAACAAACCAAATAAGGGAATCCTTTTGAGGAATAATCCCTACTTTAATCCTCTCAAAGGTCCATACTCCAATATGAGACAAACCTTACAAGGGACTCCATAGGTGTAGGTCCTTACAATTAGACTACATAGGATTTGATTCCCATCAAAATTTGATACTTAGTAAGCCTCCTTGAGGTGAAAACCCAAAACCCTAAATCAACTCTGATTCTCTATGGGACACCTTATTAGTAAAGTCTTATTAAACATGGGAATTAATATCCCTTCTAGTTTCCCTAGACCTCTTCGACATAAGTACTACACTAATCTTTGATTGGGCACCTTCTACCTACACATATTTGCCGCTTGATGTTAAAATGCATGGTTTGGTCCTTATCTCATGACTTTAAAAGGTATGATGTGCCCCATTAAGTGACACAAAACTAGGTGGGTTATGATTCCTTTCATAGGGATACATAAGAAGCCCATTCATGGGTCCAATCCCAACATCAAAAAAAATCTTGTTTCCATGAATGATGATACACTTCATAGTACCCCACTGTGTGGCTGAAAACCAGCGTCATCATAATAATGACCAAATAATCTCTAATTAGCACATAAGATGATACCATTTATGAAGAACCTCAGATACATACAGATATCTCCATCGATGAAGAACCTCAAATACATACATATGATTCTAAATTTCATACATGATAATAATTGATTGTTAATTCAAGGGAGAACCACATCATAACTATGAATTAATGAAGGATTCACGAATATGTCTTAAATCTATAAGAGAGCCCTATAGTAGGAAACAATTCCTCCCAAAAGGGTGTGATGATCCGGACCTCCCATCGTCTCGAACAATATGAGTTATCAAGTATCATTGGCCAAAATCCCCAACAAACATCTACCTTTGGAAAGTAGGTCCCTCATGGATATAGAACCATTGGGTGTTTCTAGTTCCATGAATAAAACCATTAGAAACCATTCAGAAATAGTGAAACCGATATGAATGATTGTGAAAAACTACCACTATAATCAACCATCGATCGACAAAAATTTCCATTAGAAACAAAAAATGGTGAACCTGATGTTAATTCTTAACCAATATGATGGTTTCACCCACTTTTCATGCTCTTTTTTTTACTTTCAATATGGAAGAGGGTTGGACAAGATAATAAATCATGCATGCATTCGTTTAAATGAGACTCTTCTTTGATGGGGTTTTCTTGTTTGTGTTTTTGATCTATATTCAGAAACTTTTTCTTCAAAATCCCTTCAATCCAATAGTGTCATACCAACTCTCACTGATGCATGCCCCCAAATACCGTTAATGTCGGTTCATCCTCTAAGAAGAGGACACCATCAATAACCTAGTGTCTTTAACATTGGGTCTCAAAAAAACTAGTAAAGGAGTATTGGAGAAATGGTACAATCGAGACCCTATAGGTTTCCCGAAATTCCCTCTAGCTTTCCATTCCCCACCAATCATCCAACCAGTGATGACCACTGGTCTCTAAGCAGACAGAATCAAACTTCATCTTAAAATATTTATAGAGATTATCTCTAGAACACAACAACCAGTCCCTCACTTATTTTAGGAAGGTGGATAAAGAGGTTGTAGATGACCTCATCTAGAAGAAACATGGTTCATTCCATGGTTCCCCTGCTAGAAGTCACCACCACTAATAATGCATGATAGTGAACCCTCAACTTGATGAGGGAGCCATCCTCAACAGTTCGGTCTAGGTTATCCAGATCTAGGTATGCAAGATGGTCCACCGGGGGTAGAAACCATCCAACAGGGAACAGGTCCACAAATCTTCCCCCTCCAAAGAATCCCACAAATCAAATTTACTAGAAAACTATGAGTGGACACATACAAATTCCTACCATAATTCAACTAGCTAGCAGCCTCGCCTGATAGCATCCAAGGAAGTCTTCCATTTGAATCCAGAAACAAACCACGAGCAGGAAAATATACCCACCCACACTCATCAAGCCTGCCAGTAGACTCGTCTAGCAACAATCAAAGAAGACCGCCAACAAAATAAGATGACACACAATGAGAAAGTACAAATCCATGCCCACATCCATCACACCCACCATTAGACTTTCCTGGAAGTTCTCAATTATCCAAGATTCATATATGATATGATTAACAAAATGAACTACATAAATAGCAAAGTAGAGAGAGGAAATTCAAAATAAGCTTCATTATTTAGTAAAATATATATCTTGTCCCACTAATATATATGATGAAATTTAAAAGGGGTTATCATTTTTTTGATATAAAATTTAATAAAAGACCTTATTAAATGAAAGTAAAACATGATACTCATTTAGTAAAAGATTTTGTTATATATATAATAGCATTATAATCATCTAAATTAATACTGAGATAAGTCTTAGAAAAGGAAAATCTTAATGGAATATTTTTATAATGGTATATTAACTTGATAATAGATCTCAAGCGAGAATAAAAAAATTATATTTGTTAAAGAAACTACTTCTTGAATAGTCTAATGTTTAAGTTGTTAAAAAAGTGGATATATAGCTTATGAGAGTCATTAAAAGATTCACTTGAAATTTTAAAGGAATTATATATAAAAATATCAAAGTAACTTTATTATTTTCTTATATACAAAATATGACTGTGTATGTTAATGACTTAGAGAGACTAGAGGTTTCCTTTAAGGCATGATCTTGCTATAAACTTCATTCCATAATCATTATTGGATTGGTTTTGACAATGTGAGTGGGTTTAATAAATGGTTACCCTATATCCTCAAAGTGATGAGGATTAATGATCATGGAATGTGATTTCTAGGCTCTATTATTGTGTTTATAACATGAAAGGGTAAAATTTTAAGCAGGAAATAAAAAATTGGATGATCTGATTGTCATCTTTAGTTATTGAAACCAAAAGTTGGTAATATTAAAGAGAGTCAATATTTCAATATATGATGGAATTATCCAGAATACCTAAAGAAGTTTGAGTAACTTCATGTAATTTTCATGTTAGGTATTAGTGTTATAGAAATAAATTCTTTTATTTTTAAGGGTATATGATACTAAATGTATATTTTATAAATGTTTTATGTATAAAATATTTCAAAATCAAGGTAAAAAATAATAGATCTTGTAGTTTTTTTTCAAATGTAGTATAAAAGTTCTCAACTTTAGATATTTGTAATATAATAGAATATTTTAAGCTCAAGTGGATATAAGTAAAGGATGTGTATTTTCATCTTATTTATCTTATATGATATTAGAAGCTGTTTATAAGAAAAAAGTTATTTACAAGCAAAGAGTTTTTATGAACAACATGGGATGATGGTTTTTATTCAAATGGTTATGATTAATATAATTCTATAACATATTTGAAAAAAATACAAGTATAAAGGATTTTTATCTAGGATAAAAGAGATTATCCAAGTTGTTTGTTAAAAAATGAGGGAAAGAGTGTCCACAGCCTTTAGTGGAAAAATCTAAAGAATAAAATATTCTTTTCACAATAACACTCTAAATACATATAATACCATATAAAATATAGATGTTAATATTTTATTTTTAAAATATCAACATTAATAGAAATAACTATTATTTTATAATAAAAAATAGTTTCTGTATATTATCATGAAAATTTGGAGAGAATATAGTTTCTAAGAGGCTAGTGGTAGTATGTTTAGACTTAGATAAGTTAAAAGTATAACAATGAAGGACTAAACTAGTTAGATTCCAATTGAAACTCACTTTATAACTTAAAAGTGTTTACTGTTGTTGAAACTCTATTTTGTCACATGGATGAAAAAGTGTCAAAGAGAAATTCCTTAAGTAGAAGAAGACAAGATAATTTAAAGAGTCCAATGGAAAAAACCCTTAGGCAAAGGACCTTTGTCTAGGTATCACCAAGTATCATTTACATGTAGGGTACCTACGCATCATGCTATGTGATGGACCCACACATCAGCCTATGCATCGTCCTATGCATCATCCTGTGCGACACACCTACACAAGCCAATACCTTGTCCTAGGGTCCCATATTGGACTATAAATAGGACCATGGGGCTCTTAATTTGTGTGTATGAAACTTACCTAAGAACTCATGATGCTCTAATCTCCCTAGTCCTTCTCTTATACCCTCCTAAACCTTTTAGTTAGGCCTCCAAAACATGAAGAATATGGAATTAAATTGGGAGGGGGGGGGGTAGTGGAACCAAAGTCCAATCAGAGTCTAAAATACATAACACCTACGCAAGGAACCCTCTCCCCCATGGATAATGAACACTATAATGAGGTCCCCTTCCCTAACTAGGGAACTATGCAAGAAACTTCTGGGAACACTTGTGGAGGCTCTTGGAGCCTTGACCAAATCCCTACCCAAGTGTTGTTTCCTAGGGGGTTTCCCCCCAAATTAGCATCATATCGCATAGGTCTACCCATGCGAAGCACTCCCAGGCTCACCCAACCTATACCCTATACGAGAACCCCTTGGCTCACCTAGCCTATACCCTATGTGAGACCCCATTAGATCTCACAACCTATACCCTGCGTGATACCCCCTTGGATCACCAAGCATTTACCCTACATGAGCCACTTCTTAGTCCCTCTTCCAAACCTCCAATGGAAGGGCCTATCTTACCTTGGCTCACTTGTTTGAGAGAGACCAAATTGAAACCTCCACTAAATCCTCCAAAATTGAAAAACCATGAAAAGAGGTACACAAGATTGTCTCCCATTTAGGTATGCATTCCTACGTTTAAAGGTTTCCTACACCTATCCTACCTAATAGTTAGGGTCCATGGGGTGCATGTGAGTATAAACTTCCATGGTCATGAGGACCCCAACCCCAAGGGGGGGGGGTGTTAGGAAACTCCCTGTCTTAAGTACTAGGTTTAGAACCATGTCCTTCCATAGTCATATCTAAGACCTAAAGCCTTTGATTACAGTTAGAGAGGGTGGGGATCATGATTTCATTTACCTTTGATAGGGAATGAGATCCTACTCTCCTCCTGTGGAACCAATTTTAGGGAATCCCTCATGGAGTAAGCCCCTAGCCTTTCTTACAGGAGGATGCACTCTTACTCCTCTTCATCTCTCGAGTCATATATAGATAGATAGTCCAATGTGACTATCCTGGATATGAAATTAGAGAGGGAACGGGTGAACCAAATCCATTTTTTCTTCTCTCGTATCCCTGACCTCTTCCACCAATGGAAGGGGGATTATGTGGTTTATGATATCTTCTACTTCCTCTTTTTTCTCACATTCAAGCATTACTCATCATGAATCATGTGGGATTAAAGGATAACCATGATCATAAAATCCACAAATTAAGATTCATGTTTTGGCAGAGAATCATCTTTCAGATCTTCCCCTTGCCTTCCTTTAGAGAGTCTCTATAGGCATGGGTTCTCAAGTCCATATATCCAACCTCATGGAAAATCATAGATTTTTTGGTTTTCCAAATCTATAATTTACTCATATTTCTCACACCGAGAATTAATCATGTGGGTTTAGAGGTTAATAATGGTCATGAAATTCACATGATACCAAACCTTATGGGTATCCTCCTTTGGAGTAATCCCCCAAAAACCAATTGATAAGCCCACTACTTGGTATAATCCCAAACCTTCCACAATAAAGGCGTCCTTTTAAAGAATAAGCACCGATATAAAACCTATGGGAATCATACTTAGGAGTAATTCCCAAACAAACCAATCGATGGGCCTCCTGATTAGTATAATCCCCAAATTTCCACAATATGGGAATACTTTTTCAGAAATAATCTCTGAAATCCCACATATGATAATCCTCCTTAAGAGTAATCCCCAACCAAACTAGTCAATGGACCTCCTACTTGGTATAAGCCACAATCATGTCACTATACTCATCCATAGGAATCCTCATCAAGAGTAATCCCCAACCATACCAATCAATGGGCGTTATACTTGGTATAAGCCCCAACCTTCCACAATAAGGGTAACCTTTTCAAGAATAAGCCCCGAAATCCCACCCATGGGCATCACTCCAAGTATAATACACAACCCATCCATGGGCCTCCTACTTGGTATAAGTCCCAATCATATAACTATACTCATACATGGCCCTCATCCTTAGGTGTAAGCCCCAAACAATCCTCCAAATCACCACGATTCAAGATATCCCTCATGGACCCTTTTACAGGTAATCCTTTTCAGGAATAAGCCCCAAAAAACCAAATAAGGGAATCCTTTTTAGAAATAATCCCCACTTTAATCCTCTCAATGGGCTATACTCAACTACGAGACAAACCTTCCAAGGGACTCCATAGGTGTAGGTCCTTACCACCAGACTACATAGGATCTGGTTCCCATCAAAATGGGATACTTAGGAAGCCTCCTTGTGGTCCAAACCCAAAACCCTAAATCAACATTGATTCTCTATGGGACACCTTATTAGTAAAGTCTTATTCAATATGGGAATTCATATCCCTTCTAGGTTACCTAGTCCTCTTCAGCATGAGTACTACACTAATATTTGAGTAGGCACCTTCTACCTAGACATCTTTTCCGTACGATGTTAAACCGCATGGTTTGATCCTTATATCATGACCTTAAAAGGTATGATGTGCCCCATTAAGTGACACAGAACTACGTGGGTTATGATTTATTTCATAGGGATACATAAGAATCCCATTCATGGGTCTGATCCCAACATAAAAAAAACTCTTATTTCCCTGAATGATGATACACTTCATAGCACCCCACTATGTGGCTGAAAACCAGCATCATCATAATAATGACCAAATAATCTCTAATCAACACATAAGATGATACCATTTATGAAGAAACTCAGATACATATAGATATCCCCATTGATGAAGAACCTCAAATACATACATATGATTATAAATTTCATACATGATAATAATTGATTGTTAATTCAAGGGAGACCCATGTAATAACTGTGAATTAATGAAGGATTCACGAATATGTCTTAAATCTATAAGAGAGTCCTAGAGTAGGAAACAATTCCCCCTAAAAGGGTGTGATGAGCTGGACCTCCCATCCTATCAAACAATATGAGTTATTAAGCATTATTGGCCAAAATCCCCAACAAGAACCTACCTTTGGAAAGCAGGTCCCTCATGGATACGGAACCATTTAGTGTTTCTAGTTCCATGAATAAACCCATTGGAAACCATTCATAAATAGTGAAACTGACATGAATGATTGTGCCCCCTATAATCAACCATCAATCAACACAAATTTCCATTCGAAACAAAAAATAGTGAACCTGATGTGAATTATTAACCAATATGATGGTGTCACAAAATTGTCATGCTCATTTTTTTTACTTTCAATATAGAAAAGGGTTGGACAAGACAATCAATCATGCATGCATTTGTTTAAATTAGACTCCTCTTTGATGGGGTTTTCTTGTTTGTGTTTTTGATCTATATTCAGTAAATTTTTCTCAAAAATCCCTTCAATCCAATAGTTTCATACCAACTCTCACTGATGCATGCCCCCAACTACCATTAATTTCAGTTTATCCTCTGAGAAGAGGACTCCATCACTAACCTAGCGTCTTTAACATTGGGTATCGAACAAACTAGTAAAGGAGTATAAAAAAATGGTACAATATAGACCCTGTGGGAATCCCAAAATTCCCTCTAGCTTTCCATGCCCCACCAATCATCCAACCAATGATGACCAGTGGTCTCTAAGTAGACAGAATCAACCTCTATCTTCAACTATTTCTAGAGATTATCCCTGGAACACAACAACCAACCTGTCCCTTATCTTAGGGAGGTGGATCAAGAGGATGTGGATGACCTCATCTAGAATAAACAAGGTTCCTTCCAAGGTTCCCCTACTAGAAGTCACCACCACTAATGCCGCACAACAGTGAAACCTCAACATGATGAGGGAGCCATCTTCAACAGTTTGGTCTAGGTCATCTAGGTCTGGGTATACAAGATGGTACACCAGGGGTAGAAACCGTCCAACAGGGAGAAGGACCACAAATCCTCTACCTCCAAAGAATCCGATAAGTCAAATTTACTGGAAAACTATGAGTGGGAACATACAACTTCCTACCCTATTTCAACTAGCCAACAACCTCGCCTGATAAAATCCAAGAAAGTCCGCCATTCGAATATGGAAACAAACCACGAGTAGGAAAATATACCTACCCACATTCATCAAGCCTACCAGTAGACTCGTCTAGAAGCACTCAAAGAAGACTACCAACCAAATATGATGACACACATTGGGAAAGTACAAATCCATGCCCACATCCATCAATCCCACCGGTAGAATTTCCTAGCAGTTTTCAAAGAATCCCACTAGGAAAGTTTGATAGTAAACTACAAGTAGGATTACATGCCTACCTTACATCATCAAGAATGCTAGTAGTTTCATCTAAAATCACTTGAAGAAGTCAATCAGATAGTCTTGATAATGAATAGGGGGTTGACGCAACTCTCTATCCCCACACATGAGTACTTTCAGTATCCACTGATAGGAAATGGGGGATAAGAGTAGGAACATACCCATGCTTCATACTTGTAATGGACATATATCCCCATTTAATTCCCTAAAGTCACCAAGAATATCCTAAAAATGGTTAAAGGGAATAGGAAAATCCCAACCCACATCTTACAGACCTGCTAGTAATTATAACAATGACAACAATAGTGATAGAGGTATGGTCACACAGCTCCGTCCCCACAAATGGGGTAACTCACCAGAATTTTACCTTGGAGCAGACAAATTCCTAAGATCCCATCTAGGAGGGTCATGGGGAAAACTAATTTGTGATACACAAACAACTGGATAAGGTACATAGACCTCTCCCAATAGGAGTGATTTTTTCTATTCTAATGGCCACTCTGAGGCATACACAAACCCCTTCCAAAATTATAGAACCCTAATGAAAAATTATAGCAGTAACACAATATCTAGTCAAGTATGCTCCCATACCTAAACCCCCCCCAGAAAGTGGCCCCAATCACTCGAAAGAAGGTATCCAAAAGTAGGCTTTAATAGAGGCAACTGGAAAATGAAGGGCCGATCTATGATCCCGCCCTACTTAATACTGGAGTTCTTGAATCCCTCAGACACTTATATGTGGTAGTTCAAGATCCTACTCTCCCATTACCAAATTATTAGATAAATAATAATAATTCCAAAGGTCTTCCTTGGACACTTCACCATGAAGGCCTGCTTCATATCCAAAATCTGATCAATCTCGGGATCCCATCTCCCGACGAGAGTCATGATATCACTCCACATGGCTAGAAGATCAAAGAGGAATATGAAATTCCCCTTACTGCAATCTACCATGGAAATCCTCCCCATGATGTCATTCACTATGAAAGTTATCTTCTATATAGTGTTTTGATTCATCAGAAGGGTCCTCCCCTTGGCAATGTAGTGACAAGAAATCCCTCCTACCATTAAGAATTTGGGATAAAAAGGCCAATCATGTCAAATTCCTTGTCATTGATAGGTTAAATCCTTTCTCAATCAGAAGATATACCAAGTTAACGATCATTCTAAACCCCCCCCTTGGATCTCCTACATTCCAATATAATAGGGGAAGTATCTACCAATCTTGTTGTTTATGATATAGTGGAATGAAAGTGTCCATTATGGTCAGATCAGGTAGGGGATCATCTAGAAAAAGACAAAGATGACATGCTAAACATGAGGAAATAACTAGATAAAGATGACATACCAATAAATTTTTTGACTTTTACCACCCCTCAATATAGTATTCCAAATGTGTTTTCAGAATATTTTGTGCATGACATTCACATCAATATATGAAAAACTATTCATCACTTGATGGAAAAAGTATTTCCCTATGACGAGTATTAGAGTAATGTCAAGTAAATGTAAGCGACGAAACACCAGATTAAATTGGAGGCTATCCTAGCTGTACGACATCCAAAGTTTAAGAAATAGAAAGAAGACCTTCAATGTGCATGCCTCAACACATTAGAAAGATTACGACAGTTGATCCCTAGTGCCCTATATGATGTTCATATCAGAGGATGGGATAAACATGAAGCGTTATATTTTTCCATTATCCCCAACCAGTAATCCACACAAAAAGTGGTATCATACAATGTTATAAATTTAGGCCAAATTCAACAAATGGACCCTGTTCACAACCAAAAATATTCTCAACAAAAACAGACCCTGAGCGACTCTTATTGACGTCGATCCAGAAGAGAGCAGGCTATTGAGAGACTTTTTCATTGAGTAAGACTCTCTCTTAGGGGAAGTCCATTATTATATATCACAAATTTTGAAAATAGCACAACTATATTCACAAGTGGGTGATTTAGGTGAATAATAGATGATGAACCCAACCCATGTTTAAACAAAGATCCACAGAATTAGAATGGTAGTTGTGGCAGTATCAACCAAAAAATTTCTGAAGCAAACCCAACCTGTAGGGTTGAGTTTTTTTCAACCCAACTTTTGAGGTCATCACACTAGGCCCAAAGAGTTATGAAAGTGAAACGATAATAGTCCCAAACCTCAGGGATGGGATATTTTTCACTTCATCAACCTCCTCCTCAGTGGAAATTAGTCTTCTCCTGATTAGGGGAGACACCATAGAATAGATCCGCCCTGTTCATCCCATCTCATGATCTGGTACCCTCACTAAGAACACACATGATTGAGCAGTATGGAGATTCCATTTAGATTACCATCCAATAAACAACTTCTAGAGAATCAATGAAGGAGAGGACAAGTCCTCACAGAGGGTATAGAAAAAGGAAGTCTCGCAAGCAAACTAATAGATTGTATATAATGCATTACACATCAGTGAATTTAATTAATATCACCCCTATAAATCCTACAGAAAATGTGCCCAATTCAGAGGAAGAATTGGAGGAGGAAGTTTTGGTTTAAAATATGGTACACACTGAAATGATTGAAGGAGGCGTGTATACAGGGAACTGGAGACTCACCCTGAGTTAAGGAATTCCTCAAATCAATCTAATATTACCTCTTCGAAAGGCGTCCAACAAGGAAATGGGTAAGGGTAAGATTGTGCCTCACCTACCTCCTGAATAGGTTGAATACCTTATGCTGGAGGAAATTTTTTCTCAATAAGAGTAATAGATGAAAGAATTTAGAAGAATCAATGTAGAACTACTCCAAGGCAACCTTCCTACTGGATATGTTCAGTAAACAGATCCTCAACTCACACTCCCAGCTGGCGCACCTCAAAAAAGAGGGGTTTCTACAACAACTAAAATTGATCTAAAATATCCACAGGATACTGACCAACAATACTTGGATCCCATAGTAGCAGATCAAGAATTCCATCCATTGGGTGCACAACCAGAACATATCTAGAAACATCATTACTATCCTTACTCTATATTCTACCCATAAAAAATACTAGCAGTGCAGCCACATATTTCCCTACTAAATGTTGAGCCTATTCAAGCTCTATCTCTGCCAAATATTCCCTAAGAACTCATGAATACTCTTGAGTCACTCAAAAATCAATTGGAATCCATGGAGGAATGAAGTGTTCTAATACAATTGGAAAATAATCCTTACCCAAAATGGGTAGACTCGAATATTTCCCCACCAAACTTTGAGAATCCTACATTTCCAATTTTTAATGGATCAGGATACTTGGAGAAGTATTTGATGCATTTTGTCTCTCACTGAGATCCCATGATCAGGAACCCTGAATAACATGAGGCCATGAAACTCAGGTGATTCATGTAATAACTATAGGGACCAGCCTTTTTATGGTATACTAGCTTTCCAGTTTGTTCAATTATAGGGTGGGAAGATCTCCATTAGAAGTTACTATTCCATTTCAGCTCGATATTGTAGAAGAAAAAAAATCATTGAACTCTAAAACTGAAAGTAGAGGGAGAATGAAAGAGTTTCATATTTCATTGCCTGGTGGAAATGATTGACATAATCCTTAAACCTACCTCTCCCTCCAGAATACTTGTTACCCATCTGTATAATGAATCTTCATGAAGAGTTTCGCACACCACTTATCCCTATGAAATAAAAAAGTGGGTTTGAGGACCTTACCTTGATCACTCAAATATTAGAAGAATCCATCACAAAGACCAAAGATAAGTCCTGATTAATTGCATCAGCTCAAGGAAACAGAACAAGGAAGGCAAAGGCTACCACTATTATGATTAAGTAGGTCCCTGTTCCCACTCCCACTCCAAATCCTACACCATATTGGGCGGTTACACCTCCTGAGGGTCAAAAACAATACCCACCTCTTCAAGATGATAAAAGAGAGTAGGATGAAAATATTTTTTGGAGATGAAGGACAAGGTCTATTATTTCCAAAATGAACAAGTCCCTGGATACTTCATCTCGACATTGGAAAAAAACTTGATCAAGTTACCAAAGCCCAGAAAATCCAAGAAGGATGGTGATAACAATCTCCCAAACTATTTCCCCTTACATCAAGTACTGGGGAACAACATTTAGGAGTGTTTTATATTAAAATACATCTTGTTAAAGATGGTGGACTCTAGATAAGTGAAGATGGGATGACCACCTTCTCATGTATCATGTGTTTTTACTACCGATCTAGAGGAGGATATGATTTTCAGGAAGTTAATTATAAATTTATGTAGAATTTTAGTAATTATATGGTACAAAATATGATTAACTGGACTCATGATATCCTCTAAAAATAGTTGAAACATCCAATTTTTCCTTCAACTTCTTCCACCACAACACAACTAACTCTATTGGCAGATCAGTCCTCTGAAATCCAGTCTTCAAAAAAATGACACGAATGAAATAGAAAGAAGAAAACACAAGAAAAATAACATATTCCAAGTATAAATTTGTATTTTAATTTATCAGACTTCATTCCTATAATCTCAAAAGTATGGGCACCACCCCTCTAAACGGTACAATAAGGGTCAACCCGCAAGACAAAATATCTATTAGATGAGGAGTTGATCTTCAGTTCTATTAATGTTATTCAATTAATGGATCCCTTTTTAGATGGTGAATGTGATTATGAACCAAAATTCCATACACTTGATTTGGGAAATGGGGGGCAGTCAGATTCGAGGATACATGGGAAGACGCAGTTGTGCCAGGAGTCACTACTTTAAACACATTCCTACTAGAACTGTCTATATGGACAAAACATGTGGGAGGGATCTCCAGTGAGCTTAGCAAGAGAAATAAAGTTCTCCCATACATTTCAAAGTTTTTCCTGACATAATCATACTAGAATATCATCTAGAGGATATTTCATATCCTAATCAACTTCAACGTGCAGGTAGACCGAGTCAACTTCATCCAACAAGAGTAGAATAACCTTTAGCACTTATTCCATGTTATGATCTGTCCACATCAAGTACTTAAGTTCCCAAGGCATATTCAAAAGAGTATACCCATGCTAGGAAGTGAAAAACTTTGGACCATAAGTATGATGTTTTAAGAAACTATCCCTAGTGCCGACAAAAATTTTAATCTTGGATGCTCTGAGTTTGTCAAAATACCTCTAGAAAGCACTCATAGAGGCCTTGTCGAGACCTCAAGAATTTGAAGTTAAGGTTAGTGCTGTTGAAGCATATTGTGTAGAGAATTATCTTGAAAAATTCCACATGATCATCTCTTTCACAAACCTGGATAAGGATTCCATCATACAGGGACATGCCAGACCCTTATATATATCTGATAGGATAAATGACATTGATATGCAATGATCTTTCATTGAAAATGAATTAGAAGTCAACATCATTCCAATTAAAACACTTTTTCAACTAGGTTTTAATGGATCTCACTTTTCTCCCTCCACTTTAAAGTTATAGGGACATGAAAAGAATAAGAAAAAGAATCTTGGTGAAATAAAACTCAAGAATCAGTTTAGGGATCTCATGTCTAACTCAAAATTTGTGGTTGTTAGGCATGATATGACCTTGAACATTCTTCTAGGAAGACCTTGGCTACATCATCATGTGGTTATCCTTTAGTCATACCACCAATTCCTAAAATATTGTATCAATGAAAAAATTGGGACATTTCATGGTGACAAAGACCCAATCAAATCTTATGAGTCATAGTACCTTGACATGAGATTCTATCAAAGGGAAGGAAAATGATCCATGACTGATAATGTCGCTCGAATCAATGCCCCAAATGGCATAAAGATGATTATGGATAAACCTTTAAACTAGATCAGTGAAGAGTATGTGATTCCCATAAACCAAATCGAGGAGATGGGTCTGAATTCAAGAACAGATATAGTGACTTCCATGACGTCAGTCATGAAAATGAAGCTTGACAGTGCATGAGGTATTATTGAATCTCCAAGAAATAATTAAGGTTTGAATTAAAATGTTTTCATTCCATCCCCAAACTTCAATGAATACTTTTTATATCATCTAGTCTATAATAAGTTGTCATGTTAATGGGAGAAAATTAACATACTATTTCTCAAGACCTTATCTCCCCTTAGAAGCTCCAAAAAGACCCTGTGCTATCGATAAAGTTTGAAGTAGTTGCTGTATCTTATGAATATACAACTGTTGACTCCTCCCATAATTCTAAGAAGCTTGATTCATCACCTACTTTACCATAAGAGGTGGAAGAGGTAAAGAACAAAGAGGAATAGGAAGAATAAGAAGACCTCAGGGACACCCCTATAACATTTTAGGAAGATGTCTATACCACTGTTGATGAACTTAGAGAAATAAATCTGGGTACTAATGAAGATCCATGACTCACTTTTATTAGTGTGACCATGAATTATAAATAAAAATAGTTATATAATTCCTTCCTAAAAAACAGGACATGTTTTCTTAGAATTACATAGAGATTCTAGGCCTCAATCCTGATGTGTCAACGCATCACTTGGATTTTATAGAAAACCATCAGGGGTATAAATAAGAATTCAGAAAGTCACACCCAACTCATGAATCCAAAATTGAGGCTAAAGTGGATAATCTTATCAAGGATGACTTCATTTGAGAGGTTAAGTATCTGAAATGGATAGCCAAAATTATTCCTATTAATAATAAGAATGGAAAAATTAGAGTTTTTATTGACTTTAGAGATCTTAATCGGCACTATCCGAAATATGAATTCCTAGTTCCAATAACAGATTTCTTGATTGATGCAATAAATGGTTATCAAGAACTCTCCTTCATAGATGGATATTCAGGGTACAACAAAATTAAAATGTCCCCAGAAGATGAATATTCCACTACATTCAGGGCCCCTAGGGAGTGTTTTTATATCGGGTAATTCCCTTTGGATTAAATAACACCAACACCATATACCAACGTGCCATGCATCACATATTAAAAAACTTTTTGGGGATATTTTTTGAATGATATGTTGACGATATAGTAGTTAAGTCCATATTTTTTTGACCACCAGGATGACCTGTAAACCATATTCAACAAGCTACAAAAACATATCCTGAAGATAAACCCCTTAAAATGAGCTTTTGGGGTATCCTTGGGAAAATTTATTGACTTCATTGTGTTCCATCATGGCATTGATATTGAACCTAATAAAAAAATATCTCCCCTAAATGTCACCTCCTAGGAACCTTAAAAAGTTGAGAGGACTTTAGGGACACTTGGCCTACATCTGATGATTCATAACCAACCTTACAGGAAAATGTTTTCCCTTAACTTAACTAATGAAGAAGGGGGTCACATATCATTAGACCACTGACTATTAGAAAAAATTTGACAACCTATAGAAATACCTCTTGTTCCCACCATTATTAATTTTAAATGTTGAGGGAAAACTGCTCATTCTTATGTGATAGCCTTGGAGTGATCACTGGGAAGCTTCCTTGTGCAAATGAATAATTACGAGAATGAAAAAAAATCTTTATTAACTCATTCGAACCGTGATCGATACCAAGAATCATTATTTAGATATTGAGAAAATCTTCCTTCCATTAATCACTGTAGTTCATAAAATGAGGCACTATCTACAACACAACAAGATCCATTTGGCCTCTCACAATAACCCACTCAAATAAATCCTTAGAAATCCTATGTTGATAGGATATCTGGAATGGTGTGTGGTTATTCTATAGTAGTTTGATATAATTTTTGTGCATAAAAAAGAAGTGAAAGACCAGGCCTTAGAATATTTCCTTACAGAACACCAATCTACAGAAACAAAGTCATCGAATACCGAATTGCTGGATAAGGAAACATTCTCTATTCAAGGCATCCCCCAAATATGAGAAATATATTTTGATGGCACGTCTATGATCCCAATTGGAAAGAGATTGGAAGACCGTAATTTCAACAAAGTTGGATTAGGGATCATGCTCGTTTCCCCAATGAAGGCAGTATTACCTTACTACTTCATATTTTTAGAAGGTTGTAATGATAATGAAGCAGAATATCACTCCCTCATTATAGGACTAGAACTAGAACTCCAAATACTAGTAGACCATTTAGAGGTAAAAGGAAATTCAGAGTTGGTAATCAAAAACATCAATGAGTATTAAGCCATCAGAAAATAAGATCTAATCCATTTGGTTGACTATGTCTAAAGGTTAATGGAAGAGTTCCCCTCAGAGATAACATTAACTCATGTCCCTCGATCATAGAATTCCCATACATATTCATTGGAAAATGTAGATACAGCTTTGGAATATACAAATCAGGATGAAAAAATCATCAATATTGCTCATCTTCAAATGGTCTCACCTTTTTTTCAAGTCAAAATGGAATTGATTAATAAATTTAGTCATATCCCTAAACTATATGGTCCTAACATTGGCTAGATGATTATCATCATGGAATAAATTCACAAGAGAGTACTTCCACAAAATAGAACTAGGAAAAAGAAAATCTGATGGTGAGTGACCAAATTTTCTCTTTATGATGTCCCAAATCACTAGAAAGTCCTCTTAAAATGAGTCTTTGATGAAGTCCTTCTCAAATGTATTGATGGAAAAGAGACCGTTGCTATCATGAATGAGGTTCACACAGGAGACTATAGTTCCCACCAGTCAGGCATCAAGGTTTCCCATAAAATTATAAGTCTTGGGTACTACTAGCCCATAGTGACACAATATTGCACAAAATTCACCAAGAAGTTTCATTCCTACCAAGTGAATGACAACTTCATTCATCAACCCTCAAAGTTTTTATATAAATAAAAATAATCCTAGCCATTTTCCATATGGGGAAAGGATGTTTTGAGGCTATACCCTCTAGTCAGGACCAAGCAGTTCAAATACATCTTCACTGCCACCAACTTCTTCTCCAAATGGGCAGAGACAATACCCCTTAAAGAATTCAGGGCCAAAATCATTGAAAACTTGGTAAAATACAAAAAAATTACCAAATTTGGTGTCCCCCATACAATACTGACAGAAAATCGAACCAATTTTTATTTTGATGAGGTGGAGAAGCTATATCAGGAGTACAATATCAAATCCAACCATTCATCCCACTATCATGTGACGAATAATGGAGGGATAGAGGACTTAAACAAGACCCCATCAAACATACCCTAGAATATTGTGGATAAAGATAAAAAGTATTGTCTTGATAATACTTTTCATGACTTTTGGGATTACTGGACTACAACTTGTACTACCACATAGGAGACCCTGTACTCACTAGTATACAAAATAGAAGAAGTCTTTCCCATTGAGGTTCAATTTCCATCAATACGTATTTCCATTTGTGGCCATCTATCCACCAATGAGAAATCTTAGAAATGATTGGATGAATTAGAGTGACTAGATGAAAAAATAATGCATAATTTTCATCACTTGGAGGCCCATTAAAATCGAATAGCGTGATCCTTTGACAAGAAGGTTCACCTCTTTTCATTCCTCTATAGAGAATTGGTACTGGTCCTCAGGACTCCAATGATACTAGGAAATAATCCTCTAAAGCTTGATCTAAAGCAGGGGGGACCTTAATCTATACATGAGGTCCACTACAACGAAGATTATTATTTGATCTTAATGGATGGAGAGATCATTATGACCCCAACCAATGTGAGGTTCCTAAAGAAATATTTCATGTAATACCATAAGATGTAATCTCAGCTACAAGATGTTAAACTACATAGTTGTTCTTTGTCTCATGACCTTAAAAGTCATGAGATAACATCCACACCACACGATGTTAAACTATGTGGTATCATCATCCTTGTCACATGATGATAAAATTCATGACATATGGTCCTAGTTGTATGACCTAAAACTACATGACACCATTCATCTTCACTGTATGACATTAAACTACATGGTTAATGTCCCTCTCATTTGATGTTAATAACCCCCAAAATCCCACGAACTGGTACAATCATCGGGGTAGATTAAATATGGTCCTCCATATTAGGTGTAAGTCCCAATAACACCCCTCTAACCCCTTAGTGGGTTGAGATGGCCTCTTGGATAAACACTAGGAATAAAGGATGGGAAACTCCTATGCGCAAGACCCACTCACATCATTGCCTCTCCATAGTGTAAATTGGGATCCCTTTATAGGTATAAGACCCAAAATTATCATGACCATACCACATGACATAAAACCGCAGGGTTTACATCCTCATTTCATGATGATAAACTGCATGATCTTTTGAAGAACAATTTGTGGCTTGATTTTTATTCCAATGAGATATGTAAGGATGCCCGAAGCTCCCATCTTAGGTCCATCCACAATAATAAAATTACTCTTTTTCACTGCGTAAAAATAAAACCTAAATAGGTAAATTTTACAGAACTATGTATTGATTGATTCTCACTACAATGAGATACATAGTGACACCTAGAACTTATGTCCTGGGTCTAACCATCATTCTAGAAAATACCAAAACCCCATTTCCCCCACGTTAAAACCTGATTGATGTAGAGAACTATTTTTAATAATCACATGTGGCTTGATTCTTTCTCTAGAAAGATACATAGTGATGCCTGGGTCCTATACCATGGTCTAGCTGCAATATTCCTTTTCCACGTCAAGTGGACTACATCCTTACCACAAGACATTAAACTACATGGTCTTCATCCTCATTGCATGATCATAAACTGCATGATATTTCTATAACTATGTATGACTTTATTATCACTCCAATGAGATAAGTAGTGACACCAAGATATCCAATATTGGGTCCAGACACAACAAAAAAACCCCCACTCACTTTGTATGAGTCAGAATAGCATAGGGAACCTTCGAAGAACTTTGTGTTGCTTTATTCATATCATCACAAGATACGTTTTTATGCCTAGATTTCCATCCTTCGACCCAGTCACAACATTTAATCTCTTTCATGTTGGTTCATCTTTGTCCTCACTATAAGACATTAAACTGAATGAGATTTCAAGAACTATGTATGGATTGATTCTTATCCTAACAAGATATGTTGCGATGCCTAGATTATACCTCCCATCCTAGTCAGCATAAGAATCTAAATTCCCACATCCTTTTTTTTGTGTTTCCTTTATGTGGAGGAAGAATCTTTTACCACTCATTGTTTCTCACACCGAGCATAGCTCACATGGACTTAGGAGGTTTGGTAATGGAGTTCCCTACATGAGTAAGGCATATAAATTTGCATTGGGGTTATCATGGTCTTGGTTGAAAGACCTTAAAAGGCACACTATGTGTCCTCATCGCATGACAATAAACTGCATGATTTACTTAAGAACTACATATGGATTGATTCCAATTCTAATGAGATATGTAGTGAAATCTAGATATTTAATCATGTACCCATACACAACATAATACAAGAAATTCATCCACTATTCTATGTATGAGTCATATCTGTATAATAGGATTTAACATGGGGTATCACCCCATGAATGAGCCCATATAAAAAAAAAACCCATTTTCCCCATACATGAATTAAATCAGTATGGGGAATACTGTCTAGAACTACATGTGTCTTGATTCTTACTTCAACATGATATTTAGTGATGATCAGGTCCTATACCATGGTCCAACCACAATATTCATTTGTTTTTCATGTCAATTCACATACGTCCTTACCACATGATGTTAAACTGTACATCTAGCATCCTTACTCTATAACGCTAAACTGCATGACTAATGTCCTTACCTCATGACTTTAAACTGCATGGATAATATCCTCGCCACATGACTTTAAACTATATGGTACATCAAGAACTATGTGTGGCTTGATTCTCATTCTAGTGAGATACGAAGTGAAACCCAGGACTCATGTCCTAATCCCATCCACAGGGTAAAAATACTCCCATTCCTATATACAAATAAAGAACTTTGTAGGAACTTTTAATTTGGGTCTCCTCATTAGATGGTCCACCAAGGAAATAGAGGTGTCCCCTTTCTATATATGAGTCAAATCTATGCAAGGTACTTTAAACTTCATGGTCAATATCTATCCAAATGCTTCCCTTATACTCAGACATATCCTTTCCACATATCATACTCCTAATCTTGGACACTTTTGGATCTTTATAATCTTTATACATCTCCTGATGATAAAACATATGATACCTGCAGACTCCTTTTCCTGACTATGCAGTTACATTCCCCTATTGAATTTACATAAAGTCTCCCACAAAATAGGTTTTCTAGACAAAGGATTCCACTTATTAACTATGATGTAGCATTCCATAGCTGTATTTGTTTAAATTATCCCAAAAAAGGGGTTTTTCAACCAATGGTAACTTCTCCCTCAGGAGAATCCTCTTCTATCCTTGCAAGCTTGATGACATTATGTTGGAACCCACAATTAAAATTCATTCTGTGGTCATCCTATAACAACTATACTATTTATTACACTTTAATAAATGATTTATTACAAATATTAAACTTAATACAACCCAAAATATTGAGAATCATAGTGTATTTTAGAATTAAGTACATTATATAACAACTTGAAATAGGAAAAACAAAATCTTTATTGAAAACTTCCTTAACATGATCGAACATAAAATTGCATTAGATAACCTGGTGAAATACATAAGAAAGGGGTGAGATATAAATCCTAGTAAGGGAATAATCATGGCATAAGGAAATAAATGTTATAAAATAGACATATGAATGGGGAATAAAATGAAAATGAATAATAATTCATGATATAGTATGATAATCATAACATAGGAAATGTGATAACAACATAAAACACTACATCGTAATATAGGTCAAGGATAAATGCCAATAAATCATGATAAAAAAGTCCCATAAAGGAATCAGGTTCTCTCCCTTTCCCAACATGATGTCTCATGAGACTAAACATTACCTAATTCATTAGAATACTATATAATTCTGGGCGCACCCTTCACTTTCATTTCATTCTCATGTTTAAGTGTGCCACATAGATCACACAACATGGATTCATTAATCATCATATATTATTTCACAACCAAGGAGTGTGGAATAAATACATGTAAGTACCAATTAAAATAATTATAAGAGTATTAAAATGAACCCCCTTGATAGTAAATGGGTATGGTATTCCCTATACAATTATTTTGGTATGGAAAATCACGGTGAAATTTCGGCAGCATAACGACGTCACATTAAAAATCATAAAATGGGTTGATGAGAGAGAAAGTGGTATATCATCATTTTGAAATTAAATATTAATTAATAGGTCCATGGAAATAAATATCCCAATGTAATTAATTGTAAATTAAAGGCATAAGATTATAAAGAATGTTGAATAAAAAAGAGAAGGTGAGGATCCCTTACTTGAGTGCGTGACTCAAAATGATTGGGAGGAGATTATTGAGAGTTTTGGGGAGCCTTGGGATGAATATATAGAGGGTAGGTAAGAGTGAGGATGTGCTCCAAGAATTTTTTAGTAAAGATAAATGAGATATTGGGTGGGTTTGTTTAGGAAATGAGTGGGAATTTCTTTATTATTTCTCAAACTTAGGTTTTGGACTCTGTATAATAGAATAACCAAAAAAACCTTCCTATGGTTTTTGACCATGGTTTCTATTAAATGGGATTTTTTAATTATTTTATAAGTCAAATTGTCTAATATAATAAAATAATACCCTTGATTATGTGGAGGCAAGTCATACTCTTAAAGAAATGATTTTAAAACCTTAATATATATTACAAGTTTTAGAGGATTCATAATGGATTTGTAAAATTAATCAAATAAACTTAAAAATCACATTATTTTAAATTAAAAACATATATTTGGTAATTTATACCCTTTATAGTATTTATTACATCACTTTTTGGTCATTATGATTTCATAATTTACAAAGTATATTTATACAGTGTCTAATTTTTACCCAAAAAATTCAATTGTCTTAGAAAATTGTGAAAAATTAATCTTTGGATAATTTCAACATTATGATTCCAAAAATAATATTAATTCTATCTAAATAATTTTCTAAATATGTTCATTTTCACTTTTAAAATAATAATCAACATTTTTTAAGAAATGATAGGTTTTTTGACAATAACTATTTTTGAACCATTATAAAAATTACAATTGAAATCGTAAAAATTATATGATCATTTATATTTAATAAAAATTATTAAATAATAATATTTTATTAAAATATTATTTATTTTAAAAATCCATTAATTCATCAAAATAAATTCCTTAATTGAATTTGAATATTACATAAAAATACTATTTGTGTTTTATTGTATCAAATAAAAATCATTTATAAAGTAACAATATTTAGATGAAAATATATCCATTATTCTATAAAAAATAATGCACATACTCATATTTATAGGGTCTTGATACATATCTCTTTAATACACCAGCAAACTCCCTAAGAGTAAGGTGTGCGACAATGAGGCTTTCATGTGGTGGTTCAGCATACATGCTTTGGATCGTGATCTCAATAAGCTTGAAATTATCATGTAAATAGTTTATTTCATGCTTAAGTTGTTGGATTTAAGCTTGGTATTGGTCAAGGTAAAATCCTAGTGATTTAATCTTCCTTAGAATCTCCAATAAATGGGATTCATAGGGTATGATCCCACTGGTTGAGGCCATCAATTCCTTTGTTTGTGTCAATTGGATTTGTTAACACCCTATATTTATAATAATCACATGATTAGTGTTCAATGACTATTTTATCAATGGTAAAGATATTCAATGTTCATTTAAATCTAATAGGATATAATAAAACCAAACAAGTTCATGTGTTTTCTATAATAATATTACATAATAAGACATTTTATAACATTTTGGGTTGTTAAAATATCCCCCCCTCAAGAAATTTTACCCTCGAAAGTTTCATTTCCCACACTAAAATAGATGAGTGTAACTTTGTTTCAAAACTTCCTCTACTTCCCACATTTCTTCTTCAAACTTGTGGTTTATCAACAACACTTTAACCAAGTGCGTTGTCTTATTTTGTAGAAATTTGTCCCTACAATCTAAGATCATTACCAGCTACTCCTTGTAGGAAATTTCATTATATAATGGTACCAAATATGGATTGAGTACATGTGAGGGTTCTGGTATGTACTTTCTCAAGAGGGATACATGGAATACATCACGTACTTTAGATAGGTTAGGTGGGAATCCAAGTTGGTATGCCACCTCTCCAAAAGTGATCATAGATCTCAAAGGGGACAATGTATCTTGGACAAAGATTTCCCTTCTTTCCAAATACCATGACCTTATTCCATGGATATATGTATAGTAATACCATGTCTCCAAAATCAAAATCTAGGTATCATCTATGATTTTAAACATATAACTTTTTTCAACTATGAGCAGCCTTGATGTGATGCTGAATGGTATTAACATTTCATACCATTTCCTTGACCATTTTAAGACATAGAAATTTTTGTTCCTCAAATTCATCCTAGCATACAGGTGTTCTTTACATATTCCCATAAATGGATTCATAGGGAGACATTGGATACTTGAGTGGAAACTGTTATTTTAAAAGAACTCAACCAGAGGAATATTTTGGTCCCATCCTCCTTTAAAGTCAATTGAGCATGATCTCAACATATCCTCAAGTGTTTGGATATTCCACTCAGATTGGCCATTAGTTTGAGGGTGATAAGTTTTTCATAAGTTCAACTCAGTATTTAGAGCGTGTTGGAACTCTTCTGTAACTTAGAGGTAAATCTTGGATCTTAATTGGATATAATTGATAGGAGTGTTCCATGCATACTTACCACTTATCTGAATTATATACTTACAAGTCGATTGAGTGATAAATAATATCAAATCACAATGAAGTGTTAAGTATTTTTAAGATGATCCACCACAACCCATATAACATTATTCCCTCTTGAAGTATTTATAAGAATAATGACAAAGTCCATGGTGATTTTTTACCATTTCCATGTAGGTATGGGTAATGGTTTCATCACCCCTTGGATTTTTTTGCCTTTCCACTTTCACTTTCTAACATAAAAGAAATCATGATGTATATTCCACGATCTCCTTCTTTATATTCTTCCACAAATAGTGTTCTTGAATATCTCGATACATATTTGTGATTCCTTGGTGTATGGAGAAGGTTGAGCTATGTGTATCATCCAACAACTCCATCTTTAACTCAACATTTGATGGTACACATAGTTTTGAACCAAATCTCACAAATCCTTATTCATTAACATTAAACCCATATAATTTACCTTTTCTTATATTTTACACATTTTTTGAATTCCCACATCATTTCTATGAGCATACTTTATCTTTTCTATAAGGGACAGTTGAGAAATATTTTGTGAAAGGATTGACGAAATTCATTCATTTATGATTCCCATGTCCATAATTTGTAAATCCAAGATTACTAGATCCCTCTAAATTCTCATCAATGATAGGATTGATAGATCCTTTCTACTTAGATCATCCACAACTTTATTCAATTTACTAGTATGGTAGTGGATTGAGCAGTAATAGTCCTTGATCAACTTTAACCATATTCATTGAAACATATTCACCTCTTTCTGTGTGAATATATATTTGAGACTTTTGTGATAAGTATATATTTTACACTTCTCCACAGTGAGATAATCCCACCATATTTTTAAATAAAATATTACTGTATACAACTCCAGATCATGCATTGGGTAGTTCTATTTGTGAACATTCAACTGCCTCGAAGCATAGACTATGACCTTTTCATTCTGTATTAACACACAACCCAATCCCTTCTTCAATTCATCACTAAATACTATGAAAATTTCTCCACTTATAGGTAGTGTGAGCATAGGGGCAGTGATGTGAATCCTTTTAAACTCCTTGAATCTCTATTCACATTCACCACTATAAGAAAACTTGAATCCCTTCCATGTTAGCTTGGTTAGAGGGTTTGAAAATCATGATAAATTTCTCACCAATTTATGATAATACCCATATAATATAAGGAAACTACAGATATATATCACATATTTTAGCCTTAGAAAACCTTAAATTACTTCTATCTTTAAAGTATCCACATATATACCATTTATTTTGATGATATATCCCAAGAATGAGACTTCCTTCAACCATAACTCACTTTTTATGTAATTTTTTTAAAGCTTCTCCTTTAACAATGTCTTTAGAACAGTGCTCAGATTCTCCTCATGCTCCACCTTTCTTTTGGAGTATATTATAATATCATCTATAAAGACTACCACAAATTTTTTGGGGTAATATCCAAAGTATCTATTCATCATTTACATGAATATTACTAGAGAATTAGTGAGTTTTAATGGAATTACTATGAACTCATAGTTCCTATACCTTGTACAAAAAGAAGTCTTGGGGATATCCTCTTTCTTTACCCTAACTTGGTAATATCTCGACCGGAGATCCACCTTGGAGAAGTATTGTGCTCCAAATAGAATATCTAAGAAGTCATAAATCCATGGAAAAGGATAATCGTTCTTTATCATGATCTTGTTGAGATCACGATAATCAATTCAAAGGCGCATTAACCCATTCTTTTTCTTAATGAAGAGGACTGGTGCACCCCATGGTGAAGCACTTGGGCATATGAACCCTTTATCTAGATTCACCTATAGTTGTTTCTTCAGCTATTCAAGTTACACAACATCCATTATATATAGAGTCTTGGATAATGGTAATTCCCGAGGTACATTCTAGATTGAAAATTCAACCTCTTATCTAGGATGAATACCAGGTAGTTCTTTGGAAAACACATTAGCTTATTACCTCACAATGGGAATGTCTTCAATGATTGTTATTTCCTTAGACTCAATCATTTGGGATATATACGCTTGATCAGAGGGAAATAATATTAATGAATGAGATGTTGGTGCTAAATAAGATTCATCCTCCTCCTTGCAATTGTACATAATTGGAGGAGAATGATTAATTATATGGAGAGTGATTTCCTTCTCATGGAAATTTATATTGGGTCTATATAGGTAAAGGAAATCCATGCCTAGAATTTCATAAAATTACACGAAAGGGAGTACAAAAAGGTTCACTAGAAATTTAATCCCAAAAATTATGATATTGGATGATTTATATACTTGGGATGTAATAATTTACCCATTTTCCATTTTCACTGAAAAATTTACTTCCATGTTTTGCGGTTATGTTTGAATAGTTATACTAAAATTTTAGGTTATGAAGGAATTCATAGAACTAGAATCAAAAATTAAAAATTCTATTATATAATGAATAACTAGAATACCTATCACCACTTCATTATCGGGTCCTACCTCAATGATTTTGATGGAAAAAGATCACACTTGATGCCTTTGAGGTTGTTGGTTGTCTTTGAAAACCTTTGGATTGGTTCATTGGTTTGAAAAGTTACCTAGTTCCTTTTAGTTGTAGCAATAAAAATTTTATGAGGGTTGGACAGATCATTACTTTCCTCCATCGCATTAGTAGGTTTCTCTCGTCAGTAGTTTCTAGCTAGGATCCATTCCTTCCTGTACCTAAAGCATTTCCTCAACCCCTTTAGGTAATTTCTGCTGTTTTTATTTCTATACCTTTGACAAACGGGATGTTTAAATTTCTTAGCATTGTTATATTTCTCCATCAGACTACCATAATTAAACTCTAATTTTTTATTGTTATCCCCATGGTATCCTTGAGATTCAACAATCTCCATTTTGACTTTGAGGGCACATTAGACAATTTCCTCATAGCTATCAAAGTCTCGGATCACCAGAGATTTTTTAGACTAGGTATTATCCCACTAAAGAAGTGGTAAAACTTTCATTTACGGGTAACAAAAAAGATGGAGGCATATCATGAAAGTCTTTTAAAATTTTCCTTGTACTCCCTGATAGATTTTTTGTCTTTTTTTCTTAAGGGGAAATCCCTTTACATTTTAGGATGGAGAGTGTGAGGAAAATATTTATCAAAAAATATTTTATGGAATTCATTCCACCTAATCACTTTGATATCTTCCTTATGATTCATATTATTGATCAATGTCAACCACTAATCAACTTATCCCTATATAAGATAAACAACCACTAGAACCTTATCTTCTTCAGAACATTTAAGGATGGAGAAGATCTTCTCAATGGAGATGGTCCATTATTATGTGATTTAGGGTTCAGATGATACATTGAAAGTTAGAGGCCTCACATAATGCCCTCAATTTCATCTTGTTATTTCTTAGGGGGATTTAAAAATTCTTCCTAATCTAGGTTCTTATTCATAACTTGAGCCAGCTGAGAGAGTATCATCACAAAGTTTATGATTCCCACTCTCATTGGGTTGGGTATCTCATTGGGGTAGTCATCACATTGCCCATCGCATTTATTTTTTACCGGATTCCTCCTAATTCTGACCATTGGATATAATAAAAGTAAAATTATATATGATTAATTTTTAAACTATTAAACACATAAATGGGAATTTAATGACATTAAAGGGATAACTTATAACTTACATTTAATTATTTAACTTATACATTTCTCGGCTTTAATATATGTTATCCACGATTTATTTCCTAACATATATTCTTATGGGATTTTTTTGTTCCCTTAATAATGGTTTGTAATGATCTTGTGACTTTACCAAATCATATGCCTTAGGAGTGTCAAACTGGCTACGCAGTAAGACCCATTGTTGTGTACCAGGTTACACCGAGTTAGGCCCGACACACCTTGTCGGAGTTATTAACCCTAGGTATATCTGTACCAGAACAACATCCACTTGTAGTATCTAGACATAGATTTATTTTATTAATAAACCACTTAATATATACTTACCAAAATTTAGGGATGTTTTCTTATACTTAGTATTATCCCCGAGGATTTCTCTAGAGTTTTATAATCCTAATCCAAAAAATAACTAAACTTTTACTCTGATACGAACTATAACAACCCTGATATTTATTTCAAATTTATATATGATTTATTACATAAGATTACACTTAATAAAACCTGGAATATCAAGAATTATAGTGTCATTGATAATTAGGTACATTACATAACAACTTAAAATAGGAAAAACATATTTATTGAAAACTTCCTTAACATGAACTCACTTAATACTTCATGGGATAACCTGGGGACTTACATAATAAAGGGATGATCTATAAATCCCAGTAAGTTAATAATCATGGAATAAGGTAATAAATGTTAATCAATATTCATATTAATTGGGAATAAAAGGAACATGAATAATAAGGCATGATATAACATGATAATCATAACATGGGAAATGTGGAAACAACTTAAAACACTATATCATAACATAGGTCAAGGATAAATCCAAAGACATCATGATATAAAAAGTCCCATAAATTAATTAGGTTAACTATATATCCCAAGATGATGTCTCATGATACTAAACATTACCCAATGCATTGAAGTGCTATATAATTCTGGGCACACTCGTCACTTTCATTTAATTCTCATGATTAAGTGTACCACATAGATTATAAAACATGGATTCATTCATCGTCATATTTTATTTCAAGATCAAGGAGTGTGGAATACATAAATATAAGTCTCAATTCAAATAATTATAAGTGTATAAAAGTGAACACCCTCGATAGGTAATGGGTATTTTATTCACGACACAATTGTTTTGGCATGGAAAATCACACTGAGATTTCAATAACATAACGACATCATAATAAAAATCATAAAATTGGTTGATAGGAGAGAAAAAGATATATAATAATTTTACAATAAAATATATAGTAATAGTTTCATGAAAATACATATCCCAACGTAAGTAATTGGAAATAGAAGGTATAAGATAATAAAGAAACTTGAATAAAGAAGATAAGGTGAGGATCCATTACTTGAGTGCGTGACTCCAAATGCTTGGGTGGATATTATTGAGAGATTGAGGGCACATTGGGAGGAATATAGAGAGGTAAGTGAAGATTGATGTTATTATACAAGGATTTTTAGTGAAGATAAATGGTATCTTGGGTGGGTTTATATTGGAAATGATTGGGGATTTCTTTATTATTTCTCAAACTTAGGTTTTGGACTATATATAATAAAATAACCAAAACCACAAACCTTCCCATGTTTTTTCCCATTGTTTTGGCCAAATGGGAGTGGTTTTAAATATTTTATAATTACAAGTGATGAATATAATAAAATAATACCCTTTCTTATGTAGAGGTGAGTCATACTCTTAAAGAAATGATTTTAAAACCTTAAAATATATTACATGTTTTGGAGGATTCATAATAACTTTATAAAATTAATAAAATAAACTTAAAATAAAATAATTTTAAATTGAAAACATATATTTGTGTTTCAATACAATTTATTGTATTTATTACATCACTTTTGGGTCATTATTATGTCATAATACACAAAGTATATTTATACGGTATTTAATTTTTACCCAAAAACTTGGCTATCTCAGAAAATTATGAAAAAATAACCATTGGATAATTTAAACATTCTGATTCCAAAAATAATATTCATTTTATATTAATAATTTTATAAATATGTTAATTTTCACCTTTAAAATAATAATTGATATTTTTTGAGAAATGATGGGTTTTTTGACAATAACCATTTTTGAACCCTTATAAAATTACATTTGTCATCATAAAAATTATATGATAATTTATATTTAATAAATATTATTTTATAAAATTATTTTATTAAAATAATATTTATTTCAAAAATCCATTAATTCATAAAAATAAATTCTCTTATTCAATTTGAATATTACCTAAAAATAATATTTGTGTTTTGTTATGTCAAAATAAAAATCATTTATAAAGTAGAAATAATAGGATGAAAATGTATCCATTATTATATAAAAAATAATTTATATACACATATTACTAGGGTATTGATATATATCCCTTTAATACACCATCAAATTCACTAAGAGTAAGGTGCGTGACAGTGAGACTTTCATGGGGTGGTTTGACGTACATGGTTTGTTATATGATCTTGATGAGCTTGAAATTCTCTCATAAATGGGGTTTCTCATACTTAAGTTGTTAGATCTCATCTTGGGTTTAGTTAAGGGGAAATCTCAATGATGTTATCTCCCTCAGAATCTCTGATAAATGGGATTTATAGGGTATGATCCTACTAGTTGAGGCCATCAATTCTTTTGTCTATGTCAATTGGATTTATTAACACCCTATATTTATACTAATCATGTGATCAATATTCAACAACTATTTTTTCAACAATAAATGTGCTTAATGTTCATTTAAATATTATAGGATATAATAAAACAAAATAAGTTCATGCATTTTCTATAACTATATTACATAATAATATATTTAATTAAATCACAAGGGAAATTTTATTTATAACAGTTCGGGTCATTACACACCCCTCACATATTTATTCCATATCCTTTCTCCCTACTTAAAAATACCCAAGACCATGGTTTATAATTTCCTCCCTCATGTTCAAAGTATGCATGAAAAATCTTGGTCTGGTAGGCCACATATGACCTATCGTTTCCATAATGTTATGGTTCTAGTCATATGACCTAAAACTACAGGTTTTGGTCTGGTAGGCCACATATAACTTGTCAACCAAAGGATTCCACTATTTTACTATGCAGTACCACGACCTAATTAAATTTTCATAAAGTATCCCAAAAAATGGGTTTGTCGACTAGTGGTGACTTCATACTTAAGAGATACCTCCTCTATTCTAAAATATCAGGTTTTAGATTTAGTAACCCAAAAATCATGGCTCAAAATTCCTCATCAGGTATCTAAATAATGTCATAATGTTCTTAGACAAAAATCCTTGTTTGGGACACCATCCCAAAACTCATGGTCAAAGATGTTCAACCTAAAACACCTATCTCATTAGTCTAGCTTTCACAAATTTAAAATAATTACAAAAATAATCACTACACTCACCAAATTGAAACCCACCGAGGGAACTCTAGAAAAAATTCAAGTCTCAACTCACTATATCCGTACTATGAGCGGTTTAGAAAAAAATAGAGCAATGAAAAAAATTGGCAAAAAACTTGTTAGAATTAAAACTAAGAAAGGTGGCCTAAAAGAAATCCAAGACTAGTATGATAATACTCTCTTATATTGGACTTTGGAAAATGTTATAAAAATTACACAAAAGGGTCAAAGTTTATAGGGTTGTCCATATAACCCTATCAATAGTCAAAATATGATCTCTAGACCTCATGGATTAAGAAAAAATTAGAGTATATCCCCATCCCTATCACTGTGGTTATGACTAGTTGATGCAAAAATGTTTTAATATAAAAATTAGTTTCCATATTATGTTCTGATCATAGGAAAAAAATAAGGATGAAGACATAGATGATTAGAAAAAAATTCTTGTCATTTATGAGACAAAACAAAATTGGAGGAGAATCCACAAGATGGAGTCTCTATTTCAAACTTTACAAAATACCTTCAACTTAACTCTTCATTTTTTAAATGGCCTCCCAATCCCCCTCAGAATCTTGTTGAATTCCATTCAACTAAATAGGTTTGATCTTCTTATCTCAATGAAGCTCCTTTATCACTGTCACAATGGTAGTTAAACCTTCGGTTCCGGATCCTTTTAGGGAATGGTGAAGTTGTATAAACTCCCCCTGAGAAACATCTAGTTGCTATTGAAGGTGGAATATTTTAATGGTCTTATCATTAATATGTTTTCTAAACTTCTCCAAATTTTTAGCATGGTTGGCCTCCACCCGGGACAATACAGCTCGAAGATCATTAGTGTTGACAAGGAGCTTCTCCTTTATGAGGTCCTATTGAAGCTCATGTTCTCACTCCCTTTTGTGAATTATCTTCTTTATCGATGTATGAATCAAGAGGTAATCAAATCCTCTATATCATAGCATTCCAAATAGAAATATAAGTCAATATAATCATGAAAGAAGTTCTTAAAAAGGCACCCCAAAAATTATTTTCCAGATGTCCCTCCAAGATGCATGATGTGTAATGTGAAGAGAATTATGTGGCTCCAAATCTGACTTAGAGCCACAATTAGGGGGATAAAAATATTTCATAATCAGAGAAAACAATTATAAACCCCCCCACTCCCTCTAGGACAGTAGCAATATCACCTTTTGATATCATATGCATTGGTATAGAGGCTCCACCCTTAGACCTAGCTACATAAGTTGATTGCGTTGGACAACGAAAGTGATTCAATTTTATCCTATAAAGGATAAAATATGGGAGTAATAGTGGATTATTAAATCAGTTGGTAACACTCACCTAGTAATGGGTCAATGGATTGTGTGGATTCATCCCTAATGTTTCCAACCTCAGTATTTTGAGCCAAAACCTCTTGATAATGGGAACTCTCCTAAGTATTCCTAGAGCTCTCTAAGAGAAGCTCATGAAGATCCCCCACTTTGGGATCCACTTGAATCAATTCTCCCCCAATAATGGAAGTATGATGGATTTGAAAACTGTGTTTGTGCACCACTAATGCAACATTTTATGTGGGAAAAGCTGCACAATTCAACTAGTCATGATTAAAACACCCGACAAAAAAAATTGGCTGCACAAAAAATAAATACTCATATCCATTAAATTCCATATTAAGTTCCAAAAACTCTTCTAAAGTGTTGGGAAGATTAGTATATTCTATCATTTCATCAAATTTCATGTCATGATTTCTCATGTAATGTATTGAAATCCCAAACCTTGTGGTAGTCTCACTTGTGGGGCCACCCAAAACATCTGGATCAGGGCCCAGTGCAGCACCCTCCTCTGATGATCTAATACCCCAAACAGGTTTCTTAGAGACAGTCATATGGTTAGCATCGGTCATCTAAGGGTCATTTGGTGCATGGTATGAACCTGAAATGTCATAATAAATAAAATTTATCAATGAGAATATGACTCCTTATGAAGTTCATTTGATATTAACAAAATCCCCCCTCTATATAGTGGTAGGAGTGGTGATAGGAGCTAACATTGTATCATCAAACCTTGTCACTTATTTTTTAGAGGGAGCCAACTCTCTAGTAGGGATTCTTGCTTGATTCGGAGCATCCTCAGTTCTTAGAGGCCTATTTACAAGCCACTTGAGAGAGGAAATGTAAGGATATTATACAACTAAAAATGATTTTAGACATTTATTGGGGATAAATCATAGATTAATGATACCATGGATACTCACCTTTACTGACAAGGTACTTAACCAAAGATTTTATTCTCTGACATTATTTCTTTTTCAAAAAATAATGGCTAGCACTAGCCTACTTAGAAATAAGTATTATATGTGGTAGTGGAAGTTATATCGCTATCTCATACTCCATTGTCTTCTGGACAGTGGAAAAATCTCATGGTTCAGGCGATGATTCATTAATTTTGAGTGGGGTTCCATTCAGGTAGTATTTTGAAAACAAAATTTTAGCTTATTTCCCCTTGGCCCGCTGAAAATAAAGATAAACTTTCCACGTAGAAACAATACTTGGTTTGAGATAAAGGAAAGTAAGAATAGAATAAGAGATAAGAAAAGGATAAATTACATCCTTGGGATAGACATAGTCAATCCATTCCTAGGAAGATAGGTGGTCAACCCCTTCAACAGCACCTCGTCTTGACATGTCCTCCACCCATCTCATGGAAGGGATCCGATTGTTAGTTTCATAAATAAAAATATATTGTTATCGAATAAAAATTCCCACCTCAGTAGGATTGTCCTCAAAACTAAGATTGGGTGGGGCTCAAGAATCTCTTATCTTTGAAATCCACAACCTAGCACAAAGGGGTGACCATATGATTTCAGCATCAGAAGGTATGTCCTTCCAAAATTGTACTAATTCTAGTCACATGTATTCACACGCTTTCCTAGAATGTTGTGAAGCCGATTTGATAACCTTTTATTTAATGGGATTCCTTACTCTCCTTGTTTTAGATGAAGAATGGGAAAATGGAAGCTGAGTCTCTTCTTGATGGTGATGACTGAACTATCTATGCTCAACCTCAGTTGGCATAACCCTTTTGATTCTGGCGGGTGGACTGAACTATGCATAAGTTCATTTGAAAACAACTATGACCTCATCATCTGCACCCTAATAAGGGTATGAATCATCCTCTAGGAGAGGAAAAACACCTTCTATAGGAGGAGTATCCTTTCTACCTCACTTTCTATTCCTACTAGTTGTTCTATTCCTAACTTTAGAGACAACTTCTGCTAAAAATCCCTCTAGATATGATACAATCCAAGCCTCAACATACTAATAGGTCAATCCAATGGATGTATCCAATAGATTTAGGTTAATTACTAATTGATTTAGCTTAATAGATATAAGCATACACAACTGTCGGGATACTATTGGATGATTTTTTGATCGGACATGCGCATGAGGGGACACAATTTTTTATTGTAGGCACATAAATTGACATACAACTATATATGGAGCATAGGCCACACATATAACCTCACTATAGATATGGTTCACCAACATTCCATCCCTAAAGTAAATCATGTACGATATTACCTTATCTCCAGCCTTTCCATCATTAGTAAATCTCACAGCGAGTCCCCATATGGGAATAAATTGAAATCCTTGAACAAGTTTAGCCCTATCAGTGTCTCACCGGGCTTCAAGGATAAGGGATGAATACCTTAAACGACCTGAAAAAATGGTCAAAAATGTCCCCTGATAATATCAACCCCAGTAAGTATTATGTAGGATCTAAAGTGGGTAGAGACCCATCCTCAAAACACTTGGAACAATCCTACAATTCTAAATGGGACCTTCCATATGTGAATATACAACATGCATTGATGAATTTTCTCTAGGATGGGGATTTCCAATCCTATGTGCTTCTTCTCTTCTAGATTGGACTCCCTGAAAAACTTCCCTTGCCTCACACCATCATTGGAATCACGAATAGGTAGCTGGTAGATTCTTATCCACATGGAAAAAAATTCCATGAGACATGTCTTCATGAGTATGATGGACTTGGTCTTGTACCCCCATTAGTTGTACTCCCCATTTTACAAAGTGGGACAAAATGTGTTGGGAGTGCTCCAATTATCAATATCAAGACACCTAGTTAGACGTTTTCAAGTGTGGGATTACCCCTTCGGATCTAGAAAGGTACTCATCCACGCTTCAGGATGGATATCCCCCCTTAGGTGGGGGTATTCCTTCTTAATATCATGAGTTATCTTCAGCAGCTCATGCACCAGATTTGGAGTCCTTTAAATTTTATCCCATGTCACCCTTGAAGGGATAAAATCGTCATACATATATCTAAGGATCGGATCCCCAATGATCTTGTGAACATCCCACAAGATGATACCAACTTCTCCATGAATCAGGTGGAAATAGTTTGTTTGTATAATCCATCAACTTAGTATCTCAGGGATGAATTTGGAATTCTTTGATACATATGTCTGGTCCACCCAAATTTCTTTATAAATTCACACCGCTTTCAACTCAGTTTCAAAGTCAGCAATTTTCTGTCACACCTAGTATGCCCACATCCACTTGGGTATGACACCCCCTTCTGGACAGAGATCCCAATATACCTTCCAACCCTTTGACTGGTCTATCTTAGAATCATGGAAGATGGATGGATAATAGTGAAACTTTAACTTAGATTTGTTCTTATTTAAATCTAGAGAACATTGGCTATGATGCATGACACAAGCCACAAATGATGTACCAACATTAATATATACACCCATGCTTGAAATGTTGGTAATAGTAAAGTTTTTGTAGTGTTGAAACCAAGGTAGAGGAGTGTAATTATTCTAATTTGGTATGAGAACCTCTTTAAAATGACTATGGCGATAAGGTGATAGATAATTACTCTCAGGGTAGTCGTGATGATACGTCTCCAGATGTCCTTCTAGATATGGTAGAGTCATATCGCGAACATCATAGCTGTTAGGCCTACATGTTTTACCATCTCCTCAATATGATTCTTATCTTGTTCATCATAAAATTTAGTATTCCAAGCGACCATTGAACCTACATATAAGTATCAAGATTTTATTTAAAAACAATTTCATTATGAAAAAATTGTAGAAATGTGGGAATTTGGAAAAGGCATGAGCCCATGCAGGTTACCCATGTTAGTGATTTCACGCAGGTCCCTTTCCCAAGAATACTTGTGTAGATCACTCACCCAGACATAATTTTTATGTAGGCAGGTGCATACCTTGTTTTCATGAATGATTCTTTAGAAAATAATCTTAAGAGAAAGATCTGTGCGGAACACTAGTGTGGTGAGACCCAAGATAACAAGGCGTGATGACTGTCTATTGAATCAATAAACCTATTTATAGACACGAGAGCCCCTATGCACGTCCTACTAACATGGAAAACATGGGAAAATGACCCATGTAGATGACCTGTGTGTATGACCTCTGTGATCCGTCCACACTTTTCATCTCTTTACCTCAGGATCAAACCCTCTTCTTTCGATCAAATCCAATCTTGAGGGGAGGATTTTGTTGATACTATGTTTTGTCACATGGATGAAAAGGTGTTAAAGGGAAATTATATAGGGATAAGAATATAAGAGAAGCTAAAAGTGGCAAAGTACATAACCCTTTCATCAAATTCTCTTTACACAGGTTCCCCCAAGCAGTGTTGGCACACAGGGCACCTATGCATCATCCCACGTGACGGATCTGTGCATTAGTCTGCGCATTAGCCTGCAGACCAACCTATGAAACACACCTACATGAGATAGAACCTTCACCCAAGGTCCCATATTTTCATATAAATAAGGATATTGGGCTCTTCATTTTCACAGATGAAACTTCTTGAAGAAATCCGAATTCACTTCTCTCCCTAGTCCTTCACCCAGACCCTCCGAAACCTTTTATACAGTCCTCCAAAACCTAAGGAAAAGGTAATTGGGGGGGGGGGGGGGGTTGAGGGGTGGGGTGGGGTGGGGGGGGGGGGGGGGGGGGTAGTGGAAAACAAATCCTCCCGGGGTCTAAAATACATAATACCTGCATGAGGAACACTCTTCCCTTGGTTGAAGAACACTAGCTCTAGGTCCCCTTTCCTAACTAGGGACCTATATGAGACACTTTTGGGAACAACTGTGGATACCCTTGGATCCTTGAGAGAAGCCTCACCCAAGTGTTGTTTCCTAGGTGTTTTTCACCCAAATTAACTTCATCTCACATATTCTTAACTACACTAAGTACTCCCAGGCTTGTCTAACCTACACCCTACATGAGACCCCCTTTGATCTCCCAACCTATACCCTACATGAGACCTCATTATCTCACCTAACCTATACACTACATGAGACCCCCTGGCTCACCCAGCTTCTACCCTACATGAGAAACTTATCAAGATATATTCCAAGCCACTAATGGTAGGGCATATATTCCCTTGTCTCCCTTGTTTGAGAGGGACCAAATTGAAGCCTCCACCGAAGCCTTCAAACTTGAAAAACCATGGAAACAGGCACACCAGTGTGTCTCCCATTTGGGTATGCATTCCTATAGTAAGAGGTTTCCACCACTTATCCTACCTAATGGTTAGGGTCCTTGGGGTGCATGTGAGTATGTATTCCCATGGGCATGAGGACCCTATCCCTAAGGATGGTGTCAAGGAACTCCTGATCTCAGGTACTAGGGTTAGAACCATGTCATTCCCTAGTCGTATCTATGACTCAGAACCTTTGGTTCTAGGTGGGGAGGGAGAGGATTACACTTACCTTTCCCTTAAACAGGGAATGATTTCATCCAATCCTCCTAAAGAACCAATTTTAGGGAATCCCACTTGGAGTATTCCCCTAGCCTTTCTTGTGGAAGGAAGCACTCTCTATACTCTTTAGCTCCCAAGTAGTACCCATTTGGATAAACCTATGTGACTATCCTAGATATGAAACGGGAGATGGAAGGGGCACACCAAATAACTTTATTATTCCCCCATATCCCTAAACTCTTCCACCAGTGAAAAGGGGATTATGTGGTTTTCCAAATATTCCACTTTCTCTTATTTCTCACATTCAATCACAACTCATCATGACTCATGTGGGATTAGAGTATAACTAAGATCATAAAATCCACACTACCAGATGCATGTTTTGGTAGATAATCTACTTTAGGATATTCCTATCACCTTTCTTCAGAGGGTATCCATAGGCATGGGTCCTCAAGGCCATGTATCCACCTTAAGGGAAAAGTGTTTTTTTGGTTTTCCGAATCTCCTGTTTCCTCTTGTTTCTCATAATGATCATGACTCATGTGGTCTTAGAGGTTGATAGTGGTCATGAAATACACATTATCCAAAACCTTATGGGCATCCTTTATAGGATTAAACCCCAACCAAACTAACAGATGGGACTGCTACTCGGAATAATCCCAAACCTTCCACAGTAAGGGCATCCTTTTTTAGGTATAGGCCCGAAAATCCAACCTATGAGAATCATACTTACAAGTAAGCCCCAACCAAACCAATTTATGGGCCTAATACTTGGTATAAGCCCCAACATTACACAATAAGAGAATCTTTTTTAGGAATAAGCCTCAAAATCCAACCTTTGGGAATCCTCCTCAGGAGTAAACCCCAACCAAACCAATTTATGGGTCTCCTACTTGGTATAATACCCAATCATATCACTATAATCATCCATGGGAATCCTTATCTAGATTAATCCCCCACCAAACTAATCGTTGGGACTCCTACTTGGTGTAATCCCCAACCTTCCACAATAAGGGAACCCTTTTTAGGAATAATATCTGAAATCCAACCTATGAGAATCACTCCAAGTGTAAGACCTAACCCATAAATGGGCCTCCTACTAGGTATAAGTCCCAATCATATCACTATAATCATCCATGGGCCTTTTCCTTAGGTTTAATCCCTAAAAAATCTTCCAAATCACCATGAGTTGAGACATCCCTCATGGCCTCTTTCATAGGGAATCATTTTTAGGAATAATACCCAACCAAAACAAACAAGGGCATCATTTTAAGAAATAATCCCCAGTTTAATAATCTCAAAGGACCATACTACCCTATGATACAAACCTTCTAATGGACTCCATAGGTGTAGGTACTTACCAACAAACTACTTTGGATTTGATTCCCATCCAAATGGAATATATAGGATGCTTCCCTAAAATCAAAACCCAACACCCCAAATTAACCTTGATTCTCTCTGGGCCACCTTCCCAGTAGAGTCTTATTCAACCTGGGAATCCATATCCCTTACAGGTTCCCTAGGATGATTTTGGAATATATACCATACCAAACTTTTACTAGTCACCTTATACCTAGAAGTATTTTCCTCATGAAATTAAATTTCATGGTTTGGTCTTTATCACAAGACCTTAAAAGGTACTAAACTACATGAGTTCTGATTCCTTTCATAGGGATACATAGGAAGCCTATTTATCTGTCTGATATTGATATAAAAACAACACCCATTTCCCTGGATGATGATAGACTCCAGAGTTCCCCACTATGTGGCTGAAAACCAACATCATTTTAATAACGACCAAAGAATCTATAATCAGTACATAATATGATAACATTGAAGGAGAACCTCAGATATATATAGATTTCTCCATCAATGAATAACCTCAGATACATAGATGATTCTAAATCTCATATATGATAACAATTAATTATTAATTCAAGGGAGACCCACATTATACTTGGGAATTAATAAAGGATTCACGAACATGTCTTAAATATATAAGTGTCCCTAAGTAGGAAAAAATTCCTCCAAAAGGATGTGATGAGCCTGATCCCTCATCCTCTTGACCAGTGTGAGTTCTTAAGTATCATTGGCCAAAATAACCAATACGATCTTGCATTTGGAAAGAGAGTTCCTCATGGATATAGAACCATTGGGTGTTTCCAACTCCACTAATAAACCTGTTGGAAACCATTTGGAAATTTTGAACCTGACACAAATGATTTTAAAAAACTATCCCCTGTAATCAACCATTGGGCGACACATGTTTTCATCAAAAACAAGTTTGTTTTGATAAAGAAAGATATTAATGTAAATAGTTACATTATATTACTAAAATGACCTCAATGAAAAGTTTGAATGAAAAGGTTCTAGGGTGATTATGATAATCTTTGAAAGAGAACTAAGTAGAAATAAAAGTTAATAACATCATAAAACTTAATGTTGTAGAGTAAAGAAGTTTAAATAATTGAATATTAAGAATATGTTTCTTAAGTACCACCATTATTCAAATAAGATTTATTTATATATGATACTCACTAAAGGCGTTTAGAGTGAGATTTTTTAGATGGTCACATAGATACATGGTAGGAATTATATAGAGATGTAATGAGTTTTAAAAAACCCTAAAAATGCAGCAAACATACGGCCTCTTTAGTGGTATATCATATGGTATATGATTATATGGACAATAATAAATGGTTTTGTTAGTATTATTAATTATTTTAAGAATTTAAAATGTATCAAATTATATAGAAGGTAGTCTCATCTTTATCATTATTTTAAATTTGTTTAATATATTTCATGAAGTGTAATGATAATTAATATTTCAAAGTACAACTTTGAAATATCTATAACCAAATGTTTTTCATGGAGTATTATTGGTTGTGATAAAATATTGACAATATAATGAGTAATATTTCATATAGAGATATGAAATATGCTCATGAGGTGTAAAAATAGTTTTGTGTATTGGATAACCCACCAAGTATATCACATTGAGTGTCATATACTATGTCTTTGGTACACTAGGGGTTCCTATTTCATATTTAATCCCCATACTTAAGGTTAAAAATATTCTTAGCATGAGAACCTTCATACTTTGATACCTTTATTATGATATCCTTGAGGTTAAGTTAATTAGGTTTGGTTGGTTATGTTACTGATCACGTTGTAAGTTAATAATTAACTGAGATGGAATTTTTACTCTCATATGATGAGTATGACTTTTGGTCCCTCAATTTAGATAAATTGAGGAAGTTTATAACAATACCTTGACAAGGTTTGTGTGATATTCTTATCTATTTAAATAAGGGGAATATGATGTTATTATATTCTTATGTGAATAACATGATATGCGTTCATCCATTTAGTTAGTCTATACTTGAAGAGTTGAGGATATATGAGCATGATATATGGGATTCATATACTCTATGTCTCATAGACACTCAATGTATTAAACAAAGTTTTTATATGATTATGTTTAATTATATATGATATAATTGGCTAACATAGGTATAAAGATACATATGTTTTATATATATCATGCTAGATCCCTTTATAGCTTGAGAAATATTAACATTTTTCCAGAGGATACTTTTTTTCTCTTAAAATTATGTATTGAATAATTCATGATTATTTTCAACACTATAAAGACCCACATGTTCAAAAATTTTGGTTGTGTGAATGTGGATTAAGTTTTTTTTATAAAAAATCTATACCAAACTTTGAGAGATACCCTAAAAATTCTTTGTAATATATATAAAGTAAGTTTTGGATGTGTTTTCACAAGGTGTTACATATGATGTTACATGTGGTGAAAATGAATTATATATTTTCCAAAATAAATTTTGAAATATATCTAAAAGGATTTTTGGATATGGTTTCAAAAGTTTTCACAAGTTGTTAAAGTGATTTAATTACATCACATGCTAATAGGATGGATTCTGTTTTAGTTTTTTCCGAGATCCTCCTAAGATATCATAGGTTTTTTTATGATTATAGGCTCTTGATTATATTATGGAAACTATGATTCCACTATTTCCATGGTATTTAACCTATAATTATTTTATATTGTGGTTATTATGATTGGTGTTTCCTTTTTAAAGAAAAATGAATGTTATTTATTTAAATAAAAATTATTTACAAAGTCTTAGACTTTTCCTCTATTTTCCTATGCATGGGTAATTTCCAAGAAAGGTTTTAAAATGATTTCTCATATTAAATGCTTCATTTTCTTTAAAAACTTTAAGGATCATTTTTTAAAATGTATAACCTTCATGTTTTGAATGAAATGATTTATAATGATGATAGAATGTTACTAGTTTTCAATTAAATTGAAAATCTTACATTTATAATTATATTTCAAACTAGCATGAATTTTATTTATTTTTTAATGGTTTTGTATGTGGTGAGAAGAGGATACCAAACAAGAATTGTTTCTCATATCTATCATATTATAGTTTCAGTTTAAGTTCCACATAATGTGGTTTTTGGTTGTCTAATTTTGGTTCAGGTTTTTTGAAGGTGGTATGTGAAGTTACTTTACATGTATCATAGAGATGGGTGGATATACATATTTTTTTTTGTATTATGTTCACCGGTTTTACATTTCCATGTTAGTACTTATAATATAGATTTATTATCCAGTTTTTATTTTATTGGTATTTAAAGTTTAGTTTTATTGATTTTGGGACTTGTTGGATGTGATTATGTGGTTTCATTTATGGTTACAAGTTATGTTTACATGTTTATAAATGGTTTGGTTTTGTTTATTTGTGGAACTTCTTATTTAATATGTATAACACTCTGACTTCTAGAGCAGTCATAAAATATTTTTGGGTGGAAATCCCTCTTTATCATTGCTCTATTAGGTGAAATAATTCCCAATGATGCATGTTTTATTCCCTAACACTAGTTTTCAATCTATGGTGATCTAGAATGTGCTTTGGTCCATGTCATGAGCTGACCCAGGGACCTAGATCAGGGGTATCTTTTACTGGTTCATGAAAAAATGATACTATAGAAACTTTATTATTATTTGGAGAGTCTAGTAGATAGGATATATGATTTTAAGGACTCGATAGGTAGGTCATGAGTAGGTTCCTGATCACCACCTTTCATGATGAAACTTGAGTTACCAAGGGTATTCAAGATGTGTGAGTCTCAAATTCATGATTTTTTCTCTATTATTTTTGAGATGTTTTAAAATTTATTTGAGTATATATGTATTACATTGAATATATATGAGTTATTTTGAGAAAATACACATTTTGGAGAGAAATTGGGAAGAAATCAAGGGGCACATGGTTACCATGCATGATTAGGAAATCCATGAACAAATGATGTGTCTTGGTATGGGGAATTCTAGTTAACTTTGAAGGTTTTAATAACAGTAGATTCATCTTGGTGGGTGAAATAATATTAAAGGTTTTTACGATTCTATATATCATTCGAAATTTTTTGCATGATATAAATGCCATGACCAATTCCCCCCTCTGAATATTGATATAAGAGAACCCATAACCTAGAGATGATCTTTAAACATTAAATTTATAATTAATTTATATTATAATAAATGAAATGATGCATTGTATTAGGATCTTTATTTTTAGATTATTTTTATCATATGGAAAACACTTTTCTAAATTACCTTCATTTCACTATAAAGATCCAAGTGTAAAATCCCTCTAGCGGTGATCAAAAGATACTCATTTGGTCTCTGAGAAATATTGAAAAAATTTCGAGTGCGAATGCGGTAGATCTATCATCTTATATTGATCATGTTTATCACTGATAGTACCTTAGATCTTGAAAGAATCTATCCATTGCTTCTCATTATTGATAGGGAAAGAGGATGAAGAATATAGAGAGAATTCCATTACACACAACAATTATCAGGTCTCAATTTACCCTACACAATAGATATAACCATCTATTTATAGAGTTGGGGTTTAAGATAAAATATTATTTAATTTCACATGACACATTAAATAATGTAATAACCCTAAAAAAACTCATGTCATACAATAATAATAATAATAATAATAATAATAATAATATTGTATGAAATACACTGACTTGCGCAGTGATAAATATTATTTTACTAGCTTGAAAATTAATATTCATCACTGAACACAATCCTGGCCTACTCCAACTCCTCGACATTTATTGAATTCTCGAATAAATATTTAATTAAATATTTCATTCATCAATAAATATTTTTGATCAATAAAACATAAATAAAATTATTCCTCGGTCATGAGAATAATATTTATTTCATTAATTAAATTCAAATAGAATTTAATCGAGATGAATAGAAACACTTAGTGTGTGACCCTTTTGGATTATTTCTCATTGACATTAGGCGGCCTTAGATAAAGTCCCATATTACTATCTAGATATGGGTCAAGGAACCCAAGAAAAATAATTTAATGTCGAAACATCAACAACCACATATGAATGCTCATTGTATAATATAACCTATTTGCCACAATATCTCATCAATAAAGTTTCACATATGTTTCATCAACCAATATCCTTGATACATATTTCTTTGACTATCTGAAATAAACATATAATTATGCCATGTTCATGGAATTTAAGGTGATAGTTCTATTCCAATAAAGGGGACAAGATATAAACTTCCATAAATATATAAGGGACAAATACTTCCTCGATTTATCCATCAATAACATGTCATCTATGAAACACCCAATATACCATAATTTCCATGAACATATGGTGTCATGATTTTGGTAACTAAATCTAAGTACAAGAGTCATGACATGTATTAATGAAAATATTAATGTATAAATACCATTACACATTCTCATTTATATAAATATATGATGACACCAAAACATGTAAAATTTCTATTAGTGGTTATATTCTTATAATGTCTCATCTTGGAGATTACTGAGTGTGAACTTCATGAGAAAAAGTTTTGTCTACTTATGAGTAATCACACATGAAAATCTACATACTATTTTCCTTATCACAATATTTTATAAAACTATATAACTATATTCAAGAATATCATTATAGTATTTCAATGTTCTCATCATAGCAGGGAACTTCTATGACCTTATCAATGTGAGAGATACCCTAGAAAATTATTACATCAAAGTCATATAAAATAATGAAAATCATGTAATAATATTTTTTTAATAATATTAAAATCATTGAATATAAATTTAATCCAAAGTATAAATATTTTATTATAAAACACCAACTCTAAAAAAATCCCATTTAGAATAGATCTAAGTTCCTAAGACTTTGAGTTTTCTAGACCTCACATTATGATCATATTTTTTCGAGTCTAGACTTTTGTAAAGGGGTAAACCACATTTTCTCATGTGGAAATTATACTCAATTTAAATTCACCTCTATGATAAAAATACATCAATAAATGATACTTACAAATTATGTGCTTCATCTGCTGATATGACCTTAGATCTTTTTCAAGAGCCACCACTGTAGTATTAGCATAATAGAGTGTGATAATATCTCTATTGACAGGAACCACATCAATATCTTGGATGAATTTTCACATCAAAATTGCTTCTTTATCCTCTTTATAATCCATGATATACTTATAATCTACTATAAAATATGTGTAGACACCTACTTTGAGCTCTTGTTTCACAAAACACCTCTATTCAGAGTGAAAATATACCCCGTTTGTGATTTCAGATCATCTTGATCAATTTGGAAACTAGAATTCACATATCCTATGATTAATATTTCCTCATATACTCCATAGATAAATAATATATCCTTATTAAACCTCATATAATTAAGTATATTCTTGTCTTACATCCAATATAGGCCACTAGGGTCAACTTGATATCTTCATACCATACCCAAGGAATATGAAACATCTATCCCAGTACATAGAATACTGTACAGGACTAACCCAATTTCTGACCCGTATAAAATCATTTCCATTATTTTTTGTTTCCTCATGTGTATGAGGGAAAATTTTCTTGCAAAGGTGAATTATATGTGACATTTTCAAAAATCCCCTCTTGAATTGTTCCATACTAAATATCTTTAGTATCTTATCAATCTATTCACCTCGAATTAGGCTCATCAGCCTCTTTGATCTATCATGATGGATCTTGATACCAAGAATATATGTTGCCTCAACCAAGTCCTTCATGGAGAATTATTTATTCAAGAGGACTTAAAAAATTGTAACATTGGTTTCTTTTCCAATAAGTAATATTCCATTAATATATACTATTAAGAAAAAAAAATAACTCCCACTAAAATGATTATAGACACAAGTATTTCATTCATTATTTATGAAACCAAATTCCTATATGAATTCCTCAAAAATAATTTTATATGAAATGAATGATTTATTTAATCCATAAATGTATATTTTCAATTTTCATACCTTTTTGGAATCCTTTGCAGCCACAAACCCTTCAGGTAGTGTCATATAGACATCTTCCTGAAAGTTACCATTAATGAAGCCTATTTTGAAATCAATTTTCCAAATCTCATAGTCATGGTTATACATAATGAAAAGTAGAATTCCAATGGATTTCATTATTGAAACTGGTGAAAAGGATTCATCATAGTCTATGCATTGACACTATTTAAATCCTTTTACAACTATTCATGCCTTATAAGTACTGACTTGTCCATCCATGTATAGTTTATTCTTGAATAACCATTTAAAACCATGGGATTTACCTCCACTAGAGTATTTACTAAAATCCAAACTTGGTTTTGGTATATGAAATCCATTTCAAAATTCATGGTTTCTTAACACTTGTAAACATATATGTTACTTACTACTTACATGCAGGATAAAGGATCATTATTATCATGTAACAATGAGTCACCATACTTGGTGACTAAAAAACCAAAATTTTCTAGTTCTCGAACCCCTCTTGTACTCTTACATAGTACTTGTGTCTCTAGAAAATCTTCTTACATAGGGATTTGGAGAATCTATTCAAGTGATAATTCTTATATACCTTGAGCCTGGACTTTATCAAAGTCTATCTAACTCCTGCTATCTCTTTTAGAGATGTGATCCCTCTCAAGGAATATAATATTTATTACCAATATAACCTTTTTTTCTATGGATTTTTATAGGTAATATCCCCTTTTTTCCTTTGGGTATCCTATAAAGGTACACTTTATGCGTCAAGGTGCTAGTTTGTTACCTAAAGAGGCCTTGAAACACTCTTCATAACCCAACACATGTAATTATGAAAAAAAATATTTATTTCCAATCTATAAAAGTTATGAAATACCTTATGCCACATTATTTGGTACTTAATTTATTATGCATACTATTGTTTGTAATGAGTATCCCCAAAAGGATAATGGAATACTCACATGAATCATCATTGATCTCACCATGTCCAACAGGGCAGGGTTCCTCCTTTCACTTACACCATTCCATTGAGGTGTACAAGAAGGATCAAGTTAAGATAAGATCCCAAACTCCCATAAATAAAAAATAAAGTCATGATTAATATATTATCCATCACAAATTTAGAATATTTTCTTAACCTTATTACCAAACTATTTTTCAACTTCATTCTTGTATTCCTTGAATATATTAAAGGAATATGAATTATACCTCATTAAGTAAACATATCTATATCTAATAAAACCACCCTTAAAAGTTATAAAGTATGAGTACACACCCATTTATTCAATAAGAAATGGTCCAAACACATCAATATTAATAAATTAAAGAATTTATTTGTATCTTTCATCTTTTCTACAAATTGGAGATTTATTCATTTTGACTTGTAAAAATTCATGATATACACCAAGTGGTTTTCGTTAAAAAGAATCTAAATATCCACCTTAATTATAATTTAGCCAAAAAATTTTCATTTACATGACCTAGCTGGTGATGACAAATTTGGGTATGGTATGAGTCACGTGAAGTAGTTTCATTATTGATTTCCATTACTTGGTTGGTGTGATCTAAAAAATAAAATCTATTATTTAAATTTTCCTTAACAAAAAATGGTATCCTTATAAAAGAAGCAATATTTATTCCCAATTTTAAAAATAAATCCATATGTATCAAGTATGGATACAAAAATAACATTTTTTTAATAGAGGGAACAAAATAACAGTCCTTTAAAACCAAGATCATTCTCGTCATCAATATGAGGTGGCAGTCTCTAATAGCCACACCAAAACTATTTTGCCTTCATTTTCTGCTCGTAGATCTACCTCCCCATGTTCAATATTTATAAATCTACTTGGTTCCTTTATTTGAATATATATGTGAGAAACACAAGCTATATCTAATACAAAATTTATAGAAACATATAAATTTCACTGGATAACAAATTAACTTGAATCATACCATTGTTTCTTTGGATCACTGTAGTTTTTCTTCCAGTTACCCTTCTTTCCAAGTGAGAAACAAATTACATTCTATTAATTTACTTTTATCTTTATATTCATCTTCTTGGAAGGATGTTATGAAAAATATTTGGTCTTAGATCTCCTCACTTGGCCTTTCCATTGATTCACTATAAGGATGGAAGGATTTTCATGCTCTGTATCCTTATATACATGGAAAAGAAGAGTGAGTAGATATGGGAGAGACTTCTCAATGTTGTTCATTTTAAAATTGACAACAAATATGGAGAATCTCTAAGGAAGTCATGTAAGAATGAGATTAGTTCATAGTTTATCAAGTAGTTTAAACCCTAGAACCTCCAGGTACTCAATATATCCAATGAGTTTGACTATTGAGGTCTAGTTGGTGCACCCACTCAAATCTTAGTTTGGAATAACACTTTGTATATCTCAAACCATTATTTTCAAGATATCTCTTAGTATAAACCACAAATATTATCAAGTATAATATAAGAATTAATTTCTACATGAGGTTTCATGAGTTTACTAGACACAGATGAAATTATTAAACACTGAACATTGACCACAACTCTCTTGTTTTCATTATAGACAACGAAATATTCATCCCTAACCTCCATATTAGGAATATTAGGTAATGAAGATTCTAGAACATATGATTTCCATTCATGATACAACACAACCTGAAGGTTTCTGAACCATTCTTGTAAGTTATTTCTAGTGAGGAGATGGTTTTTATCCAATATTAATCACACGTATAATGTGTATGATGAAATTTATATTTATTCTATAATTATTAAAAGTGAATATTATTAGTACTTTTCTTGATTAAAAACAGTGCAAGACATAATAATAATATTATTTTATTAAATATCCCATTATTTTATCAAGTCCCAACAACCCTCACAATTGGACTAAAAATTTCTAGATTTTAGGACATTATAGAGGGAATTATCCATATTCCCCTTCACATAACCCTAACTTGGGTTAGTAAATCTACTTGAAGGTATTTAGGTAGGTATGTCTTTGAAAACTGCTAGCTTGTACCTCCGTGATCCATTGAGTGGATTCCCCAATCCTGAAATCCTAACTATGATTTTATCAATACTCGCCTCCAGGTTACATCAAGTCCAGTGTGGGATACTCCTCTTGATGAAATCCAATTAATCTAACCTAAAACTCTCATAATAACTCCATGATTAAAGTTAAAATTCCAACATGGGTTGGTAAAAAACTTATTTTTATAGGTTTCATTCCTAATCAAGTAATGGAAGACCAAGTATGACTTAATATATGTTTAAGGGATTTTATTTATCATGTATAAAATTTATCTTGTCTTCTCCTTGACTCATCTTGTTAATATTAAGTGGATCTTACTTAAGTGATTAATCATTTTTGATAAAAAATTTATGTATAATCCATTTATTTAAATTCCATATTTGCACATTAATTTATTTATTTATGCAATCATTGTGTTTCATCCATAAAATAAATAATACATAAGACAAAAATAAATAAATAAATAAATGACCTAATCATGAGATTATCTAATAGTTAATTTATTGAGTAGATAATAAATCAACCTATGACCTAGGGGAAAACTCCTTGTACCGATATTGGAATGAGTTACAACATTCCACCTATCCACCTATGTATCACCTAGATTGGTATCATCATAGTTCTATCTTGAACTGCCTCCAAAAACCTTGGGATATTCCATTCATTACATGTATTTATAACTCACACACATGTGAGGGGAACCAAATGATTGGTTAAGGGGAATTATATAAATAACATTGGACATGAAGGTCCTATATAATAATAGAGAGAGGGATGACTCACTGGCTATCATATTTGATTTAATAATTAATAATTTCAAAATCATGAAATAAATTACATTAAATAATTCCAATGCATACACAAGTATTGTTTAAGCTCATGATCGGTCACATATATGCAAAAATTATAAAACTTACATTGGATAAAATTCATTTCTATTCATTCTTTATTATTAAGATAAATTTTCTTTCACTAATTAATTAATTAATTCACTTTTATCTTAATGACCATTCAAATTCTCTTAGAGATACCCATCATAAATGCATTCATGGAAAATAAATGAAAAAACTGATAATTAAAAATAATTACAATAAATTAATTTAGAATTTAATAATCCATTAAAACCATTATTAAATTATTAAACACATCAGGAACCAATCAATATAATAAGTCTTTAATAATGTAATTAGTAATTTTATTGTAATTTAATTATATCCTTTACTGAGAGACTGTATGACATGTAGTTATGATATATACGCCATATACCTTGATTTTTGTATACCTAGAAAAAATCCCTAGGGATTCATCATGTACCTTGGATAGAATACATAGAATGAAATAGATAGATACACACAATATATCATGCTTTATGTGTGTCCACACCACCCACAAAATGAGTCGACATATTCTTTGGCCATGGGACCACATGATGTGTAATCTTGTTACATACCTTGTGTTCCACTAATTGTCTATTTGTGTAACTCACCGAAGGACTCAACATGTACATCATATGCAATAAATAATGTATTATACACCATAAACCATAGATACATGTTGTTTATATCACCATTACTCAAGGATGTCATCCTCACGTGGTTTTGACAATGTATTTGATCACATGGTTTGTGGAAATTTCACCAATAAACCATGTAGACTACATGATGTATATGCCTAAAACAAACCATGTGATCTAGAAATCCATGTTCTAGGTTGGACCAGTCTAAATACAGTGTGAAATAAATTCACTGTGTGTAGTTACTTCTTGACGTATCATGTATCCAATGACATGGTAAGGTGTATTGAACTTTGGAAAATGATGTGTGCTCTAGATACACACCATGTAATCCCATGCTATCCAACCAAAATTCTTGGAACTTTCTGATGGAATATCTGGTCATTATTCATCTTTTCTTAGTCCTTTATGAAAATGAATCCATAAATTATGATAATTAATATGTCTAAATCATGTTAAATAAAATTGGACTAAAGAATGAATAACCTTGAAATTAAATATCTAACCACCATTACACATATAGATCAAAAATAAAATAAATAATTATAAATTTAAAATGTGATGATCTAATACCGATTGAAGGTTTTAGGTAGAATAGAAGAGCCTTTTTGGGTGAAATAACTATAAGGGTTTTTTTATTTGATAGATCATTCAAAAAATTGTGCATGAAAAAAATTCCATGACCAGTGAAAAATTTCCATTGAATAGTAACATAAGTGAACCCAGTACCTGGAGAGGATATTATCACATTAAATTTATAGTTAATTTATATTATAATGGAATAAATGATACTTTTTCTTAGGATCTTTCTTTATAGATGATGTTGATCATCTAAAATCCCCTTTTCTTGATTACCTTCATTCTGCTGTAAGGATCAAAGTGTAGAATCAATCTAGCGGTGATCCTCATGCATTCCTTTGATCTCTGAGAAATATTAAAAGAATATTGGCTTCTAGTATAGAAAATCTATCATCTTATGTTGATAACTTCTAGAACCTTCAATCTTGAAGGAAATCTATATCACTTCCCATTCTTGAGAGGGAGAGAGGAGGAAGAATGGGGAGAGAATTTCGTTGTGTGCAAATATTCTCAAGTCTTGATTTAACCTACATAATAAACATAAACATATATTTATAGAGCTAGGGTTTAAGTTAAAATATTATTTAATTATGTACATGAACTTAAATAATATAATAATCCTCAAAAAATCCAATGACATATAACCACAACAACAACAACAACAATATTTTATGGTGTTTGCTAGCTTGCACAATGATAAATATTATTTTATTATATTGAAAATTAATATCCATTACTGGACATAGTTTTGGTCTACTATAACTCATAGATATTTATTGAATACCTAAATAAATATTTAATAAAATATTTCATTCATAAATAAATATTTGTGGCCAATACAACATTAATTAAATTATTCCTCATTCTTGAGAATAAAATTTAATTTATTAATTAAATTAAAATAGAATTTAATCAAGATCAATGAAAACACTTAGTGTGTAACCCTCAAGGATTATTTTTTATTGGAATTAGGATGGCTTGCCTAATGTATAATAATATTTTATAGAAAATGTTCAGTGAACCCAATACAAATAACTTAATATCACAATGTTGAAAACCACATATGAACGCTATTTCAATAATATAACCCCCTTTTTATAATATCTCATTAAGAAAGTTGCACACCCATGTCTTGAAACTATGTTCTTGATATGTCTTTGTTTGAATATTTAAAATAAACACATCATTACATCATTCCCATGGAATTTAAGGCAAAAATTATATTATAATCAAAGGTAGGGGATATAAAATTCTATAAATATGAAAGGGAAAAATCCTTCCTCAACTTATCCATCAATAGCATGTCATTCTTGATGCACCCTAAATAACCTACTTTCTAAAAACATATGGTGTCATAGTTTTGGTTATTAAATGTAAGTACGTAAGTCATTACATGTGTTAATGATAAACATAAAGTCGAATGACCATTACACATTCTCGTAGATAGAAATATCCAATGATGCCAAAACATGCAGAATTCATATTGGTAGGGCTATTCTCAAAATCTCTTATCTTGGAGATTACTAACTAAGAACTTCATGAGAAGAAGTCTCATCCACTTAAGAGTACTCAAACCTAAAAAACTATTTACTATATTCCTTATCATAGTATATTATCTAACAATAGAACTTTATTCAAGAATACCATCATATCATTTCAAGGTTTTCATCATAGTGTGGAACTACTAGGATCTTATCAATGAGACAAACACCATATAACATTATTACATCAAAGCCATGTAGAGTAATTAAAAATATGTAATAATATGTTTCTAATAATATTCAAATATTTTAATATAAATTTAATCGAAACTACAAATAGTTGGTTCTATAACACAAATTATAACATGCTTCACATGGGTGGCATATGGTTTTCTAGACAATGCATCCAAATCATGCGCAATTGTTGGTTTTCTAGAATATTTCTATTTTGAATCCTTATAGTTGTAAATTATTTATATTATTTACCATTTTATATTTAATATTAATTTGGGGTGTTTTATATGGAGTATTTATGTTATTTTTATTGATTTAATTTAGAATTTCAAAATGAAAATCTTGGTGTTTTCTTATTAAATGTTTAAATTAATAACTTAATATATGTTACAACATGTAGTAGATTTAAAAATAAAGTGTGGTCTCATAAATTATTTGTTTTGATAAAAATTATATATATAACTTTTTTTAATGGTTTCATTTTAGGGTTTTTTAAAAATACATTTGAGTATCTTTGAAGGTTTAAATTTTTAAATGTTTTCATAAACTCATATAGAATGTTTCAATTTTGAAAATAGAATTTTATGATTTATTTTTTGAAATATTTAAATTCATTTGGAGTATTTTAAAAATGGATGATTTTATAATGAAAATTGGGTAGTATTTTTTATAAATAAAGTGTATTTTTATAAGTCATTTTAAATTCCCTAGTGAGGAAGTGGAAGTTTATCTTATGGTGGAATTAAAAAATGGATTTTATTTTATTTTCTAAATGTGATAAAAATATTTCGAGGGATGGTTTGATCTCAAAGGGGGTGATTTTCTTTCAAGTTGTACTTGATTTTATAAATTAAATTTTAAAATCATAATTTGATGTTAGTGCCTTTATAAGAAAATGATGTTTTGGAAAAGTTGTTTTATCTTAGTGAGTTGTATTTCTAGATTTTTCCCTTGTTTTATTTTAAGATTTATTGATTTTAATTATGGAGCATAAATTAATTGAGTTCATGTTTTGTGTTATTTAAAGTATTCATCCTAGAAAATTCTTTGTAGAATGTATAAATCCTATTTATAGGGATGATTCTTAGGGTGATTGCTTTCACTTTCTAGGTGTATCCCTTCCAATTGCTGACTCTATCTAGAGTCAAAAAAAGAGTGGTGGAGTCAGAAATTCAGTGAGGCTCTTCTCATTTCATTTAGAAAGTTTCTCATTTAGACCTTGTATTGGTTTATGATGACCAATATTCCTTGATTAGTTTGGTTTCACTTGGGAAGAATAGATCTTATGTGTATTTTGAGAGCTTGTCTTCATTATGGATGTTTGGGCTAGTTAGAGCCAACGGATCGTATGACTACACCAAGGGGGTGAATCAGTGTAGAATTTTCTTTTTACTATTTATTCTTATGTTAGGAATAAAACCCTATAAATGGTTTAGATATAATTATCTTACTTTTATATGTTACTTATAACCTTGAATGAAACATGTGGAAATAAAAATAATAAGGTACATAATAATTTTTACAAGATTAGGCAACAATGTGTAAGACTACTCATTGATACAACCCATTGTTATCCTAGATATAGATTTTACTCTATAATTAAATCACCAATTTATAATGGGTAGAGTGGAATCACCCTTCAACTTAATTTCATATCAACCCACTGCTACCATTACAAAACATCACATAGGTTATACTCAATATACATATGGTTAAAATGAGTCTAAAAAAATAAGAAAGATCACTTGAATCTTCATATTGATTCAAAAATAGATTAAGATCCTTAAATCAGGCCAATTGGATATATATAACTGAATATGTTTAATTTATTTTAAAAAATACATCTATTCATAATAAGAGTTAGGGTTTTAGTCACTTCCTACTCACTATATAAAAATCCTTTGAGGGTTTATGTTCTTCTTCTTCTTTTTATTTTCCTATAAAGTCCGTAAGATTAGTTAAAGATGTATTTTTATATACTCACTACCTTCCATCCAATGGCCTGAAGGCCTTCAAATTTTTTATTATAAGATAAACCTCTATATACTCACTACCTTAGCTATATATTTTCACTCACAAAATCCCCTTATCGACGTATTTTATTTTATATTTCTCAATCGCAACTCCTCTTTCTTATAGAAACCAATTTTATGGAAAGGTGAAATATTAATTTGAAATACCTTTTTTATACACCCAAATTTGTATAAAATAAGGTGTCTTGAGGATTCCAAAATAAAGTATCATGAATAAAATACTATTTTTAGGTTTTTTAATTTTTCTTCCCAAGACTCATTAAAGACTGTCACATAGGTCTTCCCCCCATGTTCTCATGAAAATAAAAAAATTTACCAAACATTCTTCATCAAGAACATATTAACATTAATATCCACTTTGAAAGTAAACTAAAATAATATAATTATAAATATTATAAATACCAAAAAATTTATTAAACTTCAGTTAATTGGATTATCTAAATTCATAACTTCTTCAATTTCCATGTGGCATGAAAGAAACATTTGTAGTGTAATGCTTCTCCAAAATAATCTTGATAAAGTATCCAAGAAATTTAAAACAATCAGGTTCAATCACTATACTAATTTCAAGTGATTTTAGAAACTTGGTAATATAAATGCATCATCATAGTGATATCTACATTATTATTGAAAACCGAATAAATGAACTTTATCTGAGTTCATCTCATTTGTTTGAAGTCATGTTTGAAATTTTTATTCGCTAAATGAGGATCATTTAATTTTCATACCACTTGAATCATAATTTAATTTTTATATTTTAGACATCAAAGATCAACTTAAGCATCATCTGATTTAATTTCTTAAGAAGCATAAATTTCCAAAAACATGATTTTTCAAAGGAAAATATCATAGTTTAATTAAAAAAGGAAACCCTCTTACACTTTTTTAAATTTCCTTAAGATTTATTATTCAACTCAAATAACTTACGCAATAACCTGTGTAGCTCAATTTACCTATGTGTGTCCTCCATAATATAATTTACTTATGTGAGATCACGTAGCAAAATTTTCTCTATCAATTCTTATAATGGCATACACACTGGTAAATTATCTCACTATAGCTCAATTATCCTAAAAAGTGTCCCTAGAGGAAAATTTACTTTTCTAAATAATCATAAATAAGATACATTCTCATCCATATCTCAATTATCCTATACAATAGACCCATAAAATAATTTAATTAGCTATAAATTTTCCACCAAGTATAATGATTCCATATTCCCTTAAAACACTCACCGAACCTTTTGAAATCATCTCAAGTTATCTAAAAAACTATCAAAAAAAATATTCAACCATTAAAAAATACCTAAAAAACCTCCAATGATTATCAACAGGGGTTTATAAAAAATTTAAACCATTAAAAAATCCAAATGAACTTTCGAGGTATTTTGAGAAATATTGTGATTCTAATTATCGAAAGAGGAAATATCTGATGCTATCTAAATCTGGTGATGATTTTTTTTGTTTGGATATTGGGCTTATTTAGTTTAGAAATAATTTTACTTTTGTGTTAATTCTTATAAGATGTGTCATGTGGGTATTTTTTTTACGTTTTATTTATAATGCATTGGTTATTTCTGGTTGTGCTCATGCCTCATCGATTGATTATTCCTTTTTAGTTTCTATGCAATGTTGGACATATTATTAATGTTGGATTTTATGATTCACTCATGGGAGGCCCTAGTTATGTCCTTGTGTAACTAGTTTTAGTGCTACCTTAACCCAAATTATGCCTTTTATGGTGCCTTTTTTTATTTTATTGGGTTTATTGTGGGCCAATGATCCATGAGTGAGGCCCCAAGTTACCCTCTTTTACATTTTTTTGAAAAAAGGTTAGAGCCCATACTGCACTATTTTTGAGGCATGATCTTAGTTTATATAGAACTTTATTCTTAGTCTCATGGGATGAGGATTTATTTCTTGACCTTATTCTATGGACATCTATATTTTCTTTTGGGTAGTGGTTCCTTTGTGAAATCCCTAGTGAGCCTCATTTATTTTGTTGAGACCATTCTTATCTGCGAATTTAAAATTTTCCTATTTTTGGGAGTGGATATTTTTTTGGAGATTCAATAAATGAAAAAAATTATAATATGGTGGGGCAACCAATATGAATGTTATCCTTTTTATTGAATTCTTATCAATTTCCATGCAGAGAAAGTTGTGTAATACTATCGGGTATGGTGTCCAGTTTTCTACCCCTAACCTTCCCTTATAAGAGTTGAAGTTTCATTTTCGTTTACTATTTTTTATTATCTTATATAAAGTCTTTTATGATTACTTGTATGTACAAAATTTGGGTGCTTATGGTACAACTAAATTTTGCGGTAAAGTACATGGTTTTTGGTTATGTTATTTGAGGTTATTAAAGGAATGAAATTGATCTTAGTTGGATGATTTGTATTGTTTAGGGTTATGAATATTGTATTATTGGATTTCATTTTGTTAATTTTTTTTCAAAATTAAATATTTAATGAGAATTTAAACCTCATCCATTCATTGGTTGAAATTTTATACCAAGACTTAATAGGGACAAAAATTACTATGGTGGAGAGAAATTTCACACCCCAACCTTGATTTTACTTATTATTTTATTTATTTATTGGTTTTTTTCTTTCTCTCTAGGATTTGGGTTGAATTTATTTGATTTTGTGAGGAAGTGGTGTAGTAGTGAAAGTTTCACAATTTTTTCTTAGTTATTTGAAATCGCGTGACTTGACTATGAAAATCCTGAAGTAGTGAAAGTCGCATGATTTGTTCATAGAGGTTTATAAATATTTTCCCACAAATTCAAGGAAATCCTTAGATTGAAATTATATACATTTGAATGTGGTATTACTTGTAACATTATCACTTCCTTAATTTATATTATGGTAACCTAATAAATATAGAAGTCTTATCTAATAGCAAGGACATGTGCTGAATTTTTAAGGTGATCAACTTCAAACCAAATAACATTATGGAATTTATATGATTTGGGGAGTCTAAAAAAATCAATAGTTATGTTTTACCATTTCCATTATGTCATTGGTAATTGTGTTAAAATCTTCATAGAATTATATCCCCGAGAATGAACTTGATAACATACCAAACATCGAGATACATACTCTGTAATATCTCTTTCCATGTTATCCCACCATAAATAATCTTTCAAATCTCTATACATCTTCATACTTCTAGGAGAAATAGAGAATGATGAACTATTAACTTCATCCAATAGATACTTATTTAATTTTTTCATTGATATGAAAAATACTTAATTTCTTAAAATTATCACTCCATCAAAATCAAGGTTTATTTCTAGAACATTTATCATATTCTTTTATAGATTTATATTTTCCTTCTATTCCTCTTTAATCATTACTTGGATAGATGGTTGAACACTCACTTGATAAAGATAATATTTATCCCCTTCCTTAAATATTTCCAGATCCATCCTTTGAAAATCCAGAAATATTGGATCTTTTGTGATCCTCATCATAGATAAGTTATAAAGATCAATTTAATTAATAGAATCTTCCACCTTGTTCACTTTCCAAGGGTGGTAATGTATTGAGAGTTCATAATATTCAATCTTAACATCTTTTCTAGAAAATATTCATCTATATTTGAGTGAATATAAAATTTAATCTATTATAATCTATATATATATCACACATTTATCCATAATTATAATTCCTCCATATCTTTAATGAAAAAAAATTCTATAGCTAATTATAAATCACGAGTTGTGTAATTTTTATCATGAAACTTTATTTTCCATGAAGCATAATATATAACCATAAAATTATATATGAGGGAACATCCTAGTTACTCATTTGATGGATTACTCTATATAACAAATCCTTCTCTATTATAGGGTAGTGTAAGCATATGTGCACTGAGTAAACTTCTCTTCAGTTCCATAAAATTTTATTCACATTCATCTATCCAAAGGAACTTGTCTCCCTTCCACTTAACGTAGTGAGAAAATTATACATACATGAAAAATTATTCACAAATAATTGATAATATACAAAAAAATTAGAAAACTATGGATCTAAGTCACAGTGGTTGGTCTGGTCCAATGTTCAATAACTTTTATTTTGATGGATCCATTGATATACCCTCGCTTGTGATTATATGACCAAACAATAAAACTTCCTATAGCCAAAATTCACACTTGGTAAATTTTTCATATAACTTATCCTTTCTTAAAACCTTTAGTATAATTATTAAGTGATCTTCATGATATTAATTAATTTTGGAATATATAATAATTACATCTATAAATACCACCAAAAATTGATCAAGATAATCTCTAAAGACTGTATTCGTTAAATCCATAAAGACATAGGAGGAATTTTTAATACAGAATTCCATCACTATTAATTCATATTGTCTAAACCTTGTATAAAATTATATATTGGGTATATCCCCCTTTACCCTAAATTTATGGTATCTAGAATAATGGTAAATCTTGTAAAATTATTGATCTCCACACAGTTGATCAAAAAAGTCATCAATATGGGGTATATGATACTTTTTCTTGATTGTGATATTGTTCAGTTCCTGATAATCAATGTAGAGTCTCATCAATCCACATTTCTTATAAACAAAAATAATAGGTGAACCACATGATGACGAATTTGACCAAATAAATACATTATTAAGATTTTATGGGAGTTGCTTCTTTAATTCTTGAAACTCAATCAAAGACATTATATATTGAGTCTTTGAAATAAATATAGCATTAGGTATGAGTTATATAAAAACTCAACTTCATGATTTATAGTAAGACTAAGAAACTCTTCCAGAAAAACCTTACCAAACTCCCTTATAATAATCATATCTTTGATGTTGAGATTCTCCCCAACCATTGAGATAAAAAACCATCTTGAATAGGAATGAAGAGCCATATAATGGATTCAATTTCCATTTGAATTTAATATTTACCATTACGCTAATAGATGATCATAGGTTAGTTTGGAATATCAAATGTGGCCTCCCTTCATAGTAAATTGATATTGTATTTATATAAAGAAATACAATCCATGACTAAAATAACATCAAATTCAACTAGAGGAAGAATAACAATATTTTTTGGAAGAAAATTCCCACAAACTTAAATCATAGAAGAATCATAGACTTGAGATGTGATCATTGTAACATTAGGAGTTTTCACTACTAATTCAAAATCTAATTATTGATATGGTATTTTTATTCCCTTATCAAGTTCTTTAGATATAAAAGAGTGACTAGATCCAAAATCATAAAAGAAATTATCAGTTCTAGGGGTGGGTGGTAAGTGTACCTTTCACCACTTTATTATCATACCCACACCAATAACAACAATCATGTGAGATTCCCATTTTTCTCTAGGATTAATAGGTCACTGAAATTGATCATAATAATTAAACTTCAAGTTTAATAATTGGTCTGTATAATGACCATACTATATAAATTTTAAACACTAGAGTGTCGGTGGTGTTTTTTGTAGTGATTTATCTCCGTCATCTGCTAAATTCTTCCCATCACTTCGGTATTCGATTTCCTAATGACCTTCCTTTCCATACTTAAATAATTTATTATCCCCCTTAAGGCAATTTATTTCATATCTCCTTCCAAAATTTTAGCATAGTATAAGTATCATCTTCTTCCTTCTATGGTTTTTATTATTATAATTTCCTTTCAATTATATCTATATTTTCTTATCAAATCCCTAAGATTGATGGGTAACACTAATCTCCATTTCCACCTTGATATCACATTGAATGATTTCTTCATAGATACTAAAGTACCTCATAGATAACTCACTTTGGACACTTGGTTTTAATATTATAAAGAATAAATTAATTTTAATTTTAGTTTGGATTATAATACTAGAGACATGCCTCACAAGTCTTGTAAAATTTTCCTTGTAGGTATTATCAGATTCATCATCATTCTATTTTATCTCAAATAATTCCTTCTCCATTTTCATATCAAGAATATAGGGAAATTACTTATTGAAAAATAGCCTTTTAAACTCATTCCACTTCATGGAGTAAATTTTTTCTCATTACCTCATATTATTTATGAGATCCCATCATTGATATACATTTCCTTATAAATTATGGACAATCAAAATTATTTTTTCATGATTCGAACACCAGAGAATGGAAAATATCCTTTTGATGGTATTTATCCATTTCTAACAAACTAGTGGATCAACATATCCACCAAAAGAAGGTATATATTACCTCATGAATAACTCAATAGAAATTTATTCCTTTCTCTTCTAATTTGGAAGCTCAATACAATTCATGTTTTGAGAAATTTTCATAAGAATAACAATTATAGTTTTCATTACATATCCCATAACACTAGGTTGATTGGGAGGACAATCATTTCATTTTACATCACATTTAACATTAACATGGTTCCTTAGGGTTCCATCCATTGACTAAATCTAAAAATCATATTGTGAATAACAATAATAATAGCGTGAAACGATATAATCATGAAAAATAATTTATAAGATGTCTAAATCATGGCACTTTCTTTTCAATCCACAATACCTTAAGTTTAACCTAGGTCATCCATGATCCTAATCTATTAAAATCCTTCATTATGGTTCATAAATAAAATGTGAATTAACCCAATATTATTCTACAAGAGTGTAAAAACATTTGTGTAGCATGGAAACACTCACCGTACACCAGAATGATGGCTTAGATATACTCAAACAACTCTTTTTGAGGTTATTACACCTAGATGCATCTGTTCCAAAACCAAACCCACTTGTATTATCCAAACATGGATGTTTTTTAAGAAAAACACACTCATTTATTTACCATACATTATCCTATACATAGGATTATCCTAAACATTCTTACTAAAGTTTTTGAATCCTAGTTTATAAAGGTAAATAAACCTTACTCTATTACCAACTATAGTGATTCATACTTTTCATACATAAATATGATATCTTATTTTATGGATATTCAATACATAATATTATAATTCATTAAATAACCATAAATGTTTAGTGTCTTTGGAAACTTTTATACATAAATAACTAGTTCATAAAATATCTATATTGTCTCCCAATTAGTTCTTTATAACTATGACCCTTATTAGACAAATCATACTTAAAAATTTTCTTCATATCTTAGGGAAAAGTGAAAATAATAAAGGGTGATATCTGATGCTCAATTAGGGTAAACAAGGGAGATATCAGTGATCATTTAAACACAACAAGATTATAATGGGAATAGGAACATGAGATTAAAATTTTAAAATCACACCCATCAAGTATTAGATCATAAAAATGAGTCATTTCATAAAGATTAGCAGTTTATAAGACATAAATCATAAAGGGATCAAAGAACATGAACCATTAGAATATAACATTGGCACATGATTATGTCATAAAAGAGTGGAATAAAATATGGCATAATCATAATCATAGAAATATTATGTAAAGGATAGCCATCAATGCATTCATAATATATTAGTCTTGTGCTAAGTCCCCATGTACCTTCTTTGGGCTTGGGATAACCTCCCGTGTACCCTCTTTTGGGCATGGGATAACCTCCCATGTACCCTCTTTTTTCGGTATTAATATAACCTCTTATATATGATTTGATATCATAGAAAATTATTATTTTCCCAATTCATTAGAGGGATATATAATTTTGATCCTACCCATCACATAATCACAAATCTATTGATATTTATACCACAAGATCATAAAAACATTCATCATAGCGTAACCCGTGGAAAAGAAAATGAGTATAATTGATATTTCATCCCCATAATCATAAAAAATCCAGTGAAATAATAAATATGGTATCATTGGATCATATCCCTATTAAATATTGAGTAATATAAAATGATATTATGATAGATGAATAATTTTTTAAAACTATCAATTGAATATTTCTCCAGGAAAATACCCTTTTCATTTTTAAATCACTTATTAAAATTTATTTTTTATGAAATATTAAAGAAAATATTTTCTTGGAAAATATACTTATAAACTTTTAAATTAATATTCAAATAATTTAGTGTCCATGATTATAGTAAATTATGTTCATGTCATGTACATTAAAAAATATTCCTTTCACATTTTCTTTAAAAATTCAAAAATACTTCATTCAAAAATTGACAATAAGATTCCTTTTAAAACATTTTTTAAAAAGTAAATCATTGGAAAAAATAGCTTTAAAAAATAATAGAATAATATAAAAATATTTTTGAAAAACTTATTTATAAAACATGGATATGGAAGAAAAAGTATTTTCGACCATAGAGACAAAGAAATTCATTTTTTCTTAAAAACATTCTTTTGGTCTCTTGAGTACTTAAAGTGAGAAAAATGAAAGAAAAAACATGTATTTAAAGTAATAACCTATTAATAATAAAATTATATGTATTTATTAGTGAAGTTTCATATAATTTACTTCAATTAAATTCTAGCATAAAAAATCCCAATGAAAATGAGACCGAAACATAAATCCCTTACCTTAAGTTCAACTTGCTTCGAAGTCACTCTAACATCTTGTATAATAAATTTAAATTTATTATAATTCTATAAATAAGTCATTTAAATTATTATAATATCATATATGATCCACTTAAAACATTTCAACATCCATTTATTAATAATCCCTTATTAAAATAGTCGTTTTAGAGTGTTAATTGTTTCATTTTTCATGAGAATTTATGTTCAGTTGTTCTGGTGCTTGTACTTTGATTATGGTTGAATCATATAAATAATTTTACTTATGATATAAATTTAATATATATATTAATTATATATATATTTATAATCATCTATAGAAGGTAGAGATAGAAAAAATTAATTACACCGTTCATGGAGACAGTAAGCCGTATATACGCATAAACATTGTTTTCAATTTTCAATGGATAAAATGAAAGAAAAGTATTGATAATTAAACTTTAAATAATAATTATTATATCACATATATAATATATATATTGATTAAATATATTCTTATTAACCCCCATGTAAATAAGAAATAAAAAATGAATCATATCTCTTTATGGAGGTGGTAGTCCACAAATACGCATGAGCGGCATTATCATTTTCTAATAGATAAGAAGGTAATATGGTATAGATGATATTATAATTATAGAAGAATAAAAATATTATAAATAAAATATATAAATATTAACCTCATCATAATAACTATCCATGAATTATGGTGATAAAAAATGAATTTTATCACTATGTGGAGGTGGTAGTACACACATACACAAAAGTGATACTTTCACTTCCCATTTGATGGAAAATAGGGTGTATAATGGTGGTTTCATGATCATAATAACATTTTAGTACATTAAGTAAAATTAATTTATTATTTTATTATAGATAAAATAGATTTATATTTGGTAGAAAAAGAAATAAATTGAAAGAGTTCGGGTAAGACGATTACCTCTTTTTCAAGATACCTCAATTATATCCTTTCTTAAGGACCCTTGGAATGATATTTTAAGAATAAAATTATCTTTAATTTGTTCCCAATTAAGTTTAGAAGACAATTTTCTAGGTTTTGGTAGTTCTAGATGACTCAAATTTGTGTAACGAAAAGAGAGAAGGGGCGTCCATTTATGAGTGAGGGAAATGACACACTTGGAATTACTTAAAATATATAAATATAATCAAATTATTTGTAATGTATAATGCTTAAAAATAGCCATGAATTGGAAAAAAAATTATATGGTCAAAATATTTTCATAAAATTTAATTTATACAGGTTTTGGTATCATTTTAAACCTTATGTTTTTGATTAATCACTTCATTAACCATTTTTAACCTTAACCACAGTAAGAACCATTTCAAAACAAAAGGGTTATAATTTTACTTATAACATAAAAATTGACTCATAAATGGAAAATGGATGAAACTTTAGACCATATATTATCTTAATTTTCCTATTTTTTAATTTTTAAATTATTTAATAAAATATTAATTTTTTATAAAATATTACTAATGTCATTTTTGACACTATATATTTAATTAGACCGTAACGACATCTAGATATAATTTTAATATGAATATAAATATTTAAAAGAACTATAATATGTTATATCAATATATAAAATTATTGGGTAACTATAAATCACCAAAAAAATATAACTTTTAGAGTTTTTAAAATCATTTACATGATTTTTCTACTACTAGTACAAGCACTATGTCGACATTGTGTAAGAATTTAAGGTAATTATTTCATCACTAAAAATTAAAAATAAATTAACATGATAAAAAAAATTAATTAATATTTCAAATAAATATGTATAACCAAACTTATAATCTTTTTATCCATATGTAAAAATTTTATAGATATTAAATTCAAGAGAGTGAAATTTTGGAATTTTTATTACTTAAAATAACATGAACTTAATTATCAACAGAAAATTGAACCCAAATGCCATATATTAAAATTTGGGATTTTTATGGTCTAATTTATTCCATAAAATGAAATAAATTAAAGTTTTTGGTAGATTTTGAGACCTTATCTCATGGTTTTAACCCAATTTTTTCTATTTTACCCTCATCGAGGTTACAAATATTTATCACAAGTACTATTCATAATGAAAAAAATAAAAGAGGCCTATTTACCAAATTTTAACATTACGATTCCAAATATTTTATCAAATTTTCAATATTCAATATATATAAGAGGTAGAAATTAGTTTTAATATAAATGTGTAAAATGTAATGAAAAACAATTTTTAGAAACATGCATTTTAAAGCACAAAAATTAACTTATATCAAAATCATGAATATTTATAATTAAAATGGAATTAATTATATTATTATAAATCAAATGGATCATATTTCACTTTAATAAAAAAATACAATATATAATGTTTCTTTTAAATTAATTGAAAAGAAATGATAGTATTTGAAAAATATGTATTTTTTATTATTCAATGAAAAATCAATCATTTCAAAAAAATCCAAAAATTTCACCTTAATTTATTTTAATAAAATTATTTAAAAAATAAATTTTATTTTTTTCATATATATTTTCTAAAAGTGGAAGAAATTAATTTTATTATTTTCTCATAAAAATAAATAAGAACCATTTTTGAAGAAAAAGTATTTTTAAAGCATATAATAACTTTACTAAAAATTGAGTAATTTTTATCAATATATTTTATTTATCTAAAATAATTATAAATAAATTTTAAAATTAATTTATTCATATTCATAAATTCAATTTAATGTCTAGGTTATAATAGTATACTATTTTACAGTTCATTTAGACTTGGGGTTGCATGTATCACAAGATGTCGAAGAAATTAAATTTATTTAAAGAGAAATATATCATAAAATATTAGGGTGTTATAAGGTTACTCAATGAATATACCTTTAAATTTAAAATTGTATATTTATTTCTTATTTTTATCACATGATTTTAGATATTTTAAATTTATATGAAGTGTATCTAATGATACTTTCTCAAGGAAGTTGGTTTGCTCATGTTTCTATACTCAAAACTATTTTTCGTATAAGTTACAGACACCAAATTCTTGTTTAAATTCCTAAGAGAATGTTTCAAAATAATTTGATAATTAATTTTTTTTTATTCTCTTTAGATTCTAAATAAAGTGACTCATGTTTTAAGTATTTATTTTTAAAGTAAGGGTGGGTTTGGTTCCTTCTAAATTGTTGTCTGTTTATTTGAATATATGAATTACTTGATGATGATTATGTGATTTGGTTTTCAAAGGGGGTTTTTAGAAATTTGTTTATTAAGGAACATTTCACTTCCTAGTTGTCACCTTATAATTTTTTTTCTAAAGTGAAAAGACCCTTGAAGCGTGCCCCCTTGTTGTTTATGTGAAAGTTGAGGTTTTGGAATTATCCTTATTTGAGGACATGTTTCATATGTTGTTATCCTTGAGAAAGGGGTTTATTATTTAAAGGGTATTCAAAGGTGAGTGGGATTTATTATTATTAATTTATATTATTTTCTAGTGGTTACTTTTTGATCACTCACCTCCATTTTATATATCATGGTTGAACCAAGAGTTACTTAGTGGGATATCTGGGTTCATATACGACACTAGTTTATGATTACACTCTGGCTAGTGGACCTAGTTTGGGACTAAAGTATGATTAGAGAATCTACACCTCAATTAATTACAGATAGAATAATAGTGAGTGTTAGGGAGATTAAATCACATCAAGTGCTGATAGTATAGAATCTATTTTAGTTTTTCCCTAGATCATCCCAATAGCTCATAGGTGTTCCCATGATTATTAGTTTTTTTTTATATTATGATGAGTGTGATTTTATATTACCATAGTAGCTGAAATATAGTTATTTTATGCCTATCTTTTATTATTATTGTTTTGGTTATTATGTTTGAAATTTCATTTTTAAAGAAAAATGCATATTCTTAATTTTAAAGTAAAGTGGTTTGAAAATGCCTGTACTTTTAATATGTTTTCATATACATGGGTATTTTTAATGAAAGGTTTTAAAATAATTTCTCATATTAAAATTTTCCTTTTATTTAACATCTTAAAAGACTATTTTTTTAAAGGTTCAACCTATATGATTTTAATGAAATGGTTTCAATTGATGATCACATATATTGGTTTTCAATTAAATTGAGAGGCTTACATTTATAATTATATTTCAATATAGAATGAAATGGTTTTATTTTCAAAGTTTATGCATGAGTTGTGGGTAAGATACCCAATATGAATTTTTTCTCATGCTTATTACATAACAAGTTCAATTCAGGTTCTTCATGATGCAACAATTGGTCTTTTGATTCTATTTTGTGTATATTGAAGATGGTAAGTAAAGGTTCTTAACTTGGATCATAGATACAGGTGGTTATATACTTTGTTTTTTTGGTATTCTATTCATTGGTTTAACCTTCCCATGTCGATACTTCTACTTTAGACTTATTTTCTCATTTTCTCTATAGTGGTATTTAATGTATTGTTTTATTAATGTTGGGATTTTTTGGATGTTCTTATGAGGTTTCATTTATGGTTATGATTTATGTTTATGTGTTTATATGTTGTTTGGTTTCATTTATTTATAGAATTTTTTATTTTTTATGCATGGAAATCCAACTTCTAGAGTTTTCATGGTGGAATTATAGGTGGAATTCCCACTTTATTATTGTTTTTTAGGAGAAACCATTCTCAATGATGTATGTTTAATGCACCAAACCTAGTTTCTAGGTCATGGTGATTGGTAATGAAATTCAAGAAATGCCGTGGGATGGATCAAGGACCCATATTAAAAGAAATTCAGGTTATTTCATTAAAATATTAGACATATTCAGATCATTATAGAAAATTTATATCACTATTCACTTTATTTAGTCTAGTACAAATGAATGAAGAGATCTTGTGGTTTTATAGGTTTTGGTTAACGTTTTTTTTCTGTGTTTTTATAAGTTTTATTGCCTCTAAAACCCTTTAATTGTATGCTACTAATCTGAGATAGAGCAGGAGTTGCTGCATTTATCTAGTTTTTTATTATCTGGACTATTCATTTGAGGTGTGTTTATGTATATTTATAGGATGGTGGGTTGAATTTTTTCAAATTTAATTGATGGAGAGTTTATGTTCATTTAATTTTTATGTATGTTTTTATTAAATTGGAGTAGAATAAGTGTTTTATAACTAAATTTGGGTTTAAGTGATTCAGTATGGTTTTTTATTTGATGAATTGAACTTGTAACAGACTAAACTGAGGAGCTAGACTGGGTTTGGATATGTCTACACCAAAGTTACTAAGTGGAGTTCCTTTAAAGATTGAATTAAGACTAGTTTTGTGTCCTAGTGTATCTAATATGGAATCACATGTGTAGAAGTGTTTTAGTTAGAGGATATTTTCTTATGTGATAAGTCGATCACCAGATAAGAAGTTAAATAGAAATTTATGCCACACAGAGATTGACAAAGTGAGTCCGAGAGAAGATAACTTGATGTATATTGTGTATGACACTTTAAAAGGTCATTTTCTCATTCTATAAGAGTTATCATTATATATTTTTTTATATTTTTAAACTTAATATAATTTATGAGTTTAAAAAAATAATATAGAGATAATCATGTGTTTATCCATATCAAGAAAGATTTGTAGTGGCCATAAACTAGTGATTCTTATAGTGGAATCTTCTCATTCAACATTTATTTAATTACTTAATTTCTATTCTTGGAATGTTTTACTTATAAATAAAAAATGATTGTTGTTTGTCTATAAATTTTTCATTTTAATTATACTAATTCATCACTTTTATTCTTTCAAACATTTAATTAATGTGGTTATATATATTAGACTATTGGATTATGATGTGAGAATTCAATCATTAAAAGAAATCTTGATCATGTTTTTCTCTGTTTAAACTTATTAATACTAGTAAATAATTAATAATATAGTGAATCTTGTACACATTTAATTTCTTGGTGGTTTCTAAGTAATTAGATTAATTTCTTAGGAAGGAGTTAACACACACACAGACACACACACGCGTGCACACACACATACACACACATAGAGGTTTCATTGTGGACATGTAGATAACATTAGGTGTATATTCAATGGCTTAGATTGTATATTAAATTATTTTAAGTAAGGGAATAAAATTAAATAATTAATAAGATGAGTACAAAATGGATAAACTTTTTTATAGTAATTTCTTTAGCACTTTGTTACATGAATTTATTGTTTTTATTACTACTTTTGAATCTATCACAGTTTTAACTTTAAAAATCACCATTCAATTTTTATAATTAATAAAATTATAAAAATAAAGTGGCAAATGAGACTATAGTGAGTCATGTTTGAGATACAACCCAAATACTATTACAATACATACATTACTAGTTAAAAATAATTTATTTGGTCCTCACAAGTAGGCCCAACATCAAATTAGTGCTACTATCAAGGTGGTATCCTATAAATGTTCACCATTTTCAAAATTTTTGATTCATTTTTACTCTAACTCCATAATTATTATTATATATTTGATAAATATTCCATTGTAATTGTGTTTAGAATCTAATATTTTCACCACTGCAATACCTGAAAAACCTTTATATCACTACCTAAAAGTGTATTTTACATGTCCACACACCCACAGATTGAAAATTTTCCACTATAAATATAGATATGAAATTTCATAATAGAATTATGGCACTGAGTAAATAGAAATAAAACAAACCCATTGTTAAAACTGTTAGAGGAGAAAAATTAAAAGCCATACCTAAAACCTATAATGATAAGCATCAAAAAACAATTCAAAAAAAAATAGAGTGCTAAGAACCTATTAATATGATATACTAAATTATATTGAAATAATTAGATACACAACGTGTAAATAATCAATAAAATTTCAAGGAATACCCTGAAATAACTATTATTTTTTTTAAGTCAAGTATAATACATAATCATATAAAATTTCATAGACTTCCTGAATAAGATTTATACAAACACCTCCAATAATTTGGCTAATTTGTTTTCAATATGAAACTAAAGGCGGTTAGTGAAGGTAAAATTAAATTTACAATTTTTTTATTTTTATTTAGATAACGTAACAAAGAAGCGGTTTTAATACTACCAATATACCCTATTAATAAATTAACATCGATTTAAGAAAATGTTTTTAGAAAAATTATTACCTACCTATAGGATAACTTCATTTATGAAGGGAAATTATGGTATTGACAGACCTAAGGAGAAAGTTTATATGAATATCAAAAAATGTTTAAAAGTATGTGCTATAATTTTCCCTGCCATTAGATTATTGAGAAATTATTAATTCAATATTTTTATGGGTAGTTAGTAATCACATATATTATTATGATATATATTGATACTAGGGGTGATTTTGTGGAAAACAATCAAATTATTTCTATGAATATCATATCCAATATGGAAAAAATGATTAATAGTTTGGAAATCGGGGTATTATTCCTGTGAAAAAAATCCTCAGAAGAGACTACTTATAGTTATGAAAATAGTTTGATTGTGAGTTAATTGAGTGATTTTACCACCATGAATAGGTCAATGGTTTTATTCAATACTTCAATACTAAAAAACCAATCTAATTATTAATTTTCACATCAAATTCATTGTGGTATTTTTAATTCACAAGATTATTTCAATGACCATTACTTTCAAATGAAAGACTCACTAAATAATTACAACTCAATGTTTCAAGGGGGATTTCTAGAACAATATATCACTGAGCCCATTTTAATCAAAGCCCTATTAATAATCAGAAATGAAATGATCAGTATGAAATAAAATATATTTGGCTTGAACAACAAGGTAGGTTTTTCCAAAACCAAAATAAAAATAAACAACCTAAATACCATTAAGAGCAAGGAAATTTTCTTGAATTGAATTGTTATCCATATAAATAGAAGAATAACCCACTTTATAATAGTTTTTATCTTCCATCATCACTAAAAAAATCGAATTAGTACTTAAAGAAATTGTTATATAATAATAGTAAATCTTTAAATATAAAGAAATTCAATTACAAACTATGACCAATCATATGGGTCAAATAGAAACTAATATTAATAGGATAAAAAATTAGAGAAGTGTATATTTTTCTTCACATTATAAAATTAATTCCAATATGAAAAAAATATTTTTATAATGTATCTTAGGAGTGGAACTAAAATATTATCTACATGATATGGTTTATGACTTAGAACCAGTTTAATAAAGCTTCATTACTTTAATACCTAATTTAGAATTTTTGGAAGAAAGGTCAAAAATTATTTAGTCTATTGAATTTTTTGAATCCAATATTATATATAAACCTCTGTTAAAGGAGAGTGTTGAACTTGAGATAAAATATGGACACTTTAAAAAATTTATGGGAATAAGAAATGTTAAAATCAATGTTGAAAATTACCAAATAATACCAAAACCACTAATAACTTTCCTTTAAGGTAACACCATTGGGAAGAAAATTATATAATGTGAGATGGATAAATAGATTTTAAATAAGTTTAGGAATGTTTATACTATTAATTTTTTACTTGATATAGTGAAATAAATCCCAAAATATTCTTAATTTGAAAGAAAATGTTCTTCAAAGGAGGAGAGAAAATAAATATTGGGAGGAATGTGTCTTAAATTATACAATATGATATAACATTCAAGTGTAAGGATCCTAAAATCTTTACAATTCCACGGATAATAAAGGATTTTGAGTTTGAATATACCATGATATACTCAACAGATTCAATAAATGTGATCCATCACTTAATTTACTTCACACTACAATTTGAAGAACTAATACCTATTGGTACTATGATCCAATAGGCTAATAGAATCACAACTAGACCCACTAGAGTAATTTACAATGTGTTGGTTGGAGTGAAGTATGTCATATTTCCTATTTATTTTTATGTATTAGATTTATAGGATGATAGATTTAGTACTAATACACCTTTTCTTATAGGTATACCTTTACTAAAAATCAAAAAAGAAATTATAAACATTAACTAAGGTACATTTTCACTAGAATATAATGCTCAAATTATAAATTTTAATATTTTTGAGTCTATAAAATATCCATTGGAAAATAATTCATGATAAAAAGTCAATATTATTGATTGGTTTTTCATTGATTCAATACTAGATTCTAACTTTAGTGAACAACTATTAAATGAACCTGAAAATGAGTGTCAAAATGATAATAAGACTACTATACATGACGAATTCATGTGTTATTTTGATATTAAATCTATTCCTTAATTTTTTTATGCGCCTTATATTAATTTCTCTGATATTTTTGATAAATTTATATTTGAAATGTTTTCTAAATACTTTGAAAATATTGAGAATGATGCATATAAATCACTTTTTAAATTTTATTTCAAGTTTTATGAATCCATTTAACCTGAAAATTTCACAAAATAAAATAAAAAATTATTTATTTATATTATTGATAGTAATTATACTTGTTTAGATAATTTTTTATGAGGTGAATTAAGTGTAATAGATTCAATAAAACACGTTCAACCAATTGTTAACAACCCACCAAACATAGAGCTAAATCCACAACCTAAGAACCTTAGATATTTATTTTAAAATAGAATGAAAAGATTCATATTATCATTGAAAATGGACTATTTTTAGGGGAAGAGAACAAACATTTAGAGTTATTTAATGAGAAAAAGTGAATTTTAGATTGGACACCAGCTAGCCTTTCTAAAATTACCACCTTAATTTTTATGTATATGATTCTGTTAGAAGATGATTCTAAACCACTTTGTTTGTATCAAAGAAGACCTGATCATACTCTCTTAGAAGATATCAAAAATTAATTAAGAACGTTTTTGTTTGTTGGAATATTTTTTTCAATGTTTTGATATCCATTAGGCTAATCTAATACAAATAGTTCCTAATAAGGGTGGTTTCATAGTGTTTAAGAATTAATTTGGTGAGATTGTTCTAGTTAGAGTTCCTAATAAATGAATGGTGTGTATAAATTATATTAAGTTTAAACTTTTGAAAAGGAAATACCATTTATATCTTGTATTTATTGACTAAATCATTGATATACTTACTGAAAAATACCAACAACACTTCTTAATCAGATTTTTAGGGTACTTTTAAATCCACATAGCACCTAAGGACAAGGAAAAAATCACCTTTAACATTCATTTTAATAACTTTATATATAGAATATTTTTTTAGAATATATAATTATCAAAGAACTTTTCAAAGGTGCATGATGAGAATATTTTTTGAGTTTTTAGAATAGTGTATGAAGGTTTTTATAGATGATTACATTGTATATAGTTAATTTTTAATAACTATATAAAAAGTATAAGGGATATCCTAAAAATTTGAATTAATAAACTCCTTTTATTAAACTTTGAAAAGTTCAATTTTTTAGTTGAAATTGGTTTTGTGATAGAACATATGGTCTCTAAGGATTAAATTTAGGTTAATAAGTCCAAGTTGGAAATTATTTCCACACCACCTTTTCCAAAAATAGTGAAGGATATTATATCTTTACTTGGATATATTTAATTATATTGAATGTTCACAATAGACTTCAATAATATTTTCCTACCCTTATCCATATTACTTCAAAAGGAGTCAATAATTTTATTTTATGAGAGTTTTAATGAACACTTTAGGGATTTGAAATAAATTATTTTGGCCACATACATTGCATAAACACATAGATAGGATATTCCCATTGAATTAATGACTGATGCATCAAAATTTTATTTAGGTGTTTTCCTTAGTCAAAGAGTGGAAATAAAGTCTCATGTCATAGTTTATGAATTTATAAATATATATTTTACCTAATATAACTAAATAACCACTACTAAAGAGGTTTTATCCATTTTTTATGATTTATATAAGTTTATGTGTTACCAATTGGGGTGAAAAGTGATAATGTTAAATAACTATTATTCGATCAAATATTTTCTTAGTAAACATGAAGAAAAACCTATATTCCCTAGGTGAATTTTGTTATTGAAAAACTTTAATATTGAAATCATAGATAGGATGCGAAATAAAACGTTATTTACTGAAAATTTAAGTAGGATGACCACTATTCCAGAAAATGAATCTTTAAATTTCTAGCATATTAGGAAAACCTTCCCTAATGAGGAATTATTTATGGAAAAAGTGTCAAAACATATTTTTATGAAATGATTAGTTAATTATTAGCTAATGAAATATCTCAATGGTTTTCAAAGACTAAGGTTTCCAAGTTAGTGAGAAAATATAGTAAGTACATATGGGATGACTGATACTTATAACACCTTAGTAATGACTAAATCATTAGATTATGTCTGTCAGATTTTGAAATCAATTTAGTTAAAAAATTACCCCATACTTTGAGATATGGTAGTAAATTTAGGATATAAATAATATAAAGTAAGGTTTTAGATTTATGGTTGTTTTGGTCCACCATTTTCCAAGAAAAATTTGAGTTATACACAACATGAATAACCTATCAGTTTCAAGGAAACATTTCAAAAAGAAATAAAATACCATAATTAACACTTCTGTTATGTTATTTATTTGATTTATAGAGGTTAAAATTCATGAGTTTGTTTCCTAATTATTTTTAATAACTTTATATATTACTTTTTATGGATTATGTTTCCAATTGTATAGAAGTTATCCCAACTTAGATAGATGGTGCTAAGGTAGTGTACCAATTTTTCAAAAGGAACAAGTTTTGAAGGTTTAGGATGTATGAGTTTCTTATAATTGACTAAGTTACCCATTTATAAAATATAAAATTAGAGGAAATATTAAGAGAATATGAATCCATCTATATTATTTCTACACCTTAGCATCCTAAAATAAATGACATGAATGAAGTGTTAAATAAAGTGATAAACTATATTCTAGAAACAAATTCCACCAAAATAGAAAAAAACATGGTTTAAAATTAGATTATTATATTTGAGAATATAATATATATTTTAAAACTCAACTAGGGATGTCACCCTATAGTATTTTGTGCGGGATATTCCTCGACTTTCCATTTGAGTTAGAATATCTTTTTCATTGAGTTATTAAGAGTTATAATTTAAATTTGTACGAGGTCAGAAAGGAGTGTAAATTTAGTTTACAAGTGTTATAAGAATTTAGATACAATGATTATCAGTAATTTATAATAAGAAAAAAAAATTCATGATGATTTTATATTGAGTAAGGAGTTTAATGAGGCTTACAAAGTGTTGGTGTTTAATTCCAGACTGAATTTTTTTCCTGGTAAATCTCATTCTAAATGGTAGAAACCTTTTATTATTAATCATGTTTTTTATTTTTATATTATATAGATAAATGAACCAATGAAAAACTATAAATTAATATTTAATGGATATAGGATGAATTTTTTCAAATAGAGTTCACAAGAACCTCCAGGGGAGAGGTTCTTTTTCAAGCTGTTGAGTACCACTAATGCCATGTTGTATCTTTCTTATATACTGGTTTTTTCATGTTTATACTATTTCTTTTTAAATTATTTATATATAATTTTTATTTATTTAGGAAACCACACAAAAAAGTGTGAGTGTGGGTGGGGGGTATCCATGGCTAGATTATGATTTTTCCTATTTTTCTTTCTATTTTTCATTTGTTTTGTTTGTTTTTATACTGTTTAGAGAGACCGATTTCATACTGCTGCTTGATAATTTTTTTTACACTTTTTGATGTATTGTTTTAGATTAAATGTCATAATAAATTGATTATTAAGTTTTTAATAGTAAATTTGATGATTTATAATGTTGAAACATCAAATTACTATTGATATGATTTGTTTTCTGAGTATTTGATTATGCTGAAAAGAGAAATTTAATTAACAGTGAAACCAATTTGTATGAATACTATCCAAAATAAAATGAACATACCTGTGTGAATTCAAGATAATTTTATCATATTATGTTTTTATACCCTTATGATTTAATGATCTTGATACATTATTAAACATTTAAAAATTATTGATGTACTTTTTTTTTGAAAATTTTGGGGTTTATGAATTGTTGAAATGTCAAAGGCCATATTTTTATTAAAATGAGGGATTTTTTATTTACTCTTTTGACCCAACTTGATATCCATCACTCAATAAATCAATTAAAACCATAAATTAACTTAATGAGATCCATAATATAATCCAAAAAAAAATTCCCACCTTTATTTTGAGAATAATTCATATTAATAGTGAAATAAAAGTGTTGGTGAGGGGAATTTTTGGTAATCTATGAGAGTAACAAGATGTGATCTATGTGACTGAATAATTATTTTGGTGTTGAAGTTAATAATTTATAAGGAGCTCAATTTTTATTTTTCAAGATATATAAAGTGTTATGAGGACATCAAAACATGTCATGACTGTTTGATATGAAGCGTCAAAAGAGAATTTTTGTGTGTTGAAGAATATTCAATTTCTAAAAAAGTTCCCTTTTAGTTAGATAAAATTTTTTAAAAAATAATTATTTTACAAGAGTGATATAATTTCAACATATATGTGTTATGTATCATCAATATAACCATATTACTACAAAACACATTGATTTTCTAAGTTGGAATAAATGTGAAAAAATAAATTTAATTTTTTTGTACAAGATTTTCATACCAAGTGTTCTGAGATAAAGTGTGTTATGAAAAAAATACAATGAAATACTTGTTTTACTAGTTTATATAGAGAGTGTAGGAGGAGTAAGACATGTTCAATGAAATAATATTAATAGGAGTATTCCACAGTGATATTTAACTATTATACATTCAATTTATTTAAGAGTTAAAAATCATCTTTCAAACCTGATTTTTTTTAAATTTAAACTTTCAACCAAAATTCACATAACTTACATTGTTCAATATCCATTTAATCAATACTATATTTTCTTAAATGAGTATAGAAATGAGTTATAAAATAAGCCTATGGAATGTTAGTGTTTTTTAAAAATGATTATAAATTTTCTAAAACTATTTAGAGTGCGAGAGAAAAAAAATTACTAAGAAGGTAGGTGATACGTTTATGAGTGTTGTAGGTAATTAAAATAATTTTAATGAACAAAAATATAAAATTAAATGGATCTTAAATGATGCAATATTAGTTATCATTTGTTTAACTATGAAATAAACTTAGAATTATTGAAATATCTTTGACATTGATATCTAATTTTCCTTAGGATATAAACATGAGAGTGTTGGAGAATTGATAAAACCTAAATAATTTATATTTTCTATTTATTTTAATTGGTGAAATTCTCACATTATCTCATTAATTCTGTGTGATAAAAGTGTTTTTATATTTTTATCATTTTAAAATATATTTTTTGAATTCATAATAATTATTATATTTTAATGATTTTAAATATATAATTGAATTTGGTATCACTTTAAGTGTTGTAGTAATAATATTTTTTGTTCAATATGTTTGTTAATAGTATATTTAATATTAAATCTTCATTTTAGAAAAGTGTACTTAATTTATTTTTATGAATTTGTTAATAAATGTTTAATTGTTGATTATTCTTATATAAATTTTGAATATAAGATAATTGAATATAGGGTTATATTCCTTGGTACTGTTAATAGAACTTTCAATTGAAGACTGATCTATTGGACTTAGGCATATGTGAGGTGGAAACTAGGGATAACAAGTAAAAATTGTATAATCATGAGAAGGTGGATGATATCTTGTAATTTTAACTATCAATGATATATTTATATTTTACCTAGATATATAACAATGGATAACCTAGAAGATGGTATCAAGGAGGTAGTGTATTTATATCAGTGATTACTAAAAAATATTTTAGAAATTTTGTTTATTTTGAATGAAGTAAAAGAAAGCATGAAGCATTATTGATGAAGAATAAGAGAAAATGAAAATATTAGAAACAAAAAAGTAAAATAGAAACAAAATAGAAGAAGAAAAGTCAGTAAGAACAAACTTTTTCTAGGTTGATTCACTTCACTACCCATCATATATCTAAATAATTAATCTACCAAAGATCAAAATCAAAAAAATTCATGCTTGATCTCATAACACATGAAACTTTCTTTCTCCAAAGAGTAAAAAAATACAAAATCTCATTCTATACATGAGTGATCTCCCAACTATAAAAAGAGTCCCTAGGTTGAATCAATTTCACCAATAATATGTTCTATGAAAATGTGATCATCCCTAGTTCAACAAATTAAAAGACCTATCCTAAAATAATCTGTTTAATAATCATGAGAAGAAGAGGAAAAGAAAGAGGATTTGAGAGTACCTTGTTCACATTCAAATATTACCAAGAGTGAAGAAGAAAGTTATGGTTGAAAAGATATTCAATCTATAAAAATAAATGAGCCTCACATCTTAGAACTAGATCTTTCAGTTAGTTCTCTATTTCTAGGGGTTAGATATAACCCCGAAGAGAGAAAAAAACAAACAATTTTATTTATAAATGAGAATTACAAAAGAGAGAAAAGAGAGAAGTAAAAGAGAGAGAAATTGTCCAGAATATAATATTCTCCATGAAACTACCAAAAAACACAAAAACTATTAAAAAACAAGAAGAAAATATTTAATTATTTTAATAACAATAAAAAAACTCCACATGCAAATCTTCACCTTGTTGCATACTATCCATGTTACCTGAGCTAAATTCACCTAAAAATATTGTGGGATGATGATGAATTCTAGATATAATTCAAAATTCAGGATTACCACATGTCAATCACACTCCAAACTGAAAAAAACTATAAAAGAAACTTTGAAACATGCCCAACAATATTTTATTCTTGTATTAAATTCCCATAAAAAACTCAAATCTAGAATTCCTTATTTAATTTTGGCCTATTCTCATTTTTTCAATAGGCCCAAACAAAACTAGTTTCATCTTCAACACTTTGGAAAAAATCCATATGGTATCATGTATCTAAAAATCCTAAGAATTACACTAAACACAATGCGTGCATCCACTTATGTTCTAGAAACCACAGAACTCAAAAATTATGAGGTCCCCTGTTATCATTTTCAACATCCATGAGGAAAAAAAATCTAGAAAAAAACTTTGAATCTTAATAAGAAATATTCCATCCTTTTTCCCTCAATTTATCAAATTCTCTTTGTCATTTGAAGATTTATCCAATGTAATTTGCCTTAGGTTTTACATCTCGACACCAAAGATACTCACTCAAGCATAATGAAGATAGAGTATTGATTAATAAAAATCCAAACTTGAGAGTCAATGAAATTAAAACACCATAAATTAGAGTTAATCACTTAATAAACTCTTTCACTTGAGTTTAGAATAGTGTCATCATCTCTAATAGATGAATGAGATTTGATAGCTCGATTGATTTCATCCTCAACCATTAATTAGTTAGAAAGTTTTGGTTCGATATTCATCCATGCATCTTGGTTAATGGATAAATATATTCTTAAAAAATGTCCCAAACTCGAATTCATAAAAGTAATGGATTATCAAGAGTAGATTCATCGATCCATACTTAAAGTTTTCTCAAAACATTCCTCATTTTTGTTTGATTCCCACTCTTTGAGGAATTGAACCAAGCACTTAATATGTATTCAAAAACTAAGAGAACACCATGATTCTAGAGATTTTAGAGGCCCCCTCATCATTTGAAATCTGAATTACAGAAAAAACACCAGTGTTCATAAAAATGATCCTAAATTGATGGTCCCTAACTCCAATCTTTCTTCGAGCAAGAATTCCTTCGGCGTGGCTTCAATTAGGCACATAGGAAAACATGGTTTCTTGAATCAGTTGAAATTGGTGCATCTTATTTGATGCAAAATATTAATTTTTATTCTTATATCAGATGCCAATTGACATCAATTTCATAACTACTAGTCACCACTCTTATTTAATCTTGATCAGGAATCATTCGATTGAAGTTAAAAATCATCTTCTTCTTCGAGCTCGGGTGTGGAAGTTGAGATCAAATCCTTCAGGTCATCCATTCCTCATTGTCATGAACCATCCCAAAGGTTCCTATGTTGTGACTACCCCAAGCTTTCCTCCAATAGGCCAGGGGTTGGTAACTATTTCTAAGTAGACATATCCCACAAATGGGAGGCATTAGCCTAAAGTACCTGTACGCACACACACATCTCCAAGCCACAAATGCTGAAATGGAAAAACACTAAGTAAAAAATGCATGCAAACCACTTTATCCCACAACCAGAGTATAATAGTGAAAGTACTGGATAGTAAACAGGTTCAAAACAAGTATACCAAAAAGAAAAGAGTCTACAACCACTAGTCCAACCTATAATAAAAAGAGGTACTAGGAATATTGTCTGAAAGACGCTAGAACACACCTCGATCAATCCAATCTCACAAAGCACCGCCTGGTCCTGGCTTTCCTGTAACTCAATCAAAAGGTCAATCCTCTACACAAGACATGAAACATTTGGGTAAATACCTTACATTGGTGAGTAAAATAATACTAAGTAGGACACCTCAAAACCACAAAGGAATACCACACAAGAAATACTAAAAAAAAAATACAATAATCTCTACACAATTATATATATACAAAACATATAACAAGAACATATAGATATACTCAATCCAATACACATGGTCTAAAGTTAAGTCATAATCAATTACCAAAAACAGAATTCTGCTCGAAGAACGTTCATTCCAGGAGATCTCACTCCTCGATCCTTGATATCCTCAGAGACACTCACAAAGAGGTATAACTCATTTGGGCCTCACCCAAAGAGAACTCATTGGTCAAGGAAAACTATGTTACATAAAGAGGGGATCCTACCTAGATAATACCACTAACCTAATCTAGATCAATTCATAATATAGGGGATCATTCCTAGAGAATACCAGTAACCCAATCTGGATTAATTCACAACATAGGGGATCCTACCCAAAGAATACCACTAACCCTACCGATGCAGATCGTAACATAGCGGATCCTACCGAGATAATACCACTTACCCTACCGATGCAGATCATAATGTAGGGGATCCTACCCAAATAATACCACTAACCCAATATGGATTAATCCGCAACGTAGGGGATCCTACCCATAGAATACCACTAATCTTATCAATGCAAATCATAACATAGGGGATCCTGCCTAGAGAATACCACTAACCCTACTGATGTATCCCTCTAGATGGAGGAACAATTACCTAATTTTAGAGGTTATGTCAATCCTGAAATAAAATATACGTATCACACCATTGCGATCCTCAAGGGAAAATGCATGGGATTGACTATTCATTTTTCCAAATTGAGCACCTGATGAAAAAGTCATATTTCACTGCGTTATGCTCAAATTTCATCTCGTGGCCCCGATCCATAATTCTGAATTAAATATCAATCCTTGGTATTGAATTGAACATCTCAATACCACAATTTCATTGCTACTAACAGATCTCTAATCCGACGACATATGAAGGAATTACATCAGAAACAAGGTTTAAGAATAATAACAATACTAACAAAAAAAAATAATATTATTAAATTTATTACATGAATTGTGAAGAGGACTCTCTCTCCAATAATTATTTTAATCCACTCTCTCACACAAAACATCCAGTACACCCCACCTCAAATTCTCTTTGATTTTCATTTTCCTTTTCTCATTATATCATATTAATATTATTTCAATAATAATATTATAACATAATTGGATACAAGGGACCCAACGTCTTCACCCCAGATGGCACGCCACCATCTCATATTTACTTTATGTTTTTATTTTCATTCATTAAGAATAATAAAAACAACTAAACAAATGTAACTTCTCCCACACCCTTTCATGTCACACGCATGGTTGCTAAAATCATGCCTAGGTTGAGAGCACCTCACACCTCAAACTACAGATCTGAGGACTGTCAGCCACCACTTGCATCAGATGTCATTGCACACCATAACCGCAGACACAAACTCTCTATCCATTTGTGTATCTACTACTATCATCATATGCCACAACCATATATTCTTATCTATATTCCCAAACCTGTGGTATATTATGCCAAGGATCAAACGTGCAACGATCGTTCACTGGGTATTTGTTTAATCCTAGGCAAATGAAATTCTCAATGAATAATGCACATAGAATAGGGAGAGAAAAACATAAAACACAAACATGAGGAACTATCCTATGAATTTGTTTATTTTTACCTTGATCAATTATTATAGTAAGAAAAAATAAATAGGTATATGAAGCAATGATCAAACAAATAATAGTTACCCCAAAATCACAAAATTAAACCCATACCCACAGAACAACCAATCCGTGAATTAATCTATTAGTAAATTGATTTGAATTATTAATGGGATAATAAATGGGGATTAATCAAAAAATTATTTATCCTACCTTTATTTGGATCAATTTCCAATGAAGGAAGAATTTGTGTCATTGTTGTTGGTGAGATCTTCGATTTCTAATTCCACACCGATCGTCAAAGCTCGATATGTTGGTTTTCATCCAAGAAAGATCCTCCACTGTATTCTCTCTTAAAGTAAAAGGTTATAAGGCCAACCATAAAATTTGGTTATAACCGGGTTTATAAAAGAGTTTATTATGTTTCTACATCATCAAATATAAATAAATAAAATTATTTAATTTATTTATTATTTATTCCCATGATGATTTTTTTCACAAATGCCTCATACCGAAAAAGGTTATGTCGAACGTAGGAAAAAACACATTATAAACTCAACTATGGTCTCAGATTTTAAATCTGAGTCTCTCTTCATGATTTATTAGAACTAAAGTTAAAAATAAAATAATTTTATTTAATAGTTTTATTTATAGTTACGTCCTTGATGACTTTTTCTATAGATGACCTGTGACAACCAATGTTAGGTCACGCTTAGGGTAAACTTTCTATTATGAGCTCAAAAATGCCCTCATATTTCTAATTTGGACACCCATTTAAGAGTTATTCCATTTTGTAGGAAAATCATGCACACATGCTATTAAAAAGTTTAATATTTTTTGAATAATTATTCTGAGCACACTGGGCCTCAGAATCACACGTCATCTCTGCACCTTTCTTTGAAATAAATCTATATAATATCTAGAAAAATACATGGAATATTCTAGATGTTACATTCTCCCCACCTTGGGGCTTTATGTCCCCAAAATCTAAAACAAGGGCTACTCAAACAGATGAGGGTACTAAGCATGAATTTGAGCCTCTTGCTCCCATGCGCTCTCCTAGAGATTCCCATGATAACATAGAAAGTACAATATAAGAATCACACAAGAGCCTCATTCCGGTTGGTGAAGACTCGACAAGTGCATCCAAGAGACCCGAGTTCAAAACTAGGTGGAGACATATATTCAGGGTACTGTAGTAGTCATTGTTTGGTACTGTAGCAGTATGAACTATTCATCTATTTGGATTTTGAGCCACCGGTTTGGGCCTTAGGTCCTTTAAGGTGTTCGAGCCACCTCAAGGCCTTCAGTCCACCTCATGGCCTTCAGGCCACCTCAAGGGCTTTAGCCACCTCAAGGCCTTCGGGCCACCTGAAATTGTGCTGAAATGATAAAAAAGACTCTACAAGGAGGAGAATCTAGATGGGGATTTAGAGTAATCACATTCACCAGAGCAGAAGATAAGAGGTTTTTTCAGAAAGAGAGGGTATGATATTTCCATCGGGACCAACCTGTTCTTGTGTGAGAAGCCTAGCTGAACAACCATGCAAAGGTGGAGAGATGATATCACGATGAAGATGCTGGGAAGAGGAGTCCCAATTATAGTCTGTATATTTCCTAAGACCAACGAGTCATGTAATCTCTGAGCATACGGGACTTATAGGGGTTCCCCCTCATCCCTTGAAAGGGGGGTTATAAAAATCAATAAAAAATAAGGCCTTTGGGCCATTCGGGAAATATAGGAATCATCCACCCATAAAGGATCTTATCCTACCGATCCTTGATCTACTATATGTAGAGGCATCCCAAGATCTCTACTGAACTCTGCTCTCAGATAACTAGGAAGTGGGATGACTTGGTGGGTTGGTCAACGATCACCCAAATGGTATCATGTCCCCTGGATGTACATGGTAAAACCATCATAAAGTGAATTGATATCTTATCCCACTTCCATTCTGGCACCTCAAGGGGTTGATCCAAACCCATTGGAGCCTGGTGCTTAGACTTCACTTGTTGACAAGTAAGGCATCGAGAAAAAAACATTGCAAATCACTTCTTTATTTATGACCACAAAAACTAACATCAGATGTCCTGATACATCTTTTCCACACCTAGATGTACCGCCAAATGGGATGTATGAAACTTCCTTAGAACCTCCTCATGCAAGACCCCTAACACTACTGTGTGCCCTCTGAAAATAACGACGTGCTCCTTTTGAGTATCCATCAGGAGCATGTCCTGTGGATATCTGAACACCTTGGGTTTCACATTTGACATCCCCAAGATGTGCCTCCCCAAATCACTATAAGGTTGGATTAGGATACAACCATCAACTAGAGGTAAGCTTCTCAATCTCCATCTATAAAGGATAACTGTAACGAGGAAAACTACTCCAACACCTCATTCAGTAGTTGCGAACTAAAAATCCTACTGAGAGAAACTTCCACCACATTCCCCTTCCCGAGAGTGTTGAAAATATAAAATTCATAGTCCTGGAGGAACTATAGCCATCACCTATGTCTCAAGTTCAGATACTTCTGAGAGAAGATATACTTGAGACTCTTGTGGTTAGAGTAGATGATAAATCACTCATCCATTAGGTAATGTCACCACATCTTCAATGTGAAGAATACCACTGCTAACTCAAGATAATGAGTCATGTAGTACTGCTCATGTGGTCTCAATTGGTATGAACCATAAGAAATTATTGCTTTCCCATGCACCAGGACACAACCAATCCCAGTTCCTGATGCATCGTAGAACACCTATGTACTCAACACCCACCTCTAGGAATATCAAGATGAGAGATGTCTTCAATATCTACCTCAATTGATAAAAACATTCCCAAAACCTCTCCATAACATGAAAGGATTCCCTTTAACATCAAAGCTATCAAGGGTGATGCTAATTTGGAGAATTCAGGTACAAAACTCTGATAATACCCAGCTAATCCAAGGAAACTCCACACCTCAGTAACATTCTTGGGTGGCTCCCAATCAAGAATCACTTTAACCTTCACTGGATCCACTGTAACTTTACCACTATTGTAGGAAAATGAGGAATCATTACATCTAATTCACCAAGGGTCAGGATATCCAACTAATGAGTAATCGACTGCACCCTTCTATGCATTAGTCCATTCTGCACTTCCTAAATTTCCTTTTCACCAAAAAAGGAAAAATTGGTCCCATCACTACAGACACACCACACTCTTCTCCTAAAACCGTTAATCTTAGCATGAAATGTGGATAACAATCTATAATAAGAATGATTTCGTAAGACCTTGATGCTATTACCAAGAGATCCCAAGAAAAACTCTCACCTCAAAGAGTCAGGTCACACTGTTTGTACCAGTGCGTGATCATTATGTCTCTTCTAGTAGGAGTCTCCAAGCATGAGGGTCGAGTCAATAGTTAAATCCGAATCTCTGAGTCTCAAATAATATTCATGGTAATAAAATAATTAATATCACCTATTTTTATCAATACGAAAACTATAGTAGAATAGAAACAGATCGTAACTCAAATTATTCTTGGATCCCTTGGGTAACATGCCTCAACTACATGCAGCTTCCCCCTCCCCTATCCTCTAGCTCCCTGAGTCTAGTGTGAACCACCTGGGGGTGGTGGTGGTAACATGTCAAAATGTCAATCACCTTTTTTTTCTCTCCTAACTCCTATGCCACATCCTCCACCCTGTAGATCTGTATGATTATATTGTTGTATTTTCCTTGGGGGTCCATCCACTATCTCTATGTCCGCAGTATGATGGGTTGAAAAATATTGAGTGAGATGTCCCTTGCCATCACATGAAAAGAATTTACTCTATCTAAGATGAATGGACCCACCCTGTGAGCCCTAAGCTATAGATCCCCTATCATGGGACCTCCTCTTGAAACCTATTGTATTTCCAAGTCTTTGAGAATGACATCGGATTCCCTCTACTGAGGTCTCTACTCATGCATTCCCACTGGTTACTAATACTAGCTATATCTCCCCATCCACGGAACTCTCAACCATAAAGGTTATCTCTATCACCCTAAAATATGTAGGAATTAACATAGGGATAACACTGGCTCATATGTCCCTATGCAGACCTTTCTCGGAGGTCTGATCCCTGAAGCACTAGTCATGAATCGTATCCATAAAGTACTTGGAAAGGTTGGTATGCCTTGATGAATACTCAGATACCAACATGTCATCCTTCTAGAGTTGTATAAGCTCTTGGACATTCATATCCCTTATCTTATAATGTGAGAACTACTATATGAAAAAGGTTATCAAACTCTTTCCAAGAAAGAGTTGCCTCATTATAAGATCGGGTAACCAAACCCCCACCATCGCCCTGTTAAGTCGTGTTGAAGTCTCACCACCAGGAACACCATTTTATATGCTGGTGTCCTGACTAGAAAAAAAAATCAGGTCACCGCCTCAAGCTAGTCCTCAACCGCCTATGTGTCGAGCTCAACTTAGAACCTGAGGGGTCTCTGTTACTGAAACTCATGAAATGCACTCAGTCTACACTCCTCATCTTCTGGTATTGTGGGTAGCATGTGCTACTCTACAACTGGTAGTATAGATGGTGCACCACCTGGAGGTTCTATCTCTGATACAAATCTCTGTACCAATGTCTTGTTACCCAGTGAATCATCCTTATGATCACGTGGTGGAATCATTGCTGACTGTCTATGTGGAAGCATCTTGAATTAAAACAAGATGTACCATATTCAATAGAGTATATCTAGAGAGATGAATCAAGAATGAAATAGAAGAAACAACCATTCCTAAATTATGCATGTACTATTATTTTCTCTATATAAGAAGTGTTTTCATGTACCGAGTTGAAAATAAGCAAGCTAGAGTCCTGGTGTCTGGATACGTTGGCCACCACACCAACACTAGATTCCCTGGCTTGAAAGCGGAACTCGAAACACTTAACACCATTTCCCTAAATCAATCTCAAAGAATCCTAGTCCAAAAGTAGAACCAACCCCCTCTGATACCACTCTGCCACAAACCTTCGTAGAGGGACCCGTGTTGTGACTACCCCAAGCTTGCCTCTAATAGGCCGGGGTTTGGTGACTAGCACAGATTAGGAATATCAAACAAATGGGTGGCATTAGCCTAAATTATCTGTACACCCACACACATATCCAAGCCAAAAATTCTGAAATGTAAAAATAATAAGTAAAAAATGCATGAAAACCACTATATCCCACAACAAGAGTACATCAATAAAAGTACTAGAAAGTAAACAGGGTAAAAACAAGCCAACCAAAAAGAAAAGATTCTGCAACCACAAGTCCAACATGTATGAACAAGAGGTACTAAGTCTGTCATCTGAAATCCACTTAAACCCAACTTGGTCTATCCAATCTCATAAAGCACCACCTGGTACTGGCCTACTTGGAACTCCATCAAAAGGTCGGTTATCTGTACAAGATATAACACATGCGGGCAAAGCCCGCGCAGGGGTTAGTAAAACAATACTCAGTAGAACACCCAAAACCACAAAGAAATACCATAGAGGAAATAAAAAAAAGGAAATACAGTGATATCTAAAAATGTATACATCTATAATTCATATATTAAGAAAATCCATATATACTCAATACAAGACACACAATCTAGAAGTAAGTCACAATCAATTACCGGTCACATGATTCTGATCAAAGCATGCTCGTTTCAGGGGATCTCACTCCTCGAGCTATGATACCATCGGAGAAACTCACAAAGAGGTCTATCTAATTTGGGACCTATAAAAATAGAACACATCGTTCAAGGAAAACTATGATACACATAGAGGGGATCCTTCCCAGAGTACAACACTAACCTAATCTGGATCAATCCGTAATATAAGAGATCCTTTCCAAAGAATACCAATAACACTACTGATGTGGATCATAACATAGTGGATCCTACCCAGAGAATACCACTAACCCTACTGATGTGTCCCAATAGATTAAGGACCAATTACCTACTCTTGGAGGTTACGTCGATTGCATAAAACTTTACTAGGGGTGATATAGAATTTCTCTAGTCCCAAGGAAAGATACCATAACTCTATCTAGGACTCAACCTCTAGAGGGGACTATAATCCAATAATGTGGATTTAATTCCATATTGAACCCTTGAGGAAAGGACCAAGGGAACACTCTGAACCTATACTGGTCCAAACTAAAAATGAATAGCCTCAAGATCTATTGATGGGAGTACATGACATGTCCTAGGGGGCACACAACATGTCCATCTATCCCAAGTATTGAATGTGTGAAAGAGCATCACACGACATGTAGTATATATATAAACAGAATGTAGATAGGTACACATGACATGTAGAGACACACAATACCCTATCCGTGTCTGTGTGGGAGTACACTACATGCCTCAATAATTCTGGCACTGCCTGTGTCTGGGTCTTGAAAAATCCTTATGAACCCAGGGGGGTCGCCATCAGTCTGAAGGGATAAAATGTAATTACACTTATATTCGTCTTTAAAAGGGTTCATATTTACAAAATTATTGCATATTTGTGATCATTGTGAAAAAATGCTCAAAATAGACTATTCATGTGCCCCAAACAGACACCGATTGAAAAAGTAAAATTTCACCATATAATGCATGAACTGTAATTCATGGGGCCCATGTATCAATCTCGAAATAAAATATATGGATTGTACCATTGTTATCCTCAAAGAAAAATGCACAGGATCAACTATTCATTTATTCAAATTGAACACCTGATGAAAAAGTCATAGTTTTCCACATTATGCTCGAATGATGTCTCATGGACCCGAGCCATGAGTCTGAATTAAATATAGATCCTTGGTCATGAATTGACCATATCAATACCACAATCATGTTACCACTAAAAGATCTCCAATACAACGCCATATGAAAGAATTACATCAGAAACAAGGTTTAAGAATAATAATAATATTAACAATAATAATAATATTATTAAATTTATTGTATGACTTGAGGAGAGGACTCTCTCTCCAATCACCATTTTAATCCACTCTTAAGAACAAAAAATACAGTGCACCCCACATCGATTTCTATTTGATTTTAATTTTCCTTTTCTCTTTATATCATATTACTATTATTTCAATAATAATATTGTAACATAATTGGATCCATGGGACCCAACGTCTTTACCTTAGATGGCGCACCACCCACTCATATTTCCTTCATGTTTTTCTTTACATTCATTAATAATAATAATAATAATAATAATAATAATAATAACAACAAATAAACAAATGTAACTTTTCCCACCCCCTTTCATGTCACATGAATGGGGGAAAAATCAAACCTAGGCTACAAGCACCTCACGCCTCATGCTACAGATCTGAGGATCGCCGACCACTGCTTGCATTAGATGTCATCACACACCAAAACAACAAAAAGGAACTCTCGATCCATCCATTTATCAAATAACATCATCTTATACCACAATATTATATTCATATATCCATCCCCAAACCCAAGGTAGTGATCTATTGCACCAAGGATCAAATGTGCAATGATTGTTCATCGGGTATTTGTTAAATTGCAAGCAAAAGAAATTGTCAATGAAGAAGACACATAGAATGGAGAGAGAAAACCATAAAACACAAACATAAGGAACTATCCTACACCTGAGTTAATTTTTACCTCAATCTGTTTTCATAGGAAGAAAAAATAAAGAGGTATATGAACCAACGAACAAAAAAATAATAGTTACCCCCAAATATTGCAAATAAACCCATACCTATAGAATGAACGATCTACGAATCAATCTATTAGTCGATTTATTCACGTTATTTGTGGGTTAATAAATGAGGATAAATCCAAAAATTAAATATCCTATCACAATTTGGATCAATTTATAACGAATAATGAATCTGTGTCATTGTCGTTGGTAAGATCTTCAATTTCCGCTTGCACACCGATCATCAAAGCTTGATCTATCAATGTTCGTCCACAGAAGATCCTCTATCGACTTATCTCTTAAATTAAAAGGCTATGAATCCAACCATGAAAATTGGTTATAAATGGGTTTATAAATTATTTTATTAGGTCTCTACGTCAACAAATTAACGTAAATAAATATATTTATTATTTATGTTCATGATGAATTTTTCACAAATTCCTCGCACTAAAAAAGGTTATGTCACACATAGGAAAACACTGCATTATGAAATCAACGGTGGTCTTGGATTTCCAATTAGAGTCCCCATTCATCATTTATTAGGACTAACATTAAAAATAAAATAATTTTATTTAATAATTTTATTTATGGTTACATCCTTGATGACATTTTCTACAGATGACCCACGTCGACCAATGGTAGGTCACACCTAGGGTAAAACAACTATTCTTAGATCAACAGTGCACTTATATTTATGATATGGACACCCATTTAATATTTATTCCAATTTTTCAAGAAAACCATGCACGTGTACTATTAAAAAGTTTAATATTTTTCAAACAACTGTTTCAGGCACATCGGGTCTCGGAATCACACGTCGTCTTAACGCCTAGTCTCAAAATCAATCCATATAATATCTAAAAATAATACATGGAAGATCTAAGATGTAACACTCATAATCAAATATTTCCCCATTTTTGAACCCTTGTACACTTTCTTCACTTTATCTCGACCTCAGCTTCAATCAAGATCATAATTTTGTATCCATGTAAAGAAGAAGTCTCAGTTGAGCTTAGAACCCCCTTCAAAGTTTCTTCCTTAGATTCAAAATTGGATGGATCATTGTTTTGGTCAAGCTCACATAAGAGAAATTGTCTTATTTGGGGGTTTTGAATTATATAATGACAAGGAAGCACGTAGGATATTCTCTTACAAGGATCTATGTGGCCCAATTTATATTATAAAAAATTATCTTATAGGCAGTATAAAAACCACTTTTATGGTAGTAGAGAGAAACTTATCTTAAGGGCTGCATAAGATAATATTCTTATACTGGTGAAAAACTGTCTCACACCCTAAAAAAATAAAATAAAAATTAACACTTGTGGGAGTCAAAATAAATAAATAAAAATAAAACAAAAAATAATAACCATAAATTAAATTTTCAAAACTAATAAAAAAATTGAAAGTAAGAATCAAAAATTAAATTAAATTAATATTAATTAATTTTTTTTAAAAAAAATATGTCAAAAGAATAAGTTTAAAAAGAAACAAGAGTAAGTTAAAACACAAATTTCTTTATATTTTAAAAGAAATTAAATAATAAAATAAATTAAACAGAAATTGAAAAAATAAAATAATTAATAATTTGACCATAAAACACAAAATTTAACAAATAATTCATAAATTTATTAATTATACAACCAAAATAATATAGAACTATAATTAACTAATAAAAGAAACAATTTATCATTAAATATACAATTTATATATCAAAATAGATGTGAAAAAACACATGAATAACAACCACATTAGTGGAAATTTGATCATTAGGATATGAGAATTCATAACCGTTGATTTCATGACATTCTAGGAGATGTAGTGTTAAGGGGTTATATATTCTCTAGACCTATTCAAATTCATATATGTTCAATGTAGTTCTTCATCTTTTCAATGTTAGTTTAGATCTAGGATGTGTTTGATATTGATGTGATTTGGAAGTCTAGTGTGTTGTTGCTCGATATAGAATCTTGGTTGTGTATTTTCACTATTCAAAGGCTTACTAGTTTTTTATTGTCCATGAATTAAGTCTCATACATTTTGAAACATGAGTAAATGCCTCAACTTTATTAATTCAATGCCTGCATGAATATGATTCCCATATGGTACATATTATGCAATGGTTCTTAGATGATAACTTACTTGAAAAGATCATTCAAACATTAAACCTTAACATTCAACCACCCATATGATCGAAGGTAGTAGTAAGGAATCACATGCTAAGCTTTATGATAAGGCATGTCATACATTACGACCGCTTAACAATGAAACCCTTGAGATATGAACCAATTATACTATATGATTGATATGGATAGTGTTATTTTATATTCTATATGATATAACCTATTGTTTAATATGATAGAGTGGAATGTTTTTTTGTAACAACATAGGTATTTATAGAATAATTGTTTATTAGTATTATTGATTTAAATAGTAATTCATAAAATAAATAAGTTATTATATGGTTTTTTATTTTAAAGAATAAAATTTTCAATTATAGAATTATTCTTTGAAAAAACTAATTTCATTTTTTAATTTAGAATGTTGAAATTATCTTGGTCTGAATATTTGATAATTTTTTGAAAAAGTTTATTTTTCAGTGAATAGTAAAAATACTGTTTTTTTTAAAATACGGTATTTTTTATGACATAATGAAGACATAATTGTGATATAAAATTTATTAAATTTATTGAATAATTAAATAATGATATAAAAAGAGGAATATTTTATAGAAATAACTTAGAACATTAAAATTTTATTCTATTCACGATAAGTATAAATATTATTGTCAATGTCAACATAGTGCCTACGCAGCATTGATAATGCCAAATTTGGTTCTTATTAAATAATAATTGAGTGATAAAAATTATTTTCAAGACTAATTTATTAATTTATATGTATTATTGATGTTATTTACTATTAATTTCAAATTTTATAGTTATATAACATTAATATTACCCAAATTCCTATGCAATGCTTGCGTAGGGAAAGAAAAGACAAAATAACAAATTTAAGATGTTATGTTGACATGTATTTGGGTGAATATAAATAATGAATGAATATATAATTTTATTTTTAAATTAATTAACTTTTTTATGAAAATTAATTTCTTTTTAATTTTTATATATGAAATAATTAACATTATTACTTATGCAATGCTGATGCAATGCTTGTACAAGAATAAGAAAAATAAATAAAATGTTTTTATTAACATTATAAGAATTATTAAATGACCTAATTTATGTCTAAAACTTTTTTTATAAGAATGTTTCGACCATCATCTTAATTTGATTTGGATTTGGGACATTTTGGACCCACATTAATCACATGAGTCTCTTTATATTATTTTATTAAAAGGGAAGACAACTTCTTCACACTGTAATATTCAATATGTATAATATTTTAATATGAGGTTTTCCAGAAGTGTTTTTAGAAAAAGAATAGTTTTTTAGAAATGTAATTAAATTATATTTTCATATAATTATATTTTAATTTTTAGGTAATAAATAATTACCTTAATAGCTTGAATAATTATGTTGTAGTAAATATTTAATTAATGTATAAATCAAATTAATGATTTTAAAAATTGTAAAATAAATATAATTTGATATTTTTAAGCCAATTCAACATTTCTATAGGTAATTATAATATGTATAAGATATAATAAATTTTTTAATTTTAATTGGAATCTTTGGTTTTATGTGTTTAAAGTCATGATCGTGAATAGTTTTTAATTTAAAAAAATTATTTTCCCATGAATAAAATATTTTATTAAATTATTTAAAAATAAAATAAATAATGTACATGGACAAAAATGATAATATTCATTATAAAATTGTATATAATATTATTTTTAGGCCTTTTGTAATTCTTAAACCCTATAATAAATTTATTATATTTTAATAATTTGAGTAATTTCTATGTTAGCCCTCACCTCAATTATAAAAGGAGGCCCCCTCGTTCACAAATTTCATTAAATTAAGACTTATTTCTCATATGAAATATACAAAATTCCCTCCTAATCTTCCCTTTACAAATTATTGAGATTATGGTCTCACAAAAAAGACCACTTACAAGATCCTTAATAAGGTTATCAAGGAGGAATTTTCAAGATGTAAGATTCATTTTTCTTCTATTTTAAATTATTTTTTATTTCTAGATTATACCCACCTATTATCCAATATTTCATGACAACTGTAGTATGAAATATATAATGTAGTGTTTTTGTGTTTATTTAATATTCATAATAAAATCTCTCAACTTCTCCTTTTACTCTTAAATAATGAAATTTTCGTCCCTGGTGCATCAATTTACCGCCTTTGTGAATGATGATTTTTCGTTTACCTTTTAACAAAACCATGTCAAGTTTAAATTCAGATATAATTGTTTAAAATGAACTAAATATAATTTTTATCACTTCGAGAGTAATATTTCCTTTTACAAGGAAGTCCATAATAAACTGACCTTAGAAACCATGAAAAGAACACACCCAAAACAATGAAAATAACAAAAATATTGTTAATAAATAGGTAGAAAATGTTATAAGAAGATAATGAAAGATATTATAAAAATTATTATAGTTATGTAATAAATTAATAACACTCTTTAAACTATTTTTCAGGAGGTTTTAATACTTTTTAAGGAAGTTGAACCCAAGGTAAGGGACTCTTTAACCGAAAAATTGTTTTAAATGTTTTAAAGATTTATTCTTCTAAATATTTATATTTTAGGTTCATATTTTTAAAATATTTTTTATGAATTTATTTATATGGGTATTAATGTTTTATGTATTTTTTTTTTGAAAATTTATCCTCTTCATGTGTTATGTAAGATACTTTCCTTTTGAAATCTTATTAAATGTCTATTTTACAAAATTCAAAAATATTGTTTTTTATATATACAGAATGGGTTATTTATCTTGCTTTCATAAATCTTTATTACTTTAATGTTTTATTTATATGATTTGAATGTTATTTTTAAATATTATGATTTCATTATTATGTGCATGAATTTTATATTTTAAAAGAGATTTTACAAGAATAGGGTATTTTGATATCTGAAAGTGTTTTTCCCATGTGTTTAAATGAGTATCAAGAGTTTTATTTATGATATGTTCCCTAGACATTGTTTATGTTCTATTTATCCCATTATAGCTCATGATATTATTGGTGAACCACTCCAATGCATTGAGTACTCTGGAGATAGAAGTTGATCGAATGGTTATTTGATGTGAAAGGGTGAATGTAAGAGTGATATAGTAAATATGTCCCAAAAAATATACATGATGTTTCTATGAATGATTATGTGTTTTCAAGAAAAGGGTATTTAATGGGTTTTCATGTTTTCACTAGACCAATGATTTTTCTTTATTTATGTCCCTTACAGAGTTTTTTGTGCTCATACCATGTTTTTAAATATTTTTTCACAAGTTATAAGGATGTGTAAGATAAATAAAGAAGTCATGTTAAATGTTATAAATATTTGTTAAAGAAATAATGTATAATTTTAAAGGATTTTATATTTTGAAAAAATGGATACTATTTAGTAGTATCCTATTTTTATGAATATGGTTTCTTATGTATGTATTATGTCTTAATTATCTAAATCTATAATCTTTAAAAGATCCTTAATGTTAAAGAAAGTAAATTTTTGACTAAAACTCAAGATTATGTAGTGCTTTAATATTGGATCCTTATAGTTGGTATCATAGGATAGTTTAGATAACCTTAGGGGTTAGGATTATGTTAATAGAATACCAAAAATCATTCTTAATTTATGGTTAATTTAAAATGGTATATAATTTAAAGATTACCAAATTGATTTGTCTAAGATATTTCCTTTCAGAATGGTTTTCTATAGAAAAAGTAGGGAAGCTAAAGTAGGAAGGCACTGAGAGGCTGATTTCTTTCGGAATCTGAAGCCTGGAATGGTGGGAATTGGAACCTAGTTGTTTTTGACAGTAATGAATTAGTTAACTTATGCGATAAATGGTGATAGTGTTCATTCTAGAGAGGAACCTAATATACCATGAAGGAACATTTCTTTTGTGGAGCATTTTATGAGCCAACATCCTCCATCATTTAGTGGGACCAAAGATCCAGTGGTATCTAAATGATGGATCAATGATCTAGAAAAGATATTTGATGTCATGGGATGTTCAAAACATCAAAAGGTAACCCTTTATATTTATCGTTTTGAAGGTGAAGCCGATCAATGTTGGTCTCGGGTTAAGAATACGAGATAAAAATATGATCTTGACAGTTTAGAATGGGATGATTTTAAGAGTCTTTTTCTAGAAAAATATTTTCCTAAAACTATTAGACTCAGAATAGAGAAAAAATCTTAAAAATGAGGTAGAAGGATGATGAATCAATGGCTGTGTATGAAGCCTATTTTACAAGACTGGCCAGGTACAAATCAGATTTTTCTCAGGACTTTGATAGTAAAATTAATAGATTTTACTCTGGTTTGAAACCATTTTTATGAATACATTTTCCTTCATGCGAGTTTAAAATCTATGAGAAACCTTTTCATTATGCTAAAAAAGTTGAGATGAAGTTTTCTGACATGTATGTGCCTCGTGATGACAAGAATAAGAAGCGGTCAGGTTGGTAGGTTTTGGGTAAGAATTCATCAAAGAAATTAGAAGGTAAGAAAATCAATTTCCCTTCATATCAAAAGTGTGGTAAAATCATCCTAGAGAATGTATTATAAATTCTAGGAATTGATACTGATGTGGAAATTTTGGACACATGTCTCATGAGTGAAAGGAAAATAATAAGAAGAATGACAAGAGACCGATGGTAAGATGCTTTAACTATAATGAATTGGTTCATTTTTCTAATGTGTGTCCAAAGTTAGTCACTCAAGGGGGAAGTCGACAATATTAAAAGAATAAGGGTGTGGAAAAATCCTTTGAAAATACTTTAGAATATTTTAATCCATCAAATGAAGTTTTATCAGGTATATTAATTTTTTTTATAGATTTTTCCAATGTGTTGTTTGATTCAGGGTATATACATTCCTTCATTTCTGATAAATTTTCTACTAAATTGGAAATTTTACCTCAAGAAATGAAGCCAAAACTCACGGTAAAAACACCTATAAGAAATATTGAGGTAAAAATAAATTATAATAATCAACCTATCTTTGTATGTGGAAATATTTTACCTAAAAACCTTATTGTATTGCCTCTATTATATTTTGGTGTTATTCTAGGTATAGACTATATTTCTTTTTGTCATGTTAAGATATAACATATCAAGAAACTGAGAAACTATTAAAAGATATAAATGAAAGTCATATTTCACATATTTTTGAAAAAAATGTAACCGTTCAGATTAATGATGTGCCCATGGTCAACAAGTATCTTGATTTATTTCCTAATGATTTTCCTAGTGTTATTCTGGATTGAGAGGTTGAGTTTACTATTGACTTAGTTCCTGATGCTAAGAAAATTTTGAAACCCACTTATTTAATGAATCAAATGGAACTTCTATAATTGAAAAAAAATTTCAGGAATATTAGATAAAGTCTTCATCTGACCTAGCAGTTCACCATGGGGTGAACTTATCTTGTTTGTTAAAAAGAAAGATGGTTCAATGATACTTTTCATTGATTATAGAGCCTTCAATAACTTAACTATTAAGAAAAAGTACCATTTTTCCTAATATTGATGATTTTTTTATCATTATTAGAGAGAACAGTATTTTTCAATGGTTGAATTGAGGTCAGGGTACCATGATTTGAAAGTAAAAGAAGCATACATTCTAAAGACTGCATTTCATACTAGATATAAGCATTATGAATATTTTTTATTCTATTTTGGTTAATTAATTCACCTGTTTTATTCATGGATCTTATGAATAGAATATTTCATGAGTTTTTGGATAATTTTTAGGTTGTGTTTGTTGATGACATTTTGGAATATTCTAAAATTTAATAGGAGCATGAAAAACATCCAAGGGTTGTTTTTTAAACCATAAAAGAAAATAAAATATATGTAAAATCCAGCAAGTGTGAATTTTGGTTGAAATAAATTTCTTTTCCTGGTCACATTGTTTCTAAAGATGGCATAACTATTCATCCTGCTATAACAAAAGTTGTTGAATAATGGAAAGACCCAAAAATATAACCAAGATTCATAGTTTCCTTGGTTCGGAAGGCGATTACCATAGGTTTGTTGAAAACCTTTCTCAGTTATCTAGCCCACTGATTAAGTTAACTCAAAAAGATATTTAGTTCATCTAGACAAAAGAATGTGATGATTTGTTTTTCACGAATTGAAAATAAGATTGGTGAATGCTCTAGTTCTGAACCTACCTTCAAGAAGTGGTGAATTTGTCATATATAGTGATTCTCCATTTAAAGGACTTGGTTGTGTCCTAATGTAGAATGATTAGGTAATTGATTATGCATCACATCAGTTGAAACCTCATGTGTTAAATTACCCTATATGCTATTTGGAATTAGGTGATTTTGTTTTTAAATTAAAAACATGGAGGCATCATTTGTATGGAGTAAAATGTGAAATATATACTGACCATAAAAGTTTGAACTATATATTTACTTAAATAGAATTGAACATGAGACAAATAAAATGGATGGAATTAATCATGGATTATGATTACATGATTCATTACCATCCTAGAAAATAAAATAGATTGGACGATGCATTGATTCAGAGAAGTAATGATACATTAAGCATGATACATTTAGAACGTGACCCTTTGGTTAATTATTTGATGAATTTTGGATTGGAAGTTTTTAGTGTAAGAAATTTCTCTATTTTGTTTTAGGTGTCAGTGTAGTAGTCTCTGTTAGATAGAATAAGTCCGGCTCATAAGGAAGACCGTGAGTTGTAGAAAAAGATAGAATTGGTTCAAAAGGGTAAGTTTCCTAAGTTTAACATTGATAAATATTTTTTTGAGTTTTGGGAAGATATTATGTGTTCCCTATAATTATCATATAAAGAAAGAATTTTTATTTGAAGCTCATAGTTATTTGTTTTCAGTTTATCATGGAAGCATAAAGATGTACAAATATCTTTTAGAGTATTACTAGTGGGATTGAATGAAAAGAGATATTAATTATTTTACCATGAAATGTTTAACATGTCAAATAATTAAAGTAGAATGATAGTTACCAAAATGGATGATTCATCCTTTCTAGTTTCAGAGTGAAAATGGGAAAATATATCCATGGATTTTGTGGTGGGACTACCAAATACTTCCCAAGGTAACAATGAAATCTGGGTTATTATTGATTGTTTGACTAAATTTTCTAATTTTTTATTCATATCTGAGACAACCTATCTCTAGATAAACTTTATCCATTGTATATAAAATAGATAGTTAGGTTAAATGGAGTGCCTCTCTCTATCATATCAGTTCATGACGCTAGGTTTACTTCTAACTTTTGGAAATGCCTTTAGAAGTTGTTGGGAACTGAATTAAATTTCGAAAAAACCTTTAATCCTCAATATAATGGGCATTCAGAGTAAACAGTTTAAAAATTAGAAGATATTATTTAACCGTGTTCAATGGATTACTAGGAAATTTGGGATCAACATCTTTCTTTAGTTGAGTTTTATTATAAAACTACTTTTCATTCCAGTATACATATGACACCTTATGAAGCATTATATGGAAATCAGTGTTGAACTACAAAATTTTGGTATGAAGTTAGGGAAATGAAGTTTACGGGACTAGAATTAGTATAGGAAGTGTCAGGGAAAGTTTTTTTGATTCAACAACACATGAGGATGACTCAGAGTAGGCATAAAAGTTATGCAGATAACATGAGGAAAGACTTTTCTTTTGAGGTCGGTGATCATGTTTTCCTTAAAATATCCCCTTGGAAAATTGTTATACATTTTGGTAAGAAAATAAAGTTAAGTCCATGGTTTATTGGAACTTTTGAAATCTTAGAGAAATTTGGACCAGTTTCCTACCGAGTATCTTTACCTCTGAGTTTATCTCAAGTACACATTGTTTTTCATGTTTCGATGTTTAGAATGTACGTGCTAGATTTATATCATGTTTTGAGCCAAAAATTAGTTCAACTAAAAGAGAACCTTTCTTATCAAGAGAACCCAGTTCATATTCTTGACCACAAAGATAAAGTTATGCAGAACAAGGTAATTTATCAAGTTAAGGTTTTATGGAGAAACCACATGGTAGAAGAAGAAATACAGGAATATGAAAATGCTATGAGAGAAATGTATCCCCACTTTTTTAATAAGGGAATAAAAATTACAAGGAAACAATTTCAAAAGGGTGGGTGTAACAACCTATGAATTTATAGAATAATTTGTTTATTAGTATTCTTGACTTAAATAGAAATTATTAAAATAAATAATATATTATATGTTTATTTATTTCAAAGCATTAATTTTTCAATTATAGAATTTTTATTTAAAAAAAAATTTCATTTTTGAATTCATAATTTTGAAATTACCTTGGTCTGAATGTTTGAAAATTTTCTGAAAAAGTTTTATTTTTGGTGAATAGTAAAAAATACAGTTTTTTTAAATACTGTATTTTTTATGACATCATGAAGACATAATTGTGACATAAAATTTATAAAATTTATTAAATAATTAAATAATTATATAATAATAGGAATATTTTATAGAAATAACTTAGAACAAGAAAATTGTATTCTATTCATGATAAGTATACAAATTATTGTTAGTGCTGACATAGTACTAGAACAATACTAGAAATGTCAAATTTGGTTCTTTTTAAATAATAATTGAGTGCTAAAAATTATTTTCAAGACTCATTTATTAATTTATATATATTATTGATGTTTTTTCTATTAATTTATAATTTTATAGTTATATAACATTAATCTTACCCAAATGCCTATGCAATGCTTGCGTAGGGCAAGAAAATAAAAAATAACAAATTTAAGATGTTATCTTGATGTGTATTTGAGTGAATATAAAAAATGAATGAATCTATAATTTTATTTTAAAATTAATTAATTTTTTTATGAAGTTAATTTATTTTTTATTTTTATATATGATATAATTAACATTAATGTCTGTGCAATGCTGATGCAGTGCTTGTACAAGCATAAGAAATATAAATAATATGTTTTTATTAAAATTATAATAATTATTAAATGACCTAAACTGTGGATAAAATTTTTATATAATAAAGTTTAGACCATTATCTTAATTTTATTTTTATTTGGGATATTTTATACCCACATGGATTATATTAGTCTCTTTATATTATTTTATTAAAAACAAAGACAACTTGTTCACACTATAATGTTCAATAAGTATAATATTTTAATATGAGGTTTTCTAGAAGTTTTTTTCTAAAAATATAGGTCTTTATAAATATAATAAAAGTATATTTTTTATATATTTTTAATTTTAATTTTTAGGTAATAAATAGTTACCATAATAGCCTAAATAATTATGATGTGGTAAATATTTAATTAATGAATAAATCAAAATATTAATTTTAAAAATAGAAAAATAAATAAAATTTGATATTTTAAAGTCAATTAAATATTTATATATGTAATTATAATATGTATAAAATATGATAAAATTTTAAATTATAATTGGAAACTCTTTTTTTATTTGTTTAAATTCATGATTGTGGATAGTTTTTAATTTGACGAAAAATATTTTTCCATGAATAAAATATTTTATTAAATTATTTAAAAAAATAAAGTACAAGGCCAAATATAATAATATTTATTCTACAATGGGTTATCTTATTATTTTTAGGCCTTTTTAAATTCTTATACCCTATAATAAATTCATTATATTTTAATAGTTTGAGTAATTCCTATGTTACCCCTCACCTAAATTATAAAAGGTGGATCCCCCTTCATAAATTTTCATCACCCTAATCCTTATTTGTCAGATAAATTTTTTCAAATTCTCTCCTCTTAATCCCTTTCCACATTATTTAGCTTATGGTCTCACAAAATACCACTTCCAAGAGCCTTAAGGAGGTTCTCAAGGAGGAATTTTGAAGAAGTAGGACTCATTTTTCTTCTCTTTTAAATTATTTTTCATTTATACCTTATCAACACCTCTTATCCGATGTTTCATGAAAACTATATATCAAATATATATTTTATTGTTGTTTTTTTATGTTATATGCATCATAAAATCTCTCATATTCTCCTTTTACTCTTTAATAACGTAATCGTCATCTGTGGTGCGTCAATTCACTACCTTCGTGGATGATGATTTTTTGTTTCCCTTTTACCAAAATCATGGAATGTTTAAATTCAAATTTAATTATTTAAAATGATATATATATATATATATATATGTTATCACTTCTAGAGTATTATTTATTTTTACAAGGAAGTCCATAATAAACAGGCATTATCAACCCTGAAAACAACGCACCTGAAGCAATGAAAATAATAAAATATTGTTAATAAATGGGTGGAAACTGTTATAAGAAGATAATGTAAGATATTATAAACAAGATTATAGTTCTAAAATAAATAAATAAATCTCTTAAAACCATTATAAAGAAGTTTTTAACACTTTTAATGGAATTTGAACCTGAGGTAAGGGACTCTTTAACTAAAACATTGTTATAAATATTTTAATGATTTCTTATTCTATATATTTCTATTTTAGATATATTTTAAAAAAATATTATTTATGAATGTATTTATATGGGTATTAATTTTTTAACTTTTCTCATTTGTTTCATAAAGGAATCCTTTTCATATGTTATGTAAGGGACTTTCCTTTTGAAATCCCATTAAATGTCTCTTTTATAAAATTCAAAACGATTTTTTATATATACGACATGAGAAATTTATCCTGCATTCATGACCACTTATTACTTTAATGTTTTATTTATATTATTTCAAAGTTATTTTTTAATATGATGATTTTATTATTATGTGTGTGACTTTTATATTTAAAAAGTGATTTTTTACAAGAATAGGGTATTTTGATATCCAAAAGTGTTTTGATCATGTGTTTAAATGATTTATCAAGATTTTTATTCATGATATGTTCCTTGGACATTATTTATGTTAGTTTGATCCCATTATAGATCAAGTTATGATAAGTGAGCCCCATTATATATCTTTAAGACATTGGGTACTCTAGAGATGGAAGTTGACCGAATGATTATTCCATGTGTAAGGGTGAATGTACGAGTGATAAGGTAGATATGTATGATGGAAACTACATGATGTTTAGATGCATGCTTATGAGTTTTTAAGAAACGGGTATTTAATGGGTTTTTATTTTTTCACTGGACTAACAGTTTTCCTTTCTTTATGTACTTTATTGAGATTTTTTGTGATCATCCCAAGTTTTTAAATGTTTTTCAAATGTTATAAGGATTTCTAAGATAAATAAGTAAGTAATGTTAAATGTTATGAAGATTTTTCAAAGAAATCATTTTGTATTTTAAAAGATTTTATATTTTCAAAAAATGGATACTTTTTTTAGTATCCTCTTTATATTAATGTGGTTTTTATGTATGTATTATGTCTTAATTTTCTAAATCTCTAAACCTGAAAAGATCCTTAGTGTTAAAGAATATAAATTTTTGAATAAAACTAAATATTATGTAATGTTATAAGTTTGGGTCCTTATAGTTTCTCTAAAAAATGAATTATGATATGACCTAATTATATAATTCAAATTTCCCCAAATGCATCACATGAAAATGGGATTTATGGAATATATATCCTTCAAACACCCACTTTTACTAAATCCTAAATGGATTCATGGAATTTCACATTATATCATATTTTATATAATAACTTATGAAATCATATTCCATATTATTTTGAATATCATCCAAAATGATTTTGTAAAGATATCATTTAAATTCATAGTGTATCAAATCATATCCAATACCTTGTGAATAATCATAAAAAAATATTTCAGAAAAGATCAAAAACAGTTCCATAGAAACTATTTGAGTCAAACTCAATCCCCATCTAATTAAACAAAAAATTTGACCCCTTAATCCTTTATATCATTGTAACAAAATATATACCATTTAACCCATAAATGTAATAAAATATTGAAATCTAGAAAAGAATTAATGATACTCAATATATAAATGGATCTAGTATGATCTCCATCAAACAAAGGTATCTTTATACCTATATCCACCATCCATATCACATGATAACATTAATTCTCATATGTTTCATTTTTCCAAGACATTGAGTGACCATGGGACACAGAATTTTTAAATCCTATATAACCAACTCATATGTTCTCAATTATCTATGTATGGACTGACCAAGTCAATGAATACATCACATGTCATTCACCCTTATGGATGAGCACATCACAGGTGCCTCATATGAATAGATAAATGCACCATATATACTATCTAGGTGTGGCCTCAAAATCCTCATTATCTCAATTAAGGGATCATATTTCATACTCGTCATATGAGAGGACAAATCCCATCTTGGTTGAACTCTAATAGACAACATGATCAATAACATACCCAACCACAATTAATTTGAATTTTTTTAAGACTTTTGTAAAAAAGGTATCAAAATATTAGGGTTATCATGCTACGTATATCAATAACCATAGTTAATGGGGACTCCTATATGATCTGTGTAACCATATTATACAAAAGGCATAGTGTATTATACTCCATGTGGTATTCTTAGTGGGCCATCAACCATAAACAACATTATCTATTCCTCATGTGAATATTTAGTATTTCATAAAATAAACATACTCACATTAACATCAATATTTCATATCCACTTATAATACTCCATGATGAACATCAATTAGGGATAACTTAAATTCATACTTTGAGAGGTTAATTATCATTACACTTCATGAAATGTATATCAATATGTACATTTTTCAGACAATATAAAATAATGATAAAATAGATATTTCCTATTATATGATACATTAAATATCCTTAAAACTCTTTGTAAGAATACTTAAAAAAACCCTACATAAGAACTAGTCTATTATATCATATATGATAGACTACCAGGAAAATATATTTAATTCACTTTTTGGGGTTTTTGAACTCATTATATATATATATATGTAATTTCTACCAAATCCCTATGAAAACATATGATAAAACCCTCCCAATAAAAAATTTAGTGAGTAACACCTATTATTAAAGTAATCTCAAAAAATGGCAATATTTAGAAATCATATTAATAATATTAAAATCCTTAAAAATATTCAAAATCTTTAACACCACAACATAATTTGTTATAATGTCAAATTCCATCACCTAATTAGAATTTTTCTAAGTCTAACATCTTTATCCTTGGAACACTTTGCATCAAACTTTTCCTTGAAATACTTTTGTAAATAATGTAACTATTTACATTATTTCTTACCAGAACATCAAAAACCCCTTTGGGGTAAAGTGGCATTCACTTATATTATTCCAAATAAATATTTATTTAACTTCATATTTACCATCACAAATCCAGAACTCTTTATGATATTATGTGGAAATCGCTTTATTTTTTAGATTGATATAATTTTTTATTTATTAACTTTGAACTTCTATAAGTTCAAAAATTAATCCCACTAGATTATTAGAAATTATATTCTCTTTATAATATCATGATAAGATATAAAAATCCTTTGGGTTTAGGAAAATACTCTTATTTGTTTTTATTAAGAATATGTAACAAATAAAATATTATTTCCAGATCACATATGGTATTCAATGTGCTTGTATAATTTTTCTCTAAAAATAATAATTTATTTCTTTAAAATATACCCTGATGGGTAATAGAAGCACATTCCCTCATATTTTAACAAATTTAATAAATTTTTAATCATGAATAAAACATTTTTTTCCATGTATTAGTTTCAAAACATGTTATTTGAATCTAATGAATCATAAACCATTTATATACAATTTAACATATCATTTTGCTCACAATAAATCTTTATTAATGAATAAATTATCTTATCATATAAGTGAAATTATATAATGATAAACATCCTTTTATTAGATTTATATGATCTTAATAAATCCATTTACATCCAAATATATGATGTAACTACTCTTTTGTTCATTAATTTAATGAAAACTACAAGATTTATCAATTCTTACCTTGATTTTGAACTCTTGTATATTTACAATACTTTTAAAACATATATTCGGTATCAATAACCTTAAAAATTAATTAATTAACATATATAACACTGATATCTAACATAGATATACCATGTAGTTTCCACAACCTCTTTAGGTATCTCAAAAAACTCAATATTATGGAATTATTACTCCCCCTTGATAACACCTTTAGACATTTATGGCCTTAATATACCATTTAAATAAACATTATTAGACTCTTAAAATAACTTATATTATTCTAGATTGAACTTTAAACCACTTTTAATAATAACATAACACCAGATCTCAGACATCATATACCCATTTTATTCATTCAACTGTTAAAAATATCAAGTAATTTTTTTTAAACTCATTCATCTTGTTGGAAAATTTACATAGAAGAAAAAATAAATGATTTACTTATCCAAAATAAGATTTAAGGAAACCAAAGTCTCACAATGTTATTAACATTCTCAATCATATTGAGTACCATTGACAGACCCAATCATAATGAGTATGTGAGACTAAAATTTCTTAAGTAATTTTGCGTCTAATACCTTTGAAACCTTAAGTGATTCATTTTATACTTCTCAAAAATAATTTAGATCCATATATTGAACAATTTCAATACTTGATTACTCAGGAAGTTATTTATATGGCACATAGAATTTATCCTTATTTAATAATTCTTATTAAGTTATCAGTATTAGGAATTTATTAAATTAAGCTTCTCTTTCCTAAAAATAAATATCAAAACTAAGTTTGATTGCGATGATGATATTATATAGAACAAAATATTTTATCATATGAGTATCATTTATAATTTCCATTTAATAAGGAATTTTATTAAATTTTATCCCACTATAATAATGACCCCTTTTAAATTAAATATATAGATTAGTGGGAAAATATCTATATTCCACTAATAAAGGAGTCTTATTTATCATTTATATCACCACTTATTTATTTAAGTAGGGAATCATCCCAATCATATCATATGTGAATCTTGTATAGTAAATAAAAAATCTTTTTATAACCTATTAAGTGAATACAACTAACTCCATCCCTCTAGTATCCTAACTATGAGGGATTCCTAGCTAAGTGTAACCCTAAAATTTAAATAACAAGGAACCCAACCATCAAGGCCACCACATTAATTAATTTACTTACACAAAAAAATATATGGGTACCTATATTTGTCTTAAAACTACATATTCAGATGATCTTGGTATTGATCAGTGTAGATTTGAAAGGAATCCAACACTTAATATTTTAAAGGGGATTTAAACTCACCATCTTATCTCATGATTTACCATTTATATATGAATTCTTCTAATGATTTGTTTTTGTAATATTTATTCCATACACCAAATTATTATGTTCAAACCATATTAATGTATAACTCTTTACACAACTTATAATTTGTGTTACTCACTAAAAAATAGATGCCAAGCATATTTACATGTATATACATGAATCTCATGTATAAGTGAGATTAAATCTTAATATAAATGGTTAAATATATATGATATTGACAATATAAACATGAGTATGCTCGAAGATACAATATCCAACCCCCACCTTTCTAGAAAAAAATATAATCCTCTAGGCCAGTGGGAAGTCCGACCTAAATCCCCTCTACTAGGGATACTTTACCCAAGATAGAATCTAATTCATCATAATTATAACACCTAATATGTAAAAAATATATTCAATAACTAAACTCAAGCTAATAACTTTAACTAAAAACCATGGTCATGGTAGAAAAAAACTAAATTTTATGTAATCGTACCTAGCATGTAATGTCAGGCTTAAAAATTTATAAGAATAAATTTAACAACTTAAACCAAAGAATACTAATTAACAACTTATAAAAAATTTATATCCATGAATAATAAATAAAGGAATAAATTTTAAATAAATGAAAACTTCATAAATTTAAACATGAGATAAGGATTTATGGAAAATTCATAAAATAACACTTTATAAATTTTAGATATCCTTTATGGAAATTACATAATAATTTAATATAATCTATTTATATTTATTTCATAATATGAACTCCTTCATATTATTCATTATATGGAATTTTACTTTAAGTATATATGATATTTTATAAATTATAAATTTTTTTATAATTCAATCTCTATTATGTAAACTATTTACATAATATAAGTATCACATACTTAACATTATGAAAACCTCTATCAAATATATCATAATTTTTTTAGGTTTAAATAATATCCAAAATAAGGATCTTAATTTGAACAATTCAAACTAAGCATTATGAACAATCATCAATCTAAAAATATAATTTTTTTATATTTTAACCTCATTTTTTAATTTATATATACTTTATAAATTACCCCTTATGATTAGTAAATAAATAATTTATTTTAAATTATTAATGAATTCTATATAATTTTGTAAAAGGTATTCTTTTAATATTAACATTTTATATTAATGAATATTTAATAATAATTGTTTCATAAATATTAATTAATTAATTATATTCTTTTTATAATTAATTAATTTATAAAATATTTAAAAATTAATAAATATCCGAAAAATAATTTTTTATCTTTACTTATAAACAATTTATAAATAATAATATTCATTTCATAGTTACATTTTAAGAACCAACCATATTTTACGATCCAGGCCTAATTGTAGGATATGACTAAGGTCATATTTTATGATCTAGGAGATGTTTTCTGCTATGATTGATAAAATTATAGTACACACTATTAGTTATATTTTATGACTAATAGTATAATATACCACTACAATATCTCATATTCCAATTTATGATATACATAGATATCATATTTGTGATATAATTCTCTATTCTTTAAAAAAAACATGAAAATTGTATTGTTGGATTTTCAATTATCATGCATTACAACTAGTGAAGATCTATAGATTTGAACAATCTCATGGATTATTGAGATTATAAGAAATTAGTGAACCACTAATAAGGGTGGGGGTGGGGTATGGGGAGGTTGAATCAGTGGTCTCTTTTTGAAATTTATGATAATATAAAATCAAACTCTATAACTTGCTAGAGTTATAATTCACCTAAAAAATAAAATCACCCTCACCCATTGATAAAAAACATTTTTATTGAATATGTTTTTATAATAAATGATATAATTTTATCACATTGTGTTAAATATGTTTATTTATAAAATATTTGGGATTAGATCATTCATTTGAAAATATGGTGAAAATTATAGTTTTACCCTTTTAAAATTCATTGTTGTATTTAAATCATAAATATTTTAATATGACTTATTGGAACTTAAATTTTGTAACATTGTTACTAAATTAATTTTCTATAACTTTTATTCAGGACACTAGAGCTAAAGAGTGCATTGGGATAGATTAAATGGTCCATTAATTCATTGGTGGGATAGAAACGCGAGATTGGACATCACTTTAGTATTTGGGCCATATATTCTATATCCGTGCATGGATTGAGCCCAAATATTTATAGGAGATCTAAAACTCAATTTATCACATATTATACTTATTTAAGGATAGCTAATTCACACATTTTGGTGGTCAAGAAGGCAGTGAAACTGAGATTAAAATATTTGGTAGAATCTCCTCATTCACACTTGAAACCACTTTTAACCTAGAATCCCCTACACTCTATAAATATGTATTTTTCTCATTTGGAAGGGTTGGGACGTGAATTAGGAGATTTAAGGTATAGGATAATTGGTTTCACCCAAATTATCCAACCATTGTAAGAGGGGTAGCTCTTGAAGCAAGGATCCCCTCATCGAAGCCTTCTTCTCTTCTTCATGTTGTAATGTTTTCATTTATGTAATAAAATTCTTTTTATTATTTTATTTCTTCTCTATTATAATTTTTTGTTCAATTATATTATTCTTTAATCATCCTATTTGGGTTGTAATCATGAGTGGATATGATATTGGGTTCCACCCTTTCAATCCTTTACTCATGCAAAACGTCTCCACGATGACCACACCGCCCATGGAAGAGTAGTTATCTTAGTGATCAATCTATATTATACCCTATTAATTTAATTAGTTTGAATCATTGAAACACTTTAATTCACTTAATATGATCCATGAATTGAGTTTTTAAATTATAAGAAACTAAGCAAGCAATTGAACAATTAACATAAAAACACGAGAGGTCGAGTATTGTATAAATTGTGAGAGCGCAAACTTAATCGGTAAAACAAGACCACTTGAGATAAATTTATAGAGTTAAAATATAATCCCTAAGATCAATTCATCCTTGTTTTCTAGAATGGACATGTTTCTTAATTTACCACTGACCATAAGCTTTCCTTAGAACATCAATCAAAGCAGGGTGCTGCTATTGCATGTTCCGAAGATATCCTAGGGTTTAATTCTCTTCATATTGGTGGTAAAGTCAATTCTCATAGGGTTCGAGGGTTAAAAAATTAGGGGATCATAATTAAGTGGATATTAATTTAAATTATAATAATTAATAAGTAAATTAAGAGGTATAGTTAGATTGATTGTGTCTTTTAAATATTGTCTAAAAAAACATCTTCTTGTTGTGTATTTTTTATCAAACTTCATTTCAAAAATAAAAACAAAAATATTATAAAATCTTCTTCCAACAAACTTATTCTAGTTTTATGAATGGTAAAACCCCCCCACATCCTTTCAAGTAGAGTTATCATTCTCTTTTATGTTATTTTTAAAATACATATCATATGTTGTCAAATTTATTTTCTCCGTTGAGAGACGACCTTGGTCAGCCACTCTACTGCACCTAAGTACACAAAAAATCACTAATCATTTTAGAGAACCCATGAAATCATCTTTAAAATTGGAACCATTTCCAAGGAGGTAAGTAATTATTTTAACCAATTAGAGGTATTTATTTTATTATATATTTTATTCTCTTCTTCTCTTCTTCTTCCTTCTTTACCCAATTGGATTGTTTTCCTTCTTTTATTTTCTTCTTCTTCTTTTTGGACCATCAACTCAAACTTCTTATCTTTTATTTTATTATGGTACAATTTTATTATTTTCATTTTTATTTGATTTATGAAATGAACTAATTTTGAATATCTCTTAGATCTTGATCCTGATATTGAACGTAGCCTTCGGGCTCGAATCAAACATTCTCAGTCGATGGGAAGTTTCAACATTCAAACAGTTGGAGAATTACTCCACTCTTAGAGCATTGAAATTGGAATAAATTTAAATTAAACCATAAAACAAGAACCAATGGATTAAAATAATTGAAATGAACTTAATAGAACCATTCTAGAATTGGATTCACCTGATATTAATTATCAACCAAATTGTATTGCATACCCAAATATTGAATCGGACTTTGAACTAAAATATGGGTTAATTCATCTTCTTCCAAAATTTCCTGATTTATCTAGTGAGGATCCAAAAAAACATTTAATAGAATTTAATGTTGTTTTATCAACCTTAAAACCGATAAATGTTTCTGAATATCAAATCAAACTAAGAGCATTCCCATTCTAACTTGATGGAGCTGCAAAAGATTGGATGTATTACTTACAACCTGAAGATGTAACTTTTTGGAACGATTTGAAAAATCTTTTCTTGAACAGATTTTTTACAACATCAAGGAATACTTCCATTCATAAGGATATCTCAGGGATCAAGAAATCTTAAGGTGAGTCAATGTATGAGTATTGGGAGTAATTCAAGAAGTCGTGTGCAAGCTGTCTGCATCACCAAATCAGTGAGAAACTCCTCATCCAATACTTCTATGAAGGACTCACTCCTATGGAGAGGATCATGGTGGATGCTGCAGCTAGAGGAGCATTGGTGGATAAGACACCTTTATCTGTACGTGCATTGATCGACAAGATGACACAAAACTCTCAACAATTTGACGATTGGGGTACACCACATGTTTGAGGAGTACATATGGTAAGTCCTTCTTTTCTTGAAAGTCACTTGATTGATACCGAGTTGGAAGAATTGAAAACTATGGTGAGATAGATTTATTTGGATAAAAAGTCATCCCAACCCCCTCCTTTAAGTTCTTGTGGCAATTTCATTAAGACAATCCACCCAACTGACTGTTTCCTACAACTACAAGAGACGGAGGATTGCGCAGTAGTATTCCCAGGGAGACCATATCAGCAGCAAAAACATACATATCCCCAAAAGAAGTTTGATTCATTTGCTCCAACATACAACCAAGGGTGGAAGGATGAATCAGACAAAAGGTATGAATTTGGACAACAACAAAGTCCCCCCTTTCAAAAAAACTTCCAGCAGCATCCACCTTACCAACAGGGTTCCCAACAACCCCAAAGGAGATTTGAATCTCAAGCATCAACATGTCAACAACAAGGGAATTTTCAACCAATGGTAGATTCTAATACTGTTGATATTTTGAAACAAATTGTTCTTAATCAACAGAATGAGATGAAGAGTCAAGGTTTATAGCTGATGGAGTTGAAGACTCAAATGAGTGAGATTTCCACGACCCTCCATGAACTGGTAAGTAAGAATTATAGAAATCTACCTTCCCAACATACTCAAAATTCCAAGGGTAATGTCAGTTCCATCACATCGAGAAGTGGAAAGAAAATTAATGATACTTCTGCACCCACCATTCAACCAGGATTCACCTCAACTCTAGAGAATCTCCATTCAAGACCAGTTAAAGAGAAACCAAAGGAGAATGATAAAGGTAAGAAAATGATTGATGATATTCCTCCTAAAACCCTTTCCTTTCTAAATAAGGTTGTTCAAACCAATAATATGGATAAGTAGGTGATGAAAAATGAGGTTTTGGACACATTTAAGCATGTAAAAATAAACATACCCCTTATTGGGGCTATTAAAAAAATCCAAAGGTATGCCAAATTCCTAAAAGAACTTTGTATTAATCAAAGAGGACTCAAGGGGAAAGAGAGGATAAATCTTGGAAGGAATGTTTCATCACTAATTACACCAACTCAAGTAATGCCAACAAAGTGAAAGGATCCTGGAATATTCACTATCACATGCACCATAGGGGAGTTGCACTTTTTTGTTGCTCTTTGTGATTTGGGAGCTTCCATAAATGAGATTCCTCACTCTGTATTTTCTTCTTTATAGGTTGGTGAGTTGAAACCGATGAGAGTAGTGGTGAAATTGGAATATAGATATACAACATATCCAGTGGGAGTTCTTGAGGATGTACTTGTCTGGGTAAGAGACATGATCTTTCCAGCATATTTCGAAATGCTTAAAATGGAGGATGATCAGGTAAGTTCTCATGCTCCCATTATCTTAGGTAGGAACTTACTCAAAACTGAAAAAACTATCATAAATGTCAATGAGGGTACATTTTCTATTAAATTTGGAGTTGAAGTTTGGATATTTAATGTTATGGAATCCATGAAGTACCCCTCATAAGACTATTCTGCATTTTTTATCTCCCATTTGAACCACCAAATAAAAACCCTAGATAATTTTATTGTCCTATGATTAGGGATATTATGGGTATTGGTTCTAGTTTGATGTCTAAGAGTACTTCCAAATCTATTTATAATGCAGAAAACTCTCTTATATTTGATTTTTAAATGGATTACTATTCTGATTTTGATCATGTGAACTCTAATTATGACTTGGTTGTTGAGTATGCTTCTTGATTTGATGTTTTATTCTATGATTGCGATGATTTCTATTATGATACTAATGCTCTTTGTGAAAATATTTTAGTTCCTTCAATTTCTCCATCCATACATCACCCCCTACATTGGAACTCAATCCATTACCACAAAATATAAAATACTCATACTTATTAAGTGGTGATAAATTATTATTTATAATTACTAACAATCTATTTTTTGAACATAAAGAAAAACTTTTGAATCTTTTGAGGGAGAACATCAGGTAAATCAAGTGGGCCTTGGTTCACATATCAGGTATTAGCCCCTCTATTTTCATGCATATGATTCTTCTAGAGGATAGGGATAAACCGGTTAGGTAGCCACCAAGTAGACTCAATCCAACACTTTTGGAGGTTGTTAAAAAAGAGGTTGAAAAATTGCTCGAGGTAGGTATAATCTATCCCATTTCATATTCCCAGTGGGTGAGTCCTATTTTGGTTGTGCCTAAGAAAAGTGGTGTTACTGTTATTAAAAATGAGAAATATGAGTTTATTCTAATAAGGGTACAAAACAGTTGGCGTGTGTGTATTGATTATAGGAAACTAAATCAATATACTCGCAAGGACCATGTCCCCCTTCCATTTATTGATCATATGCTTGAGAGAATAGCTAGGAATACACATTATTATTTCATAGATGGATTTTCTAGATATTTTCAGGTTCCTATTACTATGAAGGATTAGGAGAAGAAAACATTCACTTGTCCATTCAGTACGTTTTCCTACCAAAGGATGCCATTTGGACTTTGAAATGCCACAGGTACCTTCCAGAGATGCATATTGAGTATTTTTTATGATTTTATTGAGACTTTCATGGTGGTATTTATGGATGATTTTATAGTGTATGGATTCTCATTTTATGAATGTCTAAGTAGTTTGGAAAATGTGTTGAATCATTGTATTGAGAAGAATCTGGTCTTGAACTTTGAAAAGTGTCATTTCATGGTAGATCATGGCATTGTCTTACTGAATATAGTGTCAAAACCTAGGATAGAGGTTGATAGATCTAAGGTAGATATTATTTCATCCTTACCATATCATTCATGTGTGTGTGATGTTAGATCTTTCCTAGGTCATGCAGGATTTTATCATCACTTCATCAAATATTTTAGTAATATTGCACTTCCTATGTCACAATTACTTCAAATGGATTCTGATTTTGTGTTTGATGATTCTTGCAGGAATTCCATTGATGAGCTAAAGATGTGTCTGACCCCTCCACTGATCATACAACCCCCACAATGGGAGATTATTTTTGATCTTATGTGTGATGCCTCCAACTTCGCAGTTGGAGATGTCTTATCTCAGAGGGTGGAGGGATGTTCACATGTGATTGCCTATGCTTCAAAGATATTGGATTTGACCCAATCAAACTACACAACCGCAGAAAAGGATTTTCTTGCTGTCATATTTGATTTAGATAAATTCAATTCATATTTATTGGGTTCTAAAGTAGTTGTTTTTTATGACCATGCAGCTCTGAGGTACCTCTTGAAGAAGCCAAACACAAATCCCAGACTTATCCGATGAATGATCCTTATTTAAGAATTTGATATTGAGATAAAGGAAAAGAAGGGGTCCGAAAATCTAGTGGCAGACCACATGTGTAGGATTACTCACACACTAGAGGATTACACCTTGGACCAAATACCACTTTGGGACACTTTCCTTGATGAGCATCTTTATTCCATCTCAAGTACACATCCTTGGTATGATGATTTAGTTAAAGACCTTGTTTCCTCTAAAATCCATACAAATTTAAAGAAAAATCAAGTCCAAAAGTTAAATAGTGAGTCACGATTTTAAGTTTGGGATGATCCATACCTTTGGTGCATGTGTAGTGACCAAGTTATTAGGAGGTGTGTTCCTAATCATGAGTTTGATTTTGTTCTGTAGTTCTGTCATACACTTGCTTGTGGTGGACACTTTGGACCCCAACGGATATCTAGGAAAGTTTTGGACTCTGGATTATATTGAGTAATCTTATTCCATGATTCCCATGTGTTTTATAAGTCATTATCTTGTTTCCAACACACTGGGAACATTTCTAGGAGACATGAGTTTCCCCAACAATCCATACTATTCTGTGAGATTTTTGATGTATGAGAAATCGATTTTATGGGTCCTTTTCCTAGTTCCTTTGATTTTTTGTATATTTTGGTTATTGTTGATTATGTGAGTAAATGGGTGGAGGATAAGGATACTAGGACTGATTATTCTCATGTTGTTGTGGATTTTTTCAAAGCATAGATTTTTTTGCAGGTTTGGAGTACCGAAGGCCATCATCAGTGACCAAGGGACACACTTAAGAAATAGGAATTTTTCTTCCCTCCTTCGGAATTATGGGGTGACACCCCAACAATTAACACCATACCACCCCCAAAAAGATGGCCATGTTGAGGTGTCAAATCATGAGTTGAAACAAATTTTGGAGAAAACCATGAAGCCATATAGGAAGGATTAGAGAAAGTGCATAGATGATGCACTATGGGCTTATAGGATAGCATAAAAGAAACCCATTGGTATGTCTCCATTTAGTATTGTTTTTGGGAAAGCGTGTCATCACCCTGTGAAAATAGAGCATAAATCTTATTGGGCTATAAAGAAATGTAACATGGATTTGGACCTAGATGGAATCCAAAGGAAGCTGGAAATTCAAGAGCTTGAGGAGATTCAATTGTATTCATATGAGAACTTCAGTCTCTATAAGGAAAGATAAAAAGAAACTCATGACAAAATGATCCAGAAAGGATAATTTCAATTTGGAGAGAAATTCTTGCTCTATAGTTCATGACTGAAGTTGATGCCTGGTAAGCTGTGTTCCAGGTGGTTAGGTCCTTATGTTGTGACTAATTGATTTCCTTATGGTGAAATGGAGATCACACAAGAGGACACACGAAGGATATTTACAGTCAATGGGAAACGTTTGAAGAAATACATTGAGTGAATTACTACCGATGTAGTGGATTTCATCACACTGCATGACCCCATCATCACTTAAGCATATTAGGCTCTTCCTAGCCCTTTCACTTTTATATTCTTTGTCCTAATTAAAATTTCATGTGTATATATCATCTCATAGGTTCATATTGAGGATAATGCAATATTTTAAGTGTGGGGGATGGGACAAAATTTTGGGGTATATATTTAGGATTTTCATTTGTGTGTTTTATGTGTATTTTCTATTAAGTTTTTGGTCAAAATTTTCAAAAACACAAAACAAAACAAAAACAAGATAAAAAATATCATGTAACATTCTCATGTGGAACATATAGAAAATTCATGTTTAAAAAATTCATTGGTAGAAATATAATCATGAGTAAGATTTCATCATCAAGGGTTTACTTTTATAAAAATGAAGTCGTCTATGATATGAATGGTTGTGTCATTATGAAATCTTTTAGATTTTGACATCATTATTTGTGATATTTGTTCATAGTAAATTATGTCATTGATTTCTCCACACAATTTTTCACACAATAATGACTTGTGAGTTTCCCTTACCCAATTTAATGTATATTCAAGGTAAGTAATTCTTTTCAGCTTATAAAATGGTCTTTCCATATGTTCGTTTCTCTTCCGATCGTTTCCATCACTGTAACTGATTGACCTATGCGTGTGCACCTAATATCTGACTGTTGTATTCCCTGAAAAAAATTCAAAAAAAAAAATCAATAAAGTGGGGAGTGAATAAATGTACAACATGTGGGAATATTTAGGTTGGGATCTCATGGTTTGACTTCTGAGAATGATTAAATGAGTGGGTTTTAGAATTTGATTGGAAAGGATGTTGAATAGGTTCAGTGGAATAGAATCAAGTAAGAAGAAAAGTTTTTACTTGACTTGGATATACAAAATAAAGGTTGGATTTATGAGCTTGGAATGGTTATCACACACACGTGGAGAATTAGTGGCATGGTAGACCCATGACGTGTTTCACTATAATTAGTGTTATGAAACTCACTAGATTTTGTTTTGAAGTAATTTATGAGACAATTAATTTAAAATTTATTGATATTGACTCTTGATGGGATTCTTACTTTTCCTATATTTTCACTGTGGATTGAGAAATTTGAATATGTATATCTTGTCATAATTTTTTCGAATACATGATATGTGGTTTTGCCCAGGAGTGAAAAAGGGTAAGTGTGAGGGAGTTGATAAAAAATATTTTTATTGAATATTTTATTGATAATAAATGATATAATTTCCTCACATTGTGTTAAATATGTTTATTTATAAAATATTTGGGATTATATCATTCATTTGAAAATATGGTGAAAATTCCAGTTTTACCCTTATAAAAGTCACTGTAGTATTTCGATCACAAATATTTTAATATGTTTTATTTGAACTTAAAATTTTGAAAACTTGTTCCTCACATAATTTTATACAACTTTTATTCAGGACACTAGAGCTAAATAGTGCATTGGGATGGAGTAAATGGGCCATTAAATCATTGGTGGTCTGGACACGCGAGATTGGACATCACTTTAGTATTTGGGCCATATCTTCTAAATCAGTGCATAGATTGAGCCCAAATTTTGAGAGGGGATCTAAAGCCTAATTACTCACATATTATAATTTTTAAGGACAAATAATTCACACGTTTTGGTGGTCAATAAGGTTGTGTAATTGAGATTGAAATATTTGGAAAAATCTCCTCATTCACACTTGAAACCACTTTTAACCTAGCCTCCCCTCTAATCTATAAATATATTTTTTTATAATTTGAAAAGGTTGGGTCATGAATTAGGAGATTTAAGGTAGAGGTGAATTGGTTTAACCTAAATTCTCCAACCATTGTAAGTGGGGTATCTCTTGAAGTGAGGATCCCCTCATCGAGGCCTTCTTCTCTTCTTCATGTTGTAATGTTTTCATTTGTGTAATAAAATTCTTTGTTATTATTTTATTTCTTCCCATTTTTTCTATTTTATTATATTATATTATTCTTTACTCATCCTATTTGGGTTGGAATCAAGAGTTGAGATGATATTGGGTTTTACCATTTCAATCATTTGCTCATGCAAAACGTCTCCACGATGACCACACTGCCCATGAAAGAGTAGTTCTCTTAGTGATAGATCTGTCTTATAACCTCTTAATTTAATTATTTACATAATTAAGATACTTTAATTAACATAATATTACATGTGAATTTATTTTTTAAATTATAAGAAACTAAGAATGCAATTGAACAATTAACACAAAAACACACGAGGTCGAGTATTGTGTAAATTGTGAGAGCACAAACTTAATCGGTAAAACAAGCCCACAAGTGATAAATTTGTAGAGTTAAAATATAATACCTAAGCTCAATTCATCCTAATTTTACAGAATGGACATGTGACTTAATTTACCACTGAACATAATCTGTCCTTATAATATCAATTAAGGAAGGGTGCTACGATTGCATGTTCCAAAGATAGCCTAGGGTTTAATTCTCTTCATATTTGTGGTAAAGTTAATTCTTGTAGGGTTTGGAGGTTAAAAAATTAGGGGATCATAATTAAGTGAATATTAATTTAAATGATAATTATTAATAAGTAAATGAAGAGTTAGAGTTATATCGATTACATATTTTAAATATTGTCTAAAAAACATCTTCTTGTTGTGTCTTTTTAATCGAACTTCATTTTAAAAAAAACAAATATATTATACAATCTTCTTCCACCAAACTACTTATAGTTTTATGAATGGTAAAACCCTCCCCACATCCTTTCAAGTAGTGTAATCATTCAATTTTATGTTATTTTTAAAATACCTTTAATAAGTTGTCAAATTTTTTTCCTCCTTTTAGAGGCGACCTTGGTCAGCTACTCTGCTGCACCTAAGTACCCAAAAAATCACTAATCATTTGAGGTAACCCAAGACAGTGCCTTTCACCCATATGAAAGAAATTTGAGAAAGAGAAATATACACATGTGTTTTAGAATTTTTCCCCACAATTAGGGAAACCTACTCTTATCTATGTTATGTTATTATCCAGAGACATATATTCTTCACTATTATCTATTATAAATGGGGTGAGATCATTTTTAACTGAAACCCATAGTGCATCCTACATAAAAAGTCCTCTGATAAGATTATACTCATCCCCACGAGTTACAAAGATACTTCTTCCAAATTGAGAAAGATCATAGTATCTTTCGATTACTTTAGTAATGAATGAAGATCTTCCTCTAGGCATTCTAAAATATAGAATTCTACTCATTTTCACAACCGAATCCTCTAGAATTTATTATCTTGAACATTGGTAACCAAATATCATAATTTTTATACCTTAATGTTATGACTTCTAGAATTTTAGATTCGTCCTCCTTAGATCTGAATTCATTAAAAATTGTGATCTTCTATGACCAAGTGGATTCTTTGGGGTTTGCAGGTAAGTATTCTGACAATCACCACAACTCTCAGAATATTTAATAGTATAAAATCACACTCAAAATGATATCAACCTTTTTATATAGACAGTATTTCTCTGATAAATGTGAGGAATGCACAATCTTCAATTTGAAACTCCCATCGAATCATTCTTCAGTTGAATACATTTAATATATTCTAAATAAATAAAATTTTTAATTTTTCAAAGCTCCATAAAACTCAGCATCAACAATCATAAACTAATCTGTAAAACTTGGATTGAATCATGATCTTGCCTTCATAAATTTTGATCCATTTAATGAAAAAATTAGTATCATCACAATATATTTTACATCACAATGTTCATTTTAAGTTACTGAGTATCTTTAAATCATATTACTTCCATAGATTTTATTTTTTATCTTATAATTATACCTTCATCTTCTATATTTCTCATCCTCTTATATCCATCAGTTTATTGAAAAAAATTCAAAATGGATCATTAGGATTTTGGTTAACATATACCATTACCCCCAATATTTTTTAAACTTTTTTCCATTGAATCTCATAATAATTTATGACCTTATAAACTTCCTTGAACTTGGGATAACACTCCTTAAAATCAGTTCAAAAACTAATAAAACTATATTTTGGTAAAATTAACACTCCAATTATCAGAACTTTGACTAGTCAATAAAGATTATGGAACCTTTTCCTATTTACCATAAAAATTCATCATAACATCTCACAATATGAATTAATGGTGATTTAACTCTTAGATAATCTTCTATATTCTACTAATCTAACTTCTGGTTATGCCATATATATTTATATTTCCTTATTTTGGATCCTTCAACATAGAACTTACTTATTTTATCTTTTAATTTACATAAAATTTGATCAGATCAACATGAACCATACTTACTCTTTTATCTATATAATGTTATTATGCTGAATGAGAAACATAACATCATTTAACTTATTTTCCAAACCATTAAGGTAGTTTGATATCTAGACTTCTTAGATATAAAAATAAATTTTCTAAATATTACTTCCATGAATTTGGAGAAGTCATATATTTTTATGATAATCAGTGTGGCATTAATAGTATCTTCTAGTGAAATGATCAAATTTTGTGTTTTATATCTTTTGGTTAGCTCACAAAAACCTATGGATCTATAATTTCAGAAATTACTCTATGATCTCAAAAAAATTCTTCTGACCAAATAGATTACTCAAACACTCATGCAACCATTGAGAAAAAAATTAAACACCTTAATAATTCCAAGGGAACTTCAACCCCCCTTTGGATTTCTTGGTAACACAACTCAGGTCATTTCTTTACTCAAACTTCCTTTTTATTTCAAACCATAACCTCTATAAAGGATATTTTTTGCACCATAATATTGGGTAAACCATTTCTTTTTAGATAATTAAATCTCTCATTGACAAGAAATATCTGGTCAAGTGATTTGATGTACTCCCCCTCAATCCAACTTCTGGATGGTTTGTATAAAAAAATCAACATTCCCACACTTTTTACAAAAAACTCCTGATTTAGATTAATGGATGATAAAAATGTTTGTAATCCCCCTTAAACAAATAGTTTTACCACTATCACCCTTTTTCAACATGGTCAAATTACTAGTGGGGGAATATCTACATATCCTGTTAAGTGATAGGGGTAGACTAAGCATCTATTTTAGGCTTAATTTTTTAAATCTTTCCATTGGTAGAGATTTGGTGAAAAAATTAGTAATTTTTTTCTTCTGTGGAGAGTTATTCCAACTTCACATCAACATTAATAACTTTATACTTTATAAAATGATATTTGATATCAATATTTTTTGATCAAGAATACCATTGTATATTTTTTGAGATAACAATTTCACTTTGTTCATAAAAATAAAAATTTATAGGATTTTTAATATACACCTTCACATCTTGTAATTAAACTTTCATCCACATAATTTGTGTGCACAGAATTTTTATAGTAATATAATTCTATTCAACTATACTCAATGTTAGAGAAATTTGTTTCATATTATTCCTACTTATACAAATTTCTACTAAAAGTAAATTTTCTCCAGATATTTGTTTTTAGTTATTAGAATATCCAAACCAATTAACATCTATAAACCCAAGTAAATTTAACTCACTTCCTATTATATAGATTAATCAAAATTTCAAAAACTCAATTGACATACCTCATGATCCTCTTGTTAGAAATCATGTGTGATTATTTTAGATCACACTAATATCTCTTACAAAAAGTAACTACATATGTAAGTTTTTCCCTTGATTCCATAATATAGAGTAAAATTTTGATCAATCTTGAAAATTACCTCTAATTCACACTTATACCAATATAATCATTACACATCCATACACCAATAGTAATAGGTGGAGAAACTATCATTTATTCTTCCATGCTAAATTTATTTAAAAGTTATTTGGTATAATTTTCTTGTAAAAAGAATATATACCTTATGTTCTATTTAACTTATTTCCCAAGAAATAAATTCATGTCTCCAAGCATGTAAATTTTAAATTTCATCTTTATTTATGATTTTAATTATTCAAAATATGTATTCTTGTATCCAGAAATTATTATGACATCAATATATATGATGAAAATAAGCGTTCTTATGCCAACTTCCTTTATATATAAGTTTCTATCTACCTTTCCTATAGAAATATTTATCTTTCTCAAGAATCTATAAATATTAGAATACTAAGAACAAGGGTCCTACCTCACTCCATACAATTATTTCTTAAGTTGACATACTTTTCTTATTTTTTCATCAATCATGGAACCTTTGGGCTGGTCAATAAAAACTTATTCTTCAACTTTACCATTCAAGATTGTGGAATCTAAATCCATATAATAGACTTTATAATTTTGGTGACCATCAACCACCAAAAAAATTCTTATAGTTTCAATTCATTAAACATGGGAAATTTTTTCTTCGAAATATGAACCTTATACTTAATAATATCCCTTAAAAACTAGATTGGATTTATTTATTAAAACCTCACATTTTTTATTAAGTTTATTCCAAAAAACCCATTTTGTTATGATGACATTCTTATCTTCTGGTCTAGGAATAAGTTCATAGGTATCATTATTCTAGATATTATCTAGCTCCTCATTCATTTCATTTATACATTATTTATGATTTACTTTTTATATAATATATTGTGGTTTAATCTAGGATATAAGTTCTATTTTATTTTCAACTCTCAGCTTCCTCCTCATCTGAACTGAGGCTTCCTGTCTTCCAATTATATTTTCTGGTTCAACCTAATTTTTTAATTTCTATTACTTCAATATTTTGTTTTCATTTAAAGTTTCATCATCACTAGATTGATCAAAATATATTTTCTTAAGCTGATTCTCACTTCATATTTTCTTCTCCTCAACCCTATCAAAAGTTACCAGAGTATATTTATTTGAGTTATAAAAATTATTTTTATTATTATTCCACCCTATTTAACTTTCATTCAATTAATTTGATATCATACAACTATAAAATCTTATGAATTTTATTATTCCAAAATATAAAACTCATTTTATCAGATGAATATCCCATGAATATTTCTACCTCATACTTTTCATTAAAGTTTCCTAAGTCTTGTTCCCAAACACTTTAAAGTACTTCACCATGGGATTTATTTTTTTCCACATCTTATAAGGAGTCATATTTGAATCTAGTAAAAGTAGACTCCTGTTCTAAACATGTACCGATGTACATATGTATTCCTTATAAAACATTTTTTGGATTTTAGAGTTTGCAATAATATTCCTATCTATATCTATCAAACTTATATTTTTTTCATTCTACAACCACATTTTTATTAGGGGTATAGGGAGCACCAAACTAATGTATTATTTCATTCTTTGATATATAAGATTCAAAAGAGTTATATATATATTCTTCATTGTTATCCATTCTTATCTTCTTGATGTATTATCAAATATCTTTCTTAGAACTTATTATGAAAAATTTAATCAACTCTGTAGATTTAGATTTATGTTTCATGTATATATCATTGGTAATTCCGGTGAATTCATCAATAAAAGTGATAAAGTATAGATAACCCTTTATTGATTGATGTCTCATAGATCCACATATATCAAAATGTATGAGTTCAAGTGTTTGTGTGTACTAAATCTCTAATTTTTAGTAACTTCCCTATATCATCATTCATTTTAACATGTTTCAAAAATATTTCCTCTTTATTATTTTAATTGTGTAAAATATCTCATCTATTCTTCATTTGAAATCTTTCTCATATTATTTTGGATGATATGACCAAGTAATATATTCCATAACTCATTTTCATCTCCATAACTTAAGTAATATGAGTTACTAAAATCACGAATTTTAAATATATTACCATTGGTTCTCTCTCTTCCATGACTATCTTTCCATATTTTAAGCACCGAATGATTCATTAATTCTTATAGAAAATAAATTCATTTAAATCATCACATATTTGGCTCAAAATTAGAATTTTTTTCTTAATTAAATCAATAAATAATATTTAATTATATTGTAACTACCAATCATTTATCATATCCACTCTGACTCCTTTAATTTTTAGGGAAATATCATTCCCAAAGGTTACCACTCCACCATTGAGATCTTTGAAATTTATAAAAATTTTCAAATCTCCTATAAATTTTGAAGAGAATTTTCTGTCAAGTATCCACTATTTTTCTTCCTAGATTACTTTCAAGGTGAGATCAACTATTTGGGACTTTTTATTTATCTTTTTATTTCCCATTTTCATTTACTATTCCAATATATAGAGCCTATATATGTAGATTTATCATGAAATCATCCACACAGTGATGATATTGATCACATCACCATATGTTTTTTCCAAGATATCAAAGTGATTTTCCCTTAAATATTTTTTTATTTCTAATTCCTCCTTCCAGGAAATATTATTTCTTAAATTTAGATTGACACTTTCTTCTCTTCATGAGTTTCTCCTTCTCAACGCATGATTTCTTCTGAGAAGAGACTTTTTATCCTATAATTTTTTGGATTTATGCCCATAGTTTTTACAACACAAGAAATAATATATGAACATATACCATGATTGGTTAACATTCCAGTTGTAAAATGGTCTAGGTGACCCATCAAAAGATTTGGATTCCTTATACTTTTGGCATAGTGGAACATTCCTCTGAAAGTTTTTAATAACTTTTATTGGTTTAAAAAAAGTACTTATATTCTTTTTATTGAACCAAAATTACTCATATTTATCTAAGGAACAAACATAGTTAGTAAAAAATGATTCATAAAACTTTATAGAAGGAGAATATTTCACATAGTGCATTGAGTGAATTCTTTTATCTATGTGGGATGATTCTAACTTAACACATGAGGCCTAGTGAAAATATTTAATTCAAACCATAAGTTCATAAGATATATTTATTAACAATATTTTTTAGATATTCTAAATTGATATGTTACATAAAATTTGTTTTGAAGAATTAATGGTATATCTGGGAGGAGTTTTATTTGAAATAGGTATAAAGAAAATGTTTAAAGCATAGAAATATATATTTTCTTTTATTTGAGTTGTGTGGATAATGGTTCTGTTGATTAAAAAATTCCAAGTTATATTTGATGAGGTATTTTTTGATAAAATGGAATTCTATGTAACTCTACACTAAGGATCAAGTTTATGGGATCATTCATAAGAGGATAAACACCACACAAGTTGACTTAAAGATAGATTATACAACATTGGTCAATGCAAGGTAATTTAGTTGGATTACCAGTGAAGCCTAAAGAATTATTAATTATAGTATATATCTGAAACACTTTGGGTTAATGGTATGCCTAATTTTTTGTTTTATTTATATTTTGGTTTGGACTTGGAGTTCAAAGGTATCGAGGGTTAGACATGAGTGTTTTAGGGAAGATATACCAAGGAACACAATTAAAAAGAGTTTTTATAACCATATGGATAACCATGAGAGGGTCGCTAGTTTTGTGATAGTTTTATTTTTCATGGTTTGATAATGGTTTGTCTGAACATGAAACACCCAGTTTTAACCATGCAACCTCTTTTTGGTGGGGAAGTAACACCTTCATGGCTGGAGAATTATTTTCCTAACTATACAACCAAACCATGTGTCCTGTCTAGATCACATAAAATTTGATATTTTATAAATTTTCCCTATTGATTTTAAGTGTTGATCCCTTATTTTCATTACCATATCATATGTATCTCCTCTTATTTTTCCTTGAATATTCTCCTCTCCTTGGTGGGGGATTTATATTGGATTCTTGGTGATTTGGATTGGGGTAAGTTTAAATCTTATAAGTTTATTCTTCTTTCTCCATTTTTCATGCTTATTATTACTTTTACATGGAAGTATAGAACCCTAGATGGTGGGATTAGAAAAACCTAGTGTTTTAATGGTGAATTTAGTTTATTTTCACATGTCTTAGGTGTGTTAGGCCTTTCTCTACCACTTTTGGGTGGTTATCATTGAAGGCGATGATAGTATAACTGATTTCAAGGTAGGTATCTCTATTTAAGGATTTTATATGTATTTCCTTTAAATTATGAACCCCCTTTCGTTTGAGTTGGTTTAATTTCAAAATAAATGATTTATTGTTGATTTATATCCCAGATTTGAAGTGTTCCATAACTTGATTTGAAAAATTTAGTGTTTAAAAAGAGGGTAGAATGTGTTCACCCTAAGTGTTTAATAAAATGGATCAAATAATTTTTATGGTTTAAAATGGAACTCTAAAATGGTTTTAGAAACTTTTTTACCACATGGGAAGGTGTTTTATAAAATGGCCATGTTTGTTTTTGAAATTGGATTGTGAAATAGATTTTCATGGATTGGAACTTTTTGTGATTATGTTGGCATGAAATAACGCATGGTTTAACTGAGGTGTGAGAGATGGGTTATCCAAGGGACCATGAGAGTCTTTAGAGAGAAAGATTTTGAGATATCCCATTTTTGTTTCCAGGGGACCATGAGATCCTTTGGGTAGAAAAACCACGAGATCTTCCTTTTTGGTTACTGAGAGACCATGATATCTCTTGGAGTTTGGTCTAGGAAAGACTATGAGGGATTCCATTTTTATTATCCAGATAGAATAATTTGTTTAGAATCACTCACATTAGACCTTTATGGTTATAGATATAGGTTCACTTACTCATTCTGGATTGGTTTTTTTGATTTTATGCATTTTACTAGTTCCATTATTGATATGATGATTTATTATTCCCTTTTCCATTCACATGGTTATATAATGATGTTTAAGACCACCCTTGTTATTCCATGATGGATATGCTGAGAATGTTATGCCTTGATCCATGTTTCTTTATTTGAGGCATGTTGATAATTTTTTGGAAAAAATGTTTTATTTGAAATGGAAAACCAAATGGATTTCGAAGGGATTATTTAAAAGTGAAATGTCTTCAAAGTGAATTAGTATTGGAAAGTTTTTTAAAACTAGTTTATTGGTTTTCATGGGTAAAATACTTAAATATATTCATGATAGTATCCTACTAGGATTTATACCTCACATACTATATATTCCTTTGGATATATGTATAATTTTTTTTACTAGACATCGATAAGGGAAAGGGAACCATGTACATGGGTATATCTTGATTACTGTCGTCTGTTGTTGTTGGAGGATATGTGGTCTCACTAGGTTGGCACGTGAGGAGTCATTTTGAGATTTTTTACACATTGAGATATATGTATAGTCCCTATTTGGTCTTATACCCCTTATTTTGAATTCTAGGTTTCAAATTTCGATACCATATATATATATATATGACCTATTATAGAATGTTTTGTTATGATTTTAATTTCTACTTAAGGTATACTCTTTTATTATATGCATACTATGGATGTTATATTATGTATTTTTGACTTTGATGGTATTAGTTTGTCCATCCCATTTTAGGGATAGGTCATACTGGTTTACCATGGGAGAGAAAATTCCCAAGATATTGTTATTTATGCTCAATACTTATCGCCAACCTTTGGAAATTGAGAATGCACATCGGGTAGTGTGGTGGGATGGCCCGGGTGATGGGTTAGGTTGACTCGGGTTGGTTCATTACAAAATGATATCATAGCCTATCTTTACTTGGGATTCAGGGGTAAGCTGGAGCTAAAACTTCTAAGACTCAGACAGTAGGAATGAGGTAGTTCCTGGACAACACTTCTTCATGTCTAAAATTGAGTTACCATGGGTGGTATGGGATTGTGGTTATGTTTTGGGCCTGTTTATGGGTTGTTTTGATGAGATATTTAAGTATTTCCCATTCAGTGTTGAGTCACAGGGTTCTTATGGGTGTTGTTTTGAGTTTTAGGGTGAAATAAAGAGGACTAGAGGAGGTGCATTGTTAGTGTGCATGATTAGTAGTAACCATGCACAAACTATGTGGCCTTTCCTACCAAATTTAGTGACACCCACTCAGTTGTCACATAGTTTTCCAAAATTTGTAGCCAAACCATGGAAAATGGAAAATACTTAATATTTTTTATCTTTCTTACTCATTTTTTAGTGGTATATGCTTTTGATTTTAGTGTTTCTTGTTAGTACCCATGATGTTGGTTTGTTTTGGTTTTTTTATGTGATTTAAGGTGTAGACAATGAATCCCAGAAGAACCTTTTCCAAGCTTAGAGAGGGTGCTGTGGAGAACACCCTACATGAAAATCATCTTATTGATGTGACTCTAGTGGAGTTCATGATTTTTATGATCTAATCTCTAGGTCAAGTGAGTGGTCATGAGAAGACACATTTAGTGTACCATGCTCAAGAGTTTATGATATAAAATCCACAAGTGTTCCATGGTGATAAGGGACTAAATGATCCCAAGGAGTGGTTGGATCGTATCAAATGGATCCTTGATTTCATAAATACCCATAAGAACATTAAGTTGGGATTCACCATATATATTCTAGAGGGATCGAGTAAAAAGTTGCGGGAGTCGATGGTGATTTAGAGGAGGCATAATGATCTCACATAGACCACTTTCATGGTGGAATTTAATTGATAGTTCTACCCAAAGACTCTAAGGGTGGTTAAGTCCCACGATTTCTTAATGTTTGAGAAAATGGATTATTCATTGATGGATTATGCTACCCAATTTACTGAGTTGGTTCACATCTCTCTGGATCTCCTCATAAATGATTACCTTAATGATCAACATTTTGAGATGGGTTTGAGGCCATATATCAAGTATATTATTATCCTAATTTGTATACCAACTTTTTTCGAGGTAGTTGATAAGATTTCCATGGAAGAGGCTAATTTTACAAGAAATATAGGTCTTAGTGGAATTCTTTGAATGGGTGGAATCTGGTGTTCTTTGTTAGGACATAAATAGAAGCAGAATGAACCTTATTGGGGAAGTGGAAAGAGTGTCCAGTAGTTTACAAGTTTATATCTAATGGATTCATGCAAGAATAGCCTAGTCGTTGTTATTAGTGCAGTAAGGCTAGAAACACTAGGCTTAGTTTACAAGAGACTATAAGTGTATGCCCCTTGTGTGGATATATGGGTTATCTCTAGAACTTATGTTAGTTGGATTCATGGGGGAAAGGTGTGGGATCCAATTTTTCAAAAGTATTTCATGTGAATTCATAGTCTTCCATGGGTGGAGGATCTTACCCTCAAATTAAGGGAGATTATCTCCAAGGGAATAAGATACAGGGAAGGTCTGAGACAATGCATCTCCATGCAGTCTAGATTATTCCAGTGGAATCAAATTTCAGGTCATCAACCACGAGAGGTATGATGTTTATTTCTTCTTCTATGGAATCTAGTACATAACATCACATATATGATTGATCCTATCACTAAATCATATGAGATCTTACTCATTCTATCTTTCTCCTGTTGTGTCTGGGGACACATTTTCTTAGAAAGATGTAAGCCATGTGAAAATGGAACTAGTCCACTATTGGATTGTTCCATACTAAATATCTTTAGTATCTAGTAAATATATGTAGTTTTACTTATTCCAAGAAGCCTATTGGATCTATCAAAAATGATATTGATCCCTAGAATGTAGGCTTATTCAATTAAGTATTTCATGGAGAAGCACTTGTTCAACTAGTCCTTTACTGACTGTAAGATTGGTATGTCATTTCTAATAAGAAATACATCATCAACATATAATAATAGGACAATGACCACATTCCCAATAAACCTTTTGTAAACACATGACTCACATTACTTTTTAATGAAACCAAATTCTCTTATGGATTCATCAAATCGAATGTTCCATGAACTAGATTCTTGCTTCAATCCATAAATTGATCTCTGCAACTTAAAAATCCTTTTAAAATCACCTGGTGTCACAAAAACTTCTGGTTTTATCATATAGACATCTTCCAGAACGTTTCCATTAAGGAATGTAGTTTTGAAATCCATCTACCATATCTCATAGTCATGGTAAGATGCTATGTAAAGTTCCATTCTGATGGATTTAAACATGGAAAATGGAAAAAAGGTTTAATCATAGTCAATTCCTTGATGATGTTTGAACCCTTTAGAAACTATACTTTCTTTATAGGTACTAAATTTACCTTCCATGTTCAGTTTTCTCTTGAATACCCATTTAGATCCAACAAGATTTACATCAATTGGCACATTAATGAAAACCCACACTTGGTTATGATACATGGAATCCAACTCAGAATTCATAACTTCTATCCATCATGCAGATTCTGAACTCTCTACTACCTCCTTATAGGAGAGAGGTTCATCATTGTCCAATAATAATGATTCACCACCCTCAGTGACTATAAAACCATATCTATCTATTTTCCTCACCTATCTCACACTCCTACACAATACTTGTGTTTTAGGAACTACTTATTCCATGGGGACCTATAGAACTTGTTCTTGTACAAACTCCTATGTATCTTGAGAATCAACTTCATCGAATTCAACCTTGATCCCACTATCCTTTTTGAGGATGTTCTCCCTATCAATAAACACAACTTGTATGGTGACAATCACTTTCTTTTCTGAGGGGTTGTATAGGTAGCATCCCTTTGTTTCCTTGGGATACCCTATAAAGATAAACTTCATACCCTAGGGTTTTAGTTTATTTCCTAAGAAATAATTAACAAATTCCACACATCCCCATAGATGTGTATGTGAGAAATCATATTTATTTCCACTCTATAGCTTGAAGAGAATTCTGTTTTCTGCTTTAGTTGGTACTCGGTTTAATGTGTATGCTACATTTTGTAATGCATATCCCCAAAAGGATAACAGAAGATTATAATGACTCATCATCGACCTTACCATGTCCAACAAGGTACAGTTCCTCATTTCACTAACACCATTCCACTGTGGTGTATAAGGTGGAGTGAGTTGAGATAGAATCCAAAACTCTCATAAAAAGTTGATGAACTCTTAGTTAAGATATTCTCCACCTTGATCCAATTAAAGTTTATTTATCTTTATAACAATATGATTCTCTACTTCATTATTGAATTACTTGCATTTATCAAAGGAATCATACTTACACCACATTAAGTAGATATATCCATATCTACTCAAGTCATCAGTAAAAGTAATGAAGTAAGAATATCCAGCTCTATCTTATTCTATAAATGGTCCACATAGATAAATGTGTACCAATCCTAAAATCTCGGTGTCCCTTTCACCCAATCCAATGAATGGTGGTTTGATCATTTTACCTTGTAAATAAGCATGAAATCTATCAAGTGGTTTTAGTTTAGACGGGTCTGAATAACCAGATTGACAGAGCTTTTTCAGATGCTTCTCGTTTACATGACCAAGATGGTGATGCCATAACTAGGTGTTATATTATTTGTGTAAACATTATTCATTATCAATTTCCAACACTAAGTTTATATAATTTAATACATGTAGACTGTTATTTAAATGTTCCATACCATAAAATATGTTGTCATTATAAAAGAAACAAATTTAATTTCTAAACTTGAAAATAAACCCATCTGTATATAAACATGATAAAAAAAATATGTTTTTGGTAACAATAGGTACATAATAACAATAAGGAAAAACCAAAATCATCCCCTTAAGCAATGAAAGGTGGTAGTCACCATTGGAAAGAGAATCCAACCTCGCACCATTGGAATCTCGTAGATCCACCTATCATTAGGAAATTTTTATAAATCTACTGGGATTCTATATTTGAATATAGATGTAGGAACCAAAAGTTGTATCTAATACACAATGTATAGAAATGGAAATATTGCACTCAATAATGAATGAACCTTTGGACTTCCCTTACCTCTGGGTGAAGTTCCTCTTCCAGTGGCCTGACTTGCCACATGAAAAACATACTGCCACCTTTTCCTTGCCCTTCCTTTATATATTCTTCTTCTTTGTTGGATGGTGGTTGGTGGATTTTGACTATTTATAAGTCTTATGACCCTTTTCTTGGTCCTTCCTCTTTCTATTCACCATAATGAACGTGGGTTTGTCACTCCCCATGTCCTTATCCACTTAGAGAATCAAGGTCAGAAGTTCCGATAGGATCTTATCATTATTGATCATATTATAATTCACAATAAAATCAGAGAAGGCCTTGGACAATGATTACATTATGATATCTATATGCAACACATCCAGTAATTTAATCCCTAAGATGTCCAGATGCTCAATGTAGTGGATAATCTTGACTACATGAGGCCCAGCTAGTGCATAATTTTCTTACTTAGTCATGAAAAAAGCATTGGAGATCTCATACCTCTCTTGGATCACCTTCTCTTGATAGATATCCGGAAGGTGATACATCATTCTATAAGCATCCATTTCATCATGTTACTTCAAGATATCATTGGACATGGAAAATAGAACGAAGCAATGAACATTTGTAGTATCATTCAAATGTTTCTCATATAGAGAGAGCTCTTCATCACTCGCCTCATTTCCAAGTGAAACTAATAAAGGTTCTTTTATCACATATAATTTCCTTTCATGGTGAAGGACGAACCATTGAAACCTTTTCCACTCCTATAATTTGTTGCTGGTGAGAAGGTTTTCCTTCTCGAGTATTGATCATAGTGATATGTTTGATGTCATTTTCAATGCTATTTCTACAAATAAGATAAGTATAGATTTATTACTTTATATGATAAATTTAGAAAAGTAAATAAATATTATATTTATTAGTCTCCCATTATGTTATTGAAACCCAATAGCTCTCACCATTGGCTTCGAAATATCTTGTTGCTTGGATATTCTAGTGGTAATGATCCATATTTCATTCTCATTACCCCAACTTTGGATGGTCAAGAAACTCAAATGGTTTTAGGTTGGTATTCCAAATTCAAACTGCATTAACTCAAAGTTACTTGATCCACCGAGTGGACTCCCCAATCGTGAAATTATTAATTTAGATTTCCTAAACCTTTTCCTCTTATTTACACTAAGCTTTTATTTGGAAGTCAACCCTTGATTCCAACAAAGTTAAGTCAACTGAAAACCTCAAATTAGAATTCCCCAATAATTAAAATCACCCCAACTTTGGATGGTAAATCACTTTGAACTATGGTTAGATTCTAATCAAAGTAATAGAGGGATATAAAAACTTAAAATTTTATTGAGGGATTTTATCCTTTATATGTAAATTTCCAATAATTATCTTTTTACATGATTGTTAATACCAAGTAGGATATGCTTAAGTGATTAACCATGTATTATATAATATTTACACATAAGCTAGTTTATTTTAGTTCCATCTTGAATTATTTTTAATTCATTAATTATTTGATCGTGAATCCATAATGAATAACCATGAAACTGACAGTAATAAAATAAAGGGTATTATCATGATCTTGTTCTAATGGTTAGTTTATCTAGTGGTTGATAAAATAACTGCTGACCAAGGGGAGAAACATATTGAACCATTTATGGTTCATGTTTACAACTTTCCACCTATCCACCTTTGTATCACCTTGGATTGGTTTTGTATCAGCTCATAACTTGAACCGCCTTCACTAACCTAGGAGCTCCACCCATTACATATGATTTTACTCATATTCAGGTGAGGGGTAAAATGAGTTTACATAAAAGACACCATGGGAACACATTCCCTATATATTACTGAGTATACGAGGCATACATGCCAATAATTTAATTTAATAATAAATTAAAAGGAAAAAAATCACATACAAAGGTCTGGTCTAGCTCATGACCATCCACATTCTTCCAACTAATTACACATTTAATAAAACTATCATTCTATTATTTAATTGTTCTTATTTAAGATAAATTGAGCCAGAATCTATTAATTATTATATTTAATTAATCAATCATTTATCTTAATAATTTTCTGAATTTCTTTGAGACTCTCATCCATTATAATTTTAAACAAATTAAAATTCATTTAAAATTAACCCTGTACATAAATGTACCTTGGAGGTAACCCGGTGAATACCCATCCAAATCTACTCAAAATGTATTATACTTGTATACACTTTATTATTTGTGAAATATATCGTGAACTAATTATCATATACTTTCATGATGTGTACTTCACAGATGATTTCATGAATTACATGACTTTTAGGTAAGTTTTCATACTTTAATGCACATAGAATAATAACTATAGTAAAACTTATACATGATATGAATATTTGAACATTATGCATATATTTAAGTTTTAATTCTAAGTAATTTGATAAAAGTACACGGTGTGTAGATTTGATCTACATGGTGTGTACTACCTTCACCATACATCCAAAGTACACACCTAGAGACTCAGTGTGTGAGGTGTAATTCAGAATTTTTGGAGTACACGATATGTTCAGTGGACGAAACACTATATTGAATCCATGTTACATGGTCACCGGTCGGCTAAACCATGCATGGGATATATGAACCAACCCTAACCCATAAGGGACTATAAGCCGTGTCCAGTGGGCTACACAGTGTGTAGTCTGGCTGAATGTGCACCGATATATCCTAGTCAACACATGGTGTAAGAATTAACTACACCGTGTGTCTTTAATTCACATGGGTTGTGTAATTGGTGAATTAACTCCTTGTTCATTAATCACAACTACATGGCGTGTAACTCCAGTTACACGACATGTATTGTTGTGTTATCTGGGAAGAATCCTTGGCACCTCTAGACGAGTTCTTCAATTTTATTTTAATCATAAAATTGATCATTTATGTTAGATATGTGGGAAATTATGGAGGATGAAAATATATCTCGAAATTAAAATTAAAATAATGATTAAAATTTAATTGAAAAACTAAATTATGAATGCATAAATCACTAATGAATTTAAATAATTATAAAAAATAATATCCCCTATTTGATAACACTTGTAGGTTTCGGGCGTAGCGAAAGTGCAAGAGGGTTGGTGCCCAACATTGATTTTTTCCATATTCAATAAATAATCCAGGATCTATGTGATGATGAATTCCAAGATCCATGGAATTGTATAAAATAAATAAGACAAAGGAATTGAACCCTATAACTAAGAGAGTGGATCAACATATATTGTTTATAATTAATTTAATTAAATAATAATTACCTCCAAGTTTTATTCTTTCTTTATTAATGTGTTCGAACACATATCTATAGTGCACCGTCGTTGCAATCTAGAGATCAAGGGTATATCTCCTCTAGCAGTGATCCATACATGTTCCATAAATCTCTGAACATCATCGAAGGAGTCTCCTAGTGCTATCATGAAATATCCTTGTGCTTGCGTTGTCCGCCTTCGATCGCCTTGAGAACCGATTCCAAATAATTCTCCTTGATCCGATGGAGGAGGATAAATCTCATTCTTGAGAGTGTTCTTAGAGAGGAAAAGAACTATCTAGGATTGAGAGGTTTTCTCCAAAATATTGTGAACAAACTGAATAGGAGTCACTTAGATTTCCCTAGGCTAATGATATAATAATATAACTGGTCATTTATTTCAATAGGGTAATATTAAAATAATTTTCACCAGTGCCTTTAATTATTTCATTAATCCTAGAAAAACCCCCATGTCAAATAATAACGAAAATATTATTATTTCCTGACATGCACTTAACTTTTGAATTATAATTAAATATTTTTTAATTAAATAATATTCAATATTATTATTTATCACTGTACCCTTAATCTCGGTCCACCAATCCTACTTAATATTGATTAATTATTCCAACCACAATATATTCTCTCTAATAACTAGTGAATAAATAAATGTGATCAGGAATACATGAATATTTGTTAAACCATTACCAAGATTAATATTTATTTAATTTGTTAAATAATAAATTATTTAACTGGGGTTCTAGATACACTTATTGTGTTACCCTCTAGGCCTCTTTCTTAGTGGAATTAGGCGGAGCAGCCTAAAGTTCAATGCTATCATCTAGAAACATGCCAAGGAACCCATAGAGAAAGAAGTTAATGCCACAAAGACATGTCACCTCATATGAAAATTTACCATGTAATATAATCCTATTATCACAATATCTATAATCGAGAAGGTTCCATGCTTGTTCCATCAACCTTTATGACCAATGTCTCTTTCTTTGACTTTCTGGAAATAGAAATTCCCTATAGAACACAATGTTCATGGATTTGTTTAGGCTATATCATTTCCATCAAAGGGCCTAAGATATTAACTTCTTTTAGTGAATAGAAGGGATAATTCCTTTCTCACATTATTCATTAATACAATATTACTCATGATACTCCCAACATATCCTACCTCACCGTGAACATCTATCATAAAGATTTTCCTCAATACATTAAAGTACGTGACTCATAATATCCATTAATAATAATCTTAATGTCTATTGACCAATACAAACATCTGTAGATAGGAACATCCAATGACACTTATAAATATGGATTTCCTACTGTCAGGTTTTGTTCTCATAATATCCTACTAGATATATCCATGGGCGTACACCATGAGAAGGTGACTCAAATTTCTATGAGTCTCCATACCTAATAGTTTGTATCATTTGTGTCCCTCAAAATGATATCATCTGACCATAGAACATATATCTAAGAATAGTATCATAGAACTTCTAGGTTCTCATTATAGCAGGGAACTGCTATGAACTTTTAGTAAAACAACTATACTTCAGACATTATCACATACAATGACTCACAAAATAACAATCCTGATGTGATAAATAATTTCTTGATATTCAAAAACAATGAATATAATTTATCATAAAGTACATAGAAGTTGGTTATAGGGCATCAAATCCTATAGAAGTAAGGTTTCAAGATTTGTGAGTGTCGTGTTTTAATAGCTGATGTGGAAGTCATTTAGGACTTCCGTGTTTTGGACCTATACATTTTTGACCTTATCATTGGTATGGATTAATTAATTATCTTAAAGGAACCATTTGACTGTTATCAACACAGGCTCCAGTTCCTTAATCTTAATGGGATAAATCACATCTTTTAGGGTGAGTGGGATCCACAATCAAGGAGGGGATGACTAGTTTCACCAGAATTGGGGTTAATTTTGTGTATGTTTTCCAAGATATTCTTTGATGATCCTAACAAAATTTATGTGGCTGTAATTCTAGTAGTCCCGAATAGTTACCCATATGTGTTTTCAGAGGACCTATCAGAATTACCTCCCCAAAATGAGTTTGATTTTGCAATCGAATTTATCCCAATGATGAGCCTGATTTCATTTCCATCTTATCATATAAATCCATCTGATCTAAAAGAGTTGAGTATAACTTTAGGATCTTGAGAGAAAGGAATTATCTATCTCAAAATGTCACTATGGGATATAACGATGTTATTTATGAATAATCCATATGGAATCCTTTTAATTTTCATAGAATATAGTAAGATTAACTAGGTGACTATGAAGAATAAATACCCATTTCCTAGAATTGACGATCTCTTTTATCAGCTCAGAGAGGCCTAATGGTTTTTAAAGATCGGCCTAAGATCCGAGTACCACCAATTGAGAGTTTGAGAAGAGGATATTCCAAATACTTCTTATCAAATATGGTATATACATTTTGATTATTTGGTTACACCTTTATTATTACCAATGATCTTGTAGCATTTATTGAATTAATGAACCAAATATTCCACCAATTTTTTGTCTCCTTTGTGGTTGTGATTTTGGATGACATATTGGTGTATTCCATGATAAAAGAGGATTATTCCAACCATTTGGGAGTTTTTTGGTGTGTTAAGGGAGAACCATATATATATTTCAAGATATCCAAGTTCCAGTTTTATATTTTGGAGGTGAAGTGTTTGGGCCACTTGATTTATGAGGTAGGAGTTTTAGTAGATCCAAAGAAACTTTGAGAAGTCATGTCTTAGGAGTATACCAATTTTTTTTGATATCTATAGATTTTTTGTTTTGGAATGGTATTATATACATTTCATCTAGGAATTCTATAGGATATCTTCTTCCTTGATATACTTGACTAGAAAGGGGTGAAGTTGAGTGGGATAGAAAGTGCTAGAGTACTTTTGAGAAGTTGTAGACCCATCTTACATCTGCATCAGTTTTGATTCTTCTTGATCCAGAGAGAGCTTATACTATGTATTTTGATTTCTCTGGTGTGGGTTTGGGTTGTGTTCTATTGCACGATGACCATGTGGTGGCCTATGGATCAAAAAATATATTCCAATATGAGATGAATTATCCCACCCTTAACTAGGAATTATCTTCCATAATTCATTAATTAAAGACATAGAGACACTACTTCTTTAGGGAGTATTTTAAAGTTTAACAGAATCATAAAATCTTGAACTAAATTTTTACCCATAGGGAACTAAACCTCATATAAATATTTTTGGTAGAATACCTTCAGAATTTTGATTTTTATATTGATTATACACATAGGGAGTAGAATGTGGTTGCCAATGATTTGATCATTAAGCTTCCAATGTAGTTCATTCGAGAGTCATGAAATGAGTGGGGTCTGATGAGTTTGTTTGCTGATTTGATTTTGGAAGTGTATGAGGATAGAGAGTGGGTGTTCTTAGCTAGTGTGCAGGTCACACCCTCTCTTATTGATCAATTTAGGATTGAGAAGGTGTCTGAACCTAATTTCTAGTATATTAGAAGTTATTTAAATAGTAGGGAGACCTTGAGTGAGTGGTTCTAGTATCCCTATGGTTATCTCCTCTTTTAGAAGTGTCTGGTAGTTCATTTGAGTTTGAGAAAGAAGGTGATGTATGAGGATCATTATCATTCTGGATGCTTGACCTGCCAAAGGATAAAAGATGAGAATTAGAGACTATATGAGTTATTACAACCATTTCCTATTGTAGTGTGGAAGTGAGATGATATCTCTATAGATTTTTTAATCAAAATACCATGTACTCCAAGTGGGAAAAACTCCATATGAGTTATTTTCAATCTTTTGAAGAAATTATCCCACTTTCATCCCCTTAGAGAGCCAAAAAAGTTAGAGGACCTCAGACACCAGTATATTTGAGATGTTGTTTGGATTCATGGAGTTCCAACATAGATAGTTTCACACTAGGATATCCATTTTATGTCTAACTTCTAGAAGGTACTCTAGGAGGATTTTGGAAGTGATCTTAGATAGAGAACCATGTATCACTTGCAGATGGATGGTCAGTCTGTGCAGATCATCCAAACTTTCAGAGATATGTTATGAGAATGTGTGATTGATTTCAATGGTTCATGGGAAAGGAAACCACCATTGTCTAAGTTTTATTATAAAAATATTTATTAGGCCTTGATTAGAATAAACCCATTTGAGGCGTTATATGGAAGGCCATTCTAATCTCTGTTGTGGTGGGATGAGGTGGGTGAACGTTCTTTAGTTGGGCTGAGTCTCATCTAGGGGATAACCAAGATAGTTTGGATAATATAAAAATGGTTAGAGATAGCTCAGAGTCATTTGAAGTTATATGATGATCGCATTCATCACCCATTAGAGTTTTAATTTGGTGATTATGTGTTTTTTTGGGTATCAATTCAATTGGGACATCGTCGCTTGAGAAATCATGGAAAGTTGGTGCCACATTTTTTCATGTCGTTTCATGTTATGGAGTGTCTTAGAAAGGTAGTATATCAGTTAGATTTGTCACCATGTTTGAACATGAAAATTGATGTATTTTACATTTCCCAGTTGAAGAGATACTATTCAGACCCATCTCATGTGTTAGAGTGGGAAGATTTGGAGGATGATTCTAATGCCACCATTATGGATTACCCAGTTCATATCTTGTATTATCAGAACAAGGTGATCTATGGTAATTTGATACCATTGTTTTTTGTTCTTAGGTACCATGGTGGAAATATCCGTGAGACATGGGAGTGGGAATTTGATGCGAGGGAGCAGTGGCATCATCTATTTTCTTCTGATGATGCCTAAGGAACTTCTAGGGGTAGAATGTGGCAGATTGGTATGTTTGCGACTCTCTATAGGTCACTAGTGCATATAATTTTGAGTTTTATTTATCTTATAATTTGGAAATAGATTTCTTGGGTGTCGGGGGTTGAAAATGAGAGTTTTGGGGAATAAAGACCAAGGCATATGGTTTGCACACAGTTTGTTTAACCATGAAGCTTACCATGCAAGGGGTGATGGTTTGGTGACAGTAATATTTTTCATGGTTTGATCATGGTTTATAAAACTATGTAACTAAGAAGTATAATCTCAAGGAATATTTTTTGGTGGGGAATTAGCATCTGTACAGTTGGAACACAGTTTTCTTAACTATACATCCAAACCATAAAGCTTGTTCAACTCACTTAAAATTTGGAATTTTACCAATTTTCAGGTTGTTTTTAAGGTTTTGGCCCTCATTTTATTTCCCCCATCATGTTAACATCCTACTCATTGTACTTGAAGCTTCCCCCTTCTTTTGGGTGGATTTTTATTGTATTCTTGGTTATTTGGCTTGAGTAAAGTCCAAATCGTTTTGGTTTATTCTTATTTCCCCCTCCTTCACGCTTGTTCTTAGATTTATATGGAAGTATATAAATCTAGATGTGGGGTTAGAATATCCTAGGGTTTTAATGGAGTAATTTTTTTATTTTCTTATGGATTAAGTGTGTGAGGATTTATTCTATCTCTTCTATGTGGCTATTATTAATGGAAATGGGGTTGAAACTGATTATGAGGTAGGTGTCTCTATTTAAGAAAGTTTTCCATGGAATAACTTTAAATTATGAATCTCTTTGTGTTTATGTTAGTTTAAATTAAAAATAAATTATTTATGGTTGACTAATATCCCATGTTTTATGTTTTCCATGACTTGGTGTTTCAAATTGGGTGTTTAAATATGGTTTTCAAAATGGGGGTGGCATGTGTGCACCTTAAGTTTATGATAAAATATATCTAAGAGGTTTTATGGTTTAAAATGTATTTGTAAAATGGTTTTATCTCATGAGAAGGTGTTTTATAAAACAAGAATGGTTATTTATGAAATTGGATAGTGAAATGGATTTTCATGGATTGGAACTTGTTCATGATTATGTTGGCATAGAGTTGCACAAGGGTTAATTAGGGTGTGAGAAAGGGGTTGTCTGAGATACCATGATATTCTTCAGGGAAGATTATCACAAGAGCTTCCATTATTGTTTCAAATGGAATGTGAGAGCCTTTGTATAGGAAGGCCATGAGAGCTTCCATTTTAGTTGCCAAGAGAGCATGATAGCTCTTGGAGTTAGGCTCGAGGATGTTTGTGAGAGCTTCCATTTTTCTTATAAGGCTATCATACTTTGTTTATAATCACTCACACTAGAACATTATGATTATATACCTATGTGTACTTAATAACACTGGATTAGTTTTTATACTTTTATGAATTTTATTAGTTTCATTCTTGATATGATGATTTGTTATTCCATTTCTATTCACATGGTTATATGATGATGTTTATGCTAACCTTTGTTATGTTGTGTTGGATATATTGAGCATGTTATACCTTGGGAATTGTTTTTTATTTTATCCATGTTGATAATTATTTGAAAAATATGTTTTATTTGAAATTGAAAACCTAAGGGATTCCAAATGGCTTATTTTCATGTGAAATTTTTTCTAAGTGGATCAGTCTTGAAAAGTGTTTTCAAAATAGTTTATTGGTTTTCATGGGTAAAATCATGAAATATATTTATAGTGTTATCCTAATGAGATTTGTGCCTCACACCCCACATATGTCTGGGTGAATCTTCTTGATTATTTCCATACGCTGTTGTTGGAGGATTCATGACCTCACCAGGTTGGTTTATGAGGAGTCATTTTTGGATTTTGTACCTGTTAGGATTTATGTATAGGATTTTTTTGGTATTTTACCAATTATTTTGAATTTTGGGGTTCAATGTGAGATATTATGTATATATGTACTGGTATGGAATGTTTTTTTATTATGTGTATTTCTGCTTATGATATCTTATTATCTTATATGCATAAACTAGATGTTATATTATGTATTTTTGACTCAGATGATATTGGTTTGGCTATCCAATTTCATTGATGGGTCATTCCAGTTTACCTTGGTTGAAATCATTCCCAAGAGATTGTTAGTTATACCTGATGATTGTTAACAACCTGTAACAATCATGAAAGAGCTTCAGGTCATGTGGTGGGCCGAATTGGATGATGGGTTGGGTGGTAAAGGATCAAATCATTACAATATATGTATGAATTATCAACATGTTATATCTATTTATGTTCATATTTTCTATCCATATTTTTAAAACACAAACACACACAACCACATGAAATTAAACAATGTCACATTGATATCATATTCAACCTTTGATTTACTATAACACCATGAATCCTGTAACCCGGAGATATTGGTTATTTTACTACATTGGAATAAGATAGAATAGATCACATCCTGAAGGATTGAATAGTTTATAATTATTGAGAGACTATATACATACATGATTCTTACATTTCATTTGAAAACATGAAATAGAACTTAATATTCTAGTGATAAATTTATAATTTCTTCCATTATATCCTAGAAATAATTCATAAATACCTTATTAGTAACATAGGTAAAGAAAAACATAGTAAAGGGTGATATCAGATGCTTAGTAGAGGAAAGCGTACAACATAAGCTATCATAGGATAAATAAAGCATGAATAATATGTCAGAGATAAAAAATAGTCAAATATATCATATAATTAATATCATAAAAGGTTAATATATCCATGGATGAAATAAAAATATAAATAATAACATGGATAACAATATCTAATTTCATAATGATAGAATTTATAATTCCATATATCATAAAATTACTGTTAAGGTATTGTGTCAATACATCATACTTAAAATAAGTAAGGTGTATGCCAAATACCCAAACTAGTTTATCTCATGAGACCTACCAATGCATAAATGGGATGTAACAATCCCTAAAAATCACTTAATAAGTTCAATTCATTCATCATATAAAAGGTATGGATAATAAATATAATACATAATCAATATAAATATTCATATTTGAAAAATTACATATGAAATGTCAATATATTTCCATGGTAAAAAATAGAACATCATGATCATAATCCATCCAAAGAAACATGGTAGATGGTATCATTGTATAATATCCTTATTAAATAATAATATTAATTAAATTATGTTTACATATATGAAAATAATTTTAAAATATCACTGGAACATTTCTTGAGTAAAATACCATTTTATTTTTGAAATCACTTATTTAAAATCTAAAAAATTCAAGAATATTATGATTTTTTTGAAAATAACTACATAAGATTTTAAAGTAATATTCAATTCAATTAGTAGTCATGATGATGGAAAAATATGATCGGGTGATAAACGTTAAAACAAAGATTCCCTTCAAACCTTTGGTAAAAAGTACCTCATTCTGAAAATGACAATAATATTCCTTTTAAAACTTTTTTAAAAAGTAATAAATTGGTAAAAATGAATTTAATAATTCATTGTATAATAGTAAGAAAATTCTTTAAAACATTTTAAAGAAAATATGGACATGGAAGAAAAAAAATTTCCGACCGAATAGAAAAGAAAAGTCAGTTTTCCTTAAAAACGTTCATTTAGTCTTTTTGAGTCCCAAATAAGGTAAAAATGGAAATAATACTTTAAAAACCTATAAAAAACATATTATAACAAAATATATTTGTTTTAATATATAATTATCATATAATTCCACCAATGTAAACTTAAATATAAACAATCCTGATTAATGATGAGAATCTTAAATAAACCATTACCACTTCTGTAACTTTTGAATCATAACCCCATGAAAAAATAACTTAAAATGAAACTTTAAATACCATGAGTATATTTATATTAATTAAAAATCTTAGAAAATAGGAATTATATACACTATATGAAGGAAACAAGTGCTTAATATGGCATATGTCTTACAGAAACAAAAGTGAGACGAGATACCCTTACAGAGATAGTAACATTGAAGTGAGAGTTAATAAATGAAGTTATTATGTGTAAAAAATTTAAATAAACATAAAAAAGTGTAAATAAAACATAAAAATAATTATATGTCATTACACACAAAATCTTGGCATAACATAGACAATTAAGATGTAATATAACCCAATGAAAAGACATTGAGTTAAGATACCCCTTACTTCAAGTATGACTTTCCTCATAAGTACTTTTAACCTCATTTATAATAAATTTAAATTTATTATAATCCTATAACATAACCATATACATTTTTATAATATCATATATTATCCATTTATAACATTTTAACACTCGTTTATTAATTATTTTTATTAAAATCATCGTTTCCAAGTGATAACTATTTCCTTTTTCATGTAAGTTTTGGTTCCATAGTTTTGATCCTTGAATATTGATCATGGTTATATCATCTTAAAAACATTAATAATTAATAATTATCATATTTAATAATTATATAAACCTGTATAACCATTCATATAAAATGGTTTTGAAAAATGAATTACATCACTTCGTGGAGATGGTGGTCCGTACGTATGGAAAAAATAAAATGAAGTAATGCCATTTAATTATTCACATGGACATTCTACTAGTAGAATAATCACATTCAATATCACTAACCACTTTCATAATGATGTAATTCATAATGCCAGACTATCATAACCACATAGTCAAGGCCTTTTTCCAAGACTACAAATAAGATTTTTTCAAGGCCTTGTGCCAAGACACTAGTTTGTCTAATGAGACTTACCGATGCATCGAGGAGCTATAGCGGGCTCCACCCATCACTTACTAAGTCCAATTCATTTCTTATATGAACAGGTTTAAATAGAACATAAACATTCATATAAAAACTAGCATACTAAATGACAATACTTTATCTATAAACCATGAATGGAATAAAAATAACACATCCACAATCAAACATATCACAAAACCTTCAATACAATATAAAATTTTTGTATCAACTTCAAGAAAGTTTAAAATCCATCAAAGGATGTTGACATAAATGAAAATGATTTGAAAAAATATTTGAGAGAAATATCTTTTTTTTGAAAACATTTAAAAGTCACACAATTTAAAAAAGAATATATTTAAATACATTTTTTAATCAAAGTGTCCCATACCACTTTGAAACTTTTCAAAGTAATTAATATTTTAAAACATTCATGTCCATTTAAATAAATCCTTAAAACCATTTTGAAAATATGGACATTAATGAGAATGGTTTAGAACAATAAATCTTTAAAACATTTAAAATGATTTTTTAGTAAAAATTACCTTAAAATAATCCATTTGAAAACTATTTTATGAAACATGGACACGGGTAATAAATATGTCCCAATAGATACTTCCATAAAAACAACCTTGGATAATAAAGAAATTGTGAAATTAACCCTTACCAATTTGGTAACTTTCGAAACACACACCCCATAAAAGAGGTATCATACAATGAATATGTAAATACACATAAATTAAAGTGTATCACACAAAGAATACAATTATAGGCAGTACGTACACCACAGAAAAGGTAATAGTGGCAATATGGTACGAATCTCACGGGAATAAGTAGTGAGATGAAAACCCCTTACATTGCACTTTCCTTTAGTCAAGGGTACGTTTAACCTTATGTATGAATACTGTAGTATGTTATTAAATTATATCAGAACCATATCAAAATTTATGATATCATACATTATTAATTTATGACTTTATACTACCCATTTAATAATAATTTCCATGTTAAATTAACATTTCGGGTAATAATCGCTATATTTATCGTACATGTTTTAACTTGTTACACTTGATTGTATCACTCAGATCGTGATTTAAATACTTCCATAATATAAAACATTATTTATATATCATATATATTTTGGAATATAATTATGTATAATAGACATATATATGAAATGGAAAACACCGTTTATGGAGATGATAGTCCGTATGTACGCATAAACATTGTTTCCGTTTTCATAACGTATGGAACAAAACTAATTGTATAAAATATATGTAATTAAATAAATAAATAAATAAATAAATAAATAAATATATATATATCTCTAGTATAATTATTATTTCATATATTACAAACATATTAGTAATATATATTTTTATAATCATCAATGAATGGTGAATGTGGAAATGAATCTAATCGCGTCGTGGAGACGGTAATCCGTACGTATGCACGAGTGACAATATCATTTCCTTAAAGGTGTGGAATTGAATGGTATATTAATTTTACAGAGAAATTATCATGTTATTTTTATTATTTATATACATATTACTCATCATTATATCCATCCAAATAACATAGTGTTGAATAACAAATTACACCACGGCGTGGAGACGACAAGCCGTATGTACTCACACATGGTGACATTATCATTCATAAGATGGATAGAATAATGAATATAGTTGTGAAATATTTATAATAACATCATAGTATATATAAGATACTAGAGTTATTAATTTATAATGGAAATAAGAAAGAAAGAAGAAGTGGAAGAAGAAAGGAACTTGAAAGAGGGTGGTGAAAACATTACCTCTTCTTCGGGTTCTTCTTTTTGATTTGATCAAAAGGGCTCCTTAGGTTGGATTTATGATAAAACTAATTCCTCTAGGTTAAAGTGAGCGAATTTGAGAGAAAAATTGGGTAGGTTTTGGCCGAGCCAAAAGGCTTTGAAGGTTTGAATTGGAGAGAAGGTGGAGTGCCCTTTTATAAGAGGGGTGAGGGGCACCTTAGGAAAAACTTAAAATATCATTTTATAATAAATTAATATTCAGTTTATAATGGCTCCAAAGTGACTTATTTATAGGATAAGGTGGTTATGGGTCTAAATCCTTTCAACCAATAGATTTTATACAGGTTTGGATCATATATTAACCTTATCATTTATATTTAACTCTTAGTTAAATAGTTTGACATTTACCATGTCTCTTTGTATTTTTATATCATATGGTTAATAAACTTACTATATACTTCCAAGAGAACCCCAAGTGGTTCATTAATGATACACCTATCATTATATAAGTCCTTTGGACGAACCTTATATTTTTAAGAATAACATATGAATTAATTATATAATATTTGTTTTAAAAACACTTTTATGTCAATTTTGACACTATTTTGTATTTTGTTTTTTGTAAATTCATAACAACATTATTACTTAAAAAAATTCATCTAACCAACCCTAATATGTTATATTAACCTATAAAATTAATGTAATTCATAAAAAGTCTCAAATTACATTTATTTTGATATTTATAATATTAATTATTTTAATATTTCATTAATTAAGTAATTACTGCATCACCATTGTGTCATAAATAAATTAAATTATTTAATGTCTAATTTTTTTAAATAAAATATTATTATGTAGGAAATATTTTTAGATTTCTAATGAATATTTATAATCGAATTTATCTTATGTATAACCCTATATTAAAAATGTTTTAGTTATTTAACTTTGATTTTCTCTCTTTTAGCTTTTCTTTGAATTAAATAATAATAAATGTCCTAATCTAATCCATGTGGACCAATAAGGTTCATATGTTATTACTAAGATTTTTTTGGGTCTAATTATACTTATCCAATAGAATTAGGACATGTGTTAGGGTAATAATAATATCATTTTTACCCTTAATTACCCTATTTACTTTTAACCGTGGTAAATAAAAGTAAAAAGTTACTATTCACCAAAAATTATTTTTATCTTATTGAACCACATTTTACTCCTTGATATTAACCATGTCACTCGGATTTTCAAAATTCCACTCACAGAAGTGGAAAAATTATGTTTTATGTGAATTTGCAAATTCTCCTAGGAGATGGGTAAAAGACGGTAAAAAATTCAATAAATTTTTTATATATCTAAAATTATTATAAACTGACTCCAATGAATTACATTGAACTTATATAGGTATTATGTATCTATTTTGACCTAAAATAAATTTAAATAAAATAAATAATTATTTAAATAAAAATTCGGTTTAAAACTATAACTCAATGTTTTTCACTATTCATCAAAAATTGAATGTTTTCAGAAAAATACCAAAATTTCACCCTAGGATAATTTCGATATTCCAAATCCAAAAATGAAGTCCATTTTAAAAGATAAAATTTATATAATTTCAAAAATTGGGTATTAATATTGATAACGGCTAGTTTGATTGGTTGTAGTGTGTTAGAACTCGAAGTTGCATACAACACAAACTACTGTATTATTAAAGAGAAGCGTACCGTGGAAGCTTGGGGTGTTACATTCTCACCACCTTCAATAAATTGAAACCTCTTAATTTGAAATTATTTTTCAAAAATAAAAGGTTGAAAATAGAAAACACCTTTGGGAAAACCCACATCGGAAATTAGGTTAATAAAATTTAGTCTTAATAAGAGGAAAAGGGAAATGAAAGGGTCACCGCCAAATTATTATCTCAATTAGGAGAAAATTGGTGGCAATTAGAGACATATAATTGGAGGAAAAACGTAAATATTTATAGGTAGTGATTGAGGTCATCAATCAAAAACAAGAGTAAAATTGAGGGCCTTAAATTCATTAATATACGATGATTTAAAATAACATTGGTTCAAAAAAACATATGGTATTAGGACAACAATTTTTTTTTATGATCCCTTCACTAAAGTATAAGAATTAATTTCTTCATAGAATAAGAGAAGAATAAAAATATATACTTGACAAGTAGAGTCCCATACTTTAACTAATTTATACCACAAACTCATCTTTCACTCTAAAAGATAATAGAACTTAAAAATAATATTCTATTTATCCTATTCATCTAGGGTTAAAAAAAAATTAATTTATAATTCATCTACCAGAGTTTTTTTTAAAAACTACAACATTAAATCCAGGACATCACGTGGACCAGTGGTAGGTGATACACCCTTGTCGCCCTTCGGTTGTGGGTTCAAGTCTCGCGGCCTTGCCGGACACGACGGGTTGCTGCCCGACCTCCGGGTTGTCCTTTAATGGAAAAATAATATTAAACTAGAATTATCCAAAATACATCTTTCCAAACTCACAGTCCAAAATTTATAAGGAAGGTAAACACAATGAATATCCTTTTTACCTCTTAATAACATGTGAGCACCTTCATCATGTATTCTTTTAAACACTACAACATCCTGAATTACCATAAAACCTTATTGATTACATTCATGATCCCTTATTCCTTATAGAATACTGGATATACTCCTTCTATACAAAAATGTTGTAAACTCCAACAATGATGGAATATACAAATCATTAATCAGTTTCAAGGTAGTCAAGAATATCCAATATAATATATCCAAATCAATCATGTATTACCCCAAAATCACTACCTCGATATCAGAACCATATTATGGTTTATCTTTCTCTCAACCATATATTTTCCAAAAATTTAACATGCTATTGAGTCACTTTTCTTGGTTCCACACAATCTCAAGTCCTTAATGAAGTAGTATTGCAGTACAATCCTTATATACTCCATAATTTTTATAACCAGTACATTGTTGATACAACACTCAAATGACATAATTCTCTAATAACAACATAATAACTCGAATCATTCCTCCTCATTTGTGGTAGTATCATAACTTGATTATTATCCAATAACATCATTTGGGGAATACTCTGATGATTTGGACATTGGTTCGCATAGTGTCCCAACTCCTTGCAGATGAATCATTGTACATTTGAAACCTTTTTTTCTTACCCTTACAGTCACGTACATAGTGTCCTTTTTTTCCACACTTATAACAAACTCCCATTCCCTTCAGGCATGTTATAGGTTGTTTCTTCCCATAGTTATCACATATGGGAAAATTCTTCTTTTCCCTCTTCCCTTTATCCATCTTTCTATCTTCCATCCCTTTCTTCTCTTGATTCCCTTGAAAGCCATATGAATCAAAGAATTCTTTACTTATCTTATTAACACATGATACTATTTCTTCATATTTTGAGAATACATGGGAGACTATTTCCCTTCTAAATGTTGGCTTAATACTGTGAAGTATATGATCCTTCTTACTCCTTGGATCATATGTATTGCTGGAGTTCACATTCCTTTTACTAGGTGCCATTTCTATACAATGGCATAAACTAGGTTAGTTTATGAATTGAAATGAATAATTCCTAACTTGTAAAATACCTAATATAAATTGAACGTTTTATAGATATAATCCATAATCATAAAGATGTTTTCATTAAGAAGTATATACTCATAAACCCTTCATTATGATTTGTAAATAAATTGAGAATTATCCTAAGCATATCCCCCGAGAGTGTCATAACTAAGAGTGCAACAAGGCCCATTTTCATGCACCAGTTCCTGTTGGAGTCTAGCTCAAAGCGGTATTTTTGGGTTTTACCCCTAGGTACATCTTTTCCAGATCCACCTCTACCTATTCGTATCCAGACAGGGATATATTTTCTTGGAAAACTCAAAAAATCTCTACATTACAAAAATTCTAGGAATTTCTTCTATACTAATCCTCAAAGTCTATCTTAGGTCTATGTGCTCTAATCAGAGTTTATCTAAATCTAGCTTCCAAGGTTATTTCTAAACTTCCTTTGATACCAACTGTAACGCCCTGACCCTAGTTACCCAGAGTCGGTGCATTATTTTAATACATTGGCATGATGACAAGGAATCATGTCCCGAATGACCGATCGGTTTAGCAGTCTTGGAAAATAGATTACATACATGAATGTTACATTACACTTCATAACATACAAAACAACATAAATAATCATTATTTAATTCCATTATTCCCTTGTCTTAACCCTTCATATAAATCCCAATAAACTTCTTGGAATCCTGGGAAAAATAAAACATAGAAAGGGGTGAGCTCAGATGCTCAGTAAGGATAAAAATACTATGTAAAATTCCATAAATAAGCATAAACATTTAAGGCAATGTATAACTAAAACAAAATCCTTTTAAACTTGAACTTCAGAATAATATAGAAAAAATAAAATGAAGTAATTCCATTAACTTATTCACATTGATATTATACTAGTCAAATAATCACATGCAATATCACTAACCATTTTCATAATGATGGAATGCATAATTACAGACTATCATAACCACATAGTCAAGGTCTTGTGCCAAGACTACAAATAATATTTTTTCAAGGCCTTGTGCTGAGACACTAGTTTTTCTCATGAGACCTACCGATTCATTGAGGAGCTATAGCGAGCTCCACCCGTCACTTACTAATTCCAATGCATTCCTCATATGAACAAGTTTAAACATAACATAGACATTTATATTAAAACCAGCATACGAAATGTCAATAATTTATCCATAAACCATGAATGGTATAAAAATAACACATCCACAGTAAAACATATCACAAAACCTTCAATATAATATGGACGTTTTTTATCAACTTTAAACAAGTTTAAAATCCATCAAAGGATGTTGACATAAATGAAAATGATTTGTATAACTCTTTGAGAGAAATATCTTTTTTCTTTGAAAACATTTAAAAGTCACACAATTAAAAAAGGAATAAATTTAAAGACATTTTTGAATCAAAGTGTTCCATACCACTTTGAAACTTTTCAAAGTAATTAACATTTTAAAACATTCATGTCTATTTAAATAAATCCTTAAAACCACTTTGAAAACATGGACATTAATGAGAATTGTTTAGAAGAATAAATCTTTAAAACATTTAAAATGATGTTTTAGTAAAAAGTACATTAAAAGAATACCTTTTAAAAATATTTTATGAAACATGGACATGGATAATAAATATCTCTCAGTAGATACTTCCATAAAAACAACCTTGGATAATAAAGAGATTGTGAAATTAACCCTTACCAATTTGGTAACTTACAAAACATACACCACATGAAAGAGGTATTATACAATGAATATGTAAATACACATAAATTAAAGTGTATGACACAAAGAATTCAATTATAGGAAGTACATACACCACGCAAAAGTTAATAGTGGCAATATGGTACGAATCTCACGGGAATAAGGAGTGAGATGGAAGCCCCTTACCGTGCACTTTCCTTTAGTCGAGGGTACATTTTACCTACTGTATGAAGACCGTAGTATGTTATTAAATTATAACATAACAATATTAATATGTATGATATCATACATTATTCATTAATGAATTTATACTACCCATTTAATAATAAATTCCATGTTAAATTTACATTTCGGGTAATAATCGCTTTCTTTATCGTACGTGTTTTAACTTGTTACTCTTGATTGTATCACTTAGATCATGATTTAAATACATCCAGAATATAAAACATGATTTATATATCATATATATTTAGATTATAATTATGTATAATAGACATATATATGAAATGGAAATCACCGTTTATGGAGATGGTAGTCCGTACGTACACATAAATGCTGTTTCCGTTTTCATAACGTATTGAACGAAACTAAGTGAATAAAATATATGTAAGTAAATATATATATATATATAAAAATATATATTTCTCCAGTAGCATTATTATTTCATATATTACAAACATATTAGTAATATATATTTTTATAATCGTCGATGAATGGTGAATGTGTAAATGAATCTCAACGCGTCGTGGAGACGGTAATCCGTACGTACGCACGAGCAACAATATCAGTTACTTAAAGGTGTGGAATTGGTTGGTATATTAATTTTACAGAGACATTATAATTTTATTTTTATTATTCATATACATATTAAGCATCATTATATCCATCCAAATAACATAGTGTTGAATAAAAAATTACACCACGACGTGGAGACGGCAAGCCGTACATACGCACGCATGGTGACATTATCATTCATAAGATTGATAGAATAATGAATATAGTTGTGCAATATTTATAATTAAATAACAGTATATATAATATACTAGATTTATTATTTTTTAATGGAAATAACAAAGAAAGAAGAAGTGGAAGAAGAAAGGAACTTGAAAGATGGTGGTGAAAACATTACCTCTTTTTCGGGTTCTTCCTTTTGATTTGATCAAAAGGGATACTTAGGTTGGATTTCTGATCAAACTAAGGCCTCTAGGTTTAAGTGGGGGAAGGTGAGAGAATATTTGGTCTGGGGTTGGCTGAGCCAAAAGTCTTTGAAGGTATGAATTTGAGAGAAAGGGGATTGACCTTTTATAAGAGGGGTGAGGGGCACCTTAAAAAAACTTAAAATATTATTTTATAATAAATTCACATTAGGTTTATAATGGCTCAAAAGTGAATTATTTAGAGGCTAAGGTGGGGATGGGTCTAAATCCTTTCAACCAATAGATTTTTGATAGGTTTGGGTCACTATATTAACCTTATCATTTATATTTAACTCTTAGTTAAATAGTTTGACATTTACCATGTCTCTTTGTATTTTTATTTTATATGGTTAATAAACTTACTATATACTTCCAAGAGAACCCCAAGTGGTTTATTAATGATAAAACTATCATTATATAAGTCATTTTGAAGAACCTTAGATTTTTAGGAATAAAATATTAATTAATAATATAATATTTATTTTAAAAACACTTTTATGTCAATTTTGATACTATTTGGTATTTTGTTTTTTCTAAATTAATAACAGCATTATTACTTCGAACAAAATTCATCTAACCAACCCTAATATGTTATATTAACCTAGAAAATTAGTGAAATTCATAAAAAGTCTGAAATTACATTTATTTTGATATTTATAATATTAATTATTTTAATATTTCATTAATTAAGTAATTACTGCATCATCATTGTGTCATAAATAAATTAAATTATTTAATGTATAAAATTTTTAAATAAAATATCATTATGTAGGAAATATTTTTAGATTTATAATGAATATTTATAATTGAATTTATCTTATGTATAACCCTATATTAAAAATGGTTTAGTTATTTATCTTTTATTTTATCTGTTTTAACTCTTCTTTGAATTAAATAATAATAAATGTCCTAATCTAATCCATGTGGACCAATAAGGTTAATATGTTATTCCTAAGGTTTTTTTGGTCTAATTATACTTTTATAATAGAATTAGGACATGTGTTAGGGAAATAATAATATCATTTTTACCCTTAATTACCCTATTTACTTTTAATCGTGGTAAATAAAAGTAAAAAGTTACTATTCACCAAAAATTATTTTTATATTATTGAACCACATTTTACTCCTTGATATTAACCGTGTCTCTTAGATTTTGGAAATTACACTCACAGAAGCGGTAAAATTATGTTTTATGTGAATTTGCAAATTCTCCTAGGAGATGGGTAAAAGATGGTGAAAAGTTCAATAAAATTTTTATATATCTAAAATTATTATAAACTCACTCCAATTAATTAAGTTAAACTTATATAGGTATTATGTATATTTTTTTACCTAAAATAAATTTAAATAAAATAAATAACTATTTAAATAAAAATTCGGTTTTAAACTATAACTCAGTGTTTTTCACTATTTATCAAAAATTGAAAGTTTTCAGAAAAATACCAAAATTTCACCCTAGGCTAATTTCGATATTATGAATCCAAAAATGAAGTCCATTTTAAAAGATAAAATTTATATAATTTCAAAAAGTGGGTATTACTATTGATAATGACTAGTTTGATTGGTTGTGGTGTGTTAGAACTTGAAGTTGCGTACAACACACGCTACTGTATTATTCAAAGAGAAGCGTACCGTGGAAGAATGGAGTGTTACAGAAAACATATTTTTGAAGAATAAAATGACTTTAATAAAAATTGAATACTTATTAATTATTCATTAATCAATAAATTTTAATTATATAAAAACTTTATAAATATTTTTCATAACTTTGTTATTACTATTCATACCAAAAATTTAATATCTAGGTTATGATGGTCACATAATATTTTTATTTTATATCAAAGTTTTTTTAAAGCTCAATGTTGCATGTTTATAATGCTATCAAGTTTATTATTATTTTAAACAATATTTTTGGTATTTTATATTCTCCCACCTTAAATAAATTATTTTGTCAAAATTTTTTATCTCATAAATTAAGTGTTAAATATTTTAAAATAGTTTATTGAAAACCCATATTGTATAAAGGAATAATAAATCTTCCTTTAAAAAGGGGAAGTGGGAAACATAAAGGTTACTTGAAATAACACACAATCAGGTTCTCAAATAAGAAGAAAATTAACGAGAAGTGAAAAAATGGACATTTAGGAGAAAATGTAACATCCTAGGTATAATTTAGATTAATAAATAACATGATCATGATAAAGTTAATGACCACAAAACCATAAATCATTAATAGATTAAAGAAGATAATCAATTAATCAGAAATAAAGGTAATAAGATAATTTTTTTAATTTCAAGATAATTTTCTAACAGTTAAGGGATTATTTTACCATAAATATGTTGAAAATAATAAAGTATACTTAATTTATTTATTTCCATTTCATAAGAATAATTTTATTCTTTGGTTATTCTTCAATAAATTTCCAATTCTATCTTATATCTTACTCAAAGAAATGAATATTCAAGATCATTTTTTCATGCATGAAGAACTAAAATTATCTTTTAATGGATCATAAAATATAAAAAACAATGAAAAATTATTCCTTATGTTTCTCTCCATTAACCAAAACCAAAATAATCCGCACAAGATGGGATAATATCAAATATGAATAAAACATTATACAGATAAGTACCACATTAATCTCCAAATCCTGAACAATAACAACAAAAGTTTAACTTAAATCATTCCATAAATAACTAACCTTAAAACAATCCAAAATATGATAGAAAAATATAAAACTCAATAATTAAAATGATTTTATCACATATTCTTCAAATATAAAATTAACATTAATATCCAAAACAAAAATTTTCACTCATACATACCAACAATATACATTCTCTAATCATATAATCTCCAAAATATGCCCATCATTTCCATAAATATCCTAAATCAACACAAAGGAATAATACAATAATATATGCTTCCAAAATATAATTCAACCTACATTCCCCAAATAAACTGCCATATTAACAAAAAATATTTCCATTTATCTTTATAATATAATTTTACCAATATAGCGAACTTTATCAAAAACCACTTTAATCATTTAGTGACCAAATCAATTATCAATCCCATGGTTATCTATATGATAAAACATATATTCTGAAAATGTAATAATCTTTTTATCCTAATTAACCAAATTAACATCAACAATCATATTAAACTTAAAGGTTATCAATAACTTTAACTTATGTGCACAAAATATAAAATCATTCTTCCTTAAATAACATTTTCATTAAAACACATACTAAACCAAAGGGTTGTATTCTATAAATTTCTCTAAAAATATCATTAACAATCTTAAAATCCCATCACATAAGACCTCAAAAAGGATATCTATGACTTTAAACTTATGATCAACCTTATAATTATCAACCCATCAAACTTTTTGTTTATCCCATATCACAATGGAATATCATCATTTTCCATATGGTATATCCTCTCATTCATCATAATGTATCATGAAGAAAATATGAATTAACCTACGAATTTCCCCTGAGAGTGTCTAGAAAAGTGTTGTAACACCCCAAGATTCCACGGTACATTTCCCTTTGAATAATGCAACAGCTTGCATTGTACGCAACTTCGAGATTCTAACACACTGCGACCAATGAAACTAGGCGTTATGAATAGTAATACCCACTTTTTGAAATTTTATAAATTTTATTTTTGAAAATGGACTTCATTTTTGAATTTAGAATATCCAAATTAGCATAGGGTGAATTTTTGGTATTTTTTTGAAAACTTTAAATTTTTGATGAAAAGTGAAAAATACTACGTTATTGGTTAAAATAGATTTTTTTTAAATAATTATTTATTTTATTAAAATTTATTTTAGGTTAAAATAGATAAATAATACATATATAAGTTCAATGTAATTCATTGGAGTAATTTTATAAAAAATTTATTGAAATTTTTACCGTCTTTTACCAACCTCCTAGGACCATTTACAAATTTGCATAAAACATAATTTTACCACTTCTATGAGTTGAATTTCAAAAATCTGAGAGACATGGTTAATATCATTAAGTAAAATTTTATTCAATAAGATGAAAATAATTTTTGGTGAATAGTAACTTTTGACTTATTTACCACAGTTAAAAGTAAATAGGGTAATCAAGGGTAAAAATGATATCACAGTTACCCTAACACATATCCTAATTATATTGGATAAGTATAATTCGACCAAAAAAACCTTAGGAATAAAATATGATCCTCTTCTATCCACATGGATTAGATTTGGACATTTATTATTATTTTATTTAAATAAGAGTTAAAAGAGTTATATTCAATGTTTAATAACTAAACCATTTTTAATATAGGGTTACACACAATATAAATTCAACTATAAATATTAATTAGAAATCTAAAAAAATTTCCTACATAATGGTATTTTATTTATAATTTTTAGACATTAAATAATTTAATTTATTTATGACAAAATGATGATGTCGTAATTACCTTATTAATGAAATATTAAAATAATTGATATTATAAATATCCAAATAAATGTAAATTGAGACTTCTTATGAATTCCACTACTCTTATAGGTAAATGTGAAAATTTAGGGTTGGTTATATATATTTTATTCGAAGTGATAAAGTTTTTACGGCTTTCAAAAAAATCAAATACTAAATAGTTCCAAAATTGACATAATTGAGTTTTTAAAACAAATACTATATTATTAATTGATAAAATATTCATAAAAATATAAGGTTCCGAAAAAGGACTTAGATAAGGTTATATATATTAATAATGAACCACTTGGGGTTCTCTTGGATATTTATAGTATGTTTATTAACCACATAATATAAAAATACAAAGAGACATGGTAAATGTAAAACTATTTTGCTAAGAGTTAAATCTAAAAGATAAGTTTAATATGGTGATCTAAACATGTCTAAAACCTATTGTTTGAGTGTTTTTCGAACCATCATAACCTTATACTCAAAATAAATTGTTTTAGAGCCATTAGAAACTGAAAAATATTTTATTATAAAATATTATCTCAAGATTTTCCTAAAGTGACCCTCACCTCTCTTATAAAAGGGTACTTCCCATTCTATTAATTTCACACCTACAAAGCCTTTTGGCTCAGAAAAACCCAGCCCAAATATCCTCCCAAATTACCTCAATTCATCCTAGAGGCCTTACATTGATCATAAATCCAACCTAATGAGCCCTTTTGATCAAATCAAAAGGAAACACCCAAAGTAGAGGTAATAATTTCACCACCCTCTTTCCAGTTCATTTCTTCTTCCACTTCCTCTTTCTTTGTTGTTTCCCTACCAAAATAATAAATCCAGTACCTTATACATACCGTAATTTTATTATAAATATGTTAACTTATTCATTATTCTATCCATCCTATAAATGACAAAGTCACCATATGTGCTTACGTATGGCTTACTGTCTCCATGTCGTGGTGTAGTTTGTTATTCAAACACTTCATTATTTGGATGAGTATAATAATGAGTATAACTAATTTAAATAATAAATATAACATGTTTATGATTATTTATATATTATATACCATCCAATTACATTTGATTTCACCATCAATATAATGATATTGTCACTCGTGTGTACGTACGAATTACCGTCTCCACGAACGCGATGAGATTAATTTCCCATCGTAATCATTCAAGAATAATTTTTATTTTATGATTAAAAATAATGTTTATGAACATGATATAATTCTGTATATGAATGAAATACATCCTATCCATAACAAATATGGCTTACGTAACCAAGCATATAAAGGAAAGTGAATCAGTTAACACCTGAAATGATGATACTACTAAAATATTATTAACAAAGCAATATTATAAGATCATATATGATATCATATTTATGTATATGATTCTTTTAAAATTTAATAACAATGTTTTAAAAAATTATACAGGAGGTTAACAGACCATCAACAAACTAAAAGTACAAGGTAAGGGTTAATTTCATAATCTCTTTATTATTTGAGGTGTTTTTTACGTAAGTATCTACTGGGACCTCTTTATCCCCCACATCCGTGTTTTCTTAAAAATGATTTTCAAAAGATTTTTTCTATTTACTAAACTATGGGTTAAATTCATTTATACCATTATTTGACCTTATATGTTTTGAAAGGAATCTTTCCTTCATTTTCCAAATAAGGTAATTTATGACCTTTTTGACAAAAGTAAGGTAAGAATGTTTTTTAACTTATACGGAGGGTACGACTATTTTCCATCGTTATAACATCATAGAAGCTTCCCTTACAAGCTTATAAAAATATTTTAAAAATAAATGTTTTCTTTTATAATCAAGTGACTCTTAAATGATTTCAAAATAGAAAGTGATATTTCTCTCAAATAGTTTTGATTTATCTATGTCAACATCCTTTGGTAAATTTTACACTTGTTTGAAGTTGATTTGTTATGATAAAAATATTACATATTGTATTTAAGGTTTTGTGATATATTTGACTGTGGATGTGTTATTTCTATACCATTCATGGTTTATGGTTAAAGTATTTTTATTTCATATGCTATTTTTAATACGAATGTTTATGTTATGTTTCAAACTTTTCATTTAAGGAATGTATTGGACTTAGTATGTGATGGGTGGAGCCTACTATAGCTCCTCGGTGCTTCGGAAGGTCTCATGAGAAAATTAGACATGGAATTGGCTGATGCCTTTCCCAATTTGATATATGGTTTTGGCCGAGGCCTAAATAATTTTTAGATGTATTGGCTGAGGCCTTGACAAGATGTTTCAGAATGTTCGGCATTATACATTCTCTCACTAAGAAAATAATAGTGATGATTCATCTGGTTATTTGACTAGTAGAATACCCATGAATATGTTTTATTATTACATTATTTACTCTGTTCATATTCCAACCATGAAGTGTTCATGTTTATTATTTGTAAAGGCATGTGTTTTTAATTATTCTCCATGCCTAATGTTTATGTTTTCTTTTGCAGTATTTCTTACCCTTACTGAGCGTTTGAGCTCACCCCTTTCTTATGTTTCATTTTACCATGATATGAAGAAGTTAGTTATGAGTGAATTGTAAGAATAATCTAGGAGGCTTGGATGTTTCCAATGGAATAAATTAGTGTTGTATTTCTTTTCAAGTTGTAATGTTGAACTTATATATATATCTTGTTTCCAATAATACTAAACTGATCGGTATTTCGGGACATGATTCCTTGTATCATGCCAATGTTATGTAATAAATAACCGAATCTGGGTAACTGGGGTCAGGGTGTTATAGTTGGTATCATAGGAAGTTTAGTACAATCCTTGGAAACTAGATTTAGAAAAAATCTGATTAGAGCACATTACCCTAAGATAGAATTTGATGATTAGTATTGATGAGCTTCCTAGAATTTTGATAATGTAGATATTTTTTGAGTTTTCCAAGCAATAAATCCCTATATGGATAAGATCAGGTAGAGGCGGCTCTGGCACATATGTTCCTAGGAGTGAAAACTTCGACAAGGAGTTTTGGGCTTGACCTGGGTTATCCTAATACACGATAACGGGCCTTGCCGCACTCTTGGTTACGGAAATCCCATGGGATATACTTAGGAAAATTCAAATTTTCTTTATAAACCATTATGAAGGTTTATGAGTATGTACCTCTTCAAAGAAAATATATTTATGATTATGGATTATATCCATAAATTGCGCAATTTATGTTTTACAAGTTTGGAATTATGTATTACGATTCATAAACTAATATAGTGCATGCCATTGTTTAGAAATGGAACCTAGTTGAATGAATAGAAACCGTATCAACACACGTAATCCATGCAAGGATCCCCTCCTTATCAAGATAATTGTAGTGGAGCTGGTGATGAAACTGGTGCTGGTCAGCTTATCACCATACTGGGATAACTCACACAGGTTATGAATAATAACCTTACCCATATGGGGCACCCTAATCCACAAAGAAGAAGATCAATTTTATACTGATTCATGAGGAAACAACCACCAAAATTAAATGGGAGTACAAATCCATTAGTATCTGAGCAATGGATAAATTCCTTAGAGAAAATATTTCATGCTTTAGGGAGTAACAAAAGGAAAAAAGTTGTCATGGCAGTTTATCGCCTCACGAGAGATGTAGATCAATGGTGGTCATTAATTCAAAACACAGAGGAGGATAAATAAGTATCAGGTATGGAATGGATGGAGTTTAAAGAGATTTTCTTAGAAAAATACTTTCATTGTGACCATCTAGTGGATATAGAAAGGAAATTTCTGAGTCTGAGAAAAAAAAAAAGGTTGAGAATTTTGCAAAGTATTAAGCTAACTTTACAAGGTTAGCAAGGCATGTTGCAGATTATATACATAACCCAAGAAGTAAGATTGATAATTTCTTTTATGGATTAAAACAATTTCTCTGTCGAGAATTAGTCTCGAAATCCTTGTCATTGTATGAAGATATTTTCTCCTGTGCTATCAAGATAGAAAATCAATTCTCTAAGTCATACAACTTTAAAGCAAAGAAAGAGATGAAGAGATCTCCTTAACACTCTGGGAAAGTAAATAAGGAAACAAGGAAGAAGGGAAGAGTTGAATTTCCACCCTGTGATAATTGTGTAATAAAGCACCGTAGTGCCTGTCTAAAAGGAAAAAGAGTATGCTACAAATATAGATAGAAAGTCCATCTTTATAGTTATTTTAAGGGGAATAAATAAGCTAACAATATTCAATGCTATAATTTGAGGGAGATGGGACATTATTCAAATGGATGTCCTAAGCTTCAGAGAAACTTACCTCAGAAAAGGACACATGATCAAGGCCAAGTTTATGCGAACACTACTGCTAAAGTTGAATCTTCGAAAGGTGTGTTGGTAGGTAATTTAATGATTCCTCATGTTTATCCAATGCTTTATTTGATTTTGGATCATCGCATGGTTTCATATCTTCCCAGTTTTCTACGAAAATAAGATATTTCTAATTTGATTTAATAAGGGAGTTGTCAGTCAAAACTCCTAAGGGAAGTATCATTGCAACAATGTTTTGTGAATCATTCCCCATTAAGACATATAAATGATATTTATCTATTGATCTAATTTTAATACAATGATTTAATGTGATATAATCCTCGGTATGGATTGTCTTTCAGACCATGATGCGAAAATTTATTATAAGAAGAAGGAGGTTATAATTATTGATGATGATAAGAAGTACCTTATCTTTAGAGCAGAATTGTCACATATGATTCTTATCTAGATCCACCCTCAATAGCTCTATTAATTAAATTATTGGGGCAGATGAGAATGAAATAATTATGGGTGAGGAAAAGAATGTTCAAATAGAGGATGTACCTATTGTGAAAGAATATATTGATGTGTTTCCAGAGGATTTACCTAGACATCCTACAGAATAAGAAATTGAGTTTTCCATTGATTTAATTAACGGTTCAAGGACTATATCTAAGAACCCTTCTAGAATGGACACTGTGGAATTAGTGGAAATAAAGAAATAACTAGTGTAATTGAGTAAAAAGAGATTTATTCACCCTAGTGTTTCTCCATGGGGAGCCACTGTCCTTTTTGTTAAGAAGAAAGATAGATCTATGAGGTTGTGCATTGACTACAGGGAGATCAATGATATAATAGTAAAGAACAAGTATCCCCTACCTCGCATTGATGATTTATTTGACCAAAATCATGGAGCTCAATATTTTTCAAAGATTGACCTTCGATTTGGATATCATCACTTGTATGTGAAGAAGGAATAAATTCCGAAAACAGTATTTCGAACCAGGTACATGCATTACAATTTTATAGTAATGCCTTTTGGATTGACTAATGCACCCTATGTCTTCATTTAACTAATTAATAGAGTTTTCAAGGAATATCTTGGTATACTCCAAAAGCTACTAAGATCATGAAAATCAATTACGCATTATTCTAAAGACTCTTAGAAGAAATGAATTATATGGAATTTTTAGAAAGTGTGAATTATGGCTTTAAGAGATTTATTTTCTTGGCCATATTGTCTCTAAGGATGGAATATCTGTTGATCCTTCAATGACCAAGGCAATCCAAGAAAGGCCAACACCGACGAGTATAACTGAGGTACATAGTTTTATTGGTTTAGCAGGTTATTATCAATGTTTTGTCCAAAAGTTTTCCCTGTTGGATAACCCATTAACCAAGCTCAAACGTAAAAGGATTAAATTTGTTTGGACAAAAGAGTGTGTAGAATGTTTTGAAGAACTGAAGAGAATATTAGTCAACGCTTCTATCTTGACTCTACCATTAGGGAACAATGGGTTTTTTATTTATATCAGTGCTTCAAAGAAAGGGCTTGGTTTTTTCCTTATGAATAATGATAGAGTTATTGCCTATTCATCACGATAGATAAATATTCATGAGAAAAACTATCCCACTCATGATCTTGAGTTAGAAACTATAATATTTGATCTGAAGATATAGAGACACTATCTCTATGGTAAAAATGTGATATTTATACTGATCACAAGAGTTTGAAGTATATTTTCGCAAAAAAAGAACTCAACATGAGGCAAAGGATATGGATTTAACTACTCAAGGATTATGATTTCACAGTACACTACCAACCGGGGAAGACAAATAAGGTGGAAGATGATTTGAGCAGAAAGGATCATGGAGTTTTGAACATGATTAGAGTTGAAAGGGATCCTATTTTCATGGATCTAGTAAAGATGGATATGGGAATAACCATGGAAGGTGAAACATCAATTCTTTTTTAAATAGTTTCCAAACCATATTTACTAGAAATGATAAAGAGTTCTCAAACTGATGATGAGGAGTTTCAAAAGAAGATTAAAGCTATGAATGATGGGAGATTAAGTGACTTCATATATGAAGATGGAATTTTGAAATTTGGGAAGAGACTTTTTGTTCCTAACATACCTAATCTAAAAAGGGAATTGTTGGATAACGCTCATAGCTCCAATCTCTCTATACACCCTGGGAGCACTAAGATGTATAGATATTTAAGGAACATTTTTGGTGGGACAACATGAAGAGGAAGATTTCTGATTTTGTGTCAAGATCTATGGTTTTTAAACAAGTGAAAGCTGGAAGGTAATAGCCTAGAGGATTCTTGCAACCTCTTCCCATACCTGAGTGGAAATGGGATAATATTATTATGGAATTTTTCATGGGGCTACCAAACACTCCTAGAATGAATGATGCAATATGGGTCATTGTTGATCATCATACCAAGTCAGCACATTTTCTTGCTATAAGAGAAGAATTACCACTTGAACGTTTAGAAATAATATATATTAATGAAGTTATAAGACTTAATGGAGTACCCCTATCGATTTTTTCTGATCATGATCCAGGTTTTACATCAAGATTCTAGTAAAGTCTTCAGAAATACCTAGATACTGAACTTCATTTGAGAACTGCTTACCACCCTCAAACTGATGGAAAATCAGAATGGACTATTCAAACCTTAGTAGACATTTTGTGATCTTGGTCACTTTACTTTCAAGGTATGTGGGATCAATATTTACTTATGGTAGAATTTTACTATAACAATAGCTTACATTCAAGAATTAAGATGGAACCATATGAAGCGTTATATGGAAAGAGATGTCGCACACCAACTTGTTGGGATGGTGTTGGTGAAAGAAAACTCGTAGGCCCATAACTTGTTGAGGAAATGATGAAAAAGGTGAAGGTTATCCAAACCCACATCAAAGCATATCAAAGTAGGCAGAAGAGCTATGCCAATAACTTAAGGAAGGATTTGTAATTTTCGATAGGAGATCATGTTTTCTTGAAGGTATCTCCATGGAAGGGAGTTATATGATTTAGTAAGAAGTGTAAATTAAGTCCTAGGTACATAGGACCTTTCAAATTTCTAGAATGAATTGGGGCTGTAGCTCACCATTTGGTAACTCCACCAAGTCTCTCCAAAGTTCACGATGTGTTCCACATATCACTGTTGAGAAAATACATGCCTGACCCAATGCATGTACTCACCTATGAGGAAATTGAATTGGAACCTAATCTATCTTATTGTAAAGATCCTGTCAAGATTCTTGATACCAAAAAAAAGTGTTGAGAAACCAGACGACTCGTCTGGTAAAATGTCTATGGAGAAACCATAAGATGGAAGATGCAATGTGGTAACTAGAGGAACTTATGATGAAGAACCACCCGAATCATTTTGTGTGGTAGTATTCTAGAAATTTCAAGGAAAAAATTATTTTAATGAGGGAAGAATGTAACACTCCATGCTTCCACAATACATTTCCCTTTGAATAATGTAATAGCTTTCAATGTACACAAATTCAAGATTCTAACACACCGCGACCAATCAAACTAGCCATTATGAATAGTAATACTCACTTTTTAAAATTTTATAAATCTTATTTTTCAAAATGGACTTCATTTTTGAATTCGTAATATCGAAATTAGCTTAGGGTGAATTTTTGGTATTTTTCTAAAAACGTTCAATTTTTGATGAATAGTGAAAAACACTGTGTTTTTGGTTATAACTGACTTTTTATTTAAGTAATTATTTGTTTTATTAAAAATTTTTTATTTCAAAATAGATACATAATACCTATATATTTTCAATTTAATTCATTGGAGTCATTTTATAAAAATTTTATTGAACTTTTTACAATCTTTTACCCACCTCCTAGGAGTTTTTGCAAATTTAAATAAAACTTAATTTTACCGTTTCTGTGAGTTGAATTTCAAAAATCTGAGAGACACAGTTAATATCAGTAAGTAAAATGTGTTTCAATAATATGAAAATACTTTTTGGTGAATATTAACATTTGACTTTTATTTACCATGATTAAAAGTAAATAGGGTAATTTAGTGTAAAAATGATAACATAATTACCCTAAAACATTTCCTAATTCTATTGGATAAGTATAATTAGAACAAAAAAACATTAGGAATAAAATATGATACTCTTTGTTCTACTTGGATTAGATTTGGACATTTATTATTATTTTATTTAAAAAAAAGTTAAAAGAGTTAAATTCAAATATTAATAACTAAACCATTTTTAATATTGGGTAATACACAATATAAATTCGACTATAAATATGAATTAGAAAGCTAAAAAATATTTCCTACATGATGGTATTTTATTTATAATTTTTAGATATTAAATAATTTAATTTATTTATGACACAATGATGATGCAATAATTACCTTATTAATGAAATATTAAAAAATTGATATTATAAATATCCAAATAAATATAAATATATACTTATTATGAATTAAAATAAATTTCTAGGTTAATATGACATGTTAGGGTTGGTTAAATAAATTTTATTGGAAGTGATAATGTTTTTATGGCTTTCAAAAAAATCAAATACAAAATAGTGTCAAAATTGACATAATTGAGTTTTTAAAACAAATTCTATATTATTAATTGATAAAGTATTCCAAAAACTCTAAGGTTCTTTCAAAAGACTTAGATAAAGTTATATATATTAATAAATAACCACTTGTGGTTCTCTTGGTAGTTTATATTAAGTTTATTAACCATATAATAAAAAAATACAAAGAAACATGGTAAATGTCAAACTATTTAACTAAGAGTTAAATCTAAAAAATAAGGTTAATATGGTGACCTAAACCTGTCAAAAACCTATTGGTTGAGTGGGTTTTGACCCATACCCACCCTATCTTCAAAATAAATCATTTTGGAGCCATTAAAAACCGAAATTTATTTTATTAGGAAATATTATTTCAAGATTTTCCTAACGTGACCCTCACCTCTCTTATAAAAGTTTACTTCCCCTTATCTTAATTTCACACCTCCAAATCCTTTTGTCTCAGAAAAACCCTACCCAAATATCCTTCCGAATTTCCTAAATTTAATCTACATGCCTTACTTTGTTCATAAATCCAACTTAAGGAGCCCTTTTGATCAACTCAAAAGGAAACACCCGATGTAGAGGTAATAATTTCACCACCCTCTTTCCAGTTCTTTTCTTCTTCCACTTCCTCTTTATTTGTTGTTTCCCTACAAAAATAATAAACCCAATACCTTCTACATACTTTGATGTTATTATAAATATGGTAAAACCGTATTCATTATTCTATCCATCCTATAAATGAAAAAGTCACCATACGTGCGTACGTATGGCTTAACGTCTCCACGTCGTGGAGTAGTTTGTTATTCAAACACTTAATTATTTGGATGGGTATTATAATGAGTATAACTGATTTAAATAATAAATATAACATGTTATTAATTCTGTATATATGATATAACATACAATTACATATGATTCCACCATCAATATAATGATATTCTCCCTCAGCCATACGTACAGATTACCGTCTCCACGAACGCGATGAGATTCATTCCCCATCATAATAATTCAAGGATAATTTTTATTTTATGATTAAAAATAATGTTTATGAACATAATATCATTATTTATATGAATCAAATACATCCTATCCATAATAAACATGGCTTACATAACCAATAATATAAAGGAAAACAAATCAGTTAACACCTGAAACGATGATACTACTATAGTATTATTAACAAAGCAATATTATAAGATCATATATGATATCATATTTTTGGATATGATTATTCTATAATTTAATAAAAATGTTTTAAATATTATATAGGAGGTTAAAAAACCATCAACTAAGTAAAAGTACATGGTAAGGGTTAATTTCACAGTCTCTTTATTATATGAGGATGTATTTATGTAAGTATCTACTAGGACCTCTTTGTCATCCACATCCGTGTTTTCGTAAAAATTTATTTTCAAACATTTTTAATATTTACTAGACCATGGGTTAAATTCATTTATACCCTTATTTGACCTTATATGTTTTTAAAGGAATCTTTCTTTCATTTTCCAAACAAGGTACTTTATGAAATTTTCGACAAAATTAAGGTAAGACTGTTTTTTTAACTTATACGGCGGGTGAAGCTATTTTCCACCAGTATAACATCATCAAAGATTCCCTTATAAGACTATTAGAATATTTTAAAAATAAAATTTTTCTTTTATAATTATGTGACTCTTAAATGATTTCAAAATAGAAAGAGATATTTCTCTCAAATAGTTTTGATTTCATCTATGTTAACATCCGTTGATAAATTTTACACTTGTTTGAAGTAGATTTGTTATGATATAAATATTTCATATTTTATTTAAGGTTTTGTGATATGTTTGACTATATATGTGTTATTTTTATACCATTCATGGTTTATGGTTAAAGTATTGACATTTTTTATTCTAGTTTTAATACGAATGTTTATGTTATGTTTTGAGCAGCGAGTGGGAGATGGGCCCGTAAGGGGCATGCTCAGCTAGGGTTTTACCCTACCACCGCCTCTCTTTCCTCCACCTAGGGTTGAATTCAGATTCTCCTCAGTGATTCTAAATGGATATCTTGATGTAGTTCCTTATTCAGTGGCGGAGTCATCTTCGTGTGCTCGGACGTCTTGGCTTTCCTCTTAGTTTGCTGGCCTATTTACGCCCTTCGCTTCCTTCATGAGCAAGGGATTATTTGGTAACACAGTGAGATTCAGTGGTCGAGTTTCAGCTATGCTATCTAAGGATTTCTGTCTCGAGTGACAACTGAGAGTGTGTGGAGTGGCTTGTGGTGTTCTCCACAACGGTTGTGAAGGTGGTGATGGGTTGCGGTTCTGGCTGGCGGCGTGAATTCTTCTGGAACCGGTGGCCTCTGTCTTCTGTGTTTCGACTGCAGTAGGGATGAGTTGCAATGAGATTATTCTCCCTCATGAAATTGTTAAAGTTTTTAGGTAGTTTTCTATTTGGTTGACATCTTGTGTGATTCAGTTTTTGGTGTGATTTCGGGATTTTTCACTGCTGGTGACATTTTGGAGGTCATAATTTAGGTGAAGGTTTGCTGTTTATTTTATCCTTTGTCAGCGATTTTGGATGCATTACTGCTCGTGATTCAGTTGTGAAGGCTATTTGTTTTTTGTCTTTGAATTTTTTGCTGGTGTTTGATTCTGGTGTTAGGGTGTGGTTTGTTTTGGATTGTGTTTGAAGTCAGTGGTTATGTGGTGACTGTTTGATGATCAAAGTTGAGTTTTTGTGCAAATATGTGATGGATTTTCATTGATTTTTGTTGAGTTTGGTTCAGCTCTCTATTTGGTTTTTATGTGAAGTTTTGGTGCTGCCCAACCAACATTCTACTTGGATCTGCTTCAGATGGGGTTCAGAGCAGAAATCCTTCACTGGTGCATGCCATTTGGATTTGGAAGATGAGAGGGTATGACTATGCCATCGGTTCCGAGCCCGTGCATTCTTGAACAGGACAACTATCCAAATGGTCTAGCTTTGGTGAAGGTTTTTCGTCATGGTGAAATTGTTGGGGAGTGACATATCCTGTATTTTGTTATGAATTTTTCTCTGTTAATGTTTTTATGTTGTTGTAATGCTGGTTCTTGTGGTTTCTAACCTTTTCCTCAAAAGTGTTTTGATAATAAAAATGTTAATTTTCAGTCAGTTTATGTTATGTTTCAAACTTTTCATATGAGGAATGTATTGGACTTAGTATGTGATGGGTGGAGCCTGCTATAGCTCCTCGGTGCATCGGTAAGTCTCATGAGACAATCAGACGTGGAATTGGATGAGGCCTTTCCCAATTTGATATGTGGTTTTGGATGAGGCCTAAATCATTTTTAGATGTCTTGGCCGAGGCATTGACAAGATGTTTTAGAATGTCCAGCATTATACACTCCCTCATTATGAAAATAATAATGATTGTTCATGTGGTTTTTAGACTAGTGGAATACCCAGGACTATGTTTTATTATGTCATTATTTACTCAGCTCATATTCCTTCCATAAAGTGTTCATGTTTATTATTTTTAAAGGCATGTGTTTTTAATTATTCACCATGTCAAATTTTTATGTTATCTTCCGTTGTATTTATTACCCTTACTAAGCATTTGAGCTCACCCCTTTCATATGTTTCATTTTCCCAGGATATGAAGAAGTTAGTTATGAGTGACTTTTAGGCATAATCTAGGAGGATTAGATGTTTCTAATGGAATAAATTAGTGTTGTATTTATTTTCAAGTTGTAATGTTAAACTTATGTATGTATCTTGTTTCCAATAATATTAAACTGGTCGTACTTTCGGGACATGATTCCTTGTATCATTCCAATGTTATGTAATAAAGCACCAACTCTAGGTAACTAGGGTCGGGGCGTTACAAGGGTGCAGTCTTAGGACCACTTGTGGTGCATCAGTGACAATCAAGTTAATACCCAATTCTCCCCTTTCATAGTTGTTACCCCTAGGTGCATTTGTACTATAGCAACGTCTACATAATTTTATATAGACTAGGATGCATTTTTTTTGTAAAACTACACAATCTATAATTTACCCAATTTTCATGATATTAACCTATACTTAGACTTATCCCTCAAATTGATCATAGGTCTAGGTTCTTTAATATTTTTTCCCTAAATTTATATCCCAAGGGTCTTACTAAACTTCCTTTAATTCCAATTATAAAACCATAACTCTAATTACCCAGATCTAGTGGGTAATTTAGTTCATTGACATAAGATACAAGAAATCCTGTCTTGAAAGATTTAATAATTTATTATTCTTGGGAGACAAGATATAAACATTATTCTCACATTACATTTGAAAATATGAAATATAACTTAACATTCTAGTGATAAATTTATCATTTGTTTTAGTATATCCCTAAATTCATTCATAAATACCATCTTAGTAACCTGTAGAAAAGAAAATATTATAAAGGGTGATCTTATATTCTTATTAAAGAAAAGTGTACAATATATGATATCATGGTATAAATAATTCTATAATAACATGTTAAAGAAAAACAATAGTCAAATATTCGATATAACTAATATCATAAAAAGGGGAATATATCCATGGATGACATAAAAATATAAATAATAAAATAGATAACAATATCTAATTTCATAATGATATAATTCATAATGTAATACATCATAATATTTCTATCAAGGACTTGTGCAAAGAAATCATACATAAATAGGTAAGGCATACACAAAATACCCAATATAGTTTGTCACATGAGACCTACCAATTCATTGAGGGACTATAATGGGACCTTCCCATCACTTACTAAATATAAATTATTCATCATATGAAATGGGTGAATAATCAATACAATACATAATTAACATAAATATCTATATTTGAAAACTAATATATAGAATATCAATATTTTTCCCAAGTCAAAAATTGAATATCATGATCATAAGAAATTAAGTGTAATATGGTGTATTTTATCATTATATTGTATCCCCAATAAGGCATAATATTCATCAAAGGATGTTGACATATATAAAAATACTTTTAAAATATCACTATAACATTTCTTGAAGAAAATACCCTTTTCTTTTTGAAAACACTTATTTAAAATATAAAAACTTTCAAAATATTTAGAAAAAAGATTTATTTGATAATAAAAATGTAAACTTATAAAGGAATTTTTAAGGAAAAAATATCCATGATGATAGGAAAATCTTATCATGTGGTAAACTTTAAAATAAAGATTCTATTCAAAACTTAGGTAAAAAGTACCTCATTTAGAAAATGATAAGAACATTCCTTTTAAAAATAATTATATAAAGTAAAAAATGGGTAATAATTAATTTAATAAATCATTATATAATAGTAAAAAAATTCTTTAAAAAATTTTAAAAAAAAATGGACATGAAAGAAAAAGATTCACGACTGACTAGAAAAGAAAAGTCAGTTTTCCTTAAAAACATTCATTTGATCTTTTTGAGTGCCAAATAAGGTAAAAATTGAAATATTACTTGAAAAAAATATAAGTAACCAGAGGATAATAAATTAATTGGGTTTATGAAATAAATATCATATAATTTTTCAATAGAAAATTAAACATAAATAACCTTGAGTAAGGATGTGATTGAGTAATAAACCCTCATCGCTTTGGTTACTTATGAATCATATCCCACATGAAGGAAATAAATTAAAATGAAAATTTTAATACCATGAATATAGATATATTAATGATAAATCATATCAATGGGTAAGCATATACACCACATGATGGAAACAAATGGCTAATATGGCATGACTCACAAAAACAAAAGTGAGACGAGAAACCCATACAAAGACCATAACATTGAAGTGAGGATTAATCAATGAAATGATTATTTTTTTAAAAATTAAATAAATATAAAAAAATTGGACATTAAAAATAAAAATAATCAAATTTCTTTATACACATAATCTTGTCACAACATATAAAATGAATAACTAATATAACCCAATGAAATGTAATTGGGTTAAGACAACCCCTACCTCATGTTTGACTTACCTAATAAGTGATTTTAACCTTATATATACTAAATTTAAATTTATTATAATTATATACCATAACATATAAATAATTATAAAATCATATATGACCCATTTATGACATTTCATCACAAGTTTAGTAACAAATATTTATTAAAATCATCATTTAAAAGTGTTAACTCTTTCAATTTTCATTTAAGTTTCGGTTCAATAGTTTTGGTACTTGAATATTGATCAGGGTTAAATCATATAGAAAATTTTAATCTTGTGATAAGTATCATATTTAATCATTATATACAATTTTATAACCATTTATATAAAATAAATATGAAAAATGAATTACACCACTTCATGGAGATGGCAGTATGTTCGTACGCATGGGTGATGTTTCCACTTTTCAATGCATGGAATAAAATAAAGGTAAATAATAATTCAATTTTAAATAATATTTATTATATCATAAATATCATATAAATTAATTAAATATATCTTCATTACCCACCATGTAAAGTGGAAATGAAAAATGAATCACATTACTTCGTTGAAATGATAGTCCACAAGTACGTACAAATGACATTATAATTTCCCAATAGATGGAAAGGTAATAAGGTAGATAATATATTATAATAAAGAGGAATAATTATTTCATAAATATAATATATAATCATAAAATGCATTATAATAAAAAATCATGAAATATTTTGATAGAAAATGAATCATATCGCTATGTAGAGGCGATAATTCATATGTATGCACAAATGATAATTTCATTTACTATTTGATGGAAAGTAGTATTGAAATGGTTTTAACATAATAATAATAAATTATATGTACATTAATTATAATAGATTAATTATTTTAGGAAAAATAAAATAAATTTTGAGGCAGTATAATAAGAAATAAACATTGAAAGAGTTAGGTAATATGATTACCTCTTCTTGGAGAGACCACCTTTGGCATAAACCTTAAGCCATAATTTGATGATATTATGGTAAGGAAAGAAGATCAATAATTAAGGGAATTAATTTAGGAAGTTATTATGGAAGGTATTTACTAATCTAGACGGAAAATTTTTTATAAATAAGGGATCATAGTAGGTTCCCTTTTATAAGTGAGGAGATGACACACATGGAATTACTTAAAAGATTTAAATATAATTAATGTATTTATCAAGTAAAATTATTAAAAATGGACATATATAAAAAAAGAGTTTAAGTTATAAAAATCATTATAAAATAAAATTTATACTGGTTTTGGTGCCATTTTAAAGCTTATTTTTTAGTTTAACCCCTTTGTTAAACATTTTTTACCTTAACCGTAGTAACACATTTTTAGCCATTATGGGTCATAATTTTACTTCTAAGATGATAAGTGGATCAAAAATAGTACATGGATGAAATTTTAGACATTTTTTAATTACATATTTCGTATTTAAATATTTTTTTTAAAATTTAATAAAATATTATTTAACATAAAATATCATTAAAGTCATTTTTGGGACTATTCATTCAATTTTATATTAATGTTATCAAGATAATAATGTATTTCAAATATAAAATCCTTTACCATTAATTATACCTTATTATTGAAAATAATTTTTTTTAATACCATAATACATCCAAAAAAAAGTTTATTTAAATGATTTTAAAATCATTTACAGGAGTTTTCATACTTCTTGTACAAGCATTATGTCATCATTTCCTAAACATTCGAGGAAATTATACTATATCTAAAAATTAAGAATAAATAAATATAAGGAAAATAATTTATTCATATTCAAGAAAACCTTTTATAATCTATCTTAACTTTTTTTTATCCCTATGATGATATGCTAGTGAAATTAAAAGAAATATAGTGACATTTTGTATTTATTCTTTACATAAAATAATATATAGTTCATTATCAAAGAAAAAATGGAACCAAGTTTCCATATCATTGAATATTAAATGATTATGGTCAAAATAAATCCATAAAATAGAATAAATTAAATATTTAAATATATTTTTAATTCTTATCATATTATATTAAACTTAATTACCTAATTTACCATTAACCGTGGTGACAAATATTTACCTTGGTTAATATTCATAATGAAAAAAATAGAAGTGAAATATTTTCCAAATTTGAACCTCATAATTCCAAATATGGAATCCATTTTTCAAGAAAAAATATCTAGAGTTTTTATAAATAAATTTTAATATAAATGTGTAAAACATAATGGAAAACAATTTTTAGAAAAATTCATTTTTAATCCAAAAAATGAACTGATACCAAAATCAAGTATAATACTGATTGTAATGTAATTAATTAGATTATTTATAATTAAATGAGACATAAGTTAATTTAATATAATTAAAAACATAGTTATAATTTTAAATTACTTGATTTAATGAAAATAAATGATAGTTTTACAAAAAATCAGTATTTTTCACTATTCACTCAAAAATAAATATTTTCATAAAACCCCAAGAAATTCATGAAAGTTAATATTGAAATTCTTATTTCAAAAATGATATAAATTTTAAAAAATTAAATTTCTAAAATATAGTATAAATTAATTATAATTTCTATGCATAAAAGGAAATAAAAACCATTTTTAAAGAAATCATATTTTTGAAAGTTAAAATGAAATTACTGATAATTGTGTACTTATTTATTATGAATTAATCACTAAATTTAAATTATATAAATCCTTCATACATATTTTTCATAATGTGTTTATTACTATTCATGCATATAATTTGATAGCTAGGTTATAATGGTCACACAATATTTTTGTAGTATATCACAGTTTTCCCAAATCTCAACATTGCATGCGTAAAGACGAAGATTTTACAAGTATTATTTTTGAATATTATATGGATTATTTTTGAGACTAATAACTAGGAATGTGTTTAATTTTGAGGCCCAGTGTTCCTGGAATAAATGTTTGAAATATATTAAAAATATTAATATCATGAGCGCATGATTTTCCTAAAGAAGTGAAATAACTCCTAAACGAGGGCCTAGATTAGAAATTTGAGGGAATCATTGATTTTAGAATAGGGGTTTTACCTTAGGCATGACATAAAATTTGTCAGAGTGGGGAATTTTTTAAAAAGTTATAACGATCATAGAATGAATAAAATAATAAAATAATTTTTTTATTTTTTTAATTAAAGGAGCAACCTAGATTATAGTTTAAAAACACCATTATAAAAAAATTTAATGTTTAGCCGCATTATCGTTCAATTTTGAGAGAGAATTGGAGAGCTGTTGGAGGAGGTTCTGTTGATGAGCGATAATCGAATTGAAGACTGACAACCGATTTTCAATAAGATTAGAGGATCACACCAATGATAATGATGTTGGTTTTTTCTTCATTAGATATTAATACAAAATGGGGTAAGATGTTTATTTGACTAGATTTATCCCCATTTTAAAATTTCTATGATGAATTCGAATCAATCATCCAACAGATTGATTCATAGATCAGTCATATTATTAGAGGGGGTTACCTACAGGTATTTATTGGGATAATTGTTTATGTTGTTACGGTTATTAGTTTTTCATTATAATGAAAAATGGATTAAGGCCAACCAAACACGACCGAGGTTCATTCCTCTTTTTCATGTTTCTTGGTTTTCTGCCATTGTTCTATGTGCATTCATTACTGGGGTTTTGTTTAATCAGTGGTTCGATTGATTCATGAGAAATAAAATGTTGCAAACCCATTTCTTAGTGAACCGATTCAAAATCATAGATCCGGACTCAGTATGGTGTGGGGATTATCAGAAGATGGAAACAACAAGTGAATAGTATTTTATTGGAGATCTTTGGTTTCGAGCAGTGTGTGCGATGGTGAAGAGGACAAAGGATGACTGATTTTCATGTGAATCGAATGACTAGATGCTATCGAGCAGTGACAGTAAGGCTCAGAAAGATTAGATTAGTGCTTCCGAGCATGATTCATGGTTGGATTTTTCTTCAGAGGAGTGGAAAATAGCACGAGAGGAAGATAGGAAAATTCTAGAAAATCCTGAACTACACGACTTGTATTTCAGAAAAACATGCCATGTAGGACCCCTAGTGTGGCTTCTAGGGTTCCTGTGGTCAAGTTAAATATCTCACGGTAGGTTCTTGACCTTGAATCATGACCTGTACCTTAGAGGATACACATATACGACTAAGAGTACATGGGATCATACACTCTATGTAATACTACACATACATGGATAGACTAGGTGTACGCAAGCGGAGCCATGTACTTGGACATGATCAAAAGTGCATGGGTTGGGACAAGCCATATACTTTGGCATAAACATTGGCACGATATCTGTTACATGGGTAGGACCTGGTTCTAAAGGGACACATCGTGTGCTACTAGTACATGCCATGTAATCCTTCAAAGTTGGCTTGGAGACCTTGTCTTCTAGAAATTGGAAAAGTTTTGTTAGGGTGCATTCCTTATATCCATTATTAAAGGGTTAGTATAGAACCATGACCTACGCATAGGATCGTGATCCCTTCAGAAAGAATTTTGGATAGAGTTGTTGGAATCATTCTATGAGGCCCGAAGTGAGATCCTCTACCATCTTTAACCCTTGATGGAGTTCTTACTATCATCATGACTAACACTACATGGGCATCAATCCTCTACTTAACGGGTTATTCCTGATTTAGTTGTTTGTATACCCCATAGAGTTAGGATGATCCTCATATGCATATGATTATATTCGGAATTCTAGCGCAACCTTCTTGTGGCAAGGGCTGAGGATCAGTACATCTTGGGCAGACACCATCAGTTCTATCTAACTCGTAGAGTGCGTTCTCCAAGACAAGTGCTATGTAGAACCCTCAAGTATGATTTCTAGACTCTAATTATAGTTGTGACTTTACTATGAGACTATATGTATTTGTTGAGTGTATATAGATCTTCTTGTTAAATGTGATGTGGACACATTCCAGTGTAGAGATGAATTTTATTATTTTTGTTATATAGTTAGTGTTTTTAGGGTGTTCTACTTGATATTATTATACTCACCCTTGTACGGGATTTTATTGAATGTGTCATGTCTTATACAAACAATCAACCTTTTAATGGTGTCATAGATAGACTATTACCAGGTAGTTCTTAGTGATCCAGATAGACCGTGGTGTTACTACTACAAAAAAAAACCTTTAACAGTGATAGAAATGGCATTTACCTGTGCTAGAAAAGTACTAACTACATGAGTGTGGTTAAAAGCCCGGGTCTTTTATCAGCGCTAAAAAATCACTAATAAAGGGATCCTTTATCATCGCTAAAAAAAGAACTAATAAATCGGACCTTTATAAGATCTTTAAAAAACATTGATAAAGGAACAATTTATCAGCACTTTAATTTAGTGTCTCTAAAGGTACCATTTATCAGTACTGATAAAATAGACCTTTATCTGAGCTTCTATGAGCATTGATAAATTATACCTTTATGAGATCTTTTAAAAGTGTTGATAAAGGGACGCACTATAGTGTGATGAAATATCACACTACAACACCACTATAGTGTGCTGTTACAACACACCTAAGCACTAAAAACACACTAGATATCAACAAACACAAGTCCCAATATAGGATTTAAATGAGATGAAATTTACAACACGAAAAAAGAGAATAAAAACTATATTATAGACATTTTAAACATTGGTTCATACAATTACCTAAATACAAATTATTATATATATTCAAAAATATCAATGTTCCTTTATCTTTTAATATCGACCCGACTCATACTATTTCTAAACAAAACACACCTGCTTGAGAAAAATAATGAAACTATATAAGATTTTTTATGTTAGTAATAATATAATGAAATAAATTAATATAAAGTGTTAATTTTAATAAAATTGATGTAAATTTTAAATAAAAATACATACTTGGAGTCATACCAGTCACGTTGTGCATCAGATTGAGGTGTGGCTGATTCCAACACATCAAAAATGACTTGTGGATCATTATCCTAAAGTATCAAAACAATATAAATGTGTTATTTTAGTTTTGAGTACGTCAGTTGTATTTTTTACAAAAATGTCATTTTAAACTGGAAACATGCAATTTTGAATCATTTCGATCACATCGTGTATCAGTTTGACTTGAAATGTATTCCTACTCATTAAAAATGACTTATGAACCATTTTACTTAAATATAATAAAATCCAAGTGCATTTGACTATTTTTCAGTGAGTGACACTTTTTGAACTAAAATATCAATTTTAAACTGATAGCGGATTTTTTTTTGCATCGTATCGAGGTGTGACTGATTCATTCACATCTCAAATAACTTATGGATCATTTTGATAAAGTATCAAAACAATATGAACATGTTTATATGGTTTTGTGTAAGTCAGTTTGTTTTTTTACTAAAAATGATGTTAATCATAAATAGACATACTTAGAGTCATACCAATCTCACTGAGTATCATATTGAGGTAGGTATGATTCCTAATGTTCCAAAGAACTTATTGATTTTTTCCTAAAGTATCAAAACAATATGAATGTGTTTGCTCGGCTTTGAGTATATTAGTTGTCTTTTTTACTAAAATTTCATTTCAAATTGGAAACACATAATTTTGACTCATTCTGATCACATTGGGTATCATTTTTATGTTAAATAGATTGCTACATGTCACAAATGACTTATGAATAACTCTACTAAATAATCAAGAAAATGTGTGTGTGTTTGATCTGTTTTCAATGAGTGGAACTTTTTGAACTAAAATGTTGATTTTAAAATAATAATGGAAACTTTGAGTCATACCAGTCACTTCATGTATCATGTAACAACCCAAGCTTTCATTAATGGAAATCCCTCTTGATCTAATTAAATGTCTCTTTACGTAAAATGTTTATATAAAATGTCAACTTCTTTGGTTTTATGATTTTGGATTTTAAAATACTATTACGAATTGTGACCGTTGCTAATATAGTCGTTGAACAGTGATCACGTGATTAATATAAATATAGGGCTTTAACAAATCCAGTTAACTCAGATAAAGGAAGCGATGGCCTCATCTAGTAGACGTGCCCCATACGAAGCCCATTTGTCAGAGCTTAGAAAGGAGGTTACATCTTTGGGATTCTCTATTGACCAAGCCCAAGCCAAGCTTGAATATGTTAAGATCGATCGGGACCACCTACTAGAGAAGTGGAAGTTGATAGAGATTATCACCTGAGTAATGTTATCCGAGCCACCCCAAGAGTATGTCACCATCGCACACCTTACTCTTCGGTCTTATACGGGTGTTATAAGGGTTTATGTAACAAGACCCTATTACTATGGTTATGTACATTATTTTTGTATATAACAATTAATATACTTTCATTTTATTATTGTTACCTTGTAAATAGTTTTTAAAGCACAAAGAGTATTTTTAGTTAATGTTCAACTTAGAAATCTATTTTGATGAATTAATGGATTTTTGAATTAAATAATATTTTAATAAAATATTATTATTATTATTAACTTAATTTTTATTAAATATAAATAATAGTATAATTCTATGAATGCAATTGTAATTTTTATTAAGGTTTGAAAGCCATTTTTGTCGAAACCCATGAATTTTCGATAAATGTCAGTTTTTATTTTAAAATTGAAAATTATCATATTTATAATATTATTTAGATAAAATGAATATTATTTCTGGAATCAGGACATCTAAATTATCTAAAGGTTAATTTTTCATAATTTTCTGAGATAGTCAAATTTTTGGGTAAAAATTAAATACCCTTTAAATATATAATGTGTTTTATGACATCATAATGACCCAATAGTGATATAATAAAATACTATAAACTTTATGTTCTGAAAATATATTTTTTACCATTAAAATAATGTGATTTTGGGTTTGTTTGATTTATTTTACAATGCTTTAGTGGACCCTTCAAGACTTATTAAACATTTTTTCTTTTTAAATTATTTTCCATGGGAGTGTGACTCACCTCCACATAAGAAACCCATTTATTTTAAGAATTTCAGACTTTGGACTTATAAAATAATCTTTCTACTTCCTATTTACAAAAAACATGGGCAAAAACCATGGGTTGGTTTGTGGTTTGGATTAGTTTAATGTGAGGTGTCCCAAACCTAAATAATAAAGAATCCGTTCACCTTTCCCATATAAACCCACCAAAGCTCCCACTTCCTCCTCACTCAAAGCCTTTTGATTTTGTCCAACCTCTACCCTCCTCTCCCTATAATCCTCCGAAGGTTCCCTAATCTCCCATCAAAACTCTCACAATCCTCTCTCAAGCCTTTGGAAGCAAACTTCCAAGTAAGGGTTTTTCTTCCTTTCTCATTTTTGTCCAATATGATTTAAATTGTTATACCCTTTTAATTTCAATTATAAATGTTTGGGCATGGTTTCAAACCTCTATCATAATTCCCTATTTATTTTTGAATGATAGGATAATCCTTTATCTCTCATTAAATGCCTCCCATATACACCCGTTACTATGCTGAAATTCCGAAATGAATTTTTCTCTCCTCATTTACATTCAAGAAATTATTTTGTATCATGAATCTAAATTCCATTACATTTGTTGGGACATGAATCTATATGACCCCTTCCTATCCATGTCATGAAAATATGATGAGACACCCCTTTCTCTCTCATCAACCATTTTTATGAGTTCTTTTGTCATGCCGTTATGCTGCCGAAATTGCATCACGCTTTTGCAAGCCAAATTCATTGTGTAGTGAATACCATGCCCATATCTCTATCAAGGGTATTCACCTTTATGAACATTTACTTATTGTTTAAAGAGTTTCATTTATGTATTCCACATTCTTTTATTGTGTAATAAAACATTATGTTGAATGATTCCATGTTTTATGATCCATGTGGCACACTTATGCATGAAATGAAATGTTTAGGAAGGGTGTGCCTTGATAGCGCTCCAATGAATTGGGTAAAGTATAGTATCATGATACATCATGTGCAATGGGTGTTTAATCATTCTAATTCAAGTTCAATGAGGTTTTACTCATTCTTCATATGTAATGAGGGTTTACTCATGCTCCATGTGCAATGAGCATTGCCTCATGCTAATTCCATGTTAAGTGTTGTTGCCACATTTCCATGTTATGATTATCATGTTTTATCACGCCTTTATGTTTATGCTTATCTTGTACTATATTGATATGCCTAATGTATAACATGTATTTTATTCCTCATGTTATTCCATTATTATTCCCTAACTGGGCTTTATAGCTCACCTTTTTCTTATGCATGTCATCAGGTTATCCCATGCAATGCTAAGTACGAGGGAATGTAGTGGTCATGTGAATGAAGTTTTCAATAAAGATGTTGTATTTCATGTTTTAAGTTGTTATGTAATGATCCTAATACCCAAAGACACTAGATATCTTGATCTTCTATGTTGTATCAAGTGATGTTTATGTAATAAATTATGTTTAATTGTGTAATAAAAATCAGGGTTGTCATAGTTGGTATCAGAGTATAGGTTTAGTTAATTTTGGGATTAGGATTAGAAAACCCTAGTAGCGCCTTAGAGGAAAGACTAAAACATCCTTAAGTTCTAGTGAGTATTGAGTAAGTGGTTTATCAAGCAAATACATCCCTGTCTAGATACGAGCATGTAGAGGCAACTCTAGCACAGATGTATCCTAGGGGTAAATCTTGAAAACATTTCTTTGAGCTAGACTCGAACAGGAACTAGTGCACGAAAACGGGCCTTGCTTCAGTCTGGGTTACAATACTCCCAGGGGATATGATTTGGTAAATTTACAAGCATAGTATGAACCATTATTAAGGGAAAAAAAATTTCCTAATAATATATGTTAGAAAGTGGATCATGGATAACATAGACTGAAGCTAATAGATTCATATGTTAAGGAAATAAAAGTTATTTATAAGTCATCAGTTTTGTCCATGGATTACCCTTTATGTTCTACCCCTAACTTTCCTTTTATTCCAGACAATGACCGATAATAGGAGGACATGAGCTAACAACCGATGTGAAGATCAATGTGATGACTGTACTAATGAGATGCCCAATCCAATGGGAGTGTGAATCACACACTTTTTCATGCTTCTCTCTCAGCTAACTCAAGGTTTTAATAGAAACATGGGTGTAGAGGAATGTTCAACCCCCCCTAATAGAGAACAAGTATCTATCAAGATATTCCAGAGACAAAGTACTCATAGTTTTAATGGATCATCCGATCCCTCAATCGCTGAACAATGGATCAACTCCATTGAAAAGATCTTCTCCATCCTTCAATATTCTAAACAAGAGAAGGTTCTCCTAGATGATTATCATATAGAGGTTGAAGATGATCAATGATGGACATTGATAAAAAATATTAAGCCTGAGGAGGAGATCGAGGCGTTTTAATGGAAGGATTTTCAGAAGATGTTTTTCGATAAATATTTTCTGTACACCCTCCATCTTTAGATGGAAATGGACTTCCTTTCCCTCAAGAAAAGAGATGACGAATCTACCAGAGAGTATGATGAAAACTTCACAAGGCTTTCATGACAGGCCTCCGTCTTTGTCAATACCTCTGAATGCAAGGTTAACCACTTATTTGGTGGGCTGAAACCTAGACTGCGGAAAGTGCTGACAATCCGTAACTTTGACAGCTATGAGGAAATTTTCTGATGTGCCCTCAAGGTTGAAATGTAGATCAGATAATCTCAGGGGTATCATGAGGATACGAATCATAAGGTGGAATTTAATTATGGAGGTCTGATGGATAAATCCAATGGTGCTAAGATGATCCAGCACCCCACTTTCCAAATGTGCAAAAACAAGCACCCCAGAAACTGCCTAAAGGAGACGAGGAAATGCTTTAGGTGTGGAAGAGAAGGGCATCTGAATATTAACTATCGGAAAGAAAGACCCGCGACTGCAACAGAGGAGAGTAATTCTCCATTAGAACCTCAAAGTGTGGTTCACTGCTACAACTTCAAAGAACCAGGGCATCTTGCAAATCAGTGCCCTAAGCCAAGGGTTTTCAGAGGCAACCAACAACCTCCAAGGCAGAAAGGGTGAGCTTTTTCCATCACTACTACTAAAGTGAACCCCAACAACGAAGTCATGACAGGTATGATAGTTATTCATTCAAGAATAGAGAACAAACGTTTTTGATTCAGGTTCTACAAATTATTTTATATCTCAAAATTTTAGTAGAACAATCCCATCACCACCACAAATCATGGAAGTGAAGATGTCAGAGAGTAAGAGAAATGGGGTAATCATTGCATGCCATGAATATAACTCCTCCATTATCATAATATGTGGAATAAACTTCCCGGAGAACCTCATCATACTCCCTATGGTGGAATTTTATGCAATTCTTGGCATGGATTGGATTTTCTTATATAGATCCATCATAAATTTCCGTGAGAGGGAAATCACTCTCCATGTGGAGAATCAACCCCTGATTCTTTACAACTTCAAGGAGGAAGATGCACCTTATTTAGCTCCATCATCTCAAGCATGGATATTACTGCCCTATGAGCACACATATCTAGCTCAGATGATTGAGTCTAAGGAGAAAACTATCTTAGAAGACATGCTTTTTGTGAGAGAATTCGATGAAGTGTTTCCCAAAGAATTAACTGGTCTTCCTCCTAGAAGAGATTTTGAATTCTCAATTAATTTTATACTTGGGGCATTTCCAATATCTAAGAATCTGTATAGAATGGCTATTGCGAAGCTTGAGGAGACGAAGAAACAACTACAAGATAATATAGATAAAGGGTTTATATGCCCAAGTGCTTCACCGAGGGGCGCACCAGTCCTTTTCGTCAAGAAGAAGGATGGATCAATGCACCTTTGCATAAATTATAGTTAGCTTAACAAAATCAAGATAAAGAACAAGTATCCTCTCCCATTATTGATGACTTGTTCAATCATCTGCGTAGAGCACAATAATTCTCCAAGGTGGATTTGTGGTCGGGATATTATCAAGTAAGGGTGAAGAAGGAAGACATCCCCAAAATTCTTTTCATACAAGATATAGGCCCTATGAATTCATAGTAATTCCTTTAGGACTCTCAAATGATCCATCAATATTCATGGACTTGATGAATAGATTCTTTAGAGATTACCTTGACAAATTTTTGGTAGTCTTTATAGATGATGTTCTTATATACTCCAAAACCAAGGAGGATCATGAGGAGCATCTAAGAACTGTACTATAGACCTTGTGGAAGGAGAAGCTCTATGGAAAGTATAAAAAGTGTGAGTTATGGTTGAAGGGGGTCTCATTCTTGGGCCATATAATCATAAGAAATGGGATATCTGTGGATCCGTCCAAAACAGATGCAATTGAGGGATGACTGAGGCCAACATCGGTAATAGATATCCGTAGCTTCTTGAGGTTAGTTGGATATTATTGACGATTTGTGAGAAATTTATCCGGATTGTCCAACCCTCTTACCAAGATAACTCAGAAGGGATTAGTTTTCATGGAGTGATAAATGTGAATAATGCTTCAAGGTGTTAAAAAAGAGGCTTATCACAGGGCTCGTGCTCACTTTACCCACAACTGTAGAAATTTTTTTGGTATTCAGTGATGCTTCAAATAAGGGCCTGAGATGTGTGTTGATGCAAAATGAAAAAATCATTGCCTATACTTCAAGGCAATTGAAAGTTCATGAACAGAACTATCCAAAACATGACCTCAAGTTGACTGCATTGATATTCGCTTTGAAAATTTGGCAGCATTATCTTTTTGGGGAGAAGTGTGAAATATATACGGACCACAAAAGCCTCAAGTATATATTCACACAGAAAGAGTTGAACATGCGGAAACGAAGACGGTTAGAGCTGATCAAATACTATGACTAATCAATCCATTACCACCCTGGGAAAGTGAACCAGGTGAAGGATGCCCTAAGTAGAAAGGACCCATCAATTCTATCATTGATGAGAATTGAAAATGATCCAATCATATTAGATTTGATGAAGATGGACATGGGAATCATAAATAAGAGAACATCGTCAATATTTTCACAATTTATTACTCAATCGTCACTTTTTAAATGGTTAAAGGATGATCAAAAGGATAATGTAGGAGTTCAGGAAAAAGTTGAAGCTATCAGAAAATGGAAATCCTCCGAGTTTAATGTTTATGAAGAAGGAATTGTGAGATTTGGTAAAAGACTATGTGTTCCATCAAGTCCAGAGCTGAAGAATGAACTTTTGAATGATGCACATAGTTCAAATTTCTCTATTCACCTAGGAAACACAAAGATGTATCGAGATCTCTGAGAGCATTATTGGTGGGATTATATGAATAAAGAGATTGCTGAATATACATCAAAGTGCCTGGTGTGTCAGCAAGTGAAGGTAGAGAGTTAGAAGTCTAAGGGGATGATGCAACCATTGACCATACCAAATAGAAAATGGGAGAACATCACCATGGACTTTGTCACCAGAATTCCGAAGACATCCAAAGGAAACAATGCAATCTAAGTTTTTGTGGATCAACTTAAAAAGGTTTCACACTTCATTGCTATTCGGGAGGATTTCTCATTGGATCAACTGGAATTGATATATATCAGGGAAGTGGTAAGGTTTCATGGAGTACAAATATATATTATGTCTAATTGAGATCCAAGATTCACCTCTATGTTTTGGAAGAGTCTTCAACATGCTCTAAATACTAAACTAAACTTTAGTACAACCTATCATCCTCAAACTGATGGCCAATCCGAGCAGACTATCCAAACACTTGAGAACATTTTAAGAGCATTCTCAATGGACTTTAAAATAGGATGGGATAAACATCTTCCTCCGGTTGAGTTCTCTTATAAAAACAGTTTCTACTCGAGTATCCAAATAGCACCATATGAGTCCCTTTATGGGAAAAGGTGTAGAACACTAGCGTGTTGGGATGAGGTGGGCAAGAATAATCTTCTTGGACTTGAAATGGTCAAAGAAATGGTTTAGAAGGTGAAAACCATTCAACAACATATCAAGGCAGCCTAGAGTCGATAGAAGAGTTACACAGATAACTGCTGAAGAGACCTTGAGTTTAAAGTTGGAGACATGGTATTTCTATGCATATCTCAATAAAATAAGGTCATGAGGTTTGGAAATAAAGGGAAGTTAAGTCCAAGGTACATCGGCCCCTACGAGATTCTTGATCGTGTTGGGGTTGTGGCCTATGGACTAGAACTTCCACCTACCATGGCCAAAGTAGATGATATCTTTCATATATCCCTCTTAAGGAAGTACATACCTAACCCTTCACATGTACTCTCTTCAATGGTGGTATAGTTAGTGGATGATCTTTCTTATGAGGGGCAACCAGTGAAGATCTTAGATCATAGAGAAAAAGTTCTACAAAATAAGACAATTCCCCTCGTCAAGGTGTTGTGGTGAAACCATAAGTTTGAATAAGCGACGTGGGAATCTGTGGAAATGATGAAGCAGAGTTACCCACATCTATTTTAGTGTGGGAAAATGAAATTTCGTGGGTGAAATTTCTTATGGGGGGAAGATTGTAACGACTCAAAATTTCATTAATGGAAATCCCTCTTGATATAATTAAATATCTCTTTATGTAAAATGTTTATATAAAATTTCAACATATTTGGTTTTATTTTTTTGGATTTTAAAATACTATTAATAATTTTGACTGTTGCTAATATAGCCATTGAATAGTGATCACATGATTAGTATAAATATAGGGCTTTAACAAATCCAATTTACTCAGACAAAGGAAGCAATGGCCTCATCCAGTAGACGTTCCCCATACGAAGCCCATTTTTCAGAGCTCAGAAAGGAGGTTGCGACTTTGGGCATTGCTCTTGACCAATCCCAAGCCGAGCTTGAATATGTTAAGATCGAGCGGGACCTCCTACGAGAGAAGTGGAAGTTGATAGAGATTACCACCCGAGCAATGTTATCCGAGCCACCCAAAGAGTCGGTCACCATCGCACACCTTACTCTTCGGTCTTATGCGGGTGTTATAAGGGGTTATGTAACAGGACCCTAGTACTATGGTTATGTACATTATTTTTGTATATAATAATGAATATACATTAATTTTATTATTGTTACCTTGTAAATGGTTTTTAAATCAAAAATAGTATTTTTAGTTAATGTTCAACTTAGAAATATATTTTAATGAATTAATGGATTTTTGAATTAAATAATATTTTAATAAAATATTATTACTATTAAATTAATTCTTATTAAATATAAATGATCGTATAATTTTATGAATGCAATTGTAATTTTTATTAAGGTTTGAAATCCATTATTGTCGAAACCCATGAATTTTCGATAAATGTCGGTTTTTATTTTAAAAGTAAAAATTAACATATTTAGAAAATTATTTAGATAAAATGAATATTATATCTGGAATTAGGATGTTGAAATTATCCAATGGTTAATTTTTTATAATTTTCTAAGACAGTCACATTTTTGGGTAAAAATTAAATATCGTTTAAATATATAATGTGTTTTATGACATCATAATGACCCAATAGTGATGTAATAAAATACTATAAACTTTATGTTCGGAAAATATATGTTTTACCATTAAAATAATTTGATTTTGGGTTTGTTTGAATTATTTTACAAAGCTTTAGTGGACCCTTCAAGACTTATTAAACATTTTGTCTTTTTAAATTGTTTTCCTTGGGAGTGTGACTCACCTCCACATAATCGACCGCATTATTTTAAGAATTTAGGATTGTGGCCTTATAAAATATAGTTTTCTACTTCCCTTTTCCAAAAAACATGGGCAAAAACCATGGGATGGTTTGTGGTTTGGATTAGTTTAATGTGAGGTGTCCCAAACCTAAATAATAAAGAATTCTCTCACCTTTTCTATATAAACCCACCCAAGATCCCACTTCCTCCTCACTAAAATCCTTTTGAGTTCATATAACCTCTACCCTCCTCTATCTAAATTCCTCCCAAGGTTCCCTAAGCTCCCAAGAAGCCTCTCTCAAGCCTCTCTCAAGTCTTTGGAAGTACACTTCCAAGTAAGGGTTTTTCATTGTTTCTCATTTTTGTCCAATATTCTTTAAATTGTTATGTCCTTTTAATTTCAATTATAAATGTTGGGGTATGGTTTAGAACATACACCATAATTCCCTATTTATGTTTTAATGATGGTAGACCCATTTATCTCTCATTAAATTCCTCCCATGTACACCCGTTACTATACTGAAATTCTGAAAGGAATTTCTCTCTTCTCATTTACATTCAAGAAATTATTTTGTATCATGAATCAAACTTCCATTAAATTTGTTGGGAATTGTATCTATATAACCCCTTACTGTCCATGTCATGTAAATATGATGATACACCCCTTTCTATCTCATCAACCATTTTTATGAGTTCTTATGTCACGTTGTTATGCTACCGAAATTGCACCACACTTTTGCAAGCCAAAGTCATTGTGTAGTGAATACCAATTCCATTTCTCTATCAAGGGTATTCACCATTATAAAAATTTACTTATTGTTTAAAGATTTTCATGTATGTATTCCACATTAATTTATCATGGAATTAAATATTATGTTTAATGATTCAATATTGTATGATCAATGTGGCACACTTATGCATGAAATGAAATGTTTAAGATGGGTGCACCCTGATAGCGCTCCAATGAATTGGGTAAATTATAGTATCATGATAAGTCATGTTCAATGGGTGTTTACTCATGATAATTCAAGTTCAATGAGGTTTTACTCATGCTTCATGTGTAATGAGGGTTTACTCATGCTCCATGTGCAATGAGCCTTGGCCCATACTAATTCCATGTTAAGTGTTTTTGCCACATTTCCTTGTTATGATTATCATGATTTATCATGACTTTATGTTTATTATTCTCTTTTTCTCTATTGATATGCCTATTGTCTAACATGTATTGTATTCCTCATGTTATTCCATGATTATTCCCTTACTGGGCTTTATAGATCACCCTTTTCTTCTGCATGTCCTCAGGTTATCCCATGAAATGCTAAGTACGAGGTAATATAGTGGTCATGTGAAGGAAGTTTTCAATAAAGATATTGTATTTAATGTTTTAAGTTATTATGTAATGATCCTAATCCCCAAAAACACTAGACCTCTTGATCTTCTATGTTATATCAAGTGATGTTTATGTAATAAATTTTGTTTAATTGTGTAATAAAATGAAGGGTTTTCATATATCATATTGAGGTGAATATGATTTATATATGTCACAAATCAATTATATATTGTTGTGACAAAGTATCAAAACAATCAGAATCTAGTTTTTCAGTTTTTAACCATATAGTTGTCCATTTTATTACAATTGATGGAAATTTTAAATAAAAAACACACTTTAAGTCATATTGGTCACACCATACGTCAGATTGAGGTGAAAATGATTTCTCCATGTCCCAAATGACTTATGGATCATTGTATTATAGTATCAAAACAGTATGATTTTGTTTGATGGGTTTTGAGTACGTCACTTGTATTTTTTTTACTAAAATGTCATTTTAAATTTGAAACATCCACTTTGACTCATTCCCATAAAAATGTGTATCAGACTGAGGTGTGTCTAATTTATACACATCAAAAATTAACTATGGATGATTGTTCTAAATTATTTAAACAATTTGAATGGGTTTTCTTGGTTTTGAGTAGGTCAATTGGTATTTTTACAAAAATTGATGTAAATTTTAAATAGAAACATGCACTTAGAGTCATATCATTCACAATGTGTGTCAGATTGAGGTAAAAATTATTTATACACATCTCAAATCACTTATGAATAGTTGTATAAAAGTATCAAAACAATACGGATGTGTTTGTTTGGATTTTAGTAGACCTGTTTGTTTTTTTACTAAAATTGATATCAATTTTAAATAAAGACATACATAGATTCATATCGGTTACACCACGCTTTTAATTGAGGTTAATATATTTCTTACACATTCTAAATCACTTATGGATTGTTTTTCTAAAGTATGAAACAATATGAATGTGTTTTATCAGTTTTGAGTATGAAACTTGACTTTTTTACTAAAATATCATTTTAAACATGAATCACACACTTTGACTCATACAGATCACATAATGTATCGGTTCAATGTGAGATTTATTCCTACACATCACAAATGATTTATGAATCAATGACCTAAATTACCAAGAAAATTCCAATGTGTTTTCATGGTTTTCAGTGAGTGAAACTTTTTAAAGTAAAATATCGATTTTAAACTGATAATGGACACATTAAGTTAGTTATCTTTTAAAAAAATATAATGTCAATTTAAAATAGAAAGAAGTAATCGGAGTAATATCAGTCACATCGTGCATCAGATTGAGGTGTGACTGATTCTTACACATTCGAAAGTCTCAAAAAAAATCCTAACTCTCAATGATACCACAATTTCTGTTGACTTTATTTGTCAAACTACCAACACTACATGAGAAGCTTAGAACAAACCACATAAACTTGAAAACAAAGATATCTGTATAAGAAAACAATTATTATGATTAATACTAAAAAGAGATAAATTAAACATAAATATGAAATAATACATTAATTCTATGGGCAATAATTTTATTGTAAAAATATTAAGATTTCCTTTGTGATTGATCAGTGTAGGGAATTTGAAAGAAAGTGATAAATTTCAGTAGTGCAAGGGTGAAAGGTTTTGAGGGAGAATAATTATGTGGAATTGTTTGTGCATATAGGGATGAAAGATGTATATATCTCCCCAAATCAAACAAAATATTATACCAGTATAAGAAAAAAATATTATGTGAGTAATACTAGAAAGAAATTAATTAAACATAAATATGAAAAAATTCATTAATTCTATGGACAATGATTTTAATGTGAAAACATAAAAAATTCATATGTAATTGAGCAGAGGTAGAAATATTTCTCTTCCTATAAAGTTAGTGGAGAGAACTTAATAGAAAGTAATAAATGTAAAAATGTTGGGGTGAAAAGGTTAAAAGGGAGAAGAAGCATGAAATATGGACAGAGTGCCCTAACTCGAACAAAAGAGTCTACCTATATAATAAAACAATTATTATGTGAGTAATACTAAAAAGAAATAAATTAAACATAAATATGAAACAATACAATAATTGTATGAATAATTATTTTATTGTGAAAACATAAATATTATCTCTATAACTGAGCAGAGGCATCATCGTTTCTCTTACTACAAAGGTAGTGGAGAGAACATTAAAGAAAGTGATAAATAAAACACTGTAGGGGTGAAAAGGTTTTGAGGGATAAAGATTTTGTGAATGTTTTTGGTGTAGAAAGTCATGACAGATGGATATAGCACCCCAACTCAAACAAAAGAATTAACCTGTATAAGAAAAAATTATTATGTGAGTAATAATAAATAGAAATAAATTAATCATAAATATAAAACAAGACATTAATTATATGGGAAATGATTTTACTATGAAAACATCAAGATTACTTATGTGATTGAGTATAGAAAACGTCATTTCTCTTCCTATAAAGGCATTCCACATGGACATAAATATTTTAAAATAAACAAACTCTATAAGGAATAATGAAAATTAAGTCAACGTTTCAGTATATATTTTTTCAGTAAAATAGAGAAAGTATGTCGTAACATTACCCTGATATCTTTATAACGAGTTTATTTAGTCCAAATATAATGTAATAACAAAACTAAGGATTCTATGTGCACTTCATGAAAGTTTATAAGACTATATAGATGTGAGGAAACTACGAAAAAATTATTGATATTGATATATATTTGGATCCATTGATCAATGGAACCAAAACTAGGTTTTTTTGTGCATTACTCACAATGTTAATAACAAAACTAAGGATTATATGTGAACTTCACTACTATTGGTTAACTACCACTCATTATAGCATCTGACTAAGACTTCCTGATCGGTGTCCTTGTGATTCTCTCATCCCACAAACGCTATCCACTATCTCTATCATACCGCCATTCAACATTCACTTTTCCTTCTCTTCCTCATAATTTTATTTATTATTTAAACATGTGGTAATATTTTCCTTCATAGTATTCTCTAATTCTCATGTTTCTTCTTAAATCATATGTTTTTTCCACAAAACCTATACCCAATGAATTAACTTATTCTATAAAATTTTCTCTCCATGTTCAAGAATCTAATTAGTTTGTTTCTCTCTATGTGTGGGATGATAGAATAATGGGGATGTTAGGGAAGAAGATTTGGTCATATTCTATGCTAAGTGATAGTTAACCAATAGTTATGAAGTGAACAGAGAATCCTTAGTTTTGTTATTATCTTTGTGAGTGATTGAAAACCAATCGTTGTTTTTGATCCATTGATCAATAGAGTCAAATAGACATCAAAATTCTTCTAACTCATCTGGACTAATTTTTATTGAATAAAAATAATACAATCACAAAAAAAAAGGATTTTAGAAGGGTCATTTGCATGATCTCTTTAAAACATGATGAACTCTTTAAATACATCTTCATATTCCTTTGTGAAATGATTAGTGTGAATCCATTTTCAGTTTATATAAATCCTATTGGGTTCATAAATGATTAATTTTATACAACATATAAATAAATACACATAAGATATTCATTATCAAAAGTGAATGTTTTAAATAATTATAATAAGGTAAACTCAACATTTGATTGTTTTAAATAATTTTAGTATGTTAAAGAAAATTGGTAATTTAATTTGAGAAAATAATTACTCCACACAATATCTTTCTTAAATCATCTAAACAAATTAAAATATAATATAGGAAATTAAGAAGTAATAAGAAAATAAAATATGATAAAAAAGAATAATAAACTCTCATCCAATCAAATAAATCAGTGGTTTCATAGATCTAGGGATAATGCTAATGATAATAGGGAGAGAACTATCATTATTTTTGTAGCATTTTGGTTCATTTGGAAAGAAAGAAATAAATATTGGTTCGAGGGGATTAATACTTTGAAGAAGGGAAATATGGAAAATTTCTACTAGAATATCTGAGCGCCTAGATATCCCAAATCCAACAATAAGGGCTGTTGAGATTTTAAAATATAGTGGGAGATATAATATAATCATTAATAACATCACAATTAGTAATCATTAAAATGTAATAAATATTTTTTGATTTTTTTAGATAATGTAAAGTTACTTGACTATATCACTTTCCTTATGATCTAAATAGGGGAAAGAGAATCTTGTATCCAGTGAAAACTTCTAGAATCGGTGTAAACAATAACAAGTTATATTATACCAAGAATAGAAGTTAAATTTCTTGGAATCCCTTATACCTTATTATCAACCACGTAGAGAGAGGGAGGGTGAGAAGGATTCATATAGGAGGCACATATGGGATGCATCATATTTCTGATGAATCATCTTATTAGTTAGGCCTCTTATATGAGGATACAAGATAATGAATTAGATGGATACACCATGTTGAATCACCTCTAAGAATATGATAATGAAAGGGATATAAAGATAGATAATAAATGATATTATCACTAAACATTATAGTTGTAAACCGGAAGATGGATAGTCTAATGAACCTAGCATGAATTACCCAAACAAAACTAGGTCAAATCATCGTATGACCTTTAACACACCTCAAATTCACTAAAATATGAATTACAATTTGGGCGTAAAAACCATAAATGGGAGGTTCCCCCCAAATAGAAACAATTAGTATGATAGGTCGAACAAAATTCTAGCATGACCCTTAGAGTCAATGGACATACAAACCCAAAATCATAATTACCCAATATAGGCATAACTTTTTGACAAACAACTATGGAAATAAACGATTCAATAGCTATATAGACACACATACATGCCAATATAGTATAAAAACTCACTTATAATATATAAGAAATATCAAATAGATAAAAACCTGATATTCAAACAAAATATGAACTAAAGGAACCATAATAATTCAAAAAGTGAAGGCTTGATGTGATAAAACCTCATGTGCTTAACTGGGGATGGATCCTTTGAATCTACTCCATAAGAAAACCAAGGACTACAGTGATTTCTAAGAGTAACTAGATCCTATGATACATATAACCAATATAGAAACATACATCACTCCACTAACTTGGTTCCTGAAAAATAGAATCAGATCTTTCATGTCCACCGAGGTGTCCATGAAAGGTGTTAGCATATATATAATCATTAGGGAACCACTAATGTTCCTCAAATCAGTAGTCAATAAACAAGAATATACATGAAAATTTCTACACATTTATATAAATATATGAAAAAAATATTTAGTAAGAAGATATAAAACATAGCAGTAAAACAACAATGAATAAATGAAAGGCTTATTCTCAAATATAACCAATAAATCCATATATTGAGAGGGTCCATACATCAGCATTAAATCAAACAACGTATCATAAAATATCATTTTGTTCATAATCTAAAATCAAAATAGTATACAATCACCAAACCACAAATAACAACATCATCGAAGAAGAAATAAAAAAACCAAAAATACCCAAAATAATCGGAAGGCCTACCTCTATTGGTTGAATAAAATCCAAGACCCTCTTTAAAAACCCTAACTATAATCGAAAACCAAATTTCAAACGAGATGTTTGAGAAATTGGAGGCAGTTGAATGGTTTGATTTGAGATTTGATTCACCAAGGAGGAGCACTGACAGTTGACTTTCACAGAAAGATTATAATATCATAATGTGTTCAAAAATGGTTAGGATTTTTTAAATAAACAGGGAAAAGTTTATCAGAGCTTACAAATAAGAACTGATAAAGAGTAATTTTATCATTTCTTTTGTAATAACCGCTGATAAAATGACTCTTTATCTGTTCTTTTTTAGCATAGGCTGGTCTTTATGAGTGATAAAAAAAGTACAGATAAAATCAATCTTTATCAGCACTAAAGTTATATCTCTAATAAATATTAATTTTATCAACACTTTGTTTAGCACTGATAAAGCCTCATATTTATCAGTGTGAAAAAACTAGGATAAAGATGATTTTATTAGTGCTTATTACTTAAGCACTGATAGAGGATTTATAATTATAATTATAAATAAAAAGTTGTAGAAATTTATATATACTTAATAAATATATATAAATATAAATATAGTAAATATATTACTTTTTAAATATATTTATTATAATTTTATAATTTTTTATTTATAATTATAGAAATATTTTAAAAAAATAATATTTATATAATTATATATATTTATATAATTATAGATATATTTAATAAAAATATATAAATATTGTAAATATATTCATTATTTAAGTAAATTTATTATAAATTTAATAATTGTTTAAAAATATATAATTATTTATTTATAATTATAGAAATAATTTTCAAAAAAGTATTTATTTATTTATAATTATAAATACACAATTCTATAAATATATTAAATATATATTTATAAATATAGTTATTTATAAATATTTTTTTACAATTATATTTTTAACATTATTAATGAATATCTAATTTTAAGTGCTTGCTTATATGTTAAAAATGAGTGAAATTTAATAAATTAAGAATAAGTACACTTTATCACTATTGAAAAAATGGATAAGTTTTATGTGTGTTCATTGTATATAAAAATGAATTAATTATGTGTATGTGAAATCAATATATCAAAGATTTGATCTATGTTAAATTGAAAAATCAAATGAAATTCAATTATATGTTGAGTACTATGAAATTAGTGAATATTTTTAATTCACATTAATTTTTAATTACAAACCATTATATAATAAATACATGACTGTTTAATGTAAAGCATATAAATATTTTGTAATATATAAATCTTATTTATATACAATAATATATATCTATATATTTAATATATACAATTTAATGACATTAATAATCATATTTATCTAATTAATAATTTTTTTAATATTTAATAATGTATAATCAATTTATTCATTTTCATTAATAATTATTTAATTAATAAGATTTGTATTATTTTTTAATAAACTCAATTTTTTTATAATTTATTTAATTATTTCATTTTATTCATTCGGATCTTTATCAGCGCTAATAAAACACTGATGAAATAATTATTTATCAGTGCTAAAAATAAAGCATTGGTAAAAGGTTAAATTTATCAGTGCTGATAAATATACCATTTATCAGTGTTTTTTTCTATCATTGCTAAATACCAATGTAGTTGAAGGCTAGTTCTGTAGTAGTGTGTGTTTTTACGGTTATCTTGACATTAGTACCCATCTTTAATTTCAAGTTGAACTTGTTTTCTGAGTCTTTTTAGTGGGATTGTATTTGTCCCTTTTTAACATTCCATTACTTGTTTTCGTACTTTGGTTGTAAGATTTAGATATATGACTACATGGTTTATCATTTTTTTACACTTTATAATTGTATAGGATTGGAGGTGTGTGCATGTGTACATGTACTTTAGGCTAATGTCTCTCATGTTAGTGATATGCCTACTCGACACTAGTCACCATCCCCTAACCTATTAGAGGCAGGATTGGGGATTCGCAGCATGGGACCCATTAGGATGGGTTGTGACAACATGTTTAGGAATGCATCAAGTTTATTATTTTTTAAACTAGATATTTGGGATGTTTAATTCAACCCACTAAAATAAATTGTGTCCTCATAATTTTTTTATCTCAGTAATCAAGGGTTCAATATTTGAAAATAATTTTTTTTGAAAACCCACATACTACAAAGGAATAATAAAACTTCCTTTGGAAAGGGGAAGGGGGAAACATAAAGGTTACCTGAAATAACACATAATCAGGTTCCCAGATAAGGATAAAATTAGAATCAAGTTAAAATATGGGCAGGGAGGGGAAAATTTTTTCCTAGGAATAATAGAGTTATAAAGAACATGATCATGAGAAAGTTAATGAAAACTAAAACACAAATCAGAAATGGATTAAAGAAGATCAATAATTCATCAGAAATAAAGGTAACATGATTGGTTTTTATTTTAATATCCTTTTCTTAGAGTTGGTAGATTCTCTTACCATCAAGATAGAGAAAATGATAATGTATAATTACTTTATTTATTTTAATTTCATAGGAAAAAATTATTTCTTTGGTTTTACTTTGATCAATTTCCACTTATATCACATCTCTAACTCCAATAAATGAATATTCAAGATGATTTTTTCATTCCAAAAGCACTAAAATTTACTTTTAATGGATCATAAGACCCATAAATGTATGAAAAATTATTCCTCCTATCTATATAAATTAACTAAAAAAATAGTTAGAAAAATATGAGATAATATTAATATGAATAAACCTTCATATGGAGAAATATTACATTAATATCCAAAGTCTCAATTATAACACCCAAAGTTCAGCTTAAATAACTCCATAAATAACTAACCTTAAAACACTTCAAAATATGCCAAAAAAGTATACAAAAATATTAGAATGATTTGATCATATATTATTATAATATTAACCTAACATTAATCTACAAACAATATTAATCAATCATACATAACCAAATGATATATTCCCTAATCAAATAAAAGCATAATAAAAAATCATATAAAACGTCATTTCTATAAATATCCTGAATCGCTATAAATCCGTAATAAAAATAATATATGATTCTAAAAGATAATTATCCTTTTATTACACAAATAAAATTCCAAATTAACCAAAACATATTTCCATTTATACTAATCATATAATGTTCCAAACACAAGGAATTTATAAAAAATAACTTTAATCACTTAGTTTGAAAATAACTTCTCAATCCCAGGGTTATCTATACGATAAATCACATATTCCTAAAAGTGGACTAACCCTTTTATCCCAATTAACCATATTAACATAAAAGATCACATTAAACCTAATTGTTATCAATATCTTTCAACTTATGTCCAAAAAATATAAAATCATTCTTCCTAAAATAACATTTTCACTAAAACAATACTAAACCAAAGGGTTTTGTTCCAAATATTTCTCTGAAAACAACATCAATAATATTAAACTCTCATCACATAAGAAAAAAAGGGGTATCCATGCCTTCAAAATTATTATCAACCTTAGAATTATCAACCCATGACACTTGGTGTTTTCCCATAACACTATGTCATATCATAGCTTTCCATAGGTTATATCTTTTCATTTGACATAATTTTTCACAAATAAAATTTTAATTAACCCAATAATACCCATAAGTTTGTCTAGCCAGGTGTGTAGTCTTTGGACCACTCATCATGAAATAGTGATGATTGAGTTAATATCCAATCCAACCCATTTAGAGTTGTTACCTCTAGGTGCATATGTTTCATAGTTATGTCCACTTTTTAGTATCTAGATAGGGTAATATTCTCAAGTAAAACCACACAATATCTAATTTAACTAAGCTTCATGATATTACCCAATACTTAGACTTATCCCTAAAATCTATCTTAGGGTTATGTTTTATAATATAATTTTTCCTAAATAGAGTTCTCTAGTGTCCTACTAATTCTCCTTTGATACTAAGCGTGAAACTCCAACTACAATAACCCAAAGCCATTGTTTATTTTACAACATTTTTAAAAATTATAATAGAACTTGTTTCTAAGGATTAAGTAGTTCATTAGTCTTGGGAGAATTTATAAATACATTATTATCATATTAGATTTGAAAACATGAAATTCAACTTAATATTCTACTGATAACTTTATCATTTTTTCTATTATATCCCTGAAACCATTCATAAACCCCATATTGGTAACTCAGTGAAAGAAAAACATAATAATGGTGAGGTCATAGGCTCAGTAAGGGAAATCATATTACAAAATCTATTATAGGATAAATAAATAATGAATAATATTACAGATATGAACAATAATAAAATATTTTATATAACTAATATCATAAAAGGGTAATATATCTATGCATGACATAACAATATAAATAATCACATGGATAAAAACAACCAATTTCATAATGATATAATGTATAATTCCAGACATCATAATCATTCTTTCAAGAACTTGTTCCAAAACATCATACATAAATTGGTAAGGGATACACCACATACCAAAAATAGTTTCTATCATGAGACCTACTAATGCATCAAGGGGATATAACGAGATCCAAACATCAATTACTAAGTCCAATGCATTCATAATATGAAAGGGGTTAATAATCAGTATAATACAAAATCAATATATATATATATATATATATTTGAAAACTAGAAAAAAAAATGTCAATACTTTTTTAGTAAAAAATAAAACATGATGATCATAATATATGCAGAGTAATATGGTGGATGTTATAATTATATTATATCTCTAATAAACTATAAGATTTATCAAAGTATGTTGATATAGATGAAAATAATTTTAAAATATCACTAGAAATTTTCTTGAGGAAAACACCCTTTTATTTTTGAAATCACTTACTTAGATATAAAAATTTATATAATATTTGGAAAAAATTTCTTTTAAAAGAATCTGAATTTTTTTAAAGGAATCTTCAAGGTAAAAAATAGTCATGACAACAAGAAATTCCGATCATGTAGTAAATGTTAAAATAAAGATTTTATTCACACCTTTGGTAAAAATTACCTCATTGAGAAAAGTAAAATTATATTAATTTTAAAACTTTTCATAGAAAGTAAAAAACGAATAAAAATTACTTTAACAAATCATTGTAAAATATTAAAAACATTCTTGAAAACATTTTTAATAAAATACTGACATGGAAGAAAAATATTCCCGATCGAATATAAAAACAAAGTGGGTTTAGCTTAAAAACATTGATTTGTTCTTTCAGAGTTCCAAGGAAAGTAAAAGTGGAGGTAATACTTGAAAAACTTATAAATACACATATTAGAAGAAAATATTTGGAGTTTGAAGATATAAATATCATATAATTTCTCTAATTGAAACTTAAACATAAACAATCCCGAATAAGGATGTGATTGGTTAATAAACCCTTAATGATTTGGTAACTATTGAATCATAACCCCCATGAAGGAAATAACCTAAAATTAAACTTTAAATACAATTAATAGAAATATATTAATGATATATAATCTCAAATTGGTAGTATATACACCACATGAAGGAAACAAGTGGTGAATATAACGTATGTCTCATGTAAACAAAAGTGAGATGAGAAATCCTTATAAAGATCATAACATTGAAGTGAAAATTAATAAATTAAGTGAATATATTTATAAAATTTAAATACACATAAAAAAGTTTAAATAAAACATAAAAATAACCATATATAATTACACACATATTCTAGACATAACATAGATAATGAAGAAGTAATATAACCCAAAGAAAATTAATTGAGTTAGGAAACCCATTAACTCATGTTTGAATTGCCTCTTGAGTTATTTTTAACTCACGTATAATAAATTTAAATTAATTATATCTATATACCAAAACCATATACATACTTATAATATCACATATGATCCATTAATAATATTTCAATACCTGTTTATTAATAATTTATTTATAAAATCATCATTTTTGATTGTTAACTATTTTGTTATTCATATATGTTCTAGTACTTATATCTTTATCTTGGTTTCATAATATACATATCCTTAATCATATAATATATATAATATATATCATATTTTATCATTATATAGAATTTTATAACCCTTCATATAAAGAGATGATGAAAAATGAATCACACCACTTCATAGAGATGGTGGTCCATACATACGCATGTGTGATGTTTGTAATTTTCAATACATGGAATGAAAGAAAGGTAAATAATAATTAAATTTTCTAGAATCATTATTATATCTTAAATATAATATATATTTATTTAATATATCCTTATTATCATCCATTTAAATCATAAAAGAAAAATGAATCGCATTCCTTCATAGAGGTAGTAGTCCACACATACACATGAGCAATGTTAACATTTCTCAACAGATGGGAAAATAATAAGGTAGATAAGATAATATAATAATGAATCATAATTATTTCAAAAATATCATATATAAACATTAAATTCATCATAATAACCAATCATGAAATATTCTGATGTAAAATGAATCATATCGCTACGTGGAGGTGGTAGTCCACACGTACACATGAACAATAATTTAATTTACCATTTGATTGAAAGGAGGTAAAAAATGGATGTCCCATAGTCATAATAACATATCAGTATATCGCTTATACTAGATTCATTATGCTTGGATGGATACAATATATTTAGAGTAAGTATAATAATAAATAAACTTTAAAAGACTCGGGTAAGGAAATTACATCTTCTTTGAGAGACCTCCTTTGGATTACACCTTCAGCCTTCATAGTATGGTCTTAGTGTAACAACCTGAACTTCTATAAATGAAATTTACCTTTTTAAATGATTAAATAAATAATTAATAAATAATTATATAAAAATATATGCACTAATTTGATTATTTTAGACCATTATATGGTCCGCAAATTTAAAATACTAATAAGAATCATAACCATTGATAATATAGTCATTGTAAAATGACTATTAATATTATTATATTAAGGGTTATGATAAAATCCATTTAACATAAACAATGTAGGTGACAAACTAGATCAATAGAATCATACCATATGAATCCCATTTATTAGATATTTTGAGAGAGATAGCATCATCAGGATTTATCCTTGACCAATTCCAAGCCGAGATTCAACAACTAAATCATGAATGAAACCATTAATGAGAGAAATTAAAGCTCCTCGAGATTATATCCCAAACCATGTTCACTGAATCACCCTATGAAAATATCACCATTAAACACCTTACCCTTAAGACATTCACTAGGGTAATAAAGGGTTATGTATCTAGACCCTAACAATTTGAATTTTTATATTTTAGTATTTATAAAATAATTATAATATTTATCCCTTTTAATATTACTTTTTAAATGATTGAATAATGAGTTTGATAAAAATTATATTATGATAATATGAAACACAAATTGTATTTTTGGTAAATATATGGTTTCAATCAAGAAACTATTTTGAAGAATTTAAGAATTTTTTTAAATGAAATTTTAATAAATTATTATTATTATATAATATTTATTAAATATAAATGCTACTATAATTTTAAGAAGTTAAATGTAATTATTATAAGGGTCAGAATAATATTATTTAAAAAAACCAGTTTTTTTTAATAAATGGGTATTTTGATTTAAATATTAAATTCATATATTTAGATATTTATTTTTTTAAAATAAATATTATTTTTTAAATCATCACATAAAAATTTTACAATGGTAATTTTTTTATAATTTTACAAGATAGTCAAATTTTCAGTTAAACATTTAATATGTTATAAATATATGGCTTGTATTATAACATCATAATGACACAAATGTGATATAATATATGTGATAAAATTTATCCAAGAAAAAATATATATTTTCCCTTTAAAATAATGTGTTTATTAAGTTATTGTATTAATTTTGTAAAGCAATAATGAATCCTCCAAAACCTATTTTACATTTTAAGGTTTTAATATCAATTATTTATAAACATGACTTACTTATACATCACAAATGGAATTATTTTAAAATGTTCGGTTAATATACTTATAAAATAAATAAAATCACTACTCTTTGGATGAATCTATAGAAAAAACCATGATAATATTTTTGTTTTTGATTACATTATCATATGTAGTTCAAAACCTATGTTTGAAAATTAATAGAGAATTCTATTCATCCAAACTCCTATTACTCTTAAAAAACCATTTTATCATGAAATTAATCCTTCTTTCATTCTATATAGTCCTCCCAAGGTTCATCCATGCTCTTAATAAGATCCTCCCAAGCTTTATAAAGCACCCTCTCAAGGCAAGTGATCCTCTTCTTCTCCTCTTTATTCTAACAAATCCTTTATATTATACCTATTCTACCAATTTTTTATATTGGGATATGTTTTAAAATATCCCTCATAATTACATAATGATTTAAAAGCAATGATATACCACTTTAACTCTCATTAATCCCTACCATAAATCGTTATGTTTCCTCATTATGATGTTGAAATTATCCTGCAATTTTCCATGTTAAACATTTGTATTATTAATACTCATCTCCATTTCTACTTAGGAGTATTTACCCAGATATACGTTTACTTATTTTATTAGGTACTTCTATGTATATATACAACACCCCTTAATCATAGGATTAAATGTGATGAAATATGATTCTATGTTGAATGATCTATGTGGCATACTTATGCATGTACATGATATGAATGTGATGGGTAGAACTAGAATTATATTACCCTCCATTGAATTTGGTAATGTTTTAATTTATATTCAATGTATAGTTCATGTATGGTTATCCTAACTTCACTATGATATGTTGTCTTGGAGGTTAGCCTTGACTTATATTTATGATGTCATGTTTTATGTTGTTGCCACATTCCCATGTTTCCTTTATGATATTATGTTATATCATGCCTCATTGTTCAAGATTATAATTATCAATAATTTTATGAAAACTTGATATTACTATTTGATAACATGTACTAATTTAACTTATTTTATGATTTATTTATTCCCTTACTGCGATTTATATCTCACCCCTTTTATATTTACCCCTAGGTTATCCCATGAAGTTTTAGAAGAACAATAGAATTTTTGGAGCATGTTAAAGATGTTTTACATAATTTCAAAAAGTCACTAGCCCTTATGATATTATGGGTTATATTAAGTGTGATTTTTAATAAATAATTAAATAAACTGTACTAAAGATATGAGTTTTCATTGTTTGTTTCAGAGGAACATCTAGTTATTTATAACATTAGGATTAGAAAACTCTAGTGATAGCCTTAGGGATAATAATAAATATAGGAAAACATCCCCAAATTTTGGTAAAGTATATAGTAAGTGGTTTCCAAGAAAATAAATCCCTATATGGATACTACAAGTGTATTTTTCTCTAGTATAGAGGTACCTATGTGTAATAACCTTGAAAAGGTTACATTGATCTTGGATCGATCATCACATAGTGCATCAAAACGAGCCTTACTGCACACTTGGTTGGAAACTCTTAGGGGATATACTTTGGATAATTTTCAAGATCATTATAAACCATTATTAAGGGAACAAAAATGTTTTTAATATATTATTTTATGAAATAGATCATGGATAAATTAGATTGAAAACTTAAAATTCATAGGTTAAAGAATATATTTCATTTATGAGTTATCCATATAATGTTAATATTTTCTTATTTATGTGTTTAATATTATAAAAATACTCATCCCTAATTTTACCTTTATTTCTTATCAATGGAAGAAAATAGGAGGAACTAAGTCAACAACCAATGTGAGAGGTAATGTGATGAATACTCGATCATGATTCCAAACCCGATGGGAGCATGAATCATGAAATTTGAGATGATACATTATAAATTTTCTCAGATTTTAATAGTGAACTAAATAAAAAGGAATGGACAAATCCCATTAATAAATAATGTCACGACCCATCCTCGGGGCCCATGCCATGACTACCCCAAGCCATCTTTCCATAGGCCATGGGCTGGAGACTAGCACCAAAGGTGTAAATCCTGATTAAAGGGAAGGATTTACCTTTATAAAGTAAACAAACACCACAGAGTACGTAAGATGAAGTAACCACTAAGTAAATTGAGTACAAAAGTAAGTGCTAGAAAGTAAATGGGCCAGAATACAAACCCAACTGAAAGTAAAGTACAACTGAAAAGAAAGTACAACAGTAGAATAGTAAATCAGCAACTCTGAGCCGTCCTCTGGAAATCCCACCTGAAGGGTGGGTACAGATAGCCTCCTCAGATCCTCAAATCCAGTTTTCCGCTCCATGTACGTCCCATCCAGTGATCAACCTCCAGGTACCTTCCAGCTCCACGAACCTCCACCTCGTTTAGCGTTGTCCGTCATCTGCATCCAAAAAAACATAGTGCGGGCATAGCCCGTGCAGGGGTGAGTATACGATACTCAGTAGGGACCCCGAGACTCCCGAAGGTCTCCCAAAATCCATGAAGGATAAACCAAAAAGGAAATATATAATCATGAAGTATCAACCAACACTAATTAGGTATATGCCCATACATATACCTAAGTCATCAATTCCAGTTTAGCTCCAACTCACGAGCTTAAGTACAACCCTGTCCACACAGGAAAGTAAAACTCAATCTACACAGGAAAGTACGTCCCAATCCACACAGGAAAAGAAATTCAATCTTATAGAAGATAAAGATTGACAGTCAAGACTCAGCTCACACAGGTATAATATTCACGAAGAGGGGTGAGGATGATTGATATAGCCTCTGAATCATCTCCTCTGCCGAAACCATGTGGGATCCAAGTACAGATGTCGTCGCTGTCGAACCCAGGTAGGATCCAAGTACAGATGTCATCGCTGCCGAGCCCACGTACGATCCCAGTACAGTAACTAACACTGCCGAACCCACATAAGATCCAAGTACAGTCATCCTCACTACCGAACCCACGGAGGATCCAAGTACAATTGTCCTCACTGCCAAACCCACGGAGGATCCAAGTACAACTGTCATCGTCATCGCAGTCGCAACCAGCTCTAGGGTTCCCGCACACAACATGCTCGATTCTGGGAGGGTCCGCTCTACGAGCTAAGGGGGTCTATACATCAACTATAACAAAGTTCAGAGTTTATGTATCGCGAAGTTCCGTCTCGTCAATAGGAACTCAACGCGACAGACAGCGCATCAACCAGACGCTCGGTCTGAGAGATATTGGCTTTTTCGTCCTAGGGGCCCGGTTGGTTTTTAAGCTAAAACTAGCCCAACCATACTTTATCTACATTCAAACCTCGAGAAGAGTAAGCCAAAAAAAATTTCTCACTAAGAGGAATCCAAAAAAAATCGACGGCATGTCAATCGGACGTCGGGAGCTCAAGTTATAAGCGTTTCCGTTCCGAGGGCCCGATTGGTTTCATGTTCAAACCAACCTGGACGTACCCAAAGTTTTTCAAAACCTTGAGTGTAATATACCGAAACAACCTTCTCGATACAAGGATCTCAAATCAACTGACAGTGTGTCGATCGGAGGTCCTTAGCCAATGTTATGTGCGTTTGAATAGATCTGTCTTAAAATAGGGGGTTTGGGCCCTGTCCGACCCGGCCCAATACCCCATGGGTCGGCCCGAACTGGGTCGACCCAACCCGGGTCCGGGTCCGGCCCATTAGGACGTGGCTCGGCCCAGCTGGCGCAGCCCATCCTAGCGTGGCAGCCCGGCCCCGCGTGGGCAGTTCCCCTTGTTTTGAAACGGCCACCCCGTTTCGGGGCCCGCCCTTGCCAGCAGTCGGGGGTACAACCCCCGGACTTCCCGAAAAAAAATGGCCGGCCGTAGTGGTTGGCCGGTGAGCTGCCGCGGGACCCCTACCGCGGGTCCCACCTCCAGGGGGTGCCGGCGGCCGGCCGAGCCCGGCCGCCTCCTCTTGAACCGCCGCGGTTCTTCTTCGGCCGTCGCGGAACGACGGCGCCGCGCCCCTCCGTCGCGGCCCGCTCTTGGTCACGGCCTCCTTCGGCTTCACCGGCACGACACGACGGCTCCGCACACCTCCACCACGGCCCGTTCTAGCCGCGGTTCTCTCATTCCCGCGCGGTGCAACGACACTGTGACGTCTTTGCCACTATGAACAACAAAGGTAACCAATAAGGGGAGGAGGATCAGCCGTGTTTGCGCGGTCCGACCTCCTCCCGTTGTGACGATAGCAGGAAGCCAAAGAACGAGTACAGACAACGACAAACAAGCGCAAATTTAATTGATTAAATTTGAACTTAACCGCTACCTTGAAGAAATTTGTGGAAGCTAGCGTCGCGAGGGTGGTTTTGATGATGGCGTTGGCAAGCTCCCAAGGAGAGGATGCCGTCACACACCGACTACAGAGAGGAGAAGTAATGACACGTCGATATCTCCTTGCGGTGATGACGTCTTCATCGAAATCTTGACGTTCTTCAACGAAGGTGATGGAGTTCTTCAAGATTTACAATTTTCTTCCCAAAGTCTCCACACAACGAAACAACTCAAAATAAAATAAGGCTTTTTCCTTATTCTATTTACTTATGCCAACAATTCAAAACATTAAAATTTGAATTCACTTAATTAATATTGAGTTGTCAAAATGAATGGGGTGTTAAGTTGGCATTTTTAATTAGAGGGAGAGTCACATAATTTAAGAGGGGGTTTTAGAGGAGATAGGAAATTTTAAAAGGGTGGGGGATCATGTGGGCCCCACCTCCCTCATAACCACACATGGGAAGTTTAACTACCATGGATAAAATAAAATTGCACACAATTTTATTTTACTTAACATTTAATCCCCAACTTTTTTACAACTCCTCCCATGCAAACGCAACTCCAGAAAAGGTCTTCTTAAGAAATTACAGGCACTGCGGTTTCATCGGTGCCCTTGGATTTCGATTCCAAGCACTGGTTCAAAAGTTAGAAAAACCCGCTTGTTCGTTTACTGAACGTACCCGAGCTAAACTTTGGAAATTGATTCAGGGAACATCCGGCCTCAAAATCAGGTGCCGTTAGAAACTGTGTACTCGTAAAATACCAAAGAATTTAAGAAAAAAATTTTCCTTGAAATTTACATGTCTTTAAATTACTACCACCTCAGGGATTTATGTCCCCGTAAAGATACATCACAAAATAGGGAAACAATTGAGGGTACTGTGCACGCATCTGAGCCTCCCGCTCCCAAGTGCTCTCCTGGAGGTTCCCATGCTGCCACCTGATACACACTAGAGGAATCAACCGTCCACATAGGAATCGCTCCTTTCAATCCTTGATCTCCACTGGAACCTCCATAAAATTCGCCCCGTCATCGATTTCCAGTTCCCCATGGTTGATGATATGCGTTGGGTCGTGAACATATCTCCTCAGCTGAGATACGTGGAAGACGTCGTGCACCCGGTGCAACTGAGGTGGAAGAGACAAGGGATAAACCACCTTGCCTATCTTTCTAAGAACCTAAAATGGTATAATGAAGCGCAGAGATAATTTTTTTCCCCGACCAAATCTCCGTAATCCACGTTGAGGTGAGACCCGTAAGAAAACATGGTCGCCATTCTTGAACTCTAGTGGTCTCCGCCTCCTGTCAGCATAAGAATTCTGTCAGCTCTGAGCTATCCTCATCCACTCCTGGATGACCTGGACCATCTCTGTCGTGGCCTGGACCATCTCTTGTCCCACAAGTTCTGACTCCCTAGGCTCTTTCCAGCACAGAGGTGATCTACAAGGTCGGCCGTACAATGCCTCGAATGGTGCCATCCCGATGGTGGAGTGGTAGCTTTTGTTGTACGCAAACTCCACCAAGGGTAGGTGATCCTCCCAGCTTTGACCAAAGACGAGGACACATGCATGGAGCATGTCCTAGAGGTTCTGAATGGTCCTCTCCGTCTGACCATCCGTCTGAGGGTGAAAAGTGGTGCTCAGGCGTAGCTGCATCCCGAATGCCTCCAACAACCCCTTCCAAAGCCGGGAAGTAAAGTGAGCGTCACGATCAGAGATGAGAGACGATGACACACCATGAAGCCATATGATCTCCTGAACGTAGATGCATCCCAAGATCTCCACTGATCCCTTCTCTCTAATGGGTAAGAAGTGGGCCGACTTGGTGAGTCGGTCAACGATAAGCCAAATGGAGTCGTGTCCTCTGGAAGTATGTGGAAGTCCAGTCACGAAATCCATAGATATCCTGTCCCAATTCTACTCAGGGTCCTCCAAGGGATGTACCAAGCCTGTTGGTACCTGGTGCTCTGCCTTCACCTGCTGACAGGTGAGGCATCGTGAAACGAACTCTGCCATAACCTTCTTCATACCTAGCCACCAGTGCTATCATCTGAGATCCTGGTATATCTTCGCTACCCCTGGATGTACCGCCAAATGGGAAGTGTGAAACTCTCTCAGCACCTCCTCCTGTAATGCAGCTGGTACCATGGTACATCCTCTGAAAAGGATGACATGCTCTCCTCTGATAGAAAATCCATCAGGTGCCTATCCTGTGGAAATCTGTGCACGCTGAGTCTCACAGTCAACGTCCCCACGCTGTGCCTCTCTGACCCACTGAAGAAATGGAGGTGTGACTGTGAGCGACTGAAGGAAGGATGCCTCATTTCTATCCATGAAGGATATTTGCAAAGAGGCTAACTACTCTGTTGCCTCTCCAAGTAGTTGAATGACCGTCCTCCTGCTGAGAGCATCAGCTACTACGTTTCCCTTCCCAGGAGTATAGACTATCTCAAAGTCATAGTCCTGGAGGAACTCGATCCATCACCACTGTCTCAGGTTCAGGTCCTTCTGCGAGAAGATGTACCTGAGACTCTGGTGGTCAGAGTAGACTGTAAAGCGCTCGACCATCAGATAGTGCAGCCACATCTTCAGATCGAAGACCACTACTGCTAACTCCAGGTCATGGGTAGCATAGTTCTGATCATGCTGCCTCAAATATAGTGATCCATTTGCGATCACTTCTTTCTCCTGCATCAGGACACACCCATGTCTGGTCCCTGATGCATCGTAGTAAACTACGTACCCCACTCCCTCCTCTGGTAGCCTCAAGATGGGTGCACTGGTCAATCTCTGTCTCAGCTCCTGGAAGATCTGATGAAATATATCTGACCACATGAAGGGTTTTCCCTTCTTTATAAAAGCTTAAAGCAGTGGTGAAACTCTGGAGAAGTCTGGCACAAATCTCGGATAGTACCCAGACAGACCTAGGAAACTCCGCACCTCTGTCACACTCCTGGGTGGCTCCCAAACTAGCACTGCCTCGATCTTCGCAGGATCCACTACAACTCCCACCTCAGAGATGACGTGCCCCAAGAAGTGGACCTCACGTATCCAGAACTGACACTTTGAGATCTTACCATAAATCTGGTGCTCTCAGAGTGTGTCTAGTACAACCCGCAAGTGGTAGGCGTGCTCCTCCTCAGTAGTCGAGTAAATCAATATGTCGTTGATGAAGACTACGACAAATCGATCAAGGTAAGACTGGAAGATCATGTTCATGAGACTCATGAACACTTTTGGAGTGTTGGTTACACCGAAAGGCATAACCAAGAACTCATAGTGGCCATACCGACACCTGAAGTCCTTCTTCTGCACATCCTCGTCTCAAACTCTGAGCTGATGATAGCCTGACCTGAGGTCTATCTTCGAGAACCACTGTGCCCCCTTGAGCTGATCGAAGAGGTTGTCAATCCTCGAAAGTGGATACTTGTTCTTCACGGTCACCTGGTTCAGGCGACGGTAATCGACACACAGTCGCAAGCTCCCGTCCGCCTTCTTAGCGAACAAAATCGGGGAAGCCCAGGGTGAAACACTGGGTCGAATGAATCCCTTGCCCTACAAGTCCTCCAGCTATACCCGTAGCTCTCGAAGATCAGTGGGAGCTATCCGATATTCTGGAGTAGATATCGGGGATGTCCCCTGGTACAGGTCAATATAGAAGTCTACCTCTCTGCGAGGAGGTAGTCCTGGAGCATCATTAGGAAAAACATCCGCATACTGATCCACCACAACAAGAAAACTTAGACTCTGCACGTCAACTGCTCATATGACGAGACTAGCCAACTGATGGGTGATCGGCTATCCCCTCCTCTGTGTGAGTCCATCCTGTGCTGAAAAGGCTCCCTTCTCGCCGGTGAAGGTGAACCTTCTCCCATCGGTGCAGACACATCGCACCTTGCGCCTAATATAGTCGATCTGAGCATGGACCGTAGATAACCAATCCATGACCAAGATGACGTTGTAAGGCCTCGACGCCGCTACAAGAAGATCCCAGCCAAAGCTCTTGACTACTAGAGTAAGCTTACACTACCGGCACCAGTGCGTAATCATCGAGTTTGCTCCGATAAGAGTCTCTAGCCGTAAGGATCGAGCCAACGACTCTGTTAGAATCTCTGAGCTCCGAACAAGGGAAACTACAATAAAAGAATGACTCGCTCCTGTGTCTATAAGAACTGTAGAAAGGGTGGAGTAGACACAGATAGTACCTCAAATCATCTCAGGTGCGCCGTGGTCGTAGGCCTCCGCTGCCTAAAGCTGAGCCTGCCTCTGTCTACTAGTTCCCTGTGGTGGGGGTAGACCTCCTGGTGGTGGTGGTGGTAGAGCCTCAAAGTGCCATCCACCACCCGCTGCTCGGCCAACTCCTCTTCCTCGTCCACATTCTCCCTGTGGACCGCCATGATCGAACCTCTGCCTCTACCTAGGTGGCCCCTCAACCGTCTACTGCTCCTCTGCATGGTGGTTCGGGCAGTCACGAGTCATGTGCCCCTGCCCACCGCAAGCATAGAACTGTCTGCCTCTCATATGACTGGCTCTGCTATATGCGCCCCACACCTCCGAGCCAGTCTCCTGAGGTCGTCCACCTGATGGTCTGGTCCGCTTGGACCCATATGACATCCGTCGACTGCCATCTGTAGAAGACTCTACTACGTGCCACCCTGTGATAGGTCTCGCTGCAGGTGTAGGCTCAGCAAGAAAGCTCTCTACAAGAAGGACTTTCTCCAGTACTCTTGCCTGTGTCGGAATACTGAGGGAGATTATAGATGCCCTGATCTCATGCCTCAGTCCCTGATCGAAGGTCTCGGCCCGGAAGAATGGGTCCCGTACCATGTCCATGGAGTAGCATGAGATATCAGTAAATCTTGCCGAGTTCTGGGCTACTGTCATGCTGCCATACCATAGTTATAGTAGCTCCAGAATGCGCACCGCACGGAGGGTGGATGGAACGAACTCAGAGAGGGAGAGTATCTCGAAGTCCGTCCATAGAAGAGATGCCTCGACATGAACCTAGAGCATTAGGATCCACCATGTACCTGTTTCCACGTGTAGGAGACTCGTGGAAAGGATCACCATGAGGTCTGCTGGTGTCCCTACCAACCTGAAGACTCAAATGATAGCCTCCAACCAATCCTCGGCTTCATGAGGGTCCATCTTTCCATAGAACCTAGGTGGTCTTTGACGCTGAAACTCATGCAGTGCACTATGGAGACATGCACTCTCAGCTGCTGGGGCTGGTGGCATCGGTGGCTCGGTGGGTAGAGGTATCGCTGGTGTCTCCGCTGTAAAGGGGCCCTACACCGAGGCCTCATCACTCGGTGGGCTGCCGTCTCACACAAAGCTTGAAACCCTAGCTGGCTGCCGTCGTGGGGCCATCCTGAAAATAAATAGGTGCACCACATTCAATACAGTATACCTGGTGAGCTGACACAAAGTAATCACAAAGAAAACTTTTGAAACACACATGTAATCAATGTCTTCGTGCATTGAGTTGTAAATCAGAAGTCAGGGTCCTGGTGTATGGATACGTCGGCCGCCGCACCAACACTGGACTCCCTGGACTGATAACCACACTGAATACCCTAAACACTATTGCTTCACATAGAAGAATTTATCAGAGTCCTGAGTTTTGTGGTAGAACTGACTCCTCTAATACCAATTTGTCATGACCCGTCCTCGAGGCCCGTGCCGTGACTACCCCAAGCCCGCCTTCCATAGGTCAAGGGCTGGCGACTAGCACCAAAGGTGTAAATCCTGATAAAAGGGAAGGCTTTGCCTTTATAAAGTAAACAAACATCATAGAGTACGTAAGATGAAGTAAAAACTAATTAAATTGAGTGCAGAAGTAAGTGCTAGAAAGTAAATGGGCCAGAATACAAACCCAACTGAAAGTAAAGTACAACTGAAAAGAAAGTAAAGGAGTAGAAAAGAAAATCAGCAACTCCGAGCCGTCCTCTGGAAATCCCACCTGAAGGGTGGGTATAGATAGCCTCCTCAGCTCCTCGGCACCAGCCGTCTACTCTGTGTACGTCCCGTCTAGTGATCCACCTTCAGGTACCATCCAGCTCCACGAACCTCCACCTCGTTCAACGCTATTCGTCATCTGCATCCAACACAATGTAGTGCAGGCATAGCCAATGTAGGGGTGAGTATACGATACTAATTAGGGACCCCGAGACTCCCGAAGGTCTCCCGGAATCCACGAAGGATAAACCACAAAGGAAAGATATAATCACGAAGTATCAACCAACACTACTTAGGTATATGCCCATACATATACCAAAGTCATCAATTCCAGTTCAGCTCCAACTCACGAGCTCAAGTACAACTCAGTCCACACAGGAAAGTAAAATTCAATCCACACAGGAAAGTACGTCCCAATCCACACAGGAAAAGAAAGTCAATCCAATCAAAGATAAAGATTGACAGTCAAGACTCAGCTCACACAGGTATACTATTCACGAAGAGGGGTGGAGATGATTGATGTAGCCTCTGAATCATCTCCTCTGCCGAATCCACGTAGGATCCAAGTACAGATGTCATCGCTGCCGAACCCACGTATGATCCAAGTACAGATGTCGTCACTTCCGAGCCCACGTAAGATCCCAGTACAGTAACTTACGCTGCCAAACCCACGTAGGATCCAAGTACAGTCGTCCTCACTGCTGAACCCACAGAGGATCCGAGTACAGTCGTCCTCACTACCAAACCCACAGAGGATCCAAGTACAGCCATCATCGTCGTCGCAGTCGCAGCCAGCTCTAGGGTTCCCGCACACAGCATGCTCGATTCCGGGAGGGTCTGCTCCACGAGCCAAGGAGTTCGATACATCAACTGTCACTAAGTATAGAGTTGATGTATCAAAAAGTTATGTCGCATCAATAGGAACTCAACATGACAGATGACGCATCAACCAGACGCTCAGTCTGAGAGATATTGGCCTTTTCGTCCTAGGGGCCCCGTTGGTTTTTAAGCTAAAACCAGCCCGACCATACTCTAACAGCGTCCAATCCTCGAGCGGAGTAAGACAAAAGAACCGTCTCACTAAGAGGAATCCAAAAAAGTCGACGGAGCGTCAATCAGATGTCCGGAGCTCAAGTTATAAGCGTTTCCACTCCGAGGGCCCGGTTGGTTTCGTGTTCAAACCAACCCGGCAGTACCCAAAGTTCTCCGAAACCTTGAGTGTAATATACCGAAACAACCGTATCGATCCAAGGATCCCAATACAAATTATGTTGCATCAATTGGAGGTCTGTATCCCATGTTATCGGCATTTGAACAGATTTGTCAGAAAATAGGGGGTTTGGGCCAGGTCCGACCCGACCCAATTACCCCTCGGTCGGCTCGAACCAAGTCGGCCCGACCCGGGTCCGGGTCGACCCGACCCAGTTCCAGGTCTAGCCCATTAGGGCGTGGCCCATCCCAGTTGGCAAGGCCCGACTCAGCGTGGCAGCCCGGCCCGGCGCGGGCGGTCCGGCCCGGCGCGCGCGGTCTGGCCCGGTGTGGGCGGTCCGGCCCGGTGCGGGTGGTCCGGCCCAGCACGGGCGGTTCGACCCAATGAGGGCTGCAGCTCGGCTCGAGGCCGAGATGGACGCGAAGGGGGGGGGGGGGGCTGCCCCCTTGTTTTGAAACGGCGGCCCCCTTTCGGGGCCCGCCCTTGCCAGCTGCCAAGGGTTACAACCCCCGGACTTCCCGAAAAAAAAAGGCTGGCCATAATGGCCAGCCAGTGAGCTTCCGCGGGACCCCTGCAGTTGGTCTTGCCTCCTGGTGGTGCCAGCGGCCGGCCGAGCCCAGCCATCTCCTCACGAAATGTCGCGGCTCTACTTCGGCCGGCGTGGCGCAGCGTCACCGCGCCCCTCCGCCATGGCCCACTCTTGGTTGCGGCCTCCTTCGGCTTCACCGGCACGGCGCGACGGCGCTGCACACCTCCGATGCAGCCCACTCCGCCCGTGGTTCTCTCGTTCCCGCGCGGTGCAAAGACACTGCGCCGTCTTCACCACCATGAATGAAAAAGGTAAAAAATAAGGGGAGGAGGATCGTCCATGTTTGCGCGGTCCGACCTCCTCCCAATGTGACGATAGTAGGTGGCCAAAGAATGAGTACACACAACGACAAACAAGTGAAAATTTAATTTATTAAATTTGAACTTAACCCCTACCTCAAAGAAATTCATGGAAGGTAGCATCGCGAGGGTGGTTTCGATGACGATGTTGGCGTGCACCCAAGGAGAGGATGACATCACACACCGGCTGCGAAGAGGAGAAGGAACGACATGTCGATATCTCCTTGCGGTGACGACGTTCTTCGTCGAAATCTTGACATTCTTCAAAAAAGGAGATGGATCTCTTCAAGACTTAGAGTTTTCTTCCCAAAGTCTCCACACAATGAAACAACCCAAAATAAAATATGGCTTTTGCCTTTTTTATTTACTTATGCCAACAATTCAAAACTTCAAAAGTTGAATTCACTTAATTAATCTTGAGTTGTCAAAATGAATGGGGTGTTAAGTTGGAATTATTAATGAGAGGGAGAGTCACATAATTTAAGAGGGGGTTTTAAAGGAGTTAGGGAATTTGAAAAGGGCGGGGGCTCGTTTGGGCCCCACCTCCCTCATAACCACACATGGGAAGTTTAACTACCACGGATAAAATAAAATTGAACAAAATTTTATTTTACTTAACATTTAATCCCCAACTTTTTTACAACTCCTCCCCTGAAAACGTAACTCCAGAAAAGGTCTTCTTAAGAAATTACCGGCACTGTGGTTTCATCGGTGCACTCAGATTTTGATTCTGAGCACCGGTTCAAAAGTTGGAAAAACCTTCTTGTTCCTTCACTGAACGTACCTGAGCTAAACTTCGGAAATTGATTTCAGGCACACCGGACCTTGGAATCAGGCGCCGTTAGAAACTGCATACTCATAAAATCTCAAATAATTTAAGAAATTTTTTTTCTTAATATTTACTGGTCTTTACAAATAAAAAGTTTCAATTGAGTCCTTATTGCAATAAAGGCCTCCTAATTTTAGTGGATCTTGTGATCCCTTAATTGTAGGGAAATGGATTAAATCCATTGAAATAATATTCTCTATCCTTCCATTCTATAATAAAGACATGTTCATACTATCTTTTTATCATATGGATGGAGAAGCAGATAATTGATGTATGTTGGTATGAAATACAAAGCCTAAGGTGGAGATCTAAGTGATGGAGTGGAAAGAATTCCAAAAATTTATTTTGATAAATATTTTAGAAAATATTTCTGAAATATAGTTATTTTATTAACCTCAAGGAAAAGAATTATTAATACATCATGGAATACATGGAAAAATTTATAATACTTGAATTATACACCTCCATATCTTTATTTCCCCTAAAATTTAAATTTACTGCTACTTTAGTGAGATAAAGAAGAATCAATAAAAAGCATTGGATATTCAAAACATTGACAACAATAAGAAATTTTCTGATTTTCCATGAAAAATGAAATAGATACTGGTTAATCTCAATAATCTCTCAGGATTGGAGGCAAGAAGTGGTGATTATATTTTAATTTTGGTGGAGTGATGGAAAAATATCCTGGGGGTAAAAAATTCCATCATCCAACATGTCAAATGTGAGTGAAGAAGTATCCCAAGAATTTCTTGAAGGGGACAAAGAAATTATTTAGGTTTGGGAAGGAAGGGAAGCTAGATAGTGACTGTTGATGGGAGAAACACATTAATGTGATGGAAGAGATGAATTATATAGTCAACCCACAACCTTTTATCCAATTTTTCAACTATAAGAAACATGGAAACTATGAAAATAAATTCCCTAAGCCAATTTTTATTAAAGATAATTTACGAAAACAACATCCAAGGCATAGAGAGAATGGGAAATATTATTCCATCACTACTGCTGAAGTGGATACTGACAATGAAGTGGTGATGCGTATTCTAGTTATTCATTCAATAATATAAAATTTACTTTTTGATTATGGATCTATCAAATCATTCATATTACACAAGTGTGGAAAAAATAAACAAAAAACACCTCAAAACATGGGAGTCGAGTTACTAGTAAAGATGAAGGATGGGTTAATTGTTAAATATGAAGCATATAACTCATACCCTATCCAAATTTTTGGGATGAAATTCTTAGAAAATCTCATTGTAATTCACTTAGTGTAATTTTGTTCTATTATAGGCATGAAGTGTCTTTCCCTATATAGATCCAGTATAAATTTCTGAGAGAAGGAAATCACCCTTCGTATCACAAGTCGCCCTTCGATTCTATAAAAGTGAATGGAAGAGGATGTTTCTTATTTGGTATTAACATCTCAAGCATAAATATTATTTTATTTTATGAAATAATATATATCTCAAATGATTAATACTAATGAAAAGATCATCCCTAATGAAATTCCCATTTTAAGGAAATTTTCTAACGTGTTTCCTAGGGAATTTATTGGTATTTTTCCCAGCTTTGAGGTTGAGTTATAAACTAACATTATATCTAGATATTTGAAAATATTAAATACTACATATAGAATGGTCAATATAGAACTTGAGGAGATGAAGAAAAGATTACAGGAGAATATAGATAAAGGGTTTTTATGCCTATGTGCTTCACCATGGGGTACACTGGTCCTCTTTGTTAAGAAGAAGGACAGGTTAATGCACCTCTACATTGATGATCATGATCACAAAAAGATCATGGAAAAAAATAAGTATCCTCTTCCATGGATTTATGACATGTTCAATTAGATATGTGAAGCCCAATACTTATCTAAGACGGATCTTCAGTCAGGATATTACAAAGTAAATTCGAAGGAGGATATCCCCAAGACTACTTTTCATACAAGGTATAGACTCTATGAGTTCATAGTTATTCTATTTGGACTCACTAATTATCCATCAATATTTATATATTTAATGAATAGAGTTTTTAGGGTTTATCTTGAAAATTTTGTTGTAGTCTTTATATATGATATTCTTATCTCCTCCAAAAGAAAGGAGGAACATGAGGACCAATTAAATATCGTAATGGAGAAATTTCTGAAGAAAAAGTTTATATGAAAAGCATAGTAAATGTGTGTTTTTGTTGGATAAAATAAATTTATTGGGGTATTTTTATCAATAATAAAGGGATATCTTTAGATACATAAAAATAAAAGTAAATTAAAGGATGGATACGATTAACATCTATGAATGAAATTCGTAGTTTCCTTTGGTTATCTGGGTACCATCTTAGATTTTATCAAGACCCATCCCCTGGGGCCCATGTTGTGACAACCCTAAACCCACCTTCCATAGGCCAGGGGCTGGTGACTAGCACAGAAAAGCGTATTCCCTAAAACTGGGAAGGCATTGCCTTTATAACCTTTAAACACACACAACCAAGCACACAACAAGATACAATCACAAGTAAACTGTATAGTGAATAGAGTGTGTACAGAAAGTAAAAAGGGGGCTTGAATACAAGCCCAACTGTAAAGTACAAGGAAACCGAAAAGTACAAGTAAACTAGAATAGCTCCTGTGAACACTCATCAAGGATCCAACCTAAAGGGTAGGTACAGTTCTCTAACGACCATCTCTGTGGTACGCCTCATCTAATGTCCACCTCTGAGCTACCTCCAGACTTGGTAATCTCGTCCTTAATCATCGTTGTCCGTCGTCTACACCGAACACAACAAGGTGTGGGAATAGACCGTGCAGGGGTGAGTATAACGATACTCAGTAGGGACCCCGAGACTCTCTAAGGTCTCACAAAACCCACACAAAATAAAGAAAAAATCATGAAAACATCAGACAACCCAACTTAGGTATATGCCCATACATATGCATAATTTGTCAAGATTACCCATCTCATTCATGAGGAAACACAAGGCCCAAATCATTAGCTCAAAGATCAACTGTTCCATGAAGGAAAGAATACCACAAAGGTAACACCAAAAAGGTATGTACCACAAAGGTAATGCCACATAGAAGAATACCACAAAGGTATCACCACGAAGGAAAGTACCACACAGGTTCACCACACAGACGAATAACACCAAGGTATCACCACGAAGGAAAGTACCACACAATTTCGCCACATAGAAGAATACCACCAAGGTATCACCACGAATGAAAGTACCACACAGGTATGCCACACAAAAGAATAACAGAAAGGTATCACCATGAAGGTAAGTACCACACTGGTACGCCACATAGAAGAATACCACAAAGGTATCACCACAAAGGAAAGAACCACACTGGTACGCCAGACAGAATAATACCACAAAGGTATTACCACATAGGTAAGTACCACACAGTTACTTCACACAGAAGGATACCACCAAGGTTTCACCATGAAGGTAAGGACTCAGCTCACACCAGGTATAAATTAGGTACGGTTTTAAAGATTATTAGATGTAACTATATAATCATCTTACTCTATTAAGAGGCTGACCCACGTAGGATCCTAAATCATCAAACCCACGTAGGATCTTAAATCATCAGACCCACATATGATCCTTTTACTTCATCAGACCCACATAGGATCCTAGTAAAACAGACTCACGAAGGATCCTAGAGTATTCCATCATGTATTTGTAGACCATATCCATGAGGGAACCTAAATCACAGACCCACAAAGGATCCCAAATGACATACCCACATAGGATCCATTTCTCAAGTTACAGCCAGCTACAGGGTTCCCGCACTAAGCTCGCTTGATTCCAGGAGGATACGCTCCTCAAGCCACATGTCGATACTCCAACTGCCACAAATTCCTACAAAAAATTATCCCAAAGGACTGCCACATAAAAGGGGTCTCAATGCAATAAACAGTGCATCAATCGGACGCTCAGTCTATAAGTTATTGGCATTTTAGTCCCAAGGCCCCGGTTGGATTTGTGTTCGATCCAACCCAGCCATACCCAAACTTTATCCAAAAACCAAGTGGGGTATACCAAAAGGGCTGTCTCGATCCAGGATTTTTGGCACCGTAGATGGTTCTTCAAACAAACGCCTGTAGCTCAAGATATTGCCGAAATAACAAAAAGGGTCGAAGTTGGTTTGGGTCCGGTCTGACCAACCCTGGGCTGACCCGACCCAGTTTGGGTCAACCTGGTCCGGCCCAGCCCACTGGGTCTGGCCCTTCCTGCCAGCGTGGAAGCCAGCAGTAGAGCGGCCTACTGGGCTCGCGGTGCGGCGGCCCGCTGCGGCTGGCCAGACGGCCAGCCCCCTCCTCTGTGCGGTGCGATCGCGCACCCTGCCTTCGCCGATGGCCGGCAGCGAGCCGACCATCCTCCCCTTGCTGCTGCGGTTCCTCCACACTAAGTGGCACGGTCATGTCCCACCGTTTACTTTGTGCGGCCGACCGGAGTGCCGGCCACCATCCTTACTCTACCGCAGCAGACGGGCCGCAACTCTTCTTCGGCGGTGCGGTTGTGCCACCACCGTCTTCATGGATGGTCATGGTGCCGACCGCTGCTCCCAAGTCCCACCAGTGCCAATAACTAACACCGGTCTCTATCCTCCTCCACCGCGAAGAACATGCAAAAAACCACAAAGGTTTCGGAGAGGTCAACCCATGTTTTTTTGACCTGCACCCTCCACGTTAGGGTGGTACCAAGCGGCTCAATAATTCTTGAATCATGAAGAACGTCAAGAATGGGTAAGGGGGTATTCAAAACCAGAAACCCTGCCTTTAAGGTTATATATGGGGAGGTGTGAGGATGAAGATGAATTAATTGAAGATCATCGGTGTTCATTGCTTCCTCAAGGTTCTTCCAATCCGAGATCGAGATTGGTTCCTCGTTCTTCGTTGGAGCAAGTTCTTCATTGGAGAAGCATTATTCGTTGGAGAAGAAGAGTTCCTCTAAATTATCCAAGGATTTGAAAACCCTCTCCAATGATTTTCCCCAACCTAATAAAAATAATAGCCAACTTATTAAATTAATGTTGTCCATTAATTATGATGAGGTTGGACTAAATAATTTAGAGGAAACCAAAAGTCATCTCCATCATTAAAGAGGGAGTTAAAGGGGGTCGGGTGGCCCCCACCATTAAGAATTTAATTTGGGTGGTTTCCAAGCATGGGTGGTCCCCACCAATGCACATTCAAATTGGGAGGTTTTAAAAATAAAATAAAATTTTTTCTTTATTTTATTTTTTTTCTTTTAACTCTCCCATGAAAATTAAAAAACTAAGTTTCACCCTCGACCCACAATGGTCAAGGTGATGGTCTCCTTAAGAAAATATTGGTGTTGTGAGTTCAACGGTGCCCTCAGATTTCAATTCTGAGCACTGGTTCAAAAGTTATAATAATTTCAAAAATAAAATAATTTATTTAATTATTTTATTTACAATTATTCCATTTTTGGGTTTTCTCATAGGAGGCCAATGCCGACTAAACTTAAGTCACCCCTAGGATAAACCCACCTTTCTAAACACTACAGTGACCTTTGATTTTTAATCCATGTTACTATTTAAGAGGTATTCCTCTTTTTTAAGGAAAAATTCTTACGCATGCTAATTAAAACTTAACCAAACTTCAACGGATCATTCCGGGCACCCCGGGCCTCAGAATCGCACGCCCTCGGATTTCGCTGTCTCAAAATAATTCTATATAATTAAAAAATATATATGGAATTTCCGAGACATTAAATTCTCCCCACCTTAGGGATTTACGTCCCCAAAATCCACAACAAAGGCCAAACAACCAAAAGAGGGTACTGAGCACGAATATGATCCTCCCGCTCCCATGTTCTCTTCTGGAGGTTCCCGCACTGCCAGTATACACAAAAAAGAGGTATTGACCACCCATGAAGGACCCACTCCCGTCGATCCTCAATTTCCACTGGAACCTCTGAAAACATCACCCCATCCTCGATGTCTAGCTCGCTGTGATCGATGATGTGAGATGGATCGTGAATGTATCTCCTCACTAGGGATACATGGAAGATGTCGTGAACCTTCTACAATTGTGGTGGAAGGTATAGGAAATATTACACCTCGCCAACTCTGGTAAGGACCTGAAAGGGTCCGATGAACCTCAGAGATAACTTTCCGACCCCACCAAATCTCCGCAAACCTCATCGGGGTGAGACCCCTAGAAAGATGTGGTCACCATCCTCGAACTCCAGAGGTCTCCATCTTATATCGGCATAAGACTTCTGCCTGCTCTGTGAAGTCTTCATCCACTGATATACACCTTCTCTGGGGTATCCCATACCATATTTGGTCCCATGAGCACTGAATCCCCTGGATCATTCTAGCACAAAGGCAATCTTCAAGGGCATTCATACAACGCGTCGAAAGGTTCCATCCCAATGGTGGAGTGATAACTGTTGTTGTATGCAAACTCCACCAAGGGAAAGTGATCCTCCCACCTATAACAGAAGTCAAGGATGTAATCACGTATCATGTCCTCAAAGGTCTGAATGGTTCTCTTAGTCTTACCATCCATCTTAGGATGGAAGGCGGTGCTCAAAAAAAGTTGCATCCCAAAGCCTCCAGCAACCCCTTCTATTGGTGGGAAATGAAACATGCATCACGATCAGAGACTATTGTTGAGGGTACTCCATGTAGCTGCACAATCTTCTATACATAGAGGCATCCCAAGATCTCTACTAAACCCTTCTCTCTGATTGGTAGGAAGTGGGCCGACATGGTGAGTCGATCGACGATCACCCATAGAGAATCATGACCCCTAGATTAATGTGGAAGTTCTGTCATGAATTCCAATGATATCCCATCCCACTTCCACTTTGGGACCTCTAAAGGATAAACTATGTCTGTTGGAACCTGGTGCTCTGCCTTCAATTTCTGACAAGCGAGGCACCGTTAGACAAACTCTACTACTGCTTTCTTTATTACCATCCACCGTTGCTAATGCCGAAGGTCCTGGTACATCTTCGCCACTCCTGGATGTACCGCTAGAGGGGACATATGGAACTCCCTCAACACTTCCTCGTGTATCACCACCAGTACCATAGTACATTCTCTGAAGTGGATGATGTGCTCCACACCTTTAGAAAATCTATCAGGTGCATGTCCTGTGGCTATTTGAGCATGTCGAGCCTTACAGTCAGTTTCCCCATGTTGCACCTCCATGAATCACTGAAGAAGTGGGGTAGTTACTGTAAGAGACTAAATATAAGCTACTCCATCTTGATCCATGTAGGATATCCATAAAGTGGCTAAATTCTCTGTCACCTCACTCAGTAGCTATAGGCCAGACCTCCTATTGAGTGCATCTTCTACCATGTTTCCCTTCCTAGGAGTATAGACTATCTCAAAGTCATAGTCCTAGAGTAACTCTATCCACTCCCATTGGGAACTGAAAACTCAAAACTCCTACTGCCACAAGGGTAAGGCTGGCCAACTCATGATTGATCGGCTGCACCCTCCTATGCATGATTTTATCCTATGCTGCTTGGGTTTCCTTTTTCACCGACTAAGGGAAACCTCATCCCAACGTTGTAGATAAACCAAAACATTTTTTCCTAATACAGTAAATCTGGGTATGAATTGTGGATGTCCACTCATACCCAAACTAACACTGTTAGGCCTCAAATATGCCACCAAGAGATTCCAACCGAAAATCTGACCTCAAGGGTCAGATCACATCGTTGGCATATGGGTGATTATCTACTATACTCCCAAAGGTATCTCTAGACATGAGGGTTAAGTCAATGATTTTACTAGAAACTCTAGTTCTTGGAAAAGATTTGTGGAAGGAAGTAATGATTGGTACCTATGTCTATTGATATGGAAGCTAGTAGTAGAGACAGACTGTACCTCGAATCATTCCTTGAGCCCTTGGGTCATACTCCTTGACCGCATGCAGCCACTCTCTTCCCCTAACCTCCAACTCCCTGAGCCTAACGGGGACCACAATGGGGGGTGGTTGTAACATATCAAAATTTACACCACCTCATGATTCTCCCCTAGCCCTGATTCCACATTTTCATGCTTGAAGATTCATTTGTCCCTAACACTTCTTCTTCCCGAAACATTTTTACATGCCCAAGTCTCTGAGACTGCTGCCCATTTCCTGTTTTCCCACTACTAACATTCATTGGTTGTATCCGCTCATCCAATGAACATTCAAACAAAAAGGTACTATCTAGCACCCCAAGATAAGTAGAAATGCATATAGGAATAGGGCTAGCTCAGATGTCCTTAAACACACTAAGATCGAAAGTCTGAGCCCCGAAGCACTGATCGTATCGTATTCATTGAGTACCAGGAATGATCGGTACACCTCAATGAATAATTAGCTACCGACATGTCATCCTGCCGAAGATGTAGAAGCTCTAGAGAACTCTTAGCCACCTCCTCAAGCTAGTCCTCAGCTGCCTCTGAGTGAGGAATGCCTCAGAACCTGAGGGGTATCTGATTCTAAATCACGCGTAAGGCACTAAGCCTATATGTGTCCTCTACTAGTACTGCTGGTTGTAACTGCTGACCAACATGAAATGATATAGCTGACACACTACCCGAAGGTACTATCTCGGGTAATCATCCACGTATCGAAGTCTCATCACTATGCGGGCCATCCTCATGGTCACTCACTGAAAAGGACTCGTAGCTAAGATCACCATCTAATCTACTGGTGTCTCAATTAGGTGGAAAACTCTATCAACCACCTCTAGCCAGCCAACAACTGTGTGGGAAACTGTCCTTCCTAGAAACCTTGGAGGCCTCTAATGCTGGAACTCATGCAACACACTCAGTTAGCATGCACCATCCGCCAGTGCGGTTGGGGGTAACTGCTACCCAATGGGTGGTGGTGATGCCGGTACACAACCCAAAGGTTCCAATATAGTTAGAGGGCCCTGCACCAGAGCCTCACCGCCTAGTGGGCCGTCATCGTGTACTCTTTCAAGAATCCTATCTAGCTGTCTATGTAGCGGAATCCTGATAAGAAATATGTGCACCATAGTCATTAAGTTATCCGGGAGAGATGACTCAAAGAAATCGAAAAGAAAACTTTTCAAAACACACACAATCAGTGTTTTCACACGCTAAGTCGGAAATCAGAATTCAGGGTCCTGGTGTATGGATACGTCGGACGCCGCACTAACACTGGTTTCCCCAAACTAAAAACCACACTCATAACACTTAACACTATTGCCACACAGAAAATATCAGTGTCCTAGTTCTACTGTAGAAATGAATCCTCTAATACCAATTTGTCATGACTTCTCCCCAGGGGCTCATGCCATGACTACCCCAAGACTGCCTTCCATATGCCAGGGGTTGGCGACTAGCACCAAAATGTGTATTCCCTAAAACTGGGAAGGCATTGACTTTATAACCTATAAACACAAACAACCAAGCACACAACAAGATATGATCAAAAGTAAAATGTTTAGTGAATAGAGTGTGTATAGAAAGTAAAAAGGGGACCAAAATACAAGACCAACTGTAAAGTACAAGGAATTGAAAAGTTAAAGTAAACTGGAACAGCTCCTGTGAACACCCACCAAGGATCCTACCTGAAGGGTAGGTACAACTCTTGAGAAACCGTCTTTGCGGTACAACTCGTCTAATGTCCACCTCCGAACTACCTCCAGTCCTGGTACTCTCATCCTCAATCAGTGTTGTCTATCATTTGCACCAAACACAATAAGGTGGGGGCGTAGCCCGTGCAGGGGTGAGTATAACGATACTCAGTAGGGACCCCGAGACCCTCTAAGGTCTCACAAAACCCACAAATGATAAACCAAAAAGCATGAGAACATCAAAAAAACCTACTTAAGTATATTCCCATACACATACCTAACTTATTAAGATTACCCATCTCATTCATGAGGAAACACAGGGCCCAACTCATTATCTCAAAGAGCAACTGTTCCACTAAGGAAAGAATACCATAAAGGTAACACCACAGAGTTAAGTACCACAAAGTTAATGCCACATAGAAGAATACCACAAAGGTATAACCACGAAGGAAAGTACAACACAGGTTCGCCACATAGAATAATTCCACCAAGGTATCCCCACAAAAGAAAGTACCACACAGGTTCTCCACACAGAAGAATACCACCAAGCTATCACCAGGAAAGAAAGTACCACAAAGGTACACTATAAAGAAGAATACCACAAAGGTATCACCACGAAGGTAAGTACCACACAGGTATGACACATAAAAGAATACTACAATGATATCACCATGAAGGAAAGTAACACATAGGTATGCCACACAGAAGAATACCACAAAGGTATTACCATGCAGGTAAGTACCACACATGTATGCCACACAGAAGGATACCACCAAGGTTTCACCACGAAGGTAAGGACTCAACTCACACCAGGTATAACTTAGGTACGGTAATAAAGATGATCCAATGTAACTACGAAATCATATTACTCTATTAAGAGGAAAACCCACATAGGATCCTAAATATTCAGACTCAAATAGGATCGTAAATCATCAGATCCACGTAAGATCCTAAATCATCAGACCCACATTGGATCCTCGTACATAATCATACCTACATATGATCCTAGTACAACAGACTCCCAAAGGATCCTAGAGTAGTCCCGCATGGATTCCTAGAGAGGATCCATGTCGGACCCTCAATCACAGACCCACGAAGAATCCCAAATCACAGACCCACATAGGATCCCTTTCTCATGTTATAGCCAGCTACAGGGTTCCCGCACTATTCTCTCTTGATTCCAGGAGGATCCGCTCCTCATGCCACAGGTCGATACTCCAACTCCCATGAAGTCCCATGAAGAAGTATTCCCAAGGAACGCCACATAAAAGGTGTATCAATGTAACAGAAGGTGCGTAAATCGAACACACGGTCTCTAAGTTATTGGACTTTTAGTCCCAAGGGCCCAGTTGGATTCGTGTTCGATCCAAACCATCCATACCCCAACCTTTTCCAAAACCCATGTTGGGTACACTAAAAGGACCATATCGGTCTAAGGTTTCCAGCATCGCAGACAGTTCTTAAAATAGATGCCCATAGCTCAAGATATGCCTGAAATAACGAAAAGGGTCCAAGTTGGTTCGGGTCCGGTCCGACCCATTTTGGGCTGGCCCAACTCGATTCAGGTCGACCCGGTCCGATCCAAATCTGGCCCTGGGTCCAACCCGGACCGTTGGGTCCGACTCGGCCCACCGGAGTGACAGACCATGGTGCAACGGCCTGCTAGGCTTGCAGTGTGGTGGCCCACAGTGCAGGGTGGCCCGTGGTGCGGCGGCCCATGGTGCGGTGGTCCACCGCGGTTGGCCGGATGGCCATCCCCCTCCTCTACGGGGCGCAGTCATGCACCACGCCTTCGCCAGTGGTCGACAGTAAGCTGACCGCCCTCCCCTTTCCACTGCGACATAAGGCCATGGCTCTTGCACTTTGGGTGGCCCGATCGTGCGCCACCCTCCCCTTCATGGGGCCGACCTGAGTGTTGGCCGTTGTCTTTGCTTCACCATGGCCGACGGGCCGCGACTCTTCTCTGGCGGCGTGGTTGCGCCACCACCGTGTTCACGGCCAGCCATGGTGCCCGCCGCCGACCTGAGTCCCACCAGTGCCAATATTCGGCATTGGTCTCCATCCTCCTCCACCACGAAGAACATGTCAAATGCCACAAAGGTTGCAGAGAGGTCGAGCCATGTTTGTTTGGCCCTCACCCTCCACGTTAGGGCGGTAGCAAGCGACACAATAGTTCTTGAATCCGGAAGAATGTCAAGAACAGGTAAGGGGGTATTCAAAACAACAAACCCTACCTTGAAGGTTCCGTAAGAAGAGGCGTGAGGAAGAAGACAAAGTTGTTGAAGAGATTCGGTGTTCGTTGCTCCCACAAGGTGCTTCAGATCCGGGCTCGGGGTCGGTTCCTCATTCTTCATTTGAGAAAGTTCTTCATCGGAGAAGCGTTCTTCATTTGAGAAGAAGTGTTTCTCTAAATTATCCAAGGATTTTGACAACACTCCCCAATGGTTTTCCCCAACCCAATAAAACGAATAGCCGAATTGTAAAATTAAAGTTGGACATTAATTATTATAAGGTTGGAATAATTAATTTATTGGAAACCAAAAGTCACCTCCATCATTAAAGAGGGAGTTCAAGGGGGTCGGGTGGTCCCCACCATTAAGAATTTAATTTGGGGGGTTTTCTAGATCGGGTGGTCCCCACCACTGCATATACAAATTGGGAGGTTTTAAAAGTAAAATAAATCTCTTTCTTTATTTTATTTTTATTCTTTTTTGGCCTACACCCTCCGTGTTAGGGTGGTAGCAAGCGACTCAATAATTCGTGAATCACTAAGAACAAAAAGAACAGGTAAGGGGGTATTCAAAACAACAAACCCTACCTTGAAGGTTCCATAGAAGGAGGCGTGAGGAAGAAGACGAAGTCATTGAAGAGCGTCGACATTCGTCACTCCCACAAGGCGCTTCCGATCCGGGCTCGGGGTCGGTTCCTCATTCTTCATTGGAGAAAGTTCTTTATCGAAGAAGCATTCTTCATTGGAGAAGAATAGTTCCTCTAAATTCTCCAAGGATTTGAAAAAACTCTCCAACTATCTTACCTAACCCAATAAAAATAATATCCAACTTCTTAAATTAAAGTTGGCCATTAATTATGATGAGGTTGGCCTAATTAATTTAGAGAAAACAAAAGTCACCTCTGTCATTAAAGTGGGAGTTCAAGGGGGTCGGTTGGTCCCCACCATTAAGAATTTAATCTGGGGGGTTTCCTAACTTGGGTGGTCCCCACCACTGCACAGAAAAATTGGGAGGTTTTAAAAATAAAATAAAAGTTGTTCTTTATTTTATTTTTATTCTTTTAACTCTCCCACAAAAATCATGAAAACTAACTTTCACCCACGAACTTATGTGATCAAGGTGAAGGTCTCCTTAAGCGAATATTGGAGCTGTGAGTTCATCGATGCCCTCATATTTTAATTCCAATCACCTATTCAAAATTTATAAGAATTTGGAAAATAAAATAATTTATTTAATTATTTTATATACGATTATTCCATTTTTTGGGTTTTCTCACAGGAGCCCCACGTCGAGTAAATTTAAGTCGCGACTTGGGTAAAACCACTATCCTGAACACAACGGTGCCCTCATATTTCTAATCTGAGTTACCCTTTAATAATTTTTCCACTTTTTCAGGAAAACTGATTATGCGCGCTAATTAAAACTTAACCAAATTTCGACAGATCATTCTGGGAACCCTGGGTCTCGGAATCGCGTGCTGTCAGATTTTGTGGTCTCGAAATAATTTCCTATAATTAAAAAAATTATACAGAATTTCAGAGACATTAAATATTTTTGATAAACTTTACACATTTTTTCATCCCACTACCCAAGAATACTTGGAAGGGAGTCATGTTTTTATGGACTTATGAATGTGAAGAAAGATTTAAAGAGCTGAATAATAGGCTAATCAATGCACCTATGCTCACATTACCCACTATTGGGAAGTATTTGTGATCTATAATGATGAATCCAAAAAAGGCTTGGGTTGTGTATTCATGTAAGATGAAAAATTGATATCTTATGACTCTCGCCAATTAAATATCAACAAGTAGAACTATCCAAACCATGATCTATAATTGAATGTAATCATCATCGCATTGAATATTTGGATAAATTATCTCTATCGAGAGAAGTGTGACATATATACAGATCCTAAAATCCTCAAGTATATATTAAAAAAAGTAGATTAATATGTTCCCAAAAGGCAGTTAAAGTAGATCAAGTATTATGATTGTTCAATCCATTTCCATATTGGGAAGGAAAACAAAGTAGCCGATTTTCCAAGTAAAAAAAATTCCACAACACTATCCATGATGAGGATTTAAAGGGATCCAATATTTATGGACATGAAATGGATAGATATGGGAATAATAAAAGGATTTTCATACTACCTTTCTCAAATAACTTCTCAAACATCTATTCCTGAGAAGATAAAGGAGGAATAGAAAGATGAAGAGTTTCTATTGAATAAGGCATTGAATATTCTGGAGTTCAACTTTGTTGAAGATTGAGTTATAAATTTTGGAACCCAGATATGCGTCCCATTAAAACTAGAACTAAAAAGGTAATTTTTTGATGATGAGTATAACTCATCCTTATCTATGAATCCAAAATTCACTAAGATATATAGATATTTGATGCAAAAAAAATTAGTGGGATAACATAAAGAGGTAGATTGTAGAGTTTGTATCTTGATGCTTGGTATGACAATAAGTCAAGGGTGAATAAAATAAGTCTAAGTGTATGATTCAACCATTTAGTATACTAGTATGGAAATGGGAAATCATAACCATGGAATTTTTCATAGGACTTCCTATGACACCTAGAGGAAATTAATCCATCTGAGTAGTAGTCAATCACCTAAACAAGTAATAACATTTCACTGCTATCAAGGAATATTTATCTCTTGAAAAACTCACCAAGATATACATAAGGGAAGTGGTAAGACTACATGGATTTCCACTCTCTATTGTATCTAATCTAGATCCTAGGTATACCATGAGGTTTTTGGAGAAGCCTTCAGATTGTATTGGATATAAAACCGAGCTTCACCACTGCTTATCACCCTCATATTCATGGTCAGTCTAAAATAACCATTAAAACTCTATAGGATATTATGAGATTATGTTTAATGTATTTCCAAGGATGTTAGGACAAGTAATTTCCCCTTATGGAGTTCTAATATAACAACCGTTTCCATTATAGCATTCAAATAGAACCGTATAAGGATTTGTATGGGAAGAGGATCCAGACACCAACATGTTAAAATTATGTTGAAGCGTGGAAGTTGACAGGACTTGATCTTTTATAATCGATGATATAAAAGCTTAAAACACTTCAACATCATATGAAATCCACACAAATTCAATAGAATATCTATACAGAAAATCATCAATGAGACCTAGAGTTTTAGGCTGAAGATAAAGTGTTCTTTAATATATCACTGTGGAATAAATTTCTAAGGTTTGGGAAGAAGGGAAAACTTAGTTCAAGATACATTGAACTATTTGAGATCCTTGATCACATTATAGTGATGGTATATCGACCAACACTCCTTAACCTATATCAAGTACATGATGTGTTCTATATATCCTTCTTGAGGAAGTACATACTAAACCCCTCACATGTATTGAATCTAAAGGTGTTACCATTAGAGAATGATATTTTATATGATGAGAATTCGATGATGTTCTTAGCTCATAGAGACAAAGTTATATGAAATAAGACAACTCACTTAGTCAAAGTGTTGTGGTAGAACCAAAAGTTTAAGGAGGTGACATGGAAACCAGAAGAGGTGATGAAACATATGTACCCTAATTTATTTTAGTTCATGAAATAAAAATTTTGAGGGTGAAATTTTTGAATGGGGGAATAATGTAATGACCCGAACTTTTATAAATGAAATTACTCTTTTTTAAATGAGTAAAAACCTTATTAATAAATGAAGTTATAGAAAAAACATGCACTACTTTGGTTATTTTGGACCGTTATATGGTCTATAACATTTAAAATAACATTAAGAATCATAAAAAATTATAATATATTTTTTTAGAGTGACCATTAATATTTTTATATTAAGGGTTATGATAAAGTCTATTTTACACAAACAAAAGAAGAGACCACCATGACTAGTATGATAATACCCTATGAATCCCATTTATGAGAGACTAAGAAGGAGATAACATCAATGTGATTTTCCCTCAACCAATATCAAGTCGAGATTCAACAACTAAAGCATTAATGAAACTTTTTATTTGATAATTTCAAGCTCATTGAGATTACGACCCAAACCATGTTCACCAAACCACCACATAAAAATCTCACCATCGCACACCTTACCCATAGGGCGTTAACTGGGGTAATAAAAAGTCATGTATTTTGAACCTAATAATATGAATTTTTATATTTTAGTTTTTATAAAATAGTAATTATATTTATCCCTTTTTAATATTATTTTTTAATTATTAAATAATGAGTATAATTAAGATTAGATTCTAATTTGATAAAACAAAAATTATTTTTTTTGGTAAATATATAGTTTCAATAAAGAGACGATTTTGATGAATTTAATAAATTCTGAAATAAATTATATTTTAAAAAAATATTATTACTAAATAATATTCATTAAAAATAAATGATAATATAATTTTACAAAGTCAAATGTAATTACTATAAGGGTCAGAAAACTATTATTATAAAAAACAAGTATTTATTAATAAATGTGTATTTTTTTTAAAAATAAAAATTGTCATATTTATATAATTATTTTGATAAAATAAATATTATTTTTGAAACCATATTATTGAAATTATCAAATGGTGATTTTTTTGTTAATTTATTGAGACAATCAAATTTTTGGGTAAAAATAAATGCTATATAAATATACAGTATGTATTATTACATCATAATGAACCCAAAGTGATATAATATATTCTATAAATTTTATTCAAGAACAAATATATATTTACCCTTTAAAATAATTCATTTTCAATGTTATTTGATTAATTTTATAAATCCTTACTAAATCCTCCAAAACCTATATTATATTTTATGGTTTTAAAATCAATTATTTATAAACATGAATCAATTACACATCACTAAGGGAATTATTTTAATGTTTTAGGTCCATATAATTATAAATTAATGAAAAAACTTCACTTTGGTAGAAAAAATGGTAAAAAGACATGATAATATTTGTCGTTTTGAAAACTTTATCTTATAGAGTCCAAAACCTATGTTTGAAAATTAATAAATAATTCTCCTCTATTTTTATATATAAAACCAACCAAAATCCAATTAATATTGACTAAAAGCCCTTTTAGCATGAAATTAATCTACATTTTTCTCTATATATTCCTCCCATGGTTCCCCAAGATCTTAATAATCTTCTACCAATCTTTAAGAAACACCCTCTCAAGGTAAAGGATATTCTCTTACTCATCTTTATTCAAGCACCTATTTTTTATTATGTATTTTTATTTCCACTTGTTCATGTTGGGATATGTTTTCACACATCCATATTACTATCATTATGATTTAAAAGTGAATATATACCCCTTTCACTCTCATTAAGCCCTTCCATGAATCTTTATGTATCCCCATTATGCTGTTGAAATTATCCTGCGATTTTCGAGGCTAGAAATTTATGTTGTGAATACTCATCCCCATTTACACTCAAGATTATTAGACTATATATACCTATAATTTATTTATTCAGGACATTCATTTATATATCCCACACTACTTAATCATTTGATTAAATGTCATGAAATATGATCATATATTGAATGATCTATGTGGCACACTTATGCATGTACAAGATATGAATGTGACAGGTGTGTCTAGAATTATATATCCCTAAAATTCATTGGGTAATATTTTAATCTCATGATATTACATTTATGGTGTGTGTGAGGTTATCCTAAGTACACTATGTTATGTTTTCTTGTCAGTTAGCTTGAATTATGTTTAGGATGACAGGTTTGACATTGTTTCCACCTTACCATTTTGCCTTTATGTTATCATGTTACATCAAACATCATTGTTAAATATTATTATTATAACCCATTTTATGATAAATTTATTTTAATATGGGATAAAATGTACTTCTTTACCTTATACTACGATTTTTTATTCCCTTATTGGGCTTTATAGCTCACCCTTTTCTTATGTACATCTCTAGGTTATCTTGTGCAGTTTTAGAAGAATGATGAGATCTTAAGAGCATGTTAAGGAAGTTTTCAATAATTTAATTTTACTTATGTGGAAAGTTTTGATTATATGTACCTAATTTACAAAATACACCTGGACTTATGATTTTATGGGTTGTACTAAGTGTGATTTTATGTAAAAAATCATGAAATCAAGTGTATTAAAGATATGGGTTTTCATACTTAGGGTAAGACCAAGAGTTCAAGAATGAATAGAAGGAATATATAAAGGTATTATGGTAGGTATTTTATAATATATATGTCTCAAAATTTTTGAGTAAGGGTGGAGAGGAGGTTCCCTTTTATTAGTGAGGAGAGGACATAATTGGAATTATTTAAAATATTTAAATATAATTAATGTATTTCTCAAGTTAAATGCTTCTAAATGGACATGAATTCAAGTGAAAAGAGGATAAGGTTAAAATATAATAATTTAATAAATTAAATATTTGTTTTGGATTCATTTTAAATCTTATATTTTGTTTTAAACCCTTCATTAACCATTTTTAACCTTAACCGTGGTAGCACATTTTTTAGATTTTAAGAATCATAAATTTAATTCTAAGATGAAAATTAGATAAAAAATAGTACATGGATGATATTTTATACCATTTTATATTAAAAATTTACCCTTTAAAGTTTTTATAAAATTATTTAATAAAATATTATTTACCATAAAATTTCATTGTAGTTTTTTTGGTACTATTCATTTAATTCGACTTTAAAGTCATCAGAATAACACTATATTTCAAATATAAAATATTTTACCATAAATAATAAATTATAATTATTTTAATGTTTTTTAAATTATTTATAGGATTTTTCCTACACAAGTGATGTGTCGACGTTGCATAAGCGTTCAAGGAAATTATACTATCACTAAGACTTAAAAATAAAATAATATCATTAAAATAATTTATTCATATTTAAAATAATAATTTATATATGATATTAAAATATCTTTATCCTTATGATAATATGTTAGAGAAATTAAAAGAAAGATTGTGACATTTTTGTATTTATTCTTTACTTAAAATAATATATAGGTCATTATCAAAGAAAAATGGTACTGAGTTTCCATATCTTAAAATATTTATTGAATATTGTCTAATTAAACTCATCCAATAGCTTAAATTCAAGAGGTATATATATTTTTAAATCATTATCACACTATTTTAAACCATAATTACCCCATTTATCCTTTACTGTGGGGAAAAAACATTACCGTGGATACTATTCATAATGACAAAAAATGAAATAGTAATATTTACCAAATTTGAACCTAATGATTCCAAATTTGAAATAAATATTACAATTTTAAATTTCTATGTTTTTTATAAATCAAGTTTAATGTAAATGCGTAAAATTCCATGAAAAATAGTTTAAAGAAAATGTGTTTTTAAGCCTAAAAATGAAATTATAAAAAATAAATTATAATAATTATTCCTATGTAATTAATTATATAATTTATAATTAAATGAGTCTTATGTTAATTCATGATAAAATAAAAAAAATTAATATACTTTTACATATCTTTATTTAATGAATATAAATAATAGTTTTACAAAAATCGGTATTTTTAACTATTCACATAAAAATAAATCTTTTCAATAAAATATATAAATTCACACTAAGTTAATATTTAAATGCTAATTTCAAAAATTATATTCATTTTATAAAATAAAATTTCTAAAATATGTTAGAAATTAATTATGTTTTCTACTCATAAAAGGAAATAAAAACCATTTTTGAAGAAAACATATTTTTGAAGCATAAAATGAATTTAATGAAAATTGAGTAATTATTTATTATGAATTAATCAATAAATTTTCATTATATAAAACCTTTTTACATATTTTTCATATTTTGTTTATTCATATTCATATCGATAATCTAACATCTAGGTTATAATGGTCACATAATATTTTTATTGTATATAACGGTTTACTTAAAGCTCGATGTTGTGTGTTTAGAAAAATATTGTGTTTATTATTATTTTAAAACAGTATTTTAGGGTGTTCATGTACATGTTTTATACATTTCATGGCTGAAACTACTATTAACTGAATATATAATATTTGAGTCCTTGAGAAGTATATTCCATGGTTTTCATGAGTTAAAGAATATGTATGATGGGTCGAGAAAAGTAGGATCATGAGATATGCATATAAAGATTACCGTATACTTGGATTAATTTGTGAAATCATGATGGTAATATTTTTAATATAACCTATAATAATTCTAGATTCAAGAATATGGGCTATGGGAAGTGAATGTATTTTGTGAAGTATCAATGTTTATTTTCTGTTCACTATGAAGAAAATTAGAGTGAGTGAGGATGGCCAAATCTATGAAGTACAAGGTTGGTTATAAGTAAAGAAAGGTGGTGGATTGGATAGTTCACCATGATTATTAGAAGTCTAAGTCAGTGAGAAATTATAAAACAATTACCATAGAGTACTTCATTTTGAGATATAAATATATAAAGAGAGACATAGATCAAAAGTCCGGTTGAGATATAGAATCAAAGGCTCTATTTTTCATGTGAAGGAATAAGTTTCTTGTTTCAAAATAATATGGATATTATCATAATAAATTGATTAATGAAGTATATTAAAATTGTTTGATAAATTATTTCCATGGATCTAGTATACTTATGTGAAGAAATAGGTTGGATATTTCTTACATAGTGACTCACAGAAAGAAGTAAGAAGTCCCGCACTTGGTGTTTTACATGAATAATAAGAGATTATGCATGATATAACAAAATTTTGTGAATAAGAAGAAATATTGAGTGTATATAAGGAGAAAATGAGAAATTAAAAAAGATATTACCTGAATATAGTGAGTAACACATTATACAAAGTGAATATTGTTTTAAAAAACTGAATGGTTTCATTAAGTGTATACACTAAGAGCTTGCATATATTTAAGGTTCATGAAATATACAAAGAGGGTATAAAGGTAGTGCACAAATCATAGTGATATAAAACTTATAGTACTGAGAATAATAAGTAAGTATAATAAGTTGTGAAAATTTGTTTTTAAAAGTTCATGCATTTCTATATGTGCATGAGAATTACAGTTTGAAAATAAAGTTCATTCATGTTTCTTCATTAATTTTCATCAATGTAGTGTTGTGAGAAATAAAAATAAAATAAGAAGAGAAATAACCTGTTCTAAATTAATATATCAATTTTGGAGGATGAAATTAAAGAGATAGAAGAGGTAGTATATTTAGACTATAGCATCCCACCTTTTTAATACATAACTTTTCATTACATTTTACATACAGAGGATCTTTAAAGTCCAGTGTCTTGGAAATCAGGAACTTAATACATGACGACATAAAAAATTATTCTTAAACACTTTAAAGGATTCTCAATTGTTCATACTAAGTTCATTATAGAATCTCATAACCTGGGAGCATACATCAGAGGAAAGGGTGAGCAGAAGGCCCAGTAAGGGAAACAAGAGAAACATTTTACATGTGAACTCGAGATGCATCAATAAAGTCATGATAAATAAATTTAAGGCATGAGAAAGAGATCATGAGTCATATAATTATAAAAATAAAATGTTTCATAACTTGAAGATGTGGTTAAAACATTTAACTTAGAAAATCATTTTCGTATCACCAAGGTCCATCCCCAACGTGTCATTAAAAAAATTACCAAGGTTATTCACCAAGGTATCATTAAAAATGGTCATCTCTAGAGATTATGTCTTTACCCAATGCATTGAAGCACTATCAGGTCGCACCCTTAATTTGTCTATATTATCATGTGAGCCACATATATCATCATAATTTTTTTTATAAATAATCCATATAGCACAAAAGAAATGGGTTTCATTTCATAATCATAACATTTTAAAAATTACTTTAAAGACATGATCTTTATGTCACTTTAAACCCACAGAAATCGAAAGAGGGTTTCATGTATGTAACTCCAAGAATTTAAAACAGGAAATTATGGTATATATGTGAATAACCCTGTAGAATAAAGAGTTTTGATTATTCACTTAATAAAATAAAAGAATTTGAGAAAAAGAGAGAGAAATTTTGAGACGAAAATTCGGCAGCATAACGGTTGTGTTGCAGGGTTTTAGAAAATATTGAAAAGAGAGGGGACATGGGTAAACCACCCATAAATGATCCATAAAAAAGTAGAGGGACATAATATAAAGAATATAAGAACATGTTAATGAATCTTGAAGTATATACCATATGAAATGAAAAACTTGAAAGGAAGAGAAAAATATGATTTCTCTTATGAAAATTCGGCAGCCTAACAGCGTCACTTAAAACATCAAAAAAGGAATTGATGAGATCAAATAGGGTATCTCCTCATATGAACTTAAATACGATAGTATGATCGATATATAGATCATACCAAAACATAAGAAAAAGTAACTCGAAATACATGACATTAATATAGAACTTTGAAAATGAGAAGGGTGAAAGAATCCCTTACAAAAAATTGGCAGCCTAACGGCACCCCTTCAACATTCATAAAATGAAATGATGAGAGAAAGAGGGGGTATCTCATCATATGAACATGAAAAGGACAGTAATATGAATATAAAAGAATACCCCAACATCAGAACATGGGGATTAAAAGAAATGACATAAATGAGAGTATTTGAAAAGAAAGAGAGAGGTAGGATCCCTTACAAAAATTTGGTAGCCTAACAACGCCCCTTAAACATTCATAAAATGAAATGATGAGAGAAAGTGGGGGTATCTAATCATATTAACATGAAAAGGAAAGTAATATGAAGATAAAATAACACCCCAAAATTAGAACATGGGGCTTAAAAGAAATGACATTAATGAGAGTACTTGAAAAGAAAGAGAGAGGTAGAATCCCTTACCTTGAAGAGTAACTTCGAAAGCATGAAGGATGGGACCTTGGAAGGCTTGATGGAACCTTGGGAGGACCCATTGAGAGGTAAAGAGACCATAACTTCATTGGGGAGTATTTGGAAATGAAATGAATGAGGGAGAGGCTTGGTATTTATAGGAGAAGTGAGGGGACAAAGCATTAATTGCCAAGGGACACCTCATCGGTGGTATTGGAAAAACGATGGGCTTGCCTATGGTATTTCCACACGGTATTGGCCACACGGGACACCTCATACCTTGTCTTACTATTCATAAGTCTACCAGAATTATTTCATAATTATTACATCCTTAATGATGTCATTAAACACCCGAAACCCAAAAATGCATTTTCACTATTCACCGAAAATTCAACTTTCTCAGAAAAATTTCGAAATTTCACCTTAAACAAATATTTATGGTCCAATTTCAAAAATGAACTCGATTTTATGAAAATAATTTTATAAATATTTTTAATTTAATTTTTAAATAAAAACACTATTCACTAAAAATTCAACTGTTTCAGAAAAATCCCAAAAACTCACCTTAACCAAATATCGATGTTCTGATTTCAAAAATAAATTCTATTTTATGAAAATAATTTTTTAAATATTTTTAATTTAATTTTTAAATAAAAAACCCTATTCACCCAAAAAAACTAATACTTAACCAATAATTTCTGAAATAGTTATTTGCCTATTTTATTGAATCACATTACTTAATCAAGGTTCCTAAGTTATATTAATACTTTCTTTAAGTGAGATTACTAGTCCATTTGGTCACATTACCAATCCTAAGCATAAAATCACTATTCATAATTTACTATTCAAAAAAAATTAAGTTGATCTTATTAGATTCTAAATTTCGCAATGACACATTTTCAGAAGACCATTTGTCGAAAATCATTACACATCATTGATTATTTAAGGATTACATAAATATTTTAAAATATCCCCTTTTTTCCAAAATTCACCAATAATATGCATACTATATTTATCCGGTCATTTGAAAATTCAAAAACTTCAACATAAGAAGAAATCACAATTTTTATTTAAATCAAAGGATTGCACAAGGCAGTTACGGTCTCGTTACATATCCCCTTATAACACCAGTATAGGACCTAAGAGTAAGGTGTGTTAGGGTGATAGAATCTTGGGGCGGCTCGACCAATATTGTCTGAGTAGTGATTTTTATCAGCTTGAACTTCTCACAAAGGTGATTCTGTTCCAGCTTCACACTATGAATTTCAGCTTGGGATTGGTCCAACGCAAAGCCCAAAGGTGCTACCTCCTTCCCGAGTTCCATCAGATGGGATTCGATCGATCCGAGACTACTGGATGGCTCCATCAAATCTTCTTTCTATATTAATTAATCTATATCACTTGTATTTATAGACAATAATCGCAATGTTTAGTTTCCAACAGTCATATTGACCAACATTCATATAACAGTCGAAACCCAACAACCTTAATTTAATTAAACTCATTTTATTAAATGAAATAGTTTTTTTGAGTATAAAATAAAATAACACACAAAGTTAGGAAACAAAATTTATTCAAAATTTCGGGTCATTACAATCTTCCCCCCTTAAGAAATTTCATCCTCGCAATATTAAAATTGGGCTTAGAAATTTCGTTGAAAGTCCCACATCAGAAAAAGAGTCAGTAAAACTATTACTTTAAAAGAAAGGAAGGGAAGTATAAAGGTCACCCGAGTTAACCCATACTAGGATTTCATATAGGAAAACATGGATATGGAAGAGAAAATAAAGGGTCAAGTTCTGATGGAGAGTGATAGAAAACATGATTAGGAGAAAATTAACAACAAGAAGATCACAAATATAAGATGTGTTAAACGATCTTTGATTACCTAGTAGGAAACATAAACCAACATTGTTTTTGTTTTATGTTCCTTTTCATAATTTTGAGGAATTTATTTACTATATAGAATAAAAACATAAGGAAATATACTTACCTTCAAGTAGAGTTTCATCCCTTAATAAGTTTCCACAATGAATAATATTTTCTCCAGACAATGAGCATTAAAAAGATTTGGTCTCATCAAAAGCACAAGAATCATCTTCTATAGAATCACATAATCCAAAAAAGAATAAATATATTGTTCCCATGTCTTTATTCATAAACTAAAACTAAAAAGGTTTGTACGAGATCATATAATCCTCCAAAAGGTTAATACTTTATAAAAAAATATGACTATTAATCTCCAAAATTCAACAAAAGTACACAATATTCTAGAAAGACCATTCAATATGCAACCATCCTTAAAATTCTTCAGAATAATCCAGACAAAGATTGGGACCCAAAATGCAGAAGGATTTAATCACATAGTCTTCCCCAATAAATCTTAACATTTATCTCCAAATAACATCGACTACTATTAAAGTCTTATAATAAAGTGTAATTAACCTATTCACATATTCTCTATGCTTGGTTCATCATTTTCCAGAAATCACCCAAATCACCATATGTCCACAATAAATACATAAATTCTTAAAAAAAACTCAACCATTCCTCCTCAATTTAAATCCTGTAGTATTTTATTTCCCTTAGGCATATAGTACTCCAAAAGAGAAAACATCATCCAAAATAACCTTTATCATTTAATCACCAAATCATTTTCATATACAAAGGATACCCATTTTATAAAACATAAGTTTCCAAAATCAACTTATTCTTGATCCATAAAAAATATCAGGTTCATTAGTCAGTCCGAAGGGCATAACAACAAACTCATAATGCTCATTTCATGATCAAAATGTGGTTTTTGGAATATCATCCTTCATCACCCTCAATTGATGATAACCAGAATGAAGATCAATCTTAGAGAAGAATTGATCCCAACGAAGTTGGTCCAACAAGTCATCAATTCTTGGAAGAGATAATTTGTTCTTCACTGTGATCCCATTCAGTTCTCTATAATCAATTCATAGCCGCATTGATCCATCCTTATTCTTTACAAAGAGAACAGGTGCTCCCCAAGGAGACACACTTGGTTGGATAAACCCCTTCTCCAAATGATCTTGGAGTTGTTTCTTTAATTTCTATAGCTCCACATTTTCCATCCTATAGGGGGTCTTTAACATCTAATGAGATCCAGGTACGATTTCAATGGATTAATCTACCTCTCTTTTAGGGGGAGGTCTGGGTAAATCCTTAGGAAATACGTCAATGTATTCATAGACGATGGGGAAATTTTCTAAAAGAAAAAAAAATCCTTCATGATAAACTTATTTCATTTATGAATATTTTAACTAAGAATAATTTTATGTCTTAAAACTTCATGCTTATACAATTACATTTTTCTATAATTCCTTCATAATGATTCATAAAAAGCTTGTGATTAACCAAACATATCCCCCAAGAGTTTCATAACCAAGAGTGCAGCAATGGCCATTGTCGTGTACCTGTTCCTGTTTGAGTCTAGCTCAAAGCGGTGTTTTCGGGTTTTACCCCTATGTACATCTGTGCCAGAGCCACCTCTACCTACTTGTATCCAGACATGGATGTATTTGTTTGATAAACCACTAACTCTATACTCACCAAAATACTAGGAAGTTTTCTTATATTTAAACTTTTCTATTGGTTTCTTCCTAAGGTTTTCACAACCTAATTTCCTTAAATAACTAAACTATCCTTTGATACAAACTATAGCATCCCACCTTTTTAATACAGAACTTTTCATTACATTTTATATATAGAGGATCTTTAAAGTCTAGTGTCTTGGAAATCATGAACTTAATACATGAGGACATAAAACATTCTTCTTAAACACTTGAAAGTATTCTTCATTGTTCATCCTAAGTCCATTACATCATCTCATAACTTGGGAGCATACATCAAAGGAAAGGGTGAGCAGAAGGCCCAGTAAGGGAAACAAGAGAAACCTTTTACATGTGAACTTGAGATACATCAATAAAGTCATGATAAATAACTTTAAGGCATGAGAAAGAGATCATGGGGCATATCATAATAAAATAATGTGTTACATAACTTGAAGATGTGGCTAAAAAATTTAAATTAGACAATCATTTCCGTATCACCAAGGTCCATCCCCAAGGTGTCCTTAAAAAAAATTACCAAAGTTATTCACCAAGGTATCGTTAAAAATGGTTATCTCTAGAGATTAAGTCTTTACCCAATGCATTGGAGAGCTATCAGGGCGCACCCATAATTTGTCTTTATTATCATGTGATCCACATATATAATCATCAAACATTTCATAAATAACCCATATAGCATAAAATAAATGGGTTTTATTTCATAATCATAACATTTTAAAAACTGCTTTAAAGACATGATCTTTATGTCACTTTAAACCCACGGAAATGGAAAGCGGGTTTCATGTATGTAACTCCCAGAATATAAAATAGAAAATTTTGTTATATATGGGAATACCCCTACAGAATAAAGAGTTTTGAGTATTAACTTAATAAAATAAAAGAATTTTAGAAAAAGAGAGAGAAATTTTGAGACGAAAATTTGGCAGCATAACGACTGTGTTGCAGGGTTTTAGAAAATATTGAACAGAGAAGGCACATGGGTCACCCACTCATAAATGATCCATAAAACAGTATAGGGACATAATATAAAGGATATAATAACATGTTAATGAAATTTTAAGGACATACCATATGAAATGAAAAACTTGAAAGGAAGACAAAAATATGATTTCTCTTATGAAAATTCAGCAGCCTAACGACACCACATAAAACATAAAAAAATGAATTGATGAGATCAAATAGGGTATCTAATAATATGAACATAAAGAGGAAAGTATTATAGATATAGAGATCATACCCCAACATAAGAAAAAGTAACTCGAAAGACTTGACATTAAAATAGAACTTTTAAAATGAGAAGGGTGAAAGAATCCCTTACAAAAAATCAGCAGCCTAACAACGCCCCATAAACATTCATAAAATGAAATGATGAGAGAAAGAGGGGTATCTCATCATATGAACATTAAAAGGAAATTAATATGAATATAAAAGAACACACACAACATCAGATCATGGGGATTAAAATAAATGACATAAATGAGAGTACTTGAAAAGAAAGAGAGAGGTAAGCTCCCTTACAAAAATTTGGCCGCCTAACGGCGCCCCTTAAACATCCATAAAATGAAATGATGAGAGAAAGAGGGTGTCTCTAATCATATGAAAATGAAAATGAAATTAATATTAATATAAAATAACACCCCCAACATCAGCACATGGGGCTTAAAATAAATGACATAAACGAGAGTACTTGAAAAGAAAGAGAGAGGTATGATCCCTTACCTTGAAGAGTAACTTTAAAGCATGAAGGTCGGGACCTTGGAAGGATTGGGGGAACCTTGGGAGGACCCCTTGGGAGATAAAAAGACCAGAACTTAATTTGGGAGGATTTGGAAATTAAATTAATGATGGAGAGGCTTGGTATTTATAGGAGAAGTGAGGGGACAAAGCATTAATTTCCAAGGGACACCTCATCGGTGGTATTGTCAAAACCATGGGCTTTAACATTGTATTTCCCCATGGTATTGGCCACTTGGGACACCTAATACCTTATATTACTATTCATAAGTCTACCAGAATTATTTCATAATTATTACATCCTTAATGATGCCATTAAACACCGGAAACTCAAAAACTGTATTTTTACTATTCACTGAAAATTCAACTTTCTCAGAAAAATCCAAAAATTTCACCTTAACCAAATATTGATGCTATGATTTAAAAAATGAACTCCATTTTATGAAAATAATTTTCGAAATATTTTTAATTTAATTTTTAAATAAAAACACTATTCACTGAAAATTCAACTGTTTTAGAAAAATCCTAAAAAATCACCTTAACCAAATATCAATGCTATGATTTCAAAAATGAACCCTATTTTATAAAAATAAATTTCTAAATATTTTTAATTTTATTTTTAAATAAAAAAACTATTCACCCGAAAAAACTAATACTTAAGCAATAATTTCTGAAACAGTTATTTGCCTATTTTATTGAATCACATTACTTAATCAAGGTACCTAAATTATATTAATACTTTATTTAAGTGAGATTACTAATCCATTTGGTAAAATTACTAATCCTAAGCATAAAATCACTATTTATAATTTACTATTCACAAAAAATTATTTTGATCTTATTAGATTCTAAATTTTGTACTGAACACATTTCCAGAAGACCACTTTTGGAAAGTAATTACACATCATTTATTATTTAAGGATTACATAAATATTTTAAAATATCCCCTTTTTTCCAAAATTCATCAATAATATGCATACTATATTTATCTGGACATTTGAAATTTCAAAAACTTCACCATAAGAAGAAATCACAATTTTTATTTAAATTAAAGGATTGCACAAGGCAGTTACGGTCTCATTACATAGTCCCTTATAACACCAGCATAGGACCTAAGAGTAAGGTGTGCTAGGGTGATAGAATCTTGGGGCAGCTCGACCAACATTGCATGAGTAGTGATTTCTATCAGCTTGAACTTCTCAAAATGGTGATTCCGTTCTAGCTTCACACGATGAAGTTCAGCTTGGGTTTGGTCCAGAGCAAAGCCCAGAGGTGCTAACTCCTTCCCAAGTTCTGTCATATGGGATTCGATCAGCCCGAGAGTACTGGATGGGGTCATCAAATCTTCTTTGTATATTAATTAATCAAGGTCACTTGTATTTATAGACAATAATCGCAACGTTTAGTTTCCAACAGTCATATTTACCAACGATCATATAACATTCGAAACACAATGGTCTTATTTTAATTATACTCATTTTATAAATGAAATAGTTTTTTTGAGTATAAAATAAAATAACACACAAAGTTAGGAAACAAAATTTATTCAAAATTTCATGTTGTTACAGAGACATCTAACTGAATGAAGAAGGAGTAGAAGAGAGTTTTTATGCATTATAGAACTAATTTATTTTCATTAAATAATTATAGGAAGTATTTTTTATTTCATAATGATTTTGGAAAATATATATATAGAGTTATAAGAAGAAGGGATTAAGAGATAATTCAAATATTGGAATTATCATCATCCAAAAGAAATCATTGTTACAAATTGAGGGAAGGTAGAAAATAAAACCTCATTCATAAGGATTTGAGTCCATTTTTCTTGAAGAAGGTGGTGATAAGAATAATGGCATTCATAGTGAATATATCATGAGTTAATGGGTAAAATATTCATGATTACAATGATGATCTTGAATAAACCTAAAAGTCTATAAACCATGGAAGAACCTTCGCTGAATCATTTTGTTGAAGTGAATAAGAGGCTATGGTCCTTTGGAGAGGAGTGAATGGACCCTAAATATTGTAAATGAATAAATACTGGGACTATGTATGAAACATTTTATCCACAAAACTAGTGAATTGTAGTGGATTTTTGGCACATAAAAACATCATTAGTGTGTGCTTCTTATATGTATCCTATAGTGGTGAAGAAAGTAAAATATTCGTTCTCTCTAATTAATTTACCTTATTTCATATATATATATATTGAGTGATTTTTATATCAATAATTTTAGGTTGAACATATTTCCTTCTCAGTGGAACAAGATTCTAAAAGATAATCAAATGATTTAAAGACAAAGTTTATTTGGGTTCACCCTGATTCACCTCCCTCTTAGGGTGTCCTGGGGTACAATAAGTGGTATTGGAGCCAAAAGGTATTGAATTAGTGTTTAACCTACTGTCTTATTTAAGTATTTCTTTAATAATTGTTATCCATTAGCATGGTTCATTCATATAGATAAGGAAATATTAAAGTTGAATTTAAAATAGAATTAAAATCTCACGCAAATAAAGTACTAAAAGTATAATAGAGAACTAAACTATAAAGAGTTGTCGAATTTTAATAAGAACTTAAATGGGATATTTAAGAAATAGATATTAAAATAAATAGAAACCAAAATATTCGAGGAATTTTGAAAAATTCCTATATGTATGGTGAGAAACTCAAGGCTGAACATTCCCAACTTGGACAAGAAGTTGAAGATCAGAATAAAAATCATAAAGAAGAAAAATTGAATAATAAATGAAAAGAACAAGCCATGGTGATCAAGAATATGATTGATTCTAGTATATAATAAAATTATATTATTAATTTAGATCAAAAGGAATCTAGTACATTTAAAATTTGGACTTCCAAGGATCCCTTAGAAATTAACTTTATTAGAATGATTTTTTGGTGGATTTAGCGATGGAGATGATTCACATGTATATGATCAAAACAATGATGGATAAGAGATATGAAAAACTTTAATGAATCATAATTAGGATGAGTAATTTTAAATATTTGGGTAAAGTATTAAGTGAATCTTATGATACTATAATAGTTCTCTTAGGGGGTCTCATTGAGAAATAAGTGCAAGGAACATGTTTCCTCAAGACTCTAGAAGAGAAACTAAAAGTATTAGATGATGATTTGAAATAAGGTATATCTATGAATAATAATTCTATATAGGGTAAATAAAAGAGGATAAAAGATATAGATAATAATATTTTGAAGAAAAATAATTTGCATGATAATCAGATATAGAAGTTGAAGACTAAATGTGAAGAAAGGGTGTAAACACTCAATAACCAAAAAAACTTTCTAAGTATGAATTGTATTGAGTTGGATGTGAAGTTATGAAACCAGAAGAAAAACCCAAGAAAATTATTTTCGATATTATAAGAAAATGGTATCGATTATGGAATTTTATAAAAATACTCCTATCTATAAGATGTCTGAAACTAATTATAAAAGGTTCTTCATTTCATCCATTAATCAACCTACTACATGCTCCTTGAAAAAGGTAACTTAATATCCTCATAATTTTTTTATTAATTCAGTTTCAATGTATGAAAAATATAAAAGGACTACATTTAAAGTGGGAAAATATGATGAAAATAGAAATAACTTATTACTAAACAAATGCTTCTATTAAAGTGGAAACCTATCCACCATGAACATATATGAATGTCATGAATGATTTTGTGATTTTTATAATAGTAGTGGTCACAATTATGAATAGTGACTAAATGTAACCATAAATCACAACTCCTGTGATACTGAGGAAATAAGACCACAAGAAAAAAAAAGAATAAATGAAATAACTCTACCTTAGTGAATAATCAGAAGAAAATGGATAAACAGAGTACATACCAGAATAATTTTGATTGCTATATCACAATAACTGAGAAAATATGCCTTTATTGTGGAAGAAAAGATGCATTATAGACCATTGTAAACTTTCCATTGAAATTAGTGCTAAATAGATTATGAATAAGATAAATAAGGAATAATTACATGAGGAGAAAAAAACTGGTTTGGTACAAGACATCAAAAAAGAAAAATTCAAATTTCATGAGAGGTTATCTAAAGAGGGTAATCCTAAGACTACTGTAGATCTATATGGGAGGTGTAAAATATCTATTTTTATAGATAAATACTTCATGACTTGGTCACATAGATAAGACAAATTATTGAAAAATAAGAGAAAGAAACTATGATTTATTTTTATAAAAATATTACTGTGAGGAGGGAGTCTACACATAAAAAAATATTGACCATGTACCTAAAGAATGATCAACCATATGGATAGATCAGTTGAAATTGGACAGGAATATGAAATTATCACAAAATAATGAACGTTATTTTCCTGATATTATGAAGAAACCTTAGCCAAAGGTAGTGATGAATTCTAAAAAAGAATAAGAAATGAAGTGTGTTTAAGTGGTTTCACGAAAAATCATATCACTATTAATGTTAGGAAGAAATGGTTGGTCTATAATGACTAACCATACTCTTAAAATTGAGGATGAAAGAGTTACCTCTATCCCTATGTATTTAATTTTTTATAATATCTATTGAATGTTGTGCATGCTTAAGGGAGAGATACAATCCATGGGGTTGAATGTGTGGAAAAGAGAAAAAATATGTTAAATGGGATGGAGTAAAAAAATATTATGATCCAAATAAAATATTATAGTAATTTCAAAGATTATTTAAAAGTTCAAGTGGTATCAATCTACTTTTGAATATTAAAAGTTGATTTCTTTTAGAATACTAAGAAGCTTCTAGAAGAATAAAGTGTTACCAACAATTGGTTTTCCATGATGAAAAAAATTATACCAAAATAAAATGTTAAGAGTTAAAGGAATTTATATGAATTTATTGATAATCACTATAGGGATACTTATACTTATCTAAAAAAATGATATTTCCCTATAAATATAGGAAGATCATGATATATCAATCAATATCAGTAGATCCAACATATGGTATGCCTCATACACTTTATATTGATTATCCATTAATGGTTTGCTTTAAGTCACGTGATTTATAGGAAATTATAATATTTCAAGATAGTTTTGTCTTTCTAAAAAATCTTGAGTGATATAGATGGCATTGATACTATTGAAAAAACTATGGTTTTCTACATCGAGTTCTGACTTAGCAGGTTTAGAGGATGTGTTGACAAGTCATTTCAAAGTGGTGAAATTCACTCATTAAATTTTGAAATGAGGAATTCATATAGAACATGAAAGAGGGATTAAATATGAAGTATTAATATATGATGGTTGAGGGATGCTTTAATATGTATGTGGAACTCATATGAGAAGTATTGAGGTAAGAATTAAGAAATATCATAACATCTATTATTCTAGGAATTATAAAATATTTTTATTGATAATTTTTTTATATGAAGTGTATTGAAAAATGGGCAGTGAATTTGAATTTGAAAAATAGGGAGTGAAGGTGATACCCACAAAGGAAGAAGAAAGGGATGCCCTTTGTATTTTAGTGAAAAAGGGGGAGGACGAAGAGAACATAAAATCTATATACCATCATGAGATCAGTTTTTTGAGACATTTTAAATATAATCCAAATAGAGGAGAGTATTAAAACCATGATTTCATAAGTTTGATTTATTGAAAATTCTTGATACGTGTTTTTAACAGTTATGTTGTTTGAAAGATTTTTTATAGAAGTCATGGTTTTTTAGAGAGAACTTTTATTTGAAATTGGTATAAAGAAATTGTTTTAATTATAAAAATATATATGTTTTTGATTTGAGTGTCATGGATAAGGGTTGTTTTTTTGGAAAATGAATATGTCTAGTTGATTAAAAAAAAGGTCCAAGCTATATTTGATGAGGTACTAGTCAAGAAAATGGAATGTTATGTAGATCAACACTAAGGAAATGGTGTGAAAGAGTATTCATAGAAGGACATCCACCATATGGGTCGACGTAATGATAGAATAATGTAACATCAGGAAGTGCTCGGTGATTTATTTAGAATACTAGTGGTTCCCAAAAAATTATTAAGTAGTGGACATATATATGAAATACCAATGTGGGATCCATATTTAAGCATGCACTATTCACATTTCTTTAAAAAACATGTAAAAAATATGAAAACATTAAATTAAATGGTTACATTTTGGTATCATCTTCAACCTCACCTATGTATGGTTTCTGTATGCTATAACTGAAATTACTACGAATTGAATCTCAAGAAGTGGAGTTCTCAAGAAGCATGTGATTTGGATGTCATGAGTTAATGAACATGCATGATAGGTTGGGTGAAGTTGAAGGATAATCTAAGCACATGAAGATTATAGTGTACTTGGATTCATTTATGAAATAATGACAATAATATTTTTTGTATAAATTTTTTTGTTAATAGAGTAAAAATGAAATGGGAAGTGCGTGTCATTTGAGAAGTATTGAAACTGAGATACTGTTCTCCAAGAAGTATATTAAAGTAAGTGAGGTAGGTCAATGATGCAAAGTATAAGGTCAGTGGTAAGAAAAAAGGTGGAAAAGCATATCATTCATCAAGACTCTTGGATGGATAAGTTAGTGGAAAATTTTATATTAATATAGTATACCACTTCATTTTTATTCGGGTAGATATAGAGCGAAAAAAATCGAGAGTCGGTCTGAGAGAAAGGAACAATGGATATTTCTTTATATAAAGGAATAAGGGACCTATTTCAGGATAATCTTCCAAGTATCATAAAAATAGTGTAATGAAGTCCATAAAAAGTGTTTCATAAAGGATTACCATGGGTCCAATATACTTTCATAAAGAAATATAAAGGACATTCTATATATAATGACTCGTGTGAAGAATGAAGAAGTCTTATTATTGATTTTATATGTGAAGAAGAAGAGCATATACATGTAGTGATAATATTAATTTAGGAAGAAGACAAAGTGCGTATTTATTGTGAGGCAAGGAGATTTTAAAATTTTATTTTCATTAATACACTGAGATTCATGTTATACCATGTGAATCTTATTTTTTAAACTGAAGGGTTTGTATGCATACACCACAAGATTAAATCTATATAGGGTTGATTCATTATAAAACCAGGGTATAAAATAATTACACCAACTATATTGATATTTTTTTATAATATTTTGAAGAAGAATAAAATATAATTAGTTTGGAAAATATATTTTTAGAAGTCCATGCATTCCTACACGTGTAGAAGAATTATAGTGAGAACATGAATATAAAACCTTGAGATTTTGTGAAATATTTTTTCTTTCAAATTAATTAGACATTTTATATATTTTTATTTAGATGAAACACTAAGTTTATCTTATTTTACACACAATTTTGATTTTAGATTACATCGTATGCAACACCAATTTAATTTTGTGCTACATGCAACACTTACCTTTCGTTACACATGATACCAGGTTTTAAACAAAACACTATTTACTCACACTTTGAAAACTTAATTTAAAATTAATTCTAACACTTTTAGAAAATTTATTTTACAATATCAAATTATTTTTTGTAATCAACATGTTGAAATTAAATTAGGATTAATTTTTGGAATTTTTCTTAAAAGTTTTATTTTTTGATGAATAATGAAAAGTACTGAATTTTAATTAAAAATATACTTTTTATTTAAATAATTTATAATATTAAATTATATTTTGAAATGTGTTTTAATTAAAATTATTTCAATTTTATATAATTTAATACAATTTAGTTCATTATAACCAATTTCATGTAGAATTGGATATAAAATCTTTATAAACTTTTGAACATTTTCACTTTAAAAAAACACACTTTCTTATCACATCCATGGAATTAATTATAAATTAAATTTTGAGAATTATGTGAATTAAATTTGGAAAAATTGATTCAATATTTTTAATCATAAAAAATTATAATGTCTAATAATTTCATCTTAATTTTTGACCAAAATTAATAATGAATAGAGTAAAAAATAATTATCGTAGTTAAGGTAAAAATTGGTTTACCAGGGGTTAAACTAGAATGATAAGAGTAAAAATGAACTCAAATATTATCTTAATTTTATTTAATGAATTTTTTTCTTCCTTGGACATAAAATTATCTAAAATAAAATAATTATTTTTCACTTTCCTTTGAATATGACCTACATAATAAGTTAAGTAAATAAAAAGATAAAAACGATACTTTTCTTACTTTTGATATCTATAATGATTTGGGATATGGAAAAACAACATTGGTTCAGTTATACATAATATTTTTAAATATAAATTATTTAATGTTATCATAATAATTTATAGTTAATTTTCAGAGATGAATTAGTTACTTAAAATTCTTAAGAAATTCCAATGTAGTAATTATTTAGTTAATAAAAATATAAAATGACTGATACTAAAAATAATAAAAGTGATGTAAATTGAATGAATTATTATATTAAATTATTATTTTTAGATGAATATGTCATGATACATAGGTTTTAATAAAATATATTTTAATTCCATTATTGTCTTGATATATTTTTAATTTATATTAAATAAATAATGTCAAAATTGACATTACTGTGATTTTATAGTAAATGCTATTTTATTAAGTAATTAAAAATTTCTGAAAATAATATCTTTTATAAAGTGACTTTTAAATGATAATAAATATCAAATATGGTCTATTAATGGACCAATTTTTTTATTACAATAACTATATTGACCATTAAATAGTAAAAACTCGGTTAGATTGGTTATGGTTAAAGCGGTGTTTTTGTACGTTACTTGAGCTTGTGTTAAAATTAATTTCCAACACACATAGGGTTTATATTTTATAATTTATTTAAAATATTTTTAACAAGTGAGTCCAAATTAACTAATAATTTTCACTCTAATTTAGTCTTAAATGATAAATTACCAAGGTTAGATAATTAGTTACCTTAGTGAAAAAATAGAATGGTCCAAATTGGGAAACATAGAAGTTAAAGAACAAAATATTTAAAAAAAGTGTTTCATTGTGTAGTGGCAGTGTGACTAGACCAAATCATCCCTCAAACCCATTGATTATCAATATTGGATCCAATTTATATAATATCAACATCCTAATAGTGAATAATTTTGAGTATTTACAAGAATTCCACTCCTTCTCAACTATAAAAGAAACTCACTATCCTCTCATTTTCACACCACCAAATCCATTTATATCAACATATATCTATCCAAATAACTTACCAAATTCACTAACCTCATTATAAAAGCCTTATTTTGAGCATAAATCCATCATTTGAATGCATTAGTGAAAACCTACGTTGGATATATAAAGAATAGGAAATTTTCTTTAATGAGTGTCTTTATTTTATTTCTTTCCCCACCTCCTAGACTGAATATAAGCTTTTTTATTATCAAAACACTTTTAAGGGAAAAGTAAGATAACATAAGATCCACCTCCTTAAATTCTTATTATACCAGGATTATATAATAACCTCAGTATATTACATATAATTATATGTTGTTATGTTAAGTTTGTGGCTTTCAACCACACAAAACTATATCAAATGGGTTACTAAATCATCGTTCGTATGTATGGAAGACTATCATCTTGTGAACTAATGTCATTCATTTTTTACATTACCACATTTCAAGGTTAGGAATAATGATGGAAATACTTTTTATATATGATATTTATGATATTATTATGATATTGTAACTATTATATCACACATACCATCATGATTTCCATTTTGTGAGAATACAATATCATCACTTGTGTGTACGACGAACTACCACCTCGTAAAGTGATGTGATTCATTCATGCTTTACCTACAATGTATTAAGGATGATTTTAATAAAAATATGTTATATATATGAAATAACAATTCTACTAGAATGATAATATATATATACATATATATATATATCATTTACTTTTCTTTCTTTCAATACGACAAGAAAATGGAAACAACGTTCTTGTGCACGCACGACCTACCGTCTCCTTGAACAATGTATTTAATTTCCAATCACCAATTATTATGGATTAAAATAAATACATATATATATTTAATATATATTATATTTATATTTTAGTTTAAATTTTTTAGATTATGTAGCCATGATCGAAGTAATAGTACAACAAATGATAAGTCAAAACACATACGAAAAACAAAGTGGTTATACCCGAAATGCAACTTTAACATGAAATTGTTAATAAATGAGAAATAAAAGGTCATAGGAAAATCATATATAATATGATATATATATATAAGTATTTTTATATAATTTTTTTATAATAAAATTATATTTATTATATATGAGTTTTGAACGAGTACGACGAAAGTCAAGACTTAAGGTAAGGGTATTTCTAGTCTCACTTTTATTTTTGAGAGACTTATTCCATATTCACCACTCATTTATTTTATGTGGTGTATATAATGACATATTACATGATATATCATGAATATAATTTATTTAAAGATAATAAATCTTTCCATTTATGTTATTATTACAAGGGGATTTCTATTCAAAAGATATTCATGTAGTAAGGGATTTTTTTGTCTCAATTTTCCTTATTTGAGATGTATGTTATGTTATGCAGCTTTATTCTTTACTGAGGTGTATATATAGGCCAATTTACATAGAATATCATGAATTTATTCATCCTTATTATATTTTATTTTTCATTTTATGTTCTTCCTTCATGGTGTTTATGATTCAAGGTTGCTAAAGTGGTAATGATTTTATGTTACAATCTCATCATTTATCAGGATTATTTGTGGTCAAGTTTATAATATTGAAATATCACTATCCATCTCTCAAAAATTCTAATAAATTTTATTATACTCTATTTATTAATGATATATTCATGTAATGGTTCCATTTTTCAACTCTTTGTTACTTTTTATAATTAATAAAATATTTTTTAAGAAAATAAAAATTTATTTCTCTCTTCAACTAGAAATCTGTTATCTTCCAAAAAAAATGTTTTATAAAAATGTTTTTAAATTTTTTAATTGAAAATTTAAAATAATTTTTAATTAAAATGATTTAAAAAAGGTTTTATGTTTCAGAAATCCTTTTAAATTATTTTCCAAGATTCCTTTATAAGTTTTCAAGGGTATTTTCAAAGAAAATGTTTTTTAAAAGGTTTTATATTTTAGAAAGTGTTTTTTCAAAGAGGAATGGATATTTTCCTCAAAAAATGTTTTAAATTATATTTAGGAATTATTTTATATCTAATATTTACATTATTTTCTTTATCAGGGTTATGATCCAAGGATACCATTCATATTCTTTCTATGAATGGGTTTTTTTTGATTGAATTATGTTTATGAAAATAATTTATCTTCCACAGGTTATACCTTGATAAAATTATTATGAAACCTACTTATTTTCATGAGTTATTATGTGATGAAATTATTATAAAACCTTAAAATTTTCCATTGGTTATGATATAATGAAAATTTTTTGATACCTATTTCATTTCATGGGTTAGGATATGATGAATGTTTATGATATTGTGGAACACATATGTATGATTTTATTATGTGATGGGTCAGAAATATATCTCCATCCAATTCATTGTGTAAATATTTATATATCTCATAAGATACAAATTATTGGAATGGGGAGTGAACCTGGTAGAGATAGACCTATCTGGAATAAAGAGTGGACCTGGTAAAGTATGATAGGGCTGGAATGGGGAGTAAAACCAGAATAGAAAAGGACTTTGTTTTCTATAATGGAATTGGTAGTGATCTTTTAACAATATGGAAATGATTTTCTATGCTTATGTGTACGCCACAAATTCTATGCCTTATAACAGTATTATGCTCTCATGGATCTTTTTCTTTGATTATCTTATGATTTATGTATTATGAAATACCAATATTTATTCCATGACTCATGTATATGATCTTTATATGCAAGGTACGGTTCTCAAATGTTATGTTCATGTTCCCATACCCTTATGTTATTGTTATTCTTTTGAATATTCCTTGTTTACCCTTATTGAGAATCTAAGATCACCTTTTTTTATGTTTCATTTCCCCAGTTTATGAAGATATATATTACGTATGATATATTTAAGAATGGTGATAGTTATGAAGAATATAGTTGGAGATGAAAAAGATTAACTATGGAACAATATTTATGTTTCCAAGTTTCTAAAGACACTAAACAATTACAGTCATCAGGAATGTTTTTGTTTAATGTAATTAATATTCCTAAAAAATGATATAATATCTATGTATGTTAAGACCAAGTCACTATAATGAAGTTAATATAGACTACTTCATTCAATTTTTTGAAGTAAGTGAAATGAGAATATAAAATAAAAGTTAAACCGAAAGGCCATGTCCAAAATTTATGCATTATTTTTAGAATAATAATTTAAAGAGAGATAAGAGGGAGTAAATTGAGACATCCAGCTGAATTGAGAAGTAGAAGTAGACGAGAGATTGTATTCATTATAGACTAGATGGATTTTCCGTAAGTAAATATGTTAATTTATTTTTTAAGGAAGATGAATTTTGAGAAAATATATCCAAAGATATAAGAGAGAAGGGTTTAAGAAGATAATTTTAATATTGGAATTATCATCATCGAGGAGAAATTGTTGTTTTATATTGAGGGAAAACACAAACTCAACCCCCATTCATAAATATTTGATTCCATTAAGCATGATGAAATAGTTGTACATCACAATGGAGTTCATAGTGAAACTATTATGAGTTAAAGGTGTAAGCAGTTCATGCTAATCATGACAAGGTTGAAGTGACCTAGAATTCTATAAACTGCGGAAGATCCTTCTCCAAAGTAGTGAGGGGAAGTGAAGAAGAGACAATGTGCCTTAGATGAGGAGTGTGTGAAACTTAAATCTTTTAAAGGCAGCAATCATGGAACTAAGTGACCTAGAAAAAACATTGAATCCATAGAACTAATGAAGTTTTTTTTTATTTCGGCACATCAATAGATCTTCAGTGTGTTCTATTTGGATGTATCCCTTAACAACAAACCAAGTAACATATTTATTTTATGTTCTTACTTTAAATTACTATATATCTATAATTTTTAAGTGATTATGATATCAAGAATTATATTTTGAGCCCAATTATTTACCACACCAGAACAATATCCTACAATATAATTAAAACACCCAAAGAAAAAGTCTAATTTTGGTCACACCATGATTCACCCCCTCTCTCAAGGTGTCCCAGGGTAAAAGATATTCCTTTAATATCATCAAAGTTTTATTAGCATCAAGACACAAAGAACATGTCTTACTAAAATATTTTCCCTTAATAGTAAGTTTTTGTCATAAAATATTCATCATATTTTCTAGTGTTTCTACTTCCAACTTGAGTTTTTCACTACATAAAGGTTAGAATATCCCCTTTTGAGAAATTAATATTTATCTTTATATTTTTTTCCTTAACTTTAAATCAATGGAATTTATTTTTTGAGCTTATTATTTTTCTCAATAAATCCCTTGAGTTTTGATTTCAATAAATTTTCTATATAGGTTTCTTTAACTTCTCATTCCTCATCACATGAAGTTTCCTTATTCTTAACACAATTCATGACACTTACAAGTTTCTCCATAATGTATTCATTAAATGATATATATTAGGATGAGTCATATTTTTATTTCTTACTTAATATAAATTTCTTATTATTTTGAGCTAAACTCCTTTTACATCCTTTTAATGTTTTATCTTCCTTAGAGTTGTTACTCCATTTCTTATTTTGAAGTCTATCTTCTAGATCATCTTCATTATTACAACTCTTATTTTATTATAAATTTAGAGAAAAATGAACTATTATTCCATACTAAAATTACATAAATTAAATCCTTACCTTGTACATTATTTTACTTTTTCTGATGTTCCTTTAGATGAAGGACACCATCCTTCTATACTCTTCATCTATGACATCATCATCTTCTAAATAACTGAAATACTCATCATCTGAACCTCTGAATTTAAGATTCTTCATTAATTAAAATTCAATCTATTCATTATATTTCTTTTTTAAATTCCATATCCTTCCTCATTTTGTATTTAATAAGGGTATTTTTATGATCTTATATAGATAAATCTTCTTAATCCTCTAATATTGAAATTTTAATATCAAATATGTCCAGAAAATTTCTAATCATTCTTTTCATAATATTTTAATCAAATAATATTTCACCAAAACCTTTTATGTTATTGATTATTTCATTCTCTATTATGAAATAATCATCTATAACTTCTTATTTATTTTTCTTTAAGTCCTTAAGATTAATTTTCCAGCTTTAAATATTTTCTTTCTTTAATTTAGTATTTCATTCATAGATGCTTTTGAGTTTATCTGAAGTCTCCATAGTATATTGGAGACCCATTAACTTTATATATATTTTATAAAATGGTGACATGGGTATATTATTTAAAGATTTTCCATAAACTTATAAATTATATTTTTCATAAAAGTACATAGTAAAATATTTCTATTTTGGTGGAAATCCAATTGTATCTATGTCAACCACTTCAAGGCCAAGAGAAAGAAGATAGGGAATCATCATATTCTTCAATATGTGAAAATTATTTCCATTAAATATAGGAATTACTCTTCTATTATTTGAGTTTAAATTAGCCATATTTACTAATTATATCTTATTATGGGAACCCACTCTTATACCACATGATATTTTTAGTAATTGGTGGACCACTGAAAAGGGGGAGTTGAAACAATGGCCTCTTTTTAAAATAATTTATAATATTAAATAAAACGATGTAACTTTTTAGAGATATGATCCAATATGAAAATAAAATCAACCTCACATGTATATAAGATATATGATAAATATAAAAGAACATAATATTTTCTAAAGGTTCGTCTTCAATGAAGGAAACCTATTCCTTTCAACACTCGATTATTAGATTGAGATATATATTCTCTACTAATTTTTTTATCAATTACAAGTGGGGTGGGATCATATTTATCCAAAAACCATACTACATCCCACTAAAAAAGTATCCTAAAAATATCATACCGGTTCCCATCGATTACAAAGATACTTCCATAAACTTTAGAAAGATAGTTTTATTTTCTGATTTTTTTAGAAGTGAATGAAGATATTCCTTCAAGACTTTTACAATATAAAATTATACTCCTTATCACAATTAAATCCTTTAAAATATTTTTATGGAACTTTAGTCACCAAATCTCATTCTTCTAATACCTAAACATACCAAATTATATACTTTTATATGATTCTTCCTTATATTTGATTTTTTTTTAAAAATTATGCTCTTCTGCGACTTAGTGGATTCTTCATAGATTACAAGTTGGCCTTCGTATAGTCATAAAAACTCACAGAATATTCAATAGTAGAAACACATGATCAAAATTAGATCTCCAATTTTATATAGCCAATATTTTTCTAATGAATTTTAGGAATGTACAAGATTTAATTTGAAACTCCCATTGACTCATTCTACAGTTGATCTCATTTAATATATTTCAAATAAATCAGGTTTTATCTTTTTAGAAGCTCTGTAAAACTTTGTTTAAATAATTTTAAAATCTTTCTTGAAACTATAATTGAATCATTATCTAGATTTCATGAGTTTTGATCCTTTGAAAATCCATCTCAACATCTGCACAAAATATTTGACTTCACAATGTTCATGTGAAGTCACTCAACTAGTCTTATTAATTTTTCATGTTTCTTTTTTCATCTTCCAATTCTTCCTCTATATAAAAAAATTATCATCCCCATGAAGCCATCAGTTCATTAAAAAACTATGAAATGTTCCCTGGTATTCTAGAGAGCATATTTTTTTCTCTAAATACTATTCTACCTTTTTCCTGTATTACCTCATAAAAATTTCTGACCATCCAAAATTCTATGCACCTGGGATTCCACTAATTCTGATTAGTTCCACAACCAATCACTCTATATTCTAGTAAACTCAACACTCCACTTGTCAAAAATTATACTAGTCAATAAATATTCTTATCATTTTTCCGTATTATAAACTAAATTCCTCACTAGGTCTAACAGAATAAACTTACAGTGCTTCACATCTTGGATGGTCTTATATTATTAATGATCCGAACTCTGGTGATACCATATATCATTCAATTTTCTTATTCCATAGTTTTCAACATCATAATTGATTCTTCTATATTAATATCAGCTTAATATTCAATTGGTTCAAATTTAATCATATTTGGTTTTGAATTACTTTGATGTTCTTCCACTGAATGAGAATCATATTATCATATGAATTATTATCCAAACCACTAAGGTAGTTTGATCTCTAAAATTCTATGTTTTAAAAACAAATTTCATGAATATGAATTCTATTAATTTATATAATTCATATATTATAAGTATAATCAATGAGTAATTGATAGTTTCTTCTAATGAAATGATAATATTACATGTTTTAAATCTTCCAGTCAGCTCACAAATACATCTAGATTCGGTATTCCAAAACTTACATCATAATCTCAAAAAAAATCTTCCAAACAAAGATATTACTCAAAGACTCATGCAACAATTGATAATAAATACAATACCTTCGTAATACCATTTTAACTTCACTTATGATATCCTATAACATATACGATGACATAGAACCCATAGAACAAATATCCCTATCACATTTTATGGTTAGCAAGTGATAAGAAATAAGATATTGATGTTCTAAATTTCTTGAATGATTTCAAAAATCTAATTTCATGGTGGGATTTGATACCACTATTGGGATTCATTGGGTTCAAAAACAAATTTATATGAAAAATAATCAATTAAATAATCCCAACTAAGATATCTATACCTAGATAATTAGAAACATGCACAATATAAATGAAGAACTGAAAATATTATTATACATTTTATCAATATAGACATAGATTCACGTTTATCCATTCTTAATGAAGATCGAAAAAGGATAATCAAAATACTATCCTCTCCATGATATATCCATAGGCTGACTTGAATCACTCATTGTACGATTGGGATACTACACCCAACATCGAATATGAAAACCTTATGGAATAAAGTAGGATGAAAATAAGAGATTTGGGTGATGAGGAGTCTTCATCGAGCATCAAAAAACTAATCACATCCTAAAATCACATAGAAGTTGAATTTATAAAGACCCAATAATTCTTCACATTTGTTGTCGTAGTTACTCATGTATTACAATACATGAGTAAATTCCTCTAAATTATTCATGCAACACTTTAATGAATATTATTTCTATTAATTATATCTTATAAAGTGGTTCTTAGATGAAAAATTATGTCATAAGATCATTCAAACATTAACCCTTAACACTCGACCATCCATATGATCAAAGGTAGAAGAAAATAATCACATGCCAAGTTTTATCATAAGGCATTTTGTACATTAAAATTACTTATCAATGAAACCCTTATGATATGAACTAGTCATATTATACGATTGATATGAGAAGTGTCATTTTATATTCCATATGATATACCCTATTATTAACTATGATATAGTGTCATTGTTTCTCTAAACCATGAATTTTGATATGTTCCTATCATTTAATATGATTTCCACCAAATGTCTCAAATGAAAGTAGGCTTTAGGGAATATACCTAATTTAACTTCTCCCTATTGACATCTATGAATTGACTTTGATTCCATTAACATTATTTATCATGGATGGAGCTTCCTCTAAACACATGTTGCAGTATGTTTATCACCTCTATTATAAGATATTATTTCTATGAATCAAAGTATATGACTCACAAAGCTCTACATGAAATTTTTTACATGACTTCACCCATTTAATTAAAACACCTCTATCATACTCCAATTGTGATCTTTGGATATACACACCATTTATTAGGAATACTATATCAAACATTGATATTCTATCATATACTTTATTATGTATGTTCTAGTAAAAATCTAAAACATACTTTATTATAATTAGTAGTCCACTAATCACTAATATTTTAGGAGTTCTCATAAAATACAAAGAAATAATCATAATTATTTAAAACATACCAGTACTTTAATTTACCCATATCAAATATCCAATGAAATTCAAACCATTTTCATTCATATCAAGTTTTATTACAATGTATAGAACTATAATAATTTTAATGTTCTTCCAGAATCACCCACAAACACCCATTCAACCTTTGCCTACTCTACCTAAATTCTCCACATATGCTTTAATGGATAAAACTATATGAAATATATATCATTAAGTATGATATAAATTATTTTCATATTTATTATGACTATGGACTCATGATTACATTAATACAATTTCAACATGATTGATAATAGGCATTAGTTCGGGGCATGAAAAAGACTATATACTTACAAGAGGTATTTCCCAAATATATAGTCATTGTAAGATCATCATATAGACTAAAAAATGTTATGAATATTCATAATATATTAAAATAACAAACTCATGAAACCATAACTAAATCCATATATAACACCAAATCCTTGAGGCCTAATAGATTTAATAATGATTAATGAGTAATGTTTAATTTTTTATGATTAATTTCTGGAATTTGAATATACTATTCAAACCAATATTTGAAATTCATTGAAATATTTTAATAAATTTAAATTTAATATTATTCATCAAAACATATCATCAAATCCTAAATGAATTCTATAATACATTGGGTGAAAGTACTGTGATCTTGCACTCAAAATTTATAGCATTATTTATTAAATGAAATAAAAAAGTGTTTTCTTATATCCCCATATAAATATTTATAAATGTGAGCCTAGTACCCAGTTTAAATCAAAGACCAAAATCATTTCAAAATATAACATTAAATAGAGTATTAACTAACTTTGAGTGAAAGATAATAATATATACTATCACTTTATAGGGTTTTATCCTTTTTCTATATGATAATAAATGTATAAATTTGTTTCTTGGTCCTCTTTTAGGAGGATTTTTCTTGGACACCGGGTTATTAGTGGCATAATTATACACATTAATTTAGTTAAAACATTATATATTTTTATCCTTCCCCCCTTTCATTTATATGTCATTAAATCATTTTCCCAATAGTTTTATCACACAACATCCCTTCATTCATGCTTTAGAGAACTTATTCCCATAGTTCTTTAATACTGAAATGAAAAACTGTTCCATAAGAATGACTGTATGATAATTTCCTAACTTGCTCTTCCTAAATAGTAATAGGGTTGGATATTTAAAATATATATAGGCACACCTCCCCATATTATAGAGGATACTAACTAATAGAAAGGGTCTAAAACAATAATGGGGAGACTGTGACATAAAATATAAGCATAAAGGTCATTATTGAATATATTGAAAGTAAAACATGACCCTTATATATAATAAAAATACCTAAAACCTATATAAATTAAACGGGGATCCAATATGGAGTCCCATATTCTATAATATAAAAGTAAAAGGAAATTTATGTGATACAATAATATAATAAAGGAAAAAAACATATATATTATAGGAATTAGGAAAAAAATAGATAACACATTGATCATAAAAAATATAGTACAACATTGAATATAAATATATAATGTCCTCTAAACTAACTCAATGGTCAAAATCCTACCGAATCATCAACCTCTAGTACACTACTTATCCTAATTCATGTATCAAATTGTATTAGGATACCTATGACTAAAATGAAAACATTAAAGTTTTCCCATTCACATTGAAACCCATTCCATATATGCATGTGAAAGTTGAGTCCAATGACCTAGTAGGATTCATTGACCCACCTTAACTCACCTTAACCCACCAAGTGATAATGATCAAGTAGAAGAATATGCAAGTATATGGTATGAAAAAATATGTGGTGAGTGAAACTCAACTCTCCTAGAATCATAACTCATGCATGATCCTAAAAATAAATACCTATATGCCATCATATATTGAAGATACAGACAACAAAAACACTTATTGGCACTACCCATCTCAAGATAATATACACTTTCTTGTAATCTAAGACATGTATTCTGTCATGTCAATATGAGGTATACCACACATCAACTATATTCTTATCGAACAGAATTATCAAAAGGTCAAACCAAAACCATAAATAATCACTCATCATAGTCCCATATGACCTATTATTCATATCACTATCTCTCAATAAAAAAACCTAAAATATCATGGGGGATAATGATATTATCCATAAATACAATAAATGGAAACCAAAAAGTGAATAACCATGAATAAAAACTATCAAAAGAAAATGAAATGAGAATAAAAGGTGTATAAAAGTATCAAACATAATCAGAACAACAATCCCATGATGAAACAAATATCAAAACAAATAATAGGTATTGACTTCTTGAAATAAAAATCATGACACTCACCCCTACCCAATCTCATCTCACTGGTCCTCATCAAAGCTATCTACCTGACTACCCAATGATAAAATCAAAATCTAACTTATATATCACAAACCAATATAGGGGATGGATCCATTTAAATGATATAAAAATACTCTTACTGTATATAAATCCCTTAGATCACACATTAATATCATAACACTGATCCCTCAGATCATGTATCAAAATCATTAGCAATATGACTATGTCATTTCAATGGTCTTACTATAGGTGGTTACCTAAAGTAATAAGGTATGAAAAATAACATGAACCCAACAAATCATCCCAAAATCACTCCACTAAGTTTCCTAGATACTTGAAAATCATGATTTGTTTATTTAGTTTTTGAAAAACGAGAGCACAATTAGCATAAACAATAATCATAACTTAGAAAATAATTAGCACACATAACCTCATAAGGAAAGGTAAACATACAATTTAAGCTATGAACCAAACCCTATGGTTATCCAAGATATCAAATCCCATGGCTTATAATCCCAGAAGACAGGTCCATCATGCTACAACACTTCCTCACATACTAAAATACCATTCACTCAATCTCATACTAGCATATACCAATATCACTAAGTATGAACCCACTCTCCTCTAATTTTTTTAAGGAAACCCAATTACCTTCTAATCCCATATATTGATACATAATTAGTATAATCACTAAGGTCAAATAAAGTTTCCACTCTTATAATAACTATGGTGTCTAATCACTCATCATGAATATCTAGCACTACCTAAGGATGGTTCTAAAGAATATCACTCATCACTCGATTAATATTAGTGGCTCACACCCATACAAAGGGTCACCCTAAGCCCTAATTATAGATTACAAGTGATTTATCAATAAAAATATTCACCAACCTATGAATAAATCTAATAAGTAAAGGTTACATGATTTATAGACTCAATAAAATATTCCAAGGGTACCTCCTAGGGTCCTGTGAATATCCCATCAGAAAAAATCTCAATATACACCCCAACCTAGTTTAACCAACCCATCAACTAAGGGAGTGTTTCAAATATATGAATCATATTCTATCAAGTATTATAATTTTATAGAATATAACATAAAATGAAACAATTAATCAATAGGGATCACATAATCATACAAGATTTTAAAAAGTTGTTACTCTCCTTCACAAGGTTAAATATATCAAAACATTTTTCAAAAAAAGACCTTATTAATTCACCTTAATATATATCCCAAAACTACTTCATATTAAATTTTAAATGGAATAAAATACTAACCCTTCCCACCCTAATACCTTGGGTAAAACCTATAGAAAATAATATTTGAAAAAATAAATAGTTTTGACATCCCATTTCAAAACATTTAATCAAAAAAACCTATTTGGAAGTCCTATATTTACCTTTTTGAAATGTCATTTAAAAATAAAATATTTTTGATAATTATTTCTTTGAAATTAAATTTCAAAACCACTTATCTTTTTAAAATCCCATTTTAAAAAATGTTAAACCATTAAATTTATAATTCTAAGACAAAATACAACTTAAACAACCATAAAATTCATAAAATGGGTCACCAAAACTTGTTCAACCAAGTCACCACCAATAACAAATTTAGAAAATATATATAGTCTTTATTGAGTACTAGTATGAGATAATACCAACCCATTTATAGAGAAATACAATATCACACACTCATTCCATATTACTAGATATTAATTAGAAAAATATAATAAGTTGACAATCAATATAAATAACGAAGAAATCACAATTATCAATGGGTAAAGGCCACCTAACTGATTTTCCACTTAATTTTATATAATTTAATATCAACCAAGCATAATCACCCCAATTATAACCTATTTCATCATAAACCCACAAATATAATATATAATTTGATAATCATCCTAAATCTGTTAAAACTCAATTGGTGGTGTTGTGAAACTAAAACAAAAAATAAATATGTTTGGTCCTGTAAAGGACCTATCCTAGAAAAAGTTAGTATTATTTTTAAATTGTGCCTTATGATTAATTTATTGACGTATTTATGAGAGTTTTAGAGTCTTGAGGGGGTCAAATAATGTTTTGGGGAAATGATTTTGGGGAGAAGAGTTATTTTGAGTAGAAAATATCCCACAAAAAATCCAATATGTGTCAACCAAAATTATGATGGGTATGGAAGAGGCTATCAATTCTAACCCTGAATCCATATTTTAAATAGAAAGGAGTTTCATTGGGACACCTACTAGTTTTTTAAATGGAATAATTTTTTTCCAAATTCAAACCTAAAATTAAACTCATTTAACCACCAAACCCAATTTCCCCACTCGTTTCAGCCATGATCCCTCTCCCATGGTCTCTTGTATTCCCCTAAATCATATCAACCCATATCTCATTAAATTATTTATTCTACGAGCCATAATTTATCACAATATCCTAACTTGAGAAAGGTATAACTCTTGGATTCCTTTCTCTTAACTTTATTTTTGTTCCATTATAATAGTGAGTTAAGTATACTTCACTTAGGTTTTAGGTTTGTATAATATCTTCTTTCTCTTAAATATTTATCGGTTGTGGCTGGAGAATAAAGTGATATCCAGTGGCATAAATATATTACCTTGGCTTGCTTTTTTAATTTCATGGATCGTGTTTAGAAAACCCTAAGCCCTAATTTTTCTTTTCTTTTAGGTTGAATTACAGGTTAAAGTAGTGGCTTCATCCTCTACCCCAGACAACAAGAAGATATTTTTCAAAATAAATTAGTAAGTGTAGCTATTTCTCATATTCTATTCATAGAGGGATAGCCTAGAAATGATCTAGGTTTGAGTTGACTAATTAAAAATCACATATTTACAATTAATAAAGGTTTTCTTTGAAACCCATATGAAGAAGAACATTTACCATGATTCTCTTGATTTTACTTAATTTTATAGAATTATATCTTTTTTCAAATATTGTATTCTTGTATAGTTCTTATTTTACATGTTCATTATATATATTTCATTGATGAAGCATGTTATTGGAGACTTGGTATTATTTTTTGTTTCTATCCTTTTGTGATTAAATTTCTTACATAAAAATGTTAAATTCTCTACCTAGTCATCATATCAAAGATGGATATCTTTAATAAAATTGAACATATTTAAATAGTTAGATCTATACATCTATGTTGTGTTATATGAGATTGATCAGACACCCTCTTATTGAAATATAGGTTGGATGAATGGGATGAATGTCAGGCCCTAACTTGTTATATAGGCAGAAGGTTTGTGATGATATCCAATACCCCAACTCATTATACCCATTATTCTAATCCATAGGATGGGTTACAAGATTTTACTGAATGAATCATCCTCCTCATATACCTATGGGATGGGGTGCTAGGACCTTGACTTATTTTTATACATCTACCCATATGTGTGGGTGTATATGAGTATATGTGAATGTTAATATAGGTAATTATAAAGCCTTATATTGGGGATAACCTAGGACATAGTTGTAGTTTGTGAGCCAAGGATTGAAGTAGGTAAGTATGTATGGATCCTTCCATTATAAGGAGTTTATTTTCTTATGCCATTGTATATGTGATAGAATTTTTTCTATTATTTTTTTGATATTTACCTATTCTTCCAACTGTATGTTATTATTCTCATAAAATAGAGTTTATGATAATTTGTTAGGGGTGGGTTAGTGACTGCCTAGGGATTTATCATACTCACTCCCACATGGTCCCCTCTCAAGATGTGTACGGACTATATTATCTATGATCCGAGTAAGGTAAATGTACCTAACTATGGGTTCTACACTACTATAAATAAATGATATACCAATGGTTTAGAACTGTTTATATAGCCTATACTAATGATTTGGAGGGACTTTGGGTGATTCTCCATTGGTATAGACCTATACCAATGGTTTCTAAATAATTATTATACGTCATATTAAATACCTATACCAACTGTTCCAAAAAATGCTGGTATAGATAATGTAAAAAATATGATAGATTGGTTCTGAACCCAACACCTCCCACTTATACTTCAAAGTCCTAACCACTAATCTACACTAACTTTTGTGAATATAATTTGAGATATATATATATATGTATGTATATTAAAATTTAATTGAAATTTTTATATATATAATGCTATTTTATATAAGGAATCAAAAAAATTTGAGTACCTATAACAACAGTTCTGGAAAAAACATTGGTATAGGGTGTCTCCATGGTACCTATACCAATAGTTTTTCCAAAACCCTTGGTATAAGGTCTCACTAAGTTACCTATGCCTATGGTTTTGTCCAAAACATTGGTATAGGGTCACTCCATGGTACCTATACCAATGATTATGGATAAACTATTGGTATAGGGTCTCTCTATAGTACCAATACCAATGGTTTTGAAAACTGTTAGTATAGGTACATTGGTATAAATCCTATTTATAGTAGTGCTAGACATATATAGGGAGTGTGGATCTTGGGGTAATGTTTTTGGGATATTCTTGTATGGATATGTTAGATGCATGGGGAATATCCTTGACACCATTGGAGAGGATACTCACATAGGGAACTATTTTGGAATCTTTAAGCCTTGTTTGGCCTAAAATTTATGTTTATATGGGTTTTTGTTCATGGAATAACTTACCTTGTATATGGTTGGATCATTTTGAGATTTTTATATTGTGTGATGAATTTTTATATTATGGTGTTTTCCTTTAGCTTTTTGTATGCACTATCTTATTTCTGTTAATGGTAGAGTGTATTTATTTTCTAAGAGAAGTCAATGATAGTTCATGAAAAATCTAGGCATGTACCATGGATAGTTGTTACATGATGTAAATGGGAAAAAATCACCACTCACTTGAATACGCTTGACCCACGATGTCTATTTCATCCTCTTTCAATTGGAAGGTGCGCTTGAGGTGTTATGATGATATGCAATAAGTAATATACTTGTATTTAGGTCATAAAAGTTACAAAGTGGTATCAAAACACTAAGGGATCTTGGGTAAGGGGATTGAGAGTATACAAGGGAATAATAGTATTGGGACTTAGTAAATGACCCATAAATATTACGAGCCAACATAATTATGACGGAATCATGAGTCTTTAGAAGAAACTTAATGTTCTTCTTTTATATAATTCATCTTCCTTTGATTTAATTCTCAATTCTTGAGTCTAATACATCATACTTGGAGACTTTAGGTATGAATGAGTACGATATCATATCATGACATGTGATTTACTATATTTTATTATTATATTACCACTGAGATAAATCAACAACTCATATTAAGAAAAATATTTACAAAATATAATTTCTAGTTTCCAAAATATTTATTATTTAAAAGTAGGTTAACATGGTAAGAGTCTCAGTGGATCTTCATAGACACACCTGAGAGGGGGGATGAATTAGGTGTTGTCAAATTTTACCAAATTCTAATTTCTTATTTAAACCTATCAACCCCTATAGACATTGAAACTCTAATGCCGGTTAAGTCTATTTTATATATTTTTATTTAACCTAGAATACTCCTACATTCAATGTAGATAAAATAGTAAATTTTTATAGGTATTTTTTACAAGGATCAATCCGTCTAGGGAATCCTACTCTTTACCATTCTTGGAATGTCCAAGTCATTGATTCTCTATGAAAATATTTTTATCAATACATGTGTAATTTTTCAAGGGATTATCCTGAAACCAAGTCACACCATATTACATAAGTGTGGGTTTTAAATATGACACACACTATAAAAAATGGGTACATTAGAGGGGGTTATTTTTGACATTAGATGGGGTTATAACCCCTTCTAAAGACATTATCAGCGGTTGCGATGAACCACCGCTAATTTAGCCACCTACATCATTTAGGGGAAGTTTTGAGAAAGCGCTTCTAAATTCATGGTGACTTTAGAGGAGGTTACATTAGAGGGGATTTAAACACCTCTAATATTGGAATAAATTCACCAACCACTCGTAGTTGGAAGTCTTTAGGGGCAGTTCAAACCGCCTGTAATAAGGATGTTACTTTAGGGGCGGTTTTCATAACCACCCCTCATGTTTTTCATATTTTTAGCCCCATCCCCGGTTCCCAGTCCCCTCCCAATCTCCGGTCCCACCTAGCGCTTTTGGTTCCCCCTCCATCCTTGGTCCCGCTCCCAACGCTCCACGCTTCCCTTCAATTCCCACATCCCTTGTGTGCTTCCCTACGGTTCCAGCATCCCTCTCCCCACACCCGCATCCCTCTCTAGTCTCGCTCCCCGCACCCGCCCCCCGGTCCTGCTCCCCACACCCACCCTTATTTCCCGCATCCCCCGCCTTCCCACCACCACAGTACAATTAATTTCTTTCCAACAGTAAAATAGAATGGCTAGGGAATCGAACTTTCTCCCTCCCCAAGAATAACAGCACCGACAACCCCCCAGTACCACTAAAGCAAAGGCATTTTGATATATAAAATACAGATTAATGTATTTATATATATTTTACTGATTATTATAATAAATATTATTAGCATAATATATTTACATACATTTAAATAATAATATATATTATTTACTATATTTATAAGTATATGCAATTATATATATTTTATATTTCATATTTATATATCACCTAAATATATTACACAAGTATATATGTATATATTGTACTTATGTGCGTCTCTGTGTGATAAAAATAATAATATTAATTATTATTATTCTTATTGCATCTATTTTTTAATCTATAAAAATTATATTTTGGTTTTATAAACACCATAAATTTATTTTCTCATTTATATAAAATATATATTATATTAAATACATTTTTATTATATATTTATGTAAATTTTTTATATAATTAAATACATATTTATATTATATATATGTATATATTTAAAGAATATATATATATATATATGTATGTATTTACCTAATATATTTATATAAGGTCTTTAAAAATATATTTGTACAATGTCTTTTAATAGATAAATTTATTATTATTTATATTAATAAATATATTTGTTTGTATAAAATGTATAATATTATATTTAATTAATATATTATTACTATTATTATTAAATGAAATAGAATTTATAAAAATATTAATATTATATGTATTAAATATTATATTATATATAATCAATATTATATTATTTATAATTAATATTATATTATATATAATTAATATATTATTATATATAATTAATATGTATATTATATATAATTAATATTATATGAAATACAATTTTATATTATATATAGTTAATATGTATATTATATATAATCAATATTATATGAAATGCAATTTATAGAAAAACATACTTAATATTATATGAAATACAATTTTATATTATATACAATTAATATTATATGAAGTACAATTTATAAAAATATTTATATTATATATTTAAATACATATATTTATTATTATGTACATTAATATATATTAGTATTTCAATTAATATACATTAATATAAATTTATTTTTATAAATTCTATTTCATTAAATATTAATTATATATAATATAAAGGCATAAACCTATTATATAAAAATATATTAATTATTATTATAAAATAATTTATAAAAACTACAAGCTTGAGTTTTTATATGATATATTTTTTAGATAAATTATATTTTGGTATATATTTATATAATATGTTTATGATTTTATATTATAAATAATTAATATTATATAAAATACAATATACAAAAATAAATATATATAAATTTACATAATATTATACAATTATATTTATATATGCATATAAATACAATTAAATGAAATCATATAAATATTTTATATAATATGTTCATATAATGTATTTAAATACATTTATATATCGTGTTTTAATTATATATATATATATATATATATATATATATATTATGGAAGTTCCCTTTTTTTAAACTTTGGGGGTTCACAACCCCTTTAATCTTTTAAATTAGAAGGGGTTTTGAACCCCCTATAAATTAAAGACATTAGATGGGGTTTTCGAACCCCTTCTAAATTAAAGACATTAGAGGGGGTTTTCGAACCCCTTCGAAATTAATAACATTAGTGGGTTTTTTGAAGCCCCTCTAATTTAAAGACATTAGAGGGGGTTTTGCACCCCCTATAATTTAAAGATATTAAAGGGGGTTTTGACCACCCTCTAATTTATGAAATTAGAGGAGTTTTTTTAACACACTCAAATTTTAGACATTAGAGGGGGTTTTCATCCCCCTCTAATTTAGGATATTAGAGGGGGTTTTGAACCCCCTCTAAAATCCTAATAGATATTAAAAAAATAATGTTAAAAAATTAGAAGGGATTCAAAACCCCCTATGATTTTAGAAACTAAGGGGCTCCATATATAACCCTATCCAAATTTGATGATTAGCGAGGGTTGTACATAATTTCTCTCTAATTTTTATATAAATTGAATTTGGTGGGGGTTCATAACCCCCTAGAAATTCTATGATTAGAGGGGGTTGTAGAGAACCCCATATAATGTTACAGAAAATGAATTTAGTGGGGGTTATGCTAACCCCCTCTAAATAAACCCCTCTAATGTACTATTTTTTATAATGACATGTAAACATGGGATGTCCAAGTCATAGATTCTCCATGAAAATGTTTTTATCAATACAAGTGTAAATTTTCAAGGGATTATCCCAAAACCAAGTCACACCATATTAAATAGGTTTGGGTTTAAAATATGACACATGTGAACATGGGATGCATCCAAAGCCTCCTCTTTATGATGGAATTACACCGGATGCTCTTATTTTCCTCCACCTTCAAGTAGATCTACAAGTTGACCAGGGATGTATCTGTACCCAAAATATTTGATCACATTACTCATACATTGAGTTTTTGAATTCTTAAAATTCTTATAGTGATATACATGAAACCCAACTTCAAAATATTTATCTATAGATTCCTAGTTATTTTTATAATTTGTTTATAGTAAACTCTTAGTTCGAAAACTCTATAAACTCAACTTCAACTGAATGTTTAGAATGAACTCTATAAAGTTAACCTTACTTACTAGTCATTAAGAGCATAGCCTAAAAAATATTACATAGAAAATAACCTTGCATCTAAACACCTAGGATTGGGTTTTTTCTTTCTCATTGAATTCATTTTCTCTTCTTTTTCAACCCACCTCGTCTCACTGGTTTTTCTTAGATAGTCCTAGTTGAAATCTTCTTCCAATTTTCTTTATCTTACTATTGATTTTGTTTTTCATATTCATATTCATCTTCATCTTCTTCTTCAAAACCCAAATTATTTTTTCCTTTCTCATAGTTTTATAAACTCCAACAATCCTTCCTTAAAAATTTATTATTCTCTTGGTTTTGATCTCCCTCTCCCCCTTGAGAGGTTCTATACACTCTCAAATCACTCACTACTTTCAAATAACTAGTCATACTATAGATTAGTGTTTTATTTTTTTACCTGGAAACACACTTTTCTCAAGAGTCTCACATACCTAAACATACAGGTGGTTCTATTAATTTTGGGTGGTTTTCTTACATTTTTTTAAATGGAAATTCATGTAAATAAATAACTCCATGAACACACAAAATCTCACCCATGATCTCCCATTATATTTTCAATTGTTACACATGGGAGAGTTCCGCTGATTATTTTATTCAAACCACTTTCTCATTGGGTATTACTAAAATAACTTTTTCTTCTTTCTTCTCATCTGAATTTCATGGTTAAATATACCTTCCCTAAATTTTCCACACCATCCCCGGTTCCAATTCTTCTTCTAAAAATGAACTCCATAACAACCATAAAAATATTTATTCAACGGTTATATAATAATAAAACAATAAGTGTGGCTTGGATATTCACTTTCAGATTGAGTTCAATCACAAGAAACCTGTATAGATTTAGAAATCTATATATAGTAATATCAACTCAAATTCATCCTCTTTGATTATCAGCTCAAATAATTTTTTGTGTCATTTAGAATATTGATGAACATTGCAAGAATCAAATCAATAATATCTACATTATTCATGAAAACCTAATAAAATCATTTAATCATATTTAATTTTAAAATAAATTCTTACATACTTTTATATTATTCTATCTTAGATTTAAATTAATATTAATAGTTTTGGATTATATATTTTAAAGCTTCATGATGTTTTTGACATGATAAAAAAACTCGTGCATCATCTAAATTATCTTTTAAAGAATCTTCAATTTCTAGATACATCGGACTTTTCATAAGGGAAAAGGATCATTACATGATGTCTATCCTTATGGATATAAATGATCCTTATAAAACATATCCTTATAGGATCATCCTAATAGATCATACTTCAATAACAAGTACATAAGTACAGATGATCCTTATGTGATCTAGAATCATCCCTATGGGATTATTCCTTATGGGATTCATGCTTTCACAAATAACCCTTACTGTTCTCATGATTATGTTCTTATCATCTTTAAATATAAGTATGAATTACCCTTATAGTCTACTCATCCTTAAAACAATCATCATTACAGTTGCTTTATCATATCAAGGTCTTTCGTGCTTACATTCTTTAAATCTTATGGGGTGATAATTATTATGTAGGAATTTATCCTTACAATTTTCATCCTTATGTGAATATATATATTGGAAAATTTTCATATTTCCGTCAGATCAATTAATGGACACTTTGGATTAACAGAAACTTTTTCAAATAACTGAAATCATCTCAAATGATTTTTAGTAATTTATCAAAATTTATAAGACCATATTAGAAATATTACCAAGGTCTTGAATAATATAAACTTGAAGATGAGTTTTTATATAATGCTTTAACACCGAAACTCTTCCATATTCAATTAAAACTTCATAAAAAATTAATCTAAGTTACTTATTCACTAAAATTAGTATCCAGAATGCTTAGTAACACTATGAAATTTCCTCTACCACTTTGGGTCTTAAACCTCTACAATCATCTAGAATTTAACTAAATTAATAGAAAACCTTAATTTTATAAATAATAAACAACTCACTACTAAACTAAAATATGGTAAATAACAAATTTCTAACCTTTTAGAAAATTTCAATAAAATAAAAACCATATCAACAATCGTATGATGTGATGAGATTATTATATGGAAACCAACTCTTCTAACTTCATTACCCGAAATTCATGGGTAGCCTCTTCACTTTACTTTTGAAACATAAGTCACTTACCCCTTTAAATTTTCAATGGTATTTTACAACATGAATTCAATCTCACTAATTAAAAAAAATATAACTTTAGCTTCACAGATCCAAGAGCAGTTCAATTTTCCCCTTTGGTTTTTTTTTCAATTCCATATTTTCTCAAGATTCAATGTGTTCCTTCTCCCCTAATTAAAAATAAATTAAAAGGAAAATGTTTTCATATCACCATTATTCATACCATGAGTGTAAGGGAAGTATTTATCATCTCTAACTAACTCTTCTAAATTTAGGAAATAAATCTTATCCCCCTTTTGATTATCCTGTTTTCAAGTTCTCCCCCTTTCTTGGGATACTCCATTAATTCCATTTGAGATGAGTGGCACCACATGTTCTCTTAAAAATGATTCATCAACTAGTCAACTATAAGTACACGTGGGATAACTCTTTATATAAAATTAGAGTGAATAATAGAAATAAAAAATCTGACTACTAATCAAAATCAATGTGACACCACTTCTAGATTTTAAGTCTTTGGGGATGCTTACATAGATTTTCAAGAAGGTTTATGAACCTACACTTTAACACACAAATAAAAAACATTAAAGTTATATATATTTATTCCCCAATTTTTTTAGATAATTAATCCCTTGATAATAATAGTAAATATAAATCAAATCAGTGATGGGATAATTAAAAATATACCTTAATATTCATATTTATAAGTGGTTGTCTAGAATTTTATACTTAATTGAATTTCATAAATCACTAGAAGCCTGGAATTATTGGATACCTCACCCTTAAGGTGTTATTTTATCTATTCAACACATTTGTTTCAAATCATGTATGATACCAGTTGATATGTTTGATAAATTTTTTTGAGATGAATTTCAATTAAGATACTATGTGATGGAAGATCCATCAAACAATATATAAATTATAGCTTTCACTATCTCTCCCTTATTGAAGATACACCTTCAATTCTATATCGAAGATGCATAAAAAAATATTATGTGAATACTATGGGAATTAAATTAACACTAAAATGTTATAAATAGGGATAAGATAGATTTTTCATCCTAGATATCCCTCTCTTGAAGGTTTAAAGTGCATGGACCTCTTCATACTCGCTTCCCTTTTGATTTTACAAATATATTCACCTTTTCACAACATGGTTTTATTTTTAAATTCAACATTATTCTTAGCTATAATGGAATTCCCCAATTTTTAAAATAGATAAATTTATTTATTTTCATCTTTCTCTGAATTTCTAGCCTCTTCCAACTGATTTGGCTATATGAAAAGACACTATTTAGGAACATGGTATATCTTCTACATTTTTGATGACTCCTTTGAAGTAATTTCCTTAGTGATATAAGTCATAGGTTATTTTAATTTGTTCTTAATTTGAATATGAACAATAGTTATACACTTTGTATCCTCATGTAAACCATGTAGTAACCTTGTAAACACTTCATTAATCACCTTTGAGCTAAACATTTTAGGCATATTATCAACCTATTCACAAGGAGTTTCGACCACCAATCCAATCCCACTATCCTTATCTTGGATGGATACTCTTTAGGATTCTACATTTATTCCTTTCACCTTTATGTTCATAGTAATTTTTCAATGGTCCATGATGTGGCCTCTCTTTAGATAATAAAATAATTTCTTTCCTATTGGTTTGACACCTTGACCAAAATTCAACATTTACTTATTGAGAGTATCTTATTCAACAAACTTATTCATTGATTTATCTCCCAAGGAAGACTTAACATTTTTTTTCAATTGGTTCTTTGACTATTATTTACTTTTATTCACATAAATATAAGAGTTTTTTGTGTTTTGTACATACCAGCACTCCTCATAATAATGTATATTCATGTTATTGAAACCAAAAAATTTACCCAGTCTTTAAAATATATTTTAAAAAACCAATTTTTTTATGTTATGTATCTATATTTTTAATAGTTTTAACATTAACATTAACTCTAATCCCCTTGATTTAGGGATTCTAACATTTTCACACATTGTCATATTATTCTAGAAATCAATTACACTATTCCCAAACTTTTAATTGTCCCAATATATCCCAATTAATATTATTTTTTATAATTCATGTAGTATGTCAAGATTTATATTATTGTGGAATTTGGGTTGGAAAAAACTTTTTGGGTACCTTTTAGGGAATATATCTTCATGGAATTGATCACATCCACACTTTAATTGTTATTAGAGGGTTTCAAAACAAATCTTTAAATATTTGTACATTTTTTTTATCTTTATATAAAACTGAGAAAATTTTAGTACAAGGAGGTTTAAATGAATTACAGGATACCTTTTTCCATGATATTTAGGTAGAATATTCTCTATAGGATCTCAATCTCTTTAAGACACCATTATGAGACATAGTAAAAGTAAGACTCATATTTTATTTTTTTGTGGTAGAACATGTTTTCATAGATGATTATAATGTTCCATATTGGGTGGTTTTCAGATTTTTCATCTTCAACTACAACTCCATAAATTTATATTTTAACATGTACTTATAATCTTCAAGTGACTTCGTCTCCTATTTAAAATCTCTACTTAGCTTCTTCAACCGATCCTAATTCACTATTGAAATATGTTTTCAAGATCTTTTACCCTTTTTTATTTAACTTATAGTCATTATAACTTAACATCCTAGGATAATTTACAAAAAATTTCCCAAGCCTGAAACCAAAATTTATCAAACTTTTATAGAATTATTTCTCACATAAATCACATTGTAATTCTTCATCAACTAAAAAATCAATTCATTACAAAGTAGGACAAATCCTTCCTTGCCTTTCACTAGATTTATAAGAGTATTTTAGAAAATTATCTTCTTTTCCAATGTTTAATCCATGGAATTAGTTTATTCCATTAGTTGTGACTTCTCATTTAGTATTCTCTTGATGTTAAAAAAATATTTAAGTGAAAAAATCAATATAAACTTTCTTTAAGTGTTACTTAACTTCAGAATAGAAATAACTTAGTGATTAATTGAACACAACATCATAACAACTTGTACTTATTTCATTAGAGGAATAATTTCAATTAATTTACCAAATAATTTATCACTATGAAAAAGATTATCTACTTAAAATTACATTTTATTTATTGAACTCTTTATTTTCTCTATAGCCTCATTTTCTCTCATATTTTGAAGAGTCTTAGCTGTTACTTCTTATTCTACACTAATAGGGATGGAAATGGATTATTCTATTTAAGGAAACCCTTTTAAATTTTAAAATTAATACTTTATATATTATTGTAAAAAAACTAGGAATCAAAGATCTAATCAGAGGGAATATATGATTTTATACCAATCGATAGTCCCAATGGATCTGTGTAGACACACTTGAGAAGGCGAATAAATCAGGTGTGGTCTAATTTTACCAAATTATAATTTATTGTTTAAACTTTTCAACCCATTTTGACTATAAACCTATGATTATAGTAAATATTATTAGATATTATTTTATTCAACCTAAAATACACCAATATTCAATAAAGTTATAGTAGTAAATTGGAATAGGTGTTTCTATAAGGATTGTACATTCCTGTGAATCCTACTCCTTATAATTATTGGGATATCAAAGTGAAAAATTCTCTATTAAAATACTTGATTCAATAAAAGTGGAGTTTGGAAAGGCATTATCCTAAAACTATATCACAACATATTGAATAGGAGTGGTTTCACAATATAATATTTGTGAACATGGGCTTTGTCCCATAGCTCCTCTTCAAGATGGAATCCCACCAACCACTCTTCCTTTCCTTTTCCTTGAAGATTATAAACATGCTATCCAGGGATGTATCTACACCAAAAAAATATTACATCCTTCCTCAAGAATAGTCTTAAACTACCTAAACGTATTCAAGTGATAAAAATGAAAATTAGAATATGAATATATTTTCTAAACTTCCCAGTTCTTTTCAGAATCTGTTTATAGGACACTCTCATCACAAAAACCCCAAGAACTCAAATTCAACTAAATGTTTAGAATGAAATACTATAATAAGACCTTAATTAATTGTCACAAAGGACATCATCCTAGAAATATTACATATTTAATAAACTATAAAGTGAACATCCAGGATCAGTTCCCATCGTTCTCACTCACTTTTTTTCTCAACATAATTCTTCTTAGATAGACTTGGTCGACATATTATTCCTATTTTATTTCAATTATTATTATTTTAAACCCAATTTGAAGTCTATTTTTTGTAATTTCAATAGCTCCATTAATTATTCAATTGAGAGGTTTGATTATCTTTATTCCTCTATTCTTATTTTTCTAGAGAGTTTCTCTACACTCTTGACTCCCACACTATTTCCTAATAATCATTCCAACTCTAAAATATATTCTATTTTTATACATGAAAACAAATTTGTCTAAATAGTTTTGTCTTACTAAAAATAGAGGTGGATCCTTTTATTTTTGTGAGGTTTTTTCACATTTTTTATAAATTGAATTTCATATAAGGAAATAAATCCATGCACACGCACAATCTCACCCTTGATATTTATAGTGATTGTAATTTTTTTGCATTAATATTACATCATTTTAATGATAAATAATATAATAGTGTTACAAAACCAGGATTCAAAGGTTTATTTTCTTGGAAAAATTAGAACCATACATAAAATTTAAATAATAAAACATAAACATCAATTAATTTATTCTTCTCTAGCTTCTTAGTGGCCCAAAAGTACTTCTTAGTATAAGTAATCACTTAAGGATATACATAAAATAAATGGGTGACCTAAAAACATAGTAAGAGGATAGATAAGAACATGAATAAATATAATATCGATGAGAATAATCATTATAATCATAAATAAACATAGGATCATCATCATAATCATGATAGGAAGCATTAGATAAAGGCATGGAATGTGGAAATGCATAAAAAAAAATCATGTCTTAGTGGTAAAATACCACACATAGTTTTGAAAAAATATAGCATCATGTTCATGAATAACATATGTGCATCATCATAACATCATCCTTGTGTAAAAAGATAACATCATGTTCATGCATATTGCACATTATCTCATGAGATACATTAAATTACTTGTAAGATCCTGAACCCTGTAGAGGTATTTACTTATTTAAACATTGGTTCAAATCCATTAAATTTGGATAATTAATTTTTTTTTTCCGGGTGTATGAGGAGACTTGGGGGTGTTTCTGGGGTTTTGGACATGATAGAAATGAAAAAATGGCCTTCTAGTTCATATTGCATGATTGGAAATGATTTGAGATAACCTTGTTCCCAAACTGTGCTGGTTAGAAGGAAAGGTGTATGGTTAATAAAAACCATGCAAGGGGAAAATAAAAACTATGTAGACTAGGATAGAACCGTTTCACATGGTTGGTGCATGATTTGTACAATTGTGTGGAATGCCCTGGTAACTGTGTGACTTGGAAACCTTTTGGATAGAGAAATGTTCATGGTTGGTGCATGGTTTGGAAAACTGGGCGGCCAAACTGTACACCCCATTAAAAAGAGAAAAAATTACGAAATTTCCCCCTTGATATTTTAAGTGCATCACCTGATTTTATACCTATTTATTCCTCATACAGACCTAGTGACGAAACAATTTTCCATAATTTTTCCAAGGGTAGATATATTTCATTTATAATCCATTTATAGTACCATTGGTTGTGGATCGAAGGTCCAGGAAAGGCTAATGCTCCTTTTGATTATATTTTCTGTATTTAGTCTTTTTATTTCATTCTTCTCCTTCAGAATCCCTAAAACCATATTTATATGGTGGATATTATATTGTTGATTAAAACGGAACTTGAATTTGGATCTAAGGATAAGGTTAAGGGTGTCTTCATCACTTGATTCAAGGTAGGTGATCTACAAGATATATTGCACAGTTTTTTGTAGATCTGTGAATGTGCAGTTGTTTTCTTGGTTCTATCTTATTATGAATTTGACACCTTTGTTAGGTATTGGAAAAATGGTTTAATAAATCATTAATTGAACCCCTCATGATCCCCATGGGATGTGTTGAGGATTATTTGACCTATTTAGGGCCACCCAAGGGGTGCGCCAACATTCCTGAGAATAGAAAATTTTAATGTTAAGTATAGGGTAGATTTATATTGAATTAGATCCCATGATAAATATATTGAAATGTTTGTTTAAACCATAATAAGAACCAATTTTAGCTATTTATAATGTTGAGAATGGAATAAGGTATTGTTTTACATTATATAAAAATGGTTAAATGGATTAATGTGAATTTTTTAAATGGATTATGAATTTTTAATGGAAATGCGTAAATTGATCAAGGCATATGAAATGATGAATGATTTAAGAAATGGATAATTAAAGGGAATTTTTTAATATACTTAATGGGTTAAGGCATGTGGATGGAAAATAGGTTAAATGGGATATGAAATATAAATGGTGAATGTGTTAATGGGTTATGGATTAATATTGAGTTATATGAGAATGAATATAAATTGTGAATCTTATGAGTATAGTTTATGTTTGGTTTGTGTATGGTATATGTGGTAAATGTATAAATAAGAATGCTCACATGGATTGGTTTTTGTGGGGTATTGGACTTGAGGGTCTATACCCACAACTTAGGTTAGCCTGAGGCTCTAAACCCCACCCAATAATGCATGTGTTAGGGAAGGGGACCAAGGTTCTATGACCCTAATAGTTTCATTTGATGATATGACCTAGAATGAGGATCCAAGGTAGGTGTGATGTATTTTTTATGATATTTTTATCCCTTAGTGAGAGAGGTAACTTGACTTATAAGGACCCGGACTTAAAACATTACATAATCTTTAATTAAATGAATAATTCACACTGAGGATCTTTTTAGGATTAGAGTTTTAGAGAGTTAGGATATAACTATTACATTGCATCTCAAAAATAAAAAGGTAGACACTTCTACTCAGTTTCCATTTTTTTAATAAAATAATAACTCTTGAAAAAAAGAGTCATGTCTAGTCCCATGTTTTAGAGAACATGACTTTTTCATGATCCCATCCTTGAACCTATTCATCTTTATGTCCTGTGAAAAAAACATTTCAAAACTTTGGATGAGCATAAAAATCTCTGTAAGGGTTATAAAACAAATAAAGAAAACATTAGTTCATCAATAAATTCATAACATAAGCTCTTTAACATACATCATGAAATCATAAGATTTATGAATAACACATTGAAATCATAAATCATATAAGTAACTTGTGGAATCCATATCATACTTACATTGTATATATCACAAATACGTAGGGAGTTACATTTGGAATATCCATCATAGTATATTCCCTAAATCTCTTAGGAAAACATTCACGTTTTCCTCCGTCACCTTACCCAATGCATTAGAGATCTATCTGAGGCTCACCAGCCCTAGGTTTATCATGGAACTGTTGTAACCATGGCTGTTCTATGTAGGAATTGGAGTTTGGTTTGTGTTTGTTGTCAATCCTCAGTGGAAGTTCCGAATGTGTGCCAGAAAAGTGATCATACAGTTCAAGCAGACAACAATATTGAAGGTGGCGCTGTTTCCCAGTGTTTGCCAATTTTTTGGGCCTCAATATCAAAAAATGAAGACATGGATTGTCTGCAAAAGGAGGTGCGCACAAGGAGGAAGTGGTGTGCATAAAATAAGGGTTGTGCGTGAAATACTTGAGCTGGGCGCGAAAAACAATGTGGTGCGTGAAATAGCGGAGCAATGTTTTTTGCACAAATTGTGTTTCAGAATCAAAACGTCGAAAAATGGCAAAGGCATGGGCTGTGCGAAATACCTGGAGAGGTACGCGGAAAACGATACCTGCACAAAATATTACACGCCAGATGAGAGGTTTTCGCACTGAAGGGGATTTTGTGCGTGGGGGTCTCAGATGCTTTTAAATATGAGGTGACCCCCTTCATTCTGTATGGATGAAGACTTAGAGAAGATCTGAGGTCTGATGCGCGGAAAACGATCATGTAAAGGGGTTTGCACGAAATATTCGGTATTGCACGAAAAATTTCGGGATACGCAAAAAATGAAGAGTTTCACATGAAAAGTGGGTTCGCACATAAAAGATTCAGTTGCACGAAAAGGGGGTTTTTGCGCGAAATATTTTTTTCACACGAAAAGTAAAGTTTGGGCGCAATAGGAAGGTTTTGCGCGCAAAGGGTTGGTGTTGCGTACAATTTTCAGTAAATTTTGTCTGCACGTTCTGGTTATCCAGTTCAATGGTTCTATATGTTTTAGTGCATCTATTCCGAAAATCGATGCAAGAAGAGTGTCGTGCTGAGCAGAGTTAAAGACTTCAATAAAAATCTATTGAAGAGACTGTAAAGACCTGTAAATTTCAAGGAAATTTTTTTTCTTAATTTTTTTTGGAATTTTACAAGAGCGCAGTTTCTGATGGCACCTGATTCCGAGGCCCGGTGTGCCCAGAATCATTTTCCAAAGTTTGGCTCGGGTACGTTCAGTGAACGGATGAGCGGGTTTTTCTAACTTTTGAACCGGTGCCCGGAATCGAATTCTGAGGGCACCGATGAAATCGCAGCGCTGGTATTTTCTTAAAAATGCCTCTTCCGGAGTTGCGTTTTCTCGGTGGTGGTTTTTAATTTTTGGGATTAAAGTTAAGAAATAAAATAAATTGTTCAACAAACTTTATTTTATTTCACTTAAGCCACTTAGAATCCACTTGAAGCCACTTAAAGCGGCTTAAGCTGAGTTGATCCGGATAGGACGCTATCCAAAAATATCCTACCCTCGTGGTAGGATATTTGTGGGGGGGGGGGTGCGCACGAGCCCCGCCATTTCTTTTCCGCAAAGTAACGCACCCGCGAAAACCCGTCATTATGAAAGTCAACTGACGCGTTTTCTTAAATTCTTAACACACCATTTAATTGGGCGGTTTTATTCGTGAATTAAATGGGCAGTTTCTTTCGTTGAATTAATTCTACGGATTAATGGTTCATTGCTTACCTCTTTTTCGTTTGTTGGCGTAATAATAAAATAAGACCAACACAACATTTGGGGGATTACATGTTGAGAGGCTTTGACAGAATTCTTGAGCCTTCATCCTCCTTCACGAAGAACGTGAAGAACACGAAGAACGCGAAGAACGCCGTCACCCTCAGAGTTTGGCGACGCTTCATCCGAGACGTTCTTCCCCGCCCTGATCTCCGATCACCAACTGCTTGAGGTAAGAGATCTCAGGTTTCTTTTTAAACTTCCTTTGTGGTTTTTGACTCAAGAAGGATTTAATTATTATTAATTAAATCATTTTTTTCTTGAACCTCGGAGTTCGTCGACGAGACACCCTTCCGCGACGACGCGACGCCGGATACCGTGATGATGCGATGATCCTCAAATCCGCGAAGAACCCGCGTGCGACGACTTGACAAGGTAGGGGTTGTTGTGAATAATTCTTTTATATTCCCGTGAACATTTCATAAAAAAAATTAAAGAACCAGATTCATATGAACAATTTTATTTTATTAAAATTGTTGGTTCATGTGTTGAATAATTTCTCCCGTTGTTTTTATATAACGCAGAGGGTGCGGGCCAAACGAACACGGCCCGACAACCCTCTGCCGTTCTTCGTGGTTGTGCAGATTTGGTGGGCGATGGAAAAACATGACGGAAGGGCGTTTTGATGATCCCGTAGTGAAGAACGGAACCAGGGAGGAACAACGGCACAAACGGGAAGGAAAACAGACCACCGGAGCAACTCCGGTGGCCCGCGGAAGCTGCCGGCGGTCGAAGGCGGCGGCGCCCCGGCGCGCCGCCAGACAGGGCCGTCGCGGCGGCAGCGGCCAGCGGACCCATGGCCGCGTGGTTCCAGATCGCTAGCACAGGACGCGACAGAAGCCGCGTCCGCTTGACAACGCGGCCCTTCGAGGGCCGCGACACCTCCAAACCGTGGGGGCAGCGCCCCGCGGCGCTCGACCGCTCGGTAGAGCCGAGCCAGGCCGGTCTGACTGGCCGGGCCGCGCCCTGGCCGGACCGGGTCGGGCCGGGTCGGCCTGGGCCCGGACCCCCCGCCTTCGGACCATTTTCGGTCTTTTGCACGTATCTTGAGCTACGGGCCTCCGAACGATGCGCCGTCAGCGGCAACACGATCCTTGGATCAAGATGGTCGTTCCGGTATATCGCACTCAAGGTTTCAGAATACTTTGTGTTCAGCCGGATTGGTTCGTACACGAAACCAACCGGTCCCTCAGAGCGGAAACGCTCATATCTTGAGCTACAGACGTCCGATTGACGTGCCGTCAGCTTTGGTGGATTCCTCTAAGTGAGACGGATCTTTTGGCTCACTCCGCCCGAGGTTTGGACGCAGGTGGAGTACGGTCGGGTTGGTTTTTCCTTAAAAACCAACCGGGCCCCTGGGACGAAAAAGCCAATAACTCTCAGACCGGGAGTCCGATTGACGCGCCGTCTGCAACGTTGAGTTCCTGTTGATGATACAGAACTTTTGGATACATCAACCTCAGACTTTGTGTCAGTTGATGTATCAGCCTCTTGGCTCGTGGAGCAGACCTTCCCGAACGAGCTGCTGTGTGCGGGAACCCTAGAGCTGGCTGCGACTGCTACTTCGACAACGACGACTGTGCAGAGATCTTCAGTGGACTGCAGCGACGACTATGCAGAGATCCTGAGTGGACTGCGACGATGACTGTGCAAAGATCCTCAGTGGACTGCGACTACTACAACACTCTGCAATCCCTTGTGGGTCAGTGCTACAGGTCCTGTGTGGGCCCGATCCTGTGTGGGTCCGATCCTGTGTGGGTCCGATCCTGTGTGGGTCAGCGCTCAGCGGTTCTGTGTGAGCCAGCGCCTACAGGTCATGTGTGGGCCCGATCCTGTGTGGGTCTTTGCGGGGGATAGTACCTTTTGATCCTTTGTGGGTTCGACGACTTAGATGGATCAGTGATCATCTTTATCATCATACAAGAAGTATACCTGTGTGAGCTGAATCCTGTGTTACTCTCCTTTGTGGATTGTGTTGAGCTATCCTGTGTGGATTTACTGTTTACTCTTCTTTTTGGATTGTGTTATGCTATCCTGTGTGGGTATCCGTTTTGCTTTCCTGTGTGGACTGGGTTGTGCTTGGACTCGGATGTTGGAGCCGAACGGGAATGGATGACTTAGGTATATGTATGGGCATATACCTAAGACGTGTCGGATGTTACTTCGTGATTGTATCTTTCCTTTGTGGATTATCCTTTGTGGATTCTGGGAGACCTTTGGGGGTTTCGGGGTCCCTACTGAGTAGCTTATACTCACCCCTGCATGGGCTATGCCCGCACTTCGTTGTGTTGGTTGCAGACGACGGACAACACTAATCGTGGTGGAGGCTTGCGGAGCAGGACGGTACCTGGAGGTGGACCACTGGGCGGGACGTACTCGGAGCGGACGGCTGGACCGGGGAGCTGTGGAGGCTATCTGTACCCACCCTTCAGGTGGGACCTTCAGAGGATGGATCAATGCTGCGGATTTTCTTTTAAGTTGCTATTTTTCTATTTCAGTTGTACTTTACAGTTGGGCTTGTATTTCCGACCCCTTTTACTTTCCGCACAGCTTGTTACAGTTTTTACTTAGTGTTTACTTTTCCGCTTGCTTACTCTGTGGTGCTTGTTTACTTTTCAAAGGCAATTACTTCCCTTTGGTTGGGATTTACGCCTTGGTGCTAGTCGCCAGCCCCTAGCCTATGGAAGGTGGGCTTGGGGTAGTCATGGCACGGGCCCCGAGGACGGGTCGTGACAAATTGGTATCAGAGGCGGTCGGTTCTACCGCAGACTCTAATCTTTCTTCTATGTGAAGCAATAGTGTTTAGTGTATTGGGTGTGGTTATCAGTCCAGGGAGTCTAGTGTTGGTGCGGCGGCCGACGTATCCGTACACCAGGACCCTGACTTCTGATTTCCGACTTAATGCACAAAAACATTGATTGCATGTGTGTTTCAAGTTTTCTTTGTGATTACTTATGTCAGCTCACCAGGTATACTGTTCTGACCGTGGCACACTTGTTTCCTTTTCAGGATGACCCCACGATGGCAGCCAGCTAGGGTTCCGAGAGTAGAGTTCAACGACAGCCCACCGAGCGACGAGGCCTCGGTACAGGGCCAGTTGACAGCAGAGGCACCGGTGGTACCTTTACCCGCCGAGCCCCCGATGCTTCCAGCGCCGACCGCTGACGATGCACGTCGCCTTAGAGCTCTACACGAGTTCCAGCGCCAGCGACCACCCAGGTTTCGTGGGGAGATGGACCCCCAGGCAGCTGAGGAATGGCTGGAGGCGGTCGTACGAGTTTTCAGGCTGGTGAGGACACCAGCAGACCTCATGGTGATCCTCGCGGCAAGCCTACTGCACGCACCAGTGGGCCGATGGTGGAGCTTGATGCTCCAGGTGCACGATGAGGCATCTCTTCTTTGGACGGACTTCGAGATCCTCTTCCGCTCAGAGTTCATCCCGGCCACCCTCCGTGCGGTGCGCATTCAGGAGCTTCTTCAGCTGCGGCAGGGCAGTTTGACGGTTGCCCAGTACGTGGCGAGGTTTACTGATCTTTCTCGCTACTCGACAGATATGGTACGAGACACATTCTTCTGGTCCCGGACCTTTGAGCAGGGTTTGAGACACGAGATTAGGGCATCACTGATCTCCCTCAGCATCCCGACCCAGGCTGGAGTACTGGAGCGAGCCCTTCTGATCGAGAGCTTTCTGGCTGAGTCCACAGCGAGACCTACCGCAGGGCGGCAGGTAGCGGAGTCTTCGACAGCAGGTAGCCGACGGATGACTCAGGGTTCCAGGCAGACCAGACCCTCTCGTAGACGACCTCAGGACACTGGCTCAGCAGTGCGGGGCACACAGCGCGGAGCCAGTCTTTCGAGAGGCAGGCAGTTCTATGCGTACGGCGGGCAATGCCACATGGCTCGTGACTGCACGACCCGCCGTACCGAGGAGCAGCCGACAGTGGAGGGGCCACCCAGGCAGAGGCAGAGGTTCGACCGTGGCGGTCCGTAGGGAGGAGGTGGACGAGGTAGGGGAGCTGGCCGAGCAGCAGGTGGTGGGTGACGCTTTGAGGCTTTGCCACCACCACCACCAGGAGGCCCGCCCCAGCCACAGGGAGCTGGCGGGCAGAGACAGGCACAACTCCAGGCAGCGGAGGCCTACGACCACAGCGCGCTAGAGATGATTAGAGGTACGATCTGTGTCTATTCCACCATTGCTGCAGTTCTTATAGACACAGGAGCGAGTCACTCTTTCATAGCCGCTGCCCTTGTTCGGAGCTCGGAGATTCCGACAGAGCCGTTGACTCGATCCTTACGGCTAGAGACCCCTACGTGAGCAGACTCGACGATTACGCACTGGTGCCAACAGTGTGATCTTACTCTAGGAGGAGAGAGCTTCGGCTGGGATCTTCTTGTAGCGGCATCAAGGCCTTACGACATCATCTTGGGAATGGATTGGTTATCTATAGTCCATGATCAGATTGACTGTTTTAGGCACAAGGTGTGATGTGTACGCATTGACAGGAGCAGGTTCACCTTCACCGGTGAGAAGGGAGCCTTTGCAACACAGGACGGACTCTCGCAGAGGTGGGGACAGCCCATCACTCATCAGTTGGCTAGCCTCATCCTTGGAGAAGTTGATGTGCAGAGTCCTAGTTTTCCTGCAGTGGTGGATCAGTATGCGGACGTCTTCCCCAACGACGTTCCAGGGCTACCTCCTCACAGAGAGGTAGACTTTTATATTGATCTGTACCCCGAGACAGCCCCGATATCCACTCTAGTGTATCGGATGGCCCCCGCTGAGCTTCGAGAGCTACAGGTACAGTTGGAGGACTTGCAGGTCAAGGGGTTCATCCGACCCAGTGTTTCACCCTGGGCTTCCCCGATATTGTTCGCCAAGAAGGCGGACGGGAGCTTGCGACTGTGTGTTGACTATCGTCGCCTGAACCGGGTGACAGTGAGGAACAAGTATCCGCTACAGAGGATTGATGACCTCTTCGATCAGCTCAAGGGAGCACGGTGGTTCTCGAAGATAGACCTCAGGTCAGGCTATCATCAGCTTAGAGTTTGAGACGAGGACGTGCAGAAGACGACCTTCAGGTGTCGGTATGGCCACTATGAGTTCTTGGTTATGCCTTTCGGCGTAACCAATGCTCCAGCAGTGTTCATGAGCCTCATGAACAGGATCTTCCAGCCATACCTCGATCGATTTGTCGTGGTCTTCATCGATGACATTTTGGTGTACTCGACCACGGAGGAGGAGCATGCCTACCACTTACGGGTTGTACTAGACACACTCCGAGAGCACCAACTTTATGGAAAGCTCTCAAAGTGCCAGTTCTGGTTATGTGAGGTCCACTTCTTGGGGCACGTCATTTCTGAGGTGGGAGTTGCAGTGGATCCCGCTAAGATCGAGGCAGTGCTAGTTTGGGAGCCACCCAAGAGCATGACGGTGGTGCCGAGTTTCTTGGGTATAGCCGGATACTATCGGAGATTTGTGTCGGACTTCTCTAGAGTTGCGATGCCACTCTCATCTTTGACGAAGAAAGGGAAACCCTTTGTGTGGTCAGACAGATGTTAGCAGAGCTTCCAAGAGCTGAGACAGAGATTGACCAGCGCACCTATCTTGAGTTTGCCTGAGGAGGGAGTTGGATACGTAGTCTACTGCGATGCATCAGGGACCAGACTCGGATGTTTCCTGATGTAGGAGCGGGCCGTGATTGCCTATGGATCACGTCAGTTGAGGCTACATGAGCAGAACTATGCTACCCATGACCTGGAGTTGGAAGCAGTGGTCTTTGCACTGAAGACTTGGCGCCACTATCTGATGGGAGAGCGCTTTACAGTCTTTTATGACCACCAGAGTCTCAGGTACATCTTATCTCAGAAGGACCTGAACCTGAGATAGCGGCGATGGATCGAGTTCCTCCAGGACTATGACTTTAAGATAGTCTATACTCCTGGGAAGGGGAACGTGGTAGCCGATGCCCTCAGCAGGAGGACGGGCATCCATCTACTTGAGGAGGCGATAGAGTAGCTAGCTTCCTTGTAGATATCCTTTGTGGATAGGGATGGAGCATCCTTCCTTCAGTCTCTCACAATCACTCCTCCACTACTGCAGCGGGTCAGAGAGGCACAGCGTGGGGACGCCGACTGTGAGACGCGGCGTGCACAGATATCCTCGGGATAAGCCCCTGATGGTTTCTCCCTTGGAGTAGAGCACGACGTCCTTTTCAGAGGACGTACCATGGTACCCGTCATTTTACGAGAGGAGGTGCTGAGAGAGTTTCACACTTCTCCTTTGGCGGTACATCCTGGAGTGGCGAGGATGTACCAGGATCTCAAACGACAGCACTGGTGGCCAGGCATGAAGAAGGCTGTGGTAGAGTTCGTTTCATGGTGCCTCACCTGCCAACAGGTGAAGGCAGAGCATCAGGTACCAGCAAGCTTGGTACAACCCTTGGAGGTCCCGGAGTGGAAGTGGGATGGGATATCTATGGACTTCGTGACTGGACTTCCACACACTTCCAGAGGCCACGACTCCATTTGGGTGATTGTTGACCGACTCACCAAGTCGGCACACTTCTTACCCATCAGAGAGCAGGGCTCAGTGGAGAGCTTGGGCGTCTCTATGTACAGGAGATTGTACGGCTTCACGGTGTGCCATCGTCTATCGTCTCCGATCGGGATGCTCGTTTTACTTCCCGGCTTTGGAAGGGGTTGCAGGAGGCGTTCAGGACGCGGCTACGTCTGAGCACCACCTTTCACCCTCAGACGGATGGTCAGACGGAGAGAACCATTCAGACTCTCGAGGACATGCTCCGCGCATGTGTCCTCGACTTTGGTCGCAGCTGGGAGGACCACCTACCCTTGGTGGAGTTCGCGTACAACAATAGCTACCACTCCACTATCGGGATGGCACCATACGAGGCGTTGTACGGCAGACCTTGCAGATCTCCTTTGTGCTGGACAGACCCTGGGGAGTCAGCACTTGTGGGACCAGAGATGGTCTGGGCCACGGCAGAGAAGGTCCAGGTCATCCAGGAGCGGATGAGGACAACTCAAAGCTGGCAAAAGTCTTATGCTGACAGGAGGCAGAGGCCACTAGAGTTCGAGGATGGCGTCCACGTCTTCTTGCGTGTCTCACCTCGACATGGATTACAGAGATTTGGCCGAGGCGGCAAGTTGTCTCCACGCTTCATCGGACCTTTCCAGGTCCTCAGCAGGATTGGTGAGGTGGCTTATCGCCTGGCTCTACCACCTCAGTTGCACCGGGTGCACGACGTCTTCCACGTATCTCAGCTGAGGAGATACGTGCATGACCCAACACACATCATTGACCATGGGGAGCTAGACGTGGATTATGGGGAAACTTTTGCGGAGGTCCTGGTGGAGATAGAGGATCGACAGGAATGGGTCCTACATGGGCGATCGATTCCTCTTGTGCGCATCAGATGGCAGCACAGAAACCTCCAGGAGAGCACATGGGAGCGGGAGGCTCAGATGCGTGCTCAGTACCCACATTTGTTTCCCTAGTTTATGATGTATCTTTACGGGGACGTAAATCCCTGAGGTGGGAGTAATGTAAAGACCCGTAAATTTCAAGGAAATTTTTTTTCTTAATTTTCTTTGTAATTTTACAAGAGCGCAATTTCTGACGGCACCTGATTCCGAGGCCCGGTGTGCCCGAAATCATTTGCCGAAGTTTGGCTCGGGTACGTTCAGTGAACGGACGAGCGGGTTTTTCTAACTTTTTAACTGGTGCCCGGAATCGAATTCTGAGGGCACCGATGAAATCACAGCGCCGATATTTTCTTAGAAATGCCTCTTCCGGAGTTGTGTTTGCTCGGTGGTGGTTTTTAATTTTTGGACTTAAAGTTAAGAAATAAAATAAATTGTTCGACAAACTTTATTTTATTTCACTTAAGCCACTTGGAAGCCACTTGAAGCCACTTAAAGTGGCTTAATCTGAGTTGATCTGGATAGGATGCTATCCAAAAATATCCTACCCTCGTGGTAGGATATTTGTGGGGTGGGGCCCGCACGAGCCCCACCGTTTCTTTTCCGCTAATTAACGAACCCGCGAAAACCCGTCATTATGAAAGTCAATTTACGCGTTTTCTTATATTCTTAACGCACCATTTAATTGGGAAGTTTTATTCGTGAATTAAATGGGCAGTTTCTTTCGTCGAATTAATTCTACGGATTAATGGGTCGTTGCTTACCTCTTTTTCGTTTGTTGGAGTAATAATAAAATAAGACCAACACGACATTTGGAGGATTACACATTGAGAGGCTTTTAAAGAATTCTTGAGCTTTTATCCTCCTTCGCGAAGAACGCAAAGAACACGAAGAACGCGAAGAATGTGAAGAACGCGAAGAACGCGAAGAACGCCGTCACCCTCGGAGTTTGGCGACGCCTCATCCGAGACATTCTTCCCTGCCCCGATCTCCGATCACCAACTGCTTGAGGTAAGAGATCTCGGGTTTCTTTTTAAACTTACTTTGTGGTTTTTGACTCAAGAAGGATTTAATTATTATTAATTAAATCTTTTTGTTCTTGAACCTCGGAGTTCGTCGACGCGACACCCTTCCGCGACGACGCGACGCCGGATACCACGACGACGCGATGATCTTCAAATCCGCGAAGAACCCGCGTGCGACGACTTGACAAGGTAGGGGTTTTTGTGAATAATTCTTTTATATTACCGTGAAAGTTTCTTAAAAAAATTAAAGAACCGGATTCATATGAACAATTTTATTTTATTAAAATTGTTGGGTAATGTGTTGAATAATTTCTCCCATTGTTTTTATCTAAAGCGGAGGGTGCGGGCCAAACGAACACGGCCCGACAACCCTCCGCCATTCTTCGTGGTTGTGCGGATTTTCCGGGCGATGGAAAAACGTGATGCAAGGGCGTTTTGATGATCCCGCAGTGAAGAACGGAACCCGGGAGGAACAACGGCGCAGACGGGAAGGAAAACAGACCACCGGAGCAACTCCAGTGGCCCACGGAAGCTGCCGGCGGCCGGAGGTGGCAGCCAGCGGACCCGCGGCCGCGCGGGTCCAGCTCGCCCGCACGGGACGCGGCAGAAGCCACGTCCGCTTGACAGCGTGACCCTTCGAGAGCCGCGACACCTCCAAACCGCGGGGGCAGCGCCCCGGCCGGACTGGACCGGGTCCAGCTAGGTCGGACCGGGTCGGTTCGGCCGACCCCGGGGGGGGGGGGGGGGGGGGGGGTCGGGCCAGGTCGGCCCGGGCCCGGACCCCCCCGCCTTCGGACCATTTTCGGTATTTTTCCCGTATCTTGAGCTACGGGCCTCTGAACGACGCGCCGTCAGCGGCAACGTGATCCTTGGATCGAGACGGTCATTTCGGTATATCACACTCAAGGTTTCAGAATACTTTGGGTTCAGCCGGGTTGGTTCGTACACAAAACCAATCGGGCCCTCGGAGCGGAAACACTCATATCTTGAGCTACGGACATCCGATTGACGTGCCGTCAGCTTTGGTGTATTCCTCTATGTGAGACGGATCTTTTGGCTCACTCCGCCCAAGGTTTGGACGTAGGTGGAGTACGGTCGGGTTGGTTTTTCCTTAAAAACCAACCGGCCCCCAGGGACGAAAAAGCCAATAACTCTCAGACCGAGCGTCCAATTGACGCGCCGTCTGCGACGTTGAGTTCCTGTTGACGATACAGAACTTTTGGATACATCAACCTCGGACTTTGTGTCAGTTGATGTATCAGCCTCTCGGCTCGTGGAGCGGACCCTCCTGAACGATCTTGCTGTGTGCGGGAACTCTAGAGCATGCTGCGACTGCTACTTCGACAGCGACGACTGTGCAGAGATCCCCAGTGGACTGCGACAATTACTGTGCATAGATCCTTAGTGGACTGCGATGACTACAACACTCAGTGATCCCTTGCGGGTCAGTGCTACAGGTCCTGTGTGGGCCCGATCCTGTGTGGGTCCGATCCTGTGTGGGTCAGCGCTCAGCGGTTCTGTGTGAGCCAGTGCCTACAGGTCATGTGTGGGCCCAATCCTGTGTGGGTCATTGCGGGGGTTAGTACATTTCTATCCTTTGTGGGTCCGACGACTTAGATGGATCAGTGATCATCTTTATCGTCATACAAGAAGTATACCTGTGTGAGCTGAATCCTGTGTTACTCTCCTTTGTGGATTGTGTTGAGCTATCCTGTGTGGATTTACTGTTTACTCTCCTTTGTGGATTGTGTGTGCTATCCTATGTGGGTATACGTTTTGCTTTCCTGTGTGGACTGGGTTGTTCTTGGACTCGGATGTTGGAGCCGAACGAGAATGGATGACTTAGGTATATGTATTGGCATATACTTAAGCCGTGTCGGATGTTACTTAGTGATTGTATCTTTCCTTTGTGGATTATCCTTTGTGGATTCTGGGAGATTTTCGGGGGTCTCGGGGTCCCTACTGAGTAGCTTATACTCACCCCTGCACGGGCTATGCCCTCACTTCGTTGTGTTGGTTGCAGACGACGGACAACACTGATCGTGGTGGGGGCTTGCGGAGCAGGATGGTACCTGGAGGTGGACCACTGGGCGGGACGTACTCGGAGCGGACGGCTGGAATGGGGAGCTGTGGAGGCTATCTGTACCCACCCTTCAGGTGGGACCTTCAGAGGACGGCTCGACGCTACGACTTTTCTTTTCAGTTACTGTTTTTCCCTTTCAGTTATACTTTATAGTTGGGATTGTATTTCCGGCCCCTTTTACTTTCAGCACAACTTGTTACAGTTTTTACTTAGTGTTTACTTTTTCGCTTGCTTACTCTGTGGTGCTTGTTTACTTTTCAAAGGCAATGCCTTCCCTTTTGTTGGGATTTATGCCTTGGTGCTAGTCGCCAGCCCCTGGCCTATGGATGGTTGGCTTGGGGTAGTCACGGCACGGGCCCCGAGGACGGGTCGTGACAGAGACCTTCACGTCTATAAACTGAGTGTGACTTCACCAAGGGCAGTGAGCTAGGGGGAGTCAGCGGGAGTGACCCAAGGTACACAGTGAGCTATCCCGGAACAATTGTAAAGGCAGTGAGCCTGGGACAAAGTGATTGTGCCTGAACCATTGTAATCCACATCTAGTGAAGATTAGTGGAATTTGATATGACCAGAAACTTGTTGGCGTATGCTCCTCAGATGTAGCCCTTAGTGGTGAACCAAGTAAAATTTGTTGTGTCACCTCTTTTTCATGCGAATGTTTGATTGCTGAACATATCCATCATACAAGTTCAACTTGTTCCTACCAACGTGCGAACAAGATCCTTTAATTTAAAAGAAAAAGTTGACACCCGGATTCACCCCCTCCCCTCTCAGGGTGTCCCGGGGTCCTACATGAACCACCCGTATACATAAACAATGCCCAAGAACCATAACATAATCGTAACACATAAGGAAAGATAACATTCCCACATTACAATCACAATATAGCATTTCAAGATATTAAACAAGATATTGAAATAATAAATCCATTCTCAAAACCATTTTCAATATCAAAATACATAAAAGAGTATATGATATTTATTTTCCTTTTAAAAACATTATGACTTGTTAAGGAATCCAAAGATCAAATAATACTTGCAGTGGAAAAAAGGTCGTTGTCACCGCATACGTTAAAAAATTAGTTTTTTTGTTTGGTAAAATGCCTCATAGAAAAATATTACCTTTAAATGAAATTAAAAGTCAAATGTTTTTATACAGAGTATAAAAGAAATTCATTTATAAAACAAAATATTCCTCAATGGAAGGAGATTGAGACGAAGTCCATTACCTCGTGTCTGATTTGCCCCGTTCGTTCTTTAATCTGAGGAATAATAAACTAAAGTTAATTTATACTTGCTTGAGATATTTTTTCAAGTTTATTATTCCTTTTATATCACTTATTTCCATGTTATAAAAATTATGTAATCATTTAAGTTAATAACGGTCGTTTTGTCGATATTTGGTACTTGAGTAAAAAATGAACTTCTTATAATTACAAGTTGTTCATGTGGTCAAATATCCATTATCTCCAGAAAGATATTCATGATGTAGATATCATATATATCATATATATCCAGTATATACATGTATTTATAATAGTACATAACATTTGGAGGTATGAAATGAAATTCACTGTTAATGGAGACAGTAAGCCGTATGTACACATGGACGCTACTTTCATTTCTATTTCATATTTAATGGAATGAAAACATAATGATACATAGGTATATTAAAATTACAGTATAATATCATATATAATTTCATTAACTCTATCCTTTATACATTCCACGTAAGGCATGAATGAGTCATATCACTTTGAAGGGGCGGTAGTCCACACTTTCTCAAATGAGATTATCGTATCTACCCACTATGGAAACCATAAAGGTATTCTATAAATAATAAATTCATAAGCATAGAAAAAATATAAAAATAAAATATATCTCATATATATACAGTTCCATATTAATGGCCACCATAATATGTGGTAGGAGATAATTGAACAGTCATCGTTTCGTGAGGCGTTAGTTTGCCGTCCACAAAAAACAGTATGTTCTTTACCCATTAGACGGAGGTGTGTGTAAGTGTAGTTCGAATAATTCTCATAAAAACAACCTAGTATATTTATGATATTTGTGTTGTTATAAAATAAAGGAATAAAAAGATTTTATGGGGTTTCAGAAGGAAAATAAAACAAAAGAACTTAGGATAATACATTACCTTTAATTCGGGTATCTCCCTTTGGTTTGAACCAAGAGGGTTTGTTGAATTACCTTCTTCCTAAGTTATGGATTCTAAGAGGAGTATAGGGATTTTGGTAGATTAATTGGGTAGAGTTTGGACAAGCCAAGGGTCTTGAGATGTGTGAGGAATGAGTTAGAGGTGAGGGCTTTTTATAAAGGGGAGGAGGTGTTCTTTAGGAAAGTGGGAAAATTTTATTTTATTACATAATGATTTTCGGTTTCTAAAGGTCCAAAAGTTATTAAAGTTGAAGATAAGATGACTAGTGGTCGAAAAAAAATTATCCAATAAGAATTATATTGATTTTTAATAATATTTTAATATTTATAATCTTATTTATTTAAATCATTTATTAATGAGGTAAAAACTACACCATTATTGTGTCATGAATACGTTAATTTCTTTAATGTGTAAAAAATATAAAATAAATACTTTGATGTAGGAAATATTTTTAAATTTCCAAATAATATTCATAGTCAAAAAGATAACTTCTATAACCCTATGTACAAATTAATTTACTAAAAGATATTTGTTTATGTCATTTTTGTCTTTACATTAGGTTAATTAAAATAAAGTGTCATTATCACTCCCAAGTGGCCCCATGAGTTCCCAAAATCTACCCAAGGATTCTCATGGTTGAACGTGTATCAACTAGTATTATTAAAACACATGTTAGGGTAATTTTATATTATTATACTAATATTTGTTTACCCTTATTTACCAGATTTACCCTTTAACCATGGTAAATAAAATATTTACTGAAGTAAATATTCATAATGTTTAAAAATAAAAGTTACCTATTTACACAATTTAGACTCCCTTATTCCAAATATAGAATCCATTTTTCCATATTCAAAACACAGAAGTGTCATAAATTAATTTAAAATTAATTCCTGCTGTCAAAACAAAAGGCGTGTTTTTACGAAATAATAACTATCAAAAGATTGACACTTGTTTTTGTCGAATTTAAAAGTGAAATTAATTCCAATAACAAAAATTGGATTAAATAGTAAAAATAATAATCTAATTATAGTTTAAAACCAATTAAAAAGATAATCTAACAATATAAATAAATTATATTAAAAGGCAGTTTTTAATTCAAATACAACATTTTTCACTTTTCATTAAAAAATGAATTTTCTCAAAAAAATACCAAAATTTTTCCCAAAGTAAATTTTAATGGCCTGATTCTAAAGAAGATTTTTATTTTGTTAAATATAACATATAAAAGTGACCAAAACTATATTTAAAGGGGGTTCTCCATCAAAAGGTGATAAATCATCCTTTTAATGTAAATTATGCTTAAAATTAGATTCATTCACATTTTAAGCCACTATCTTTTATTGGATAAATGTAAAATCATTTAACAAACATGTATAATCATATTTTAGTTAGTTCTATTCATTCCCTCCAATACAACGGCTAGGCGTTAACTGACATTTAAAATAATAATATTATATTATTATTGTGCGACGTAAGATTTCAAAGAAACCTATTGTTGCGTATCAGATACGCCATCGAACATAGAAACCCCTTTAAGGTAAAATTAATATTTAATTAACAAAATATTAATTAAAAAAATGTATTATTTCTTCATTTACCTGGGATGTTACATCCTTACCCCCTTTTGGAAATTACGTCCTCGCAATTTTATTCACTTATCAAGTAAACGGGGGTATTTATCCCTCATAGCATTTTCAGATTCCCAGGTTTCCTCTTCAACCATATGGTTTTTACACAAAACCTTTACCTAGTGAATTACCTTATTCCGTAATACATGCTCTCTTCGGTCAAGAATCTGTACTAGCCGTTCCTCATAAGAGAGATTCTCTTCCAACTGAACTATCTCTAGACTTAAAACATGAGATGGATCTAGCATGTACTTTCTCAACATTGAAACATGAAAAAAATTGTGTACCTGGGATAAACATGGAGGTAAAGCCACTATGTACGCAACTGATCCAACTTTCTCTAGGAGTAAGGTCCAATGAACCTCATACTCAACTTTACTTTCTTACCAAAACACATCACACTTTTCCATGGAGAAAATTGGAGAAAGAAATAATCACCTACCTCGAAACAGAGATCCTTCCTCCAGTTATCTGCATAACTTTTCTGCCCGCTCTGAGATTTTCTCATGTGCTTCTAAATCTATAGAACTTTTTCTGCCATCTCTTCTACCAATTCTAGTCCAATCAGCTTCATTTCCCCTACTTCTTCCCAACAAGCTGGAGTTTGACCCCACTTCCCATATAATGCCTCAAATGGAGCCATCTGTATACTATAATGAAAACTGTTATTACATGAAAATTAAACCAAAGAAATATGTTGGTCCCAACTTCCCTGGTAATATAGTGAATAAGAACGTATCAAATCCTCCATGTTCTGAATTATTTTTTCTGACTACTCATCTGATTGTAGATGAAAAGATGTACTAAAATTTAATTCAGTACCCAAAGACATCTGAAGGCCTTTCCAAAAGTTAGAAGTAAACAGGGGATCATGTTCAGATATAAGGGAGAGGGGAACACCATGGAACCTGACTATCTCTTTAATATACAACTGAGAAAGTTTATCTAGAGACAAAGTATCTCAAATAGGAAAGAAATGAGTATATTTAGTCAATCGATCAATAATAACCCAGATATCATTATTACCTTGAGATTTTTTTGGTAATCCCCCAACGAAGTCCTTGGATATATTTTCCCATTTCCACTCTGGCACCAATAAAGGCTGAAGCATCCCTTTCAGTAACTACCAATCTGCTTTAACATGCTGACAAGTCAAAAAATTCACAGTAAAATCAGCAATATCTCTTTTCATTCCATCCCACCAGTAATACTCCTAAAGATCTATGTACATCTTAGTACTGTCAGGATGAACTGAAAATAGGGAACTATGAGCTTTATATAACAACTCATTCTTCAACTGTGAATCACAAGGAACACATTATATTTTCCCAAACCTCAAAACAAAATCATTATTAACATTAAATTGAGGAAAATTACCCTTCTGAACCAACTCTACCTTTTTTTTCAACTCACTATCTTCCTTCTGCGCTTTCTTGATTCTATCTGATAGAGGTGATTTCACTGACACCTGAAACAAAATAGAATAATTTCTTGCACCAACAACATCTATGCCAAATTTCATCAAATCAAAAACCAAAGGATCTCATTCCAAACGTAGCATGTTTAATGAAGAATTACTTTTTCAACTCAAATAATCAACCACTTTATTTGCTTTTTCTAGATGGTAAAGGATCATGCAATTATAATCCTTGATTAATTCCAACGATCTCTTCTACCTCATGTTCAATTCTTTCTTAGTGAATATATACTTATAACTTTTGTGGTTAGTATATATTTAACATTTTACCCAATACAAATGATTCCTCCAAATTTTTAAATCAAGAACAATAGAAGCTAATTCCAAATCTTTTGTAGGGTAATTTAACTCATGAGGTTTCAACTAACGTTAAGCATAAGCAATTACCTGATCATTCTGCATAAGGACACAACCAAGTCCTTTCAACAAGGCATCACTATAAATAACAAACTCACTATTTCTATAAGGTAGTTCCAAAAAAGAAGCATTCAAAAATCTTTTTTTCAATTCATGAAAGCAATCGTCACATTATTTTGTCCAAAAGAACTTAACACCTTTTCAAGTTAACTTAGTCATTGGACTAGATAACCGTGAAAAACTTTAAACAAACCTCTGGTAATAACCTGCCAAACCAGAAAACTATGGATCTCATTTATATTTGCGGGTCTTGGCCATTCTTCAACAACTTTTTTTAGAAAGATCAATAGTTATTCCATTTTTTGAAACAATGTGAGCAAGGAAAGAAATTTTCTGTAACCCAAACTCACACTTTCTAAATTTCCCAAATAGTTTCTTTTCTTTTAAGGTTTTCAAGAAAACTCTTAAATTACTTTCATTCTAATCTTTAATTTTTGAATAAACCAAAATATCATCAATGAACATAACCACAAACTTATCCAATAACTAATAGAAAATTCTATTCATAAGATCTAGGAATATAGTAGGTGCATTGGTTAAACCAAAAGGAAAACTACAAATTTATAATGGCCATATCTAGTATGAAACATGGTCTTTGGAATTTCTTCTTCCTTTACCTCTAACTATTGGTACCCAAACCTCATGTCAATCTTTGAAAAATAATTAGCTACCTGGAACTGATCAAACAAATCATTGATATGCGGAAAATGATACTTGTTCTTAATAGTGATGTTATCTAATGCTCTATAATCAATGAAAAGTATCATTGAACCATCTTTTTTTAACAAATTAGACAGGAGAACCCCATGGTGATGTGCTAGGTCGAATTAAACCTTTATCCAATAACTTCTGCAATTGCTTCTTTAACTCTAAAAGTTCAATTTGAGCCATTCGATAAGGGGGTTTTGAAATTGTCTTAGAATCAGGAACTAAGTCAATAGTAAATACAGCTTCCCAGTCAGGTATAATAATAGGAAACTCATCAAGAAAAACATCAAGGCACTCATTTACCACTGGCACATCATTCATCTAAACAGTCACTTTGTTTTCAACAACATGTGCAAGGTAGCATTCATTTCCATCTTTTACTAATTTCTCAGCTTCTTGATTTTTTATCCAAAGTAAAGGTTCATTCTTGTACACAAACTAAAAATCTTTCTGAAAAGAAACATCTTTATCTCTATAGTCAATCTTAGCATCATAAACAAAAAATAAATCCATACACAAAATAACATCAAACTGTACTATGGGAAAAACAATACGGTTTTCAAGTAGATTCTTTCCACACACAAGGACAAAAGGGTTCTTATAATTTATTTTTATTTAAAAATTTCCCCTGGTGTTTTAACCATAAGTTTAGGATTCTTATTTTGAGAAATAATTCCCAATTTACTAGAAAACATCTCATAAATAAATGAATGTATAGACCCCGAATCAAACAACACATTGGCATAATCTGAACATGTAACGACCCAAAGTTTCATTAATGGAAAATACCTCTTGATCCAGTTAAATGTTTCTTTATGAAAAATGTTTTTATAAGATGTAAAATTCTTTAGTTTTATGTTAAGATTTGTGACCGTTACTTTTATAGCCATTGAACAATGATCACTTGAGTAGTATAAATATATGGCTTTAACGAACCCAATTTTACTCAGACAAAGGAAGCGATGGCCTCATCCAGTAGAATTTCCCCGTACGAAGCCCATTTGTCGGAGCTCGGAAAAGAGGTGGCGTCTTTGGGCTTCGACCTTGACCAATCCCAAGCTGAGCTTCATTATGTCAAGCTCAAACGGGACCATCTACGGGAAAAGTAGAAGTTGATAGAGATTGCCACTCGAGCGATGTTATCCGAGCCGCCCCAAGAGTCTGTCACCATCGCAGACCTTACCCTTAGGTGTTATGCGGATATTTTAAGGGGTTATGTAGAAAATAAGTAGTACTATGTTCATGTGCATTATTTTTGTATATAATAATGAATATAATTTCTAGTCATTTTTGATACATTGTAAATAGTTTTTAAAGTACAAATGGTGTTTTTGGTTATTATTTAATTAAGAATTATATTTTATTAAATTAGGGGATTTTTTTTGAATAAAATAATATTTTAATAAAATATTATTATTAATATTAAATTAATTTTTATTAAATATAAATGACCTTATAATTTTATGAATGCGATTAAAATTTTTATTAAGGTTTGAAAGCCATTTCTGTCAAAACCCGTGAATTTTTTTTATAAATGTAGGTATTTATTTTAAAAGTGAAAATTCACATATTTAGAAAATTATTTAGATAAAATAAATATTATTTTTGGAATCAGGACATCTAAATTATCCAATGGTGAATTTTTCATAATTTTCTGAGACAGTCAAATTTTTGGGTAAAAATTAAATACCATTTAAATATATAATGTGTTTTATGACATCATAATGACCTAATGGTGATGTAATAAATTACCATAATCCTTATGTTAGGCCAATATGTGTTTTATCATTTAAATAACGTGATTTTGTGTTTGTTTGACTTACTTTTCAAAGCATTAATGGATCCCTCAAGACTTATTCAACACTTTGCCTTTTTAAATTAATTTCCATGGGAGTGTGACTCACCTCCACATAAGCAACCCTAATTTTTTTAATAAGTTCGGACCTTGGACTTGTAAAATATTTTTTTCCTCTTTCCTTTTCCATAAACCATGGTCAAATACCATGGGATGGTTTGTGGTTTGGATTATTTTAATATAAGGAGTCCCAAACCTAAATAATAAAGAATTCTCTCACATTTCCTATATAAACCCACCCAAGCTCCCACTTCCTCCTCTCTCAAAGCCCTTGGAGTTCGTCCAACCTCTTCCCTACTTGCTCTAGACTCCTCTCAAGGTGCCCCAAGCTCCCAAGAAGCCTCTCACAAGCCTCTCTCTAGCCTTTGTAAGCACACTTCCAAGTGAGGGTTTTTTCTTCCTTTCTCATTTTTGTCAATTTTCATTAAGTTGTGTTGCCCTTTTAATTTCAATTATGAATGTTGGGGTATGGTTTCACACCTCCCCCATAATTCCCTATTATTGTTTTAATTATGGTAGACCCCTTTCTCTCTCATTAAATGCCTCCCATGTACACCCGTTACTATGCCGAAATTCCGAAAGGAACTTCTCTCTCCTCTTTTACATTCAAGCAATACATTTGTATCATGAATCTAAATTCCATTAAAATTGTTGGGACATGTATCTATTTTACTTCCTTACTTTCCATTACATGTAAATATGATGAGTAACCCCTTTCTCTCTCATCAACCTTTTTTATGAATTCTTATGTCACGCCGTTACGCTGCCGAAATCACACCGATTTTCTAAGCCAATGTCATTGTGTAGTGAATACCATGCCCATTTCTCCATCAAGGGTATTCACCTTTATGCACATTTACTTATTGATTATAAAGTTTCATGTATGAATTCCACATTCCTTTATCATGGAATAAGTTATTATTTTTTATGAATCCATGTTTTATGATCCATGTGGCACACTTATGCATGAAATGAAATGTTTAAGAAGGGTGCGCCCTTATACCGCTCCGATGCAGTGGGTAAAGTACAGTATCATGATACGTCAAGTGCAATGAGTGTTGACTCATTCTAATTCAAGTTCAACGAGGGTTTACTCGTGCTTCAAGTGCAATGAGGGTTTACTCATGCTCCATGTGCAATGAGCCTTGGCTCATGCTAATTCAATGTTAAGTGTTGTTGCCACATTTCCATGTTATGATTACCATGCTTTATCATGCCTTTATGTTCATGTTTCTTTTATTCTCTATTGATATGCCTATTGCCTAACATGTATTGTAATCCTCATTTTATTCCATGTGTACTCCCTTACTGGGCTTTACAACTCACCCTTTTCTTATGCATGTCCTCGGGTTATCCCATGCAATGCTAAGTACGAAAGAATGTAGTGGTCATGTAAAGGATGTTTTCAATAAAGATGTTGTATTTCAAGTTTAAAGTTTTTATTTAATGATCCTAATCCCCAAAGACACTAAACCTCTCGATCTTCTTTGTTGTATCCAGTAAAGTATTATGTAATAAAGCATGTTTTAAGTTGTAATAAAAAGCAGGGTTGTCATAGTTGGTATCAGAGGATAGGTTTAGTTATTTTTGGGATTAGGAAACCCTAGTAAAGCCTTAGATACAAGACTAAGTATAACAAAAACTTCCCTATGTTTTGGTAAGTATTGAGTAAGTGGTTTATCAAACAAATACATCCCTGTATGGATATGAGTAGGTAAAGGCGGCTCTGGCACATATGTATCCTAGGGGTAAAACCCGAAAACACCACTTTGAGCTAGACTCGAACGGGAACTGGTACACGAAAACGGGCCTTGCTGCACTCTTGGTTATGACACTCCCGGGGGATATTATTTGATAAATTCACAAACTTATTATGAACGCTTATTAAGGGAAAAATGCTCCTATGAATATATGTTAGAAGGTAGATCATGAAAAGCCTGGATTGAATCCTATAGACTCATGAGTTAAAGAGATTAAAGTTTATTTATAAGTCATCAACTTTTGTCTTTGGATTACCCTTTATGTGTTACCCCTAACTTTCCTTTTATTCCAGCCAATGGCCGGTAATAGGAGAACTTGGGCTAACAACCGTTGTGAAGATCAGTGTGATGATTGTACTAATGAGATGCCCAATCCAATGGGAGCAGGAATCATGAACTTTGTCACGCTTCTCTCTCAGCTAACTCAAGTTTTGAATAGAAACATGGGTCAAGAGGAACGTTCAACCCCCCCTAAGAAAGAACAAGTCGCTATGGAATTCTTCATGAGACAAAGGCCTCATAATTTTAGTGGATCATCTGATCCCACGATCGCTGAGCAATGGATCAACTCCATTGAAAAGATATTCTCCATCCTCCAATGTTTTGAACAAGAGAAGGTTCTCCTGGAGGCTTATCGTATGGAGGGTGAAGCTAATCAATGGTGGACATCGATCAAAAATACGAAGCCTGAGGAGGAGATCGAGGCTTTGGAATGGAAGGAATTCCAGAAGATGTTTTTCGATAAATATTTTCCGTACACCCTCCGTCTTAAGATGGAAAGGGACTTCATTTCCCTCAAGAAAAAAGATGAAGAATCTGTGGGAGCGTACGAGGAAAACTTCACAAGGCTTGCACGATAGGCTTTCGGCTTTGTCGTTACCCCCGAATGCAAGGTTGACCGCTTCTTTGGTGGACTGAAGCCTAGCTTGCGGAAAGCATTAGCGATCCGTGACTTCGACAGCTATGAGGAAATTGTCCGATGTGCCCTCAAGGATGAAATGGAGATCAGAGAATCACAGGGGTATCATGGGGACAAGAAGCGTAAGGTGGACTTCAATGCTGGTGGGCAGATGGATAAATCCAATGGTGCTAAGAAGTTCCAGCACCCCACTTTCCAAAAGTGCGGAAAGAAGCACCCTGGAAATTGCCTTAGGGGGACGAGAAAATGCTTCAAGTGTGGAAGGGAAGGGCACCTAGCTTTTAGCTGTCAGCAAGAAGGACCCGCAGCTACGATAGAGGATAGGAACGCTCCGTTCAAACCTCAACGCGTTGTTCAATGCTACCAATGCAAAGAACCAGGTCATTTTGCAAATCAGTGCCCTAATCCAAGGGTTTTCAGAGGCAACCAACAACCTCCAAGATAGCAAGGAAGAGATTTTTCCATCACTTCTGCCGAAGTGAACCCCGATAACGAAGTGGTGATAGGTATGCTAGTTATTCATTCAAGAATAGAGAACGTAATTTTTGATTTAGGTTCTACGCATTCTTTTATATCTCAAAATTTTAGTAGAACAATCCCAGCACCACCACAAATCATGGAAGTAAAGATGTCGGTGAGTACGGAAAATGGGGAAATCATTGCATCCCATGAGTATAAGTCCTCCCCTGTTATAATCTGTGGATTGAATTTCCCGGAGAACCTCATCATACTCCCTCTGGTGGAATTTGATGCAATTCTTGGCATGGATTGGCTTTCCTTATATAGAGCCAACATAAATTGTCGGGAGAGGGAAATCACACTCCATATGGAGAATCGACCCCCGATTCTTTACAAGTGTCAGGAGGAAGATGAATCTCCTTTATCTCCATCATCTCAAGTATGGATATTAATGCCTTATGAGCACGCATATCTGGCTTAGATGATTGAGTCCAAGGAAGAAATCACCCTTAAAGAAATGCCTATTGTGAGGGAATTCGCTGAAGTGTTTCCCGAGGAACTTCCTGGTCTTCCTCCAAGAAGAGATGTTGAGTTCTCAATTGAACTTATACCTGGGGCGCTACCAATATCTAAGACTCCATATAGAATGGCTGTTGTCGAGCTTGAAGAGCTGAAGAAACAACTACAGGAGAACCTGGATAAAGGGTTTATACGCCCAAGTGCATCACCATGGGGTGCACCAGTCCTCTTCGTCAAGAAGAAGGATGGGTCAATGCGGATTTGCATCGATTATCGTGAACTTAACAAAATCACGATAAAGAACAAGTATCCTCTCCCAAGAATCGATGACTTGTTTGATCAGCTGCGTGGAGCACAATACTTCTCCAAGGTGGACTTGCGGTCGGGATATTATCAAGTAAGGGTGAAGAAGGAAGATATCCCCAAGACTGCTTTTCGTACAAGGTACGGGCACTATGAATTCATAGTAATGCCTTTCGGACTCACCAATGCTCCAGCAATATTCATGGACTTGATGAATAGAGTATTTAGAGATTACCTAGACAAATTTGTGGTAGTCTTTATAGATGATATTCTAATATACTCCAAAACCAAGGAGGACCATGAGGAGCATTTAAGAACTATACTGGAGACTTTGTGCAAGGAGAAGCTCTATGCCAAGTACATCAAGTGTGAGTTCTGGTTGAAGGAAGTCTCATTCTTGGGCTATATCATCACAAGCAATGGGATATCTGTGGACCCATCCAAAACAGATGCAATTGAGGGATGGCCGAGGCCAACATCGGTAACTGATATCCGTAGCTTCTTGGGGTTAGATGGATATTATCGACGATTTGTGAGAAATTTCTCACGATTGTCCAACCCTATTACCAAGCTAACTCGAAAGGGAGTAAAGTTTTCTTGGAGTGATGAATGCGAAGAAAGCTTTATGGAGTTGAAAAGGAGGCTTATCACTGCACCCGTGCTCACTTTACCCACAAGTGGGGAGCTTTTTGTGGTATTCAGTGATGCTTCGAAAAAGGGCTTAGGATGTGTGCTAATGCAGAATGATAAAGTGATATCCTATGCCTCAAGCCAGTTGAAAATCCATGAGCGAAACTATCCAACGCATGATCTAGAGTTGGCAGCTGTGATCTTTGCCTTGAAAAATCTGGCGGCATTATCTCTATGGAGAGAAATGTGAGACATATACTGACCACAAGAGTCTTAAATATATATTCACACAGAAAGAGCATAATATGCGCCAGAGAAGATGGATAGAGCTCATCAAGGATTATGACTATTCAATACATTACCACCTTGGGAAGGCGAACAAGGTGGCAGATACCCTAAGTAGAAAGGATCCAGCGATTCTATCAATGATGAGAATTGAGAAGGATCCAATCTTCTTAGACTTGATGAAGATGGACGTGGGAATCATAAAGAAGGGAACATCATCAATCCTTTCACAAATGATTGCTCAACCATATCTTTTGGAAAGGTTAAAGGATGCTCAAAATGATGATGCGGGAATCCAAGAAAAAGTGGAAGCTATCAAAAATGGAAAATCCTCAGAGTTTAATGTTAATGAAGAAGGAATTGTGCAGTTTGGGAAAAGACTATGTGTTCCATCAAGTCCGGAGCTGAAGAAGGAACTTTTGGATGATGCACATAGTTCAACTTTCTCTATTCACCCAGGGAGCACAAAGATGTATCGAGATCTTCGAGAAAACTTTTGGTGGGATAATATGAGGAAGGAGATCGCTGAATATACATCAAAGTGCCTGGTGTGTCAGCAAGTGAAGGCAGAGAGGCAGAAGTCTAAGGGGACGATGCAACCATTGCCCTTACCAGAATGGAAATGGGAGAACATCACCATGGACTTTGTCACCGGACTTCCAAGGACATCCAAAGGCAACAATGTAATCTGGGTTGTTGTGGATCATCTTACAAAGACTGCACACTTCATTACTATTTGATAGGATTTCTCGTTGGATCAACTGGCATGGATATATATCAGGGATGTGGTATGGTTGCATGGAGTACCACTATCTATTGTGTCTGACCGAGATCCAAGATTCACCTCTAAGTTTTGGAAGAGTCTACAACATGCTCTAAATACTGAACTGAACTTTAGTATGGCCTATCATCCTCAAACTGATGGCCAATCCGAGAGGACTATCCAAACACTTGAGGACATGTTGAGAGCATGCTCAATGGAATTTAAAGGAGGATGGGATCAACATCTTCCTCTGGTTGAGTTATCTTATAATAATAGTTTCCACTCGAGCTTCCAAATGGCACCATATGAAGCCCTGTATGGGAAAAGGTGTAGAACACCGGCATGTTGGGATGAGGTCGGTGAATGTAAGCTGCTTGGACCAGAAATGGTCGAAGAAATGGTGGATAAGGTGAATACCATTCAGCAGCATATCAAGGAAGCCCAAAGTCGACAGAAGAGTTATGCAGATAATCGTCGACGAGACCTTGAGTTTAAAGTCGGAGACATGGTGTTTTTATGCATATCTCCATGGAAGAAGGTCATAAAGTTTGGAAAGAAAGGGAAGTTAAGTCCAAGGTACATCGGCCCCTTCGAGATTCTTGATTGTGTTGGGGATGTGGCCAATCGACTAGCACTTCCACCTACTATGGCCAAGGTGCATGATGTCTTTCATGTATCCCTCTTAAGGAAGTATATACCGGACCCTTCACATGTACTCTCTTCCGAGGTGGTACAATTTGAAGATGATCTTTCTTATGAGGAGAAACCAGTGAAGATCGTAGATCGTAGAGAAAAAGTTCTACGAAATAAGAAATTTCCCCTCATCAAGGTGTTTTGGAGAAACCACAAGTTTGAAGAAGCAACATGGGAGTCGGAGGATATGATGAAGCTGAGTTACCCACATTTGTTTTAGTGTCGGAAAAGGAAAATTTCGAGGGCGAAATTTCTTAAGGGGGGAATATTGTAACGACCCAAAGTTTCATTAATGGAAAATCCCTCTTGATCCAGTTAAATGTTTCATTATGAAAAATGTTTTTATAAGATGTCAACTTCTTTATTTTTATGTTAATATTTGTGACCGTTACTTTTATAGCCGTTGAACAGTGATCACTTGAGTAGTATAAATATATGGCTTTAACGAACCCAATTTTACTCAGACAAAGGAAGTGATGGCCTCATCCAGTAGAATTGCCTCGTATGAAGCCCATTTGTCGGACCTCGGAAAAGAGGTGGAATCTTTGGGTTTCGACCTTGACCAAGCCCAAGCTGAGCTTCATTATGTCAAGCTCGAACGGGACCGTCTACGGGAAAAGTGGAAGTTGATAGAGATTACCACTCGAGCGATGTTATCCGAGCCGCCCCAAGAGTCTGTCACCATCGCACACCTTAACCTTAGGTCTTATACAGATATTTTAAGGGGTTATGTAAAAAATAAGTAGTACTATGTTCATGTGAATTATTTTTGTATATAATAATGAATATAATTTCTAGTCATTTTGATACATTGTAAATAGTTTTTAAAGTACAAATGGTGTTTCTGGTTATTATTTAATGATGAATTATATTTTATTAAATTAAGGGATTTTTTTTAATTAAATAATATTTTAATAAAATATTATTATTATTATTAAATTAATTTTTATTAAATATAAATGACCTTATAATTTTATGAATGTGATTAAATTTTTTATTAAGGTTTGAAATCCATTTCTGTCAAAACCCGTGAATTTTTTATAAATGTAGGTTTTTATTTTAAAAGTTAAAATTCACATATTTAGAAAATTATTTAGATAAAATAAATATTATTTTTGGAATCAGAACGTCGAAATTATCCAATGGTGAATTTTTCATAATTTTCTGAGATAGTCAAATTTTTGGGTAAAAATTTAATACCATTTAAATATATAATGTGTTTTATGACATCATAATGACCCAATGGTGATGTAATAAAATACAATAATCCTTATGTTCGGCCAATATGTGTTTTATCATTAAAATAATGTGATTTTGGGTTTGTTTGACTTACTTTTCAAAGCATTAATGGAGCCCTCAAGACTTATTCAACACTTTGCCTTTTTAAATTAATTTCCATGGGAGTGTGACTCACCTCCACATAAGCAACCCTAATTTTTTTAATATGTTCGGACCTTGGACTTGTAAAATATTGTTTTCCTCTTTCCTTTTCCAGAAACCATGGGCAAATACCATTGGATGGTTTGTGGTTTGGATTATTTTAATACAAGGGGTCCCAAACCTAAATAATAAAGAATTCTCTCACCTTTCCTATATAAACCCACCCAAGCTCCCACTTCCTCCTCACCCAAAGCCCTTGGAGTTCGTCAAAACTCTGCCCTACTCTCTCTAGAATCCTCTCAAGGTTCCCCAAGCTCCCAAGAATCCTCTCACAAGTCTCTCTCTAGCCTTTGGAAGCACACTTCCAAGTAAGGGTTTTTTCTTCCTTTCTCATTTTTTTCAATTTTCATTAAGTTGTGTTGCCCTTTTAATTTCAATTATGAATGTTGGGGTATGGTTTCAAACCTCCCCCATACTTCCCTCGTATTGTTTGAATTATGGGAGACCCCTTTATCTCTCATTAAATGCCTCCCATGTACACCCGTTACTATGCCAAAATTCCGAAAGGAACTTCCCTCTCCACTTTTACATTCAAGCAATACATTTGTATCATGAATCTAAATTCCATTAAAATTGTTGGGACATGTATCTATTTTACTTCCTTACTGTCCATTACATGTAAATATGATGAGTAACCCCTTTCTCTCTCATCAACCTTTTTTATGAATTCTTATGTCACGCCATTACGCTGCCGAAATCACACTGATTTTCTAAGCCAATGTCATTGTGTAGTGAATACCATGCCCATTTCTCCATCAAGGGTATTCACCTTTATGCACATTTACTTATTGATTATAAATTTTCATGTATGAATTCCACATTCCTTTATCGTGGAATAAATGATTATGTTTTATGAATCCATGTTTTATGATCCATGTGGCACACTTATGCATGAAATGAAATGTTTAAGAAGGGTGCACCCTTATAGCGCTCCAATGCATTGGGTAAAGTATAGTATCATGATACGTCAAGTGCAATGACTGTTGAATCATGCTAATTAAAGTGCAACGAGGGTTTACTCGTGCTTCAAGTGCAATGAGGGTTTACTCATGCTCCATGTGCAATGAGCCTTGGCTCATGCTAATTCAATGTTAAGTGTTGTTGCCACATTTCCATGTTATGATTACAATGTTTTATCATGCCTTTATGTTCATGTTTCTTTTATGCTCTATTGATATGCATATTGCCTAACATGTATTGTACTCCCCATGTTATTCCATGTGTACTCCCTTACTGGGCTTTACAGCTCACCCTTTTCTTATGCATGTCCTCAGGTTATCCCATGCAATGCTAAGTACGAAGGAATGTAGTGGTCATGTAAAGGAAGTTTTCAATAAAGATGTTGTATTTCAAGTTTAAAGTTTTTATTTAAAGATCCTAAGCCCCAAAGACACTAAACCTCTCGATCTTCTTTGTTGTATCAAGTGATGTTTTATGTAATAAAGCATGTTTTAAGTTGTAATAAAAAGCGGGGTTGTCATAAAACAAACAACAGTGTACCTCATACTACTTCATTTGATGGCCCAACATCTGCTGAAGTCGTTGCAAAGGATTTCACCACCCCTTTCTACTAGTATTCTGGATTCTTTCCCTCAGTTGAGTTCTTCATTGGACACTCATTTATATAATGACCCATTTCATTTCACTTAAATTTTTTTACTGACTATAAATCATATTTTTTCTTATCGTTACCCTGATCTTTTTCAGTGAAATTATGAGACTTATGTCCCATTTTATGACATCAGTAGTACTTAACCAAATTAAAAAGACATTCCCTAGCAGGATGTTTATCACAATTTTCACAAACTGTAAACTTCAGTTCCTTATGATAGGACTTTTTTGAAGAGTTCTTCCCTTTCTTCTTCCACCTTGACCTCTTATTCTGTTGTTTTTCAAAGAAAACATGATCATTGACAAATTCCATTTCCACATTCTCTGCACATCAAACAGGTTTTTCATAACTTTTGAACTCTCAAGAAGCTAAATTCCTTCAATACTTTGGATTTAATCGTGAGTAAAAATGGTTGATTTTACTATCACGATCTCATATGAAATTTTGAACATACCTTTCCAGTCGAGTGAATTTTGCTTCATAAGCATCCACTAAGTCATCCTCCTGCCTCAATTCTTGGAATTTTTTTCCATCCTAAGATGAACCAACTTAGGAAAATATTTCTCAAGAAACATAACTTTGAATTCATCCCAATCAAGAGAATCAATATCCTCACTATCCCTGATATTTTTCACCGTCAACCACCATAGATCAGTTCACCTTTAAAATGGTAAACAATGAGACTAACCTTTTGATGTTATGAACACCCCATAACATCGAAAATCTTCTCCAATACTTTAATCCACCCTTCTACTAGCATAGGGTCATATTATCCTCTGAATGATGGGGGATGTTGCCTCATGAAATGTTCTAATACTGACATGTTCCTCTGTGGTTGATCTGGATGATCTCGTGCATGGATACCACCACCATTTATAGCGTGAGTCAACTATTCCATCACTGTAACAAACTGTTCAGTTTTGATTCCGACCATCTTAGGTTACTGATTTGGAAGGTTTTATTCCTCCTGATTTCATCCCAACATAGTTTCCCTATTTCCTATGCGGAAAATCATTCTGAACATATAAATATCTTAGGGGAAGCAATACAGTAATCTGTAAATGCTATATCACTTCAATATTAACATAAATTAATTTATGGATTTTAATTTAACAATACCCTAAATCCTATAGTTGTCTAAATTGACCACTGATACCAACTATAAGGACTTGGCCTCAAAACATTACATAATCTTTAATTAAATGAATAATTCACATTGAGGATCTTTTTAGGTTTAGAGTTTTAGATAGTTAGGCCATAACTATTACATCACATCTAAAAAATTACAAGGTAGACACTTCTACTCAGTTTAATTTTTTTTCATAAAATAAAAACTCTTGAAAAAAGAGTCATGTCTAGTCCCATGTTTTAGACAACATGACTTTTCCTTGATCCCATCCTTGAACGTATTCATCTTTATGTGCTATGAAAAAAACATTTCAAAACTTGGGATGAGCATAAAAAGCTCATCAAGGGTTTTAAAACAAAGAAATAAAACATTAGTTCATCAATAAATACATAACATAAGCTCTTTAACATACCTCATGAAATCATAAGATTTATGAATAACATGTTAAAATCATAAATCATAAAGGTAACTTGTGGCATCCATATCATACTTACATTGTAGCTATCACAGATATGAAGGGAGTTATATTTGGAATACCCATCATAATATATTCCCTAAATCTCTTAGGAGAAACATTCATGTTTACCTCTATCACGTTACCCAATGCATTGGAGAGCTATCTCGGGCTCACCCGCCATTGGTTTATCATGGAGCCACCCATATACATAAACAATGCCCAAGAACCATAACATAATCATAACACATAATGAAAGATAACATTCCCACATTGAAATCACAATATAGCATTTCAAGATATTAAAAAATATATTGAAATAATAAATCCATTATCAAAACCATTTTCAATAACAAAATACGTAAAAGAGTATATGGTATTTATTTTCCTTTTAAAAACATTACAGCTTATTAAGGTATCTATGGATCAAATAATACTCATGGTGATGAAAAGGTCATTGTCACCGCATACATTAAAAAAACCTTAGTTTTGTCATTTATTAATACACCTCGTAGAAAAATATTCCCTTTGAATGCAATGAAAAATAAAAGGTGTTTATACAATGTGTAAAATAAAGTCGTGTATAAAACAAAATATGCCTCAATGGAAGGAGATTGAGATGAAGTCCCTTACCTTGTGTCCGATTTGAACCGTTCATTCTTTAATCTCCTGAATAATAAAATAAAGTTAATTTATACTTTCTTAAGATCCTTTTAAATTTTATTATTCCTTTTATATAACTTATTACCATGTTATAAACATTATGCAATCATTTAAGTTAATAACGGTCATTTTGTCAATATTTGGTAATTGAGTCAAAAATGAATTTCTTATTATTACAAGTTGTTCATGTGATCAAATATCCATTATCTCCAGAATGATATTAATGATGTAGATATCATATATATCAAGTACATACATGTATTTATAATATTAAATAACATTTGTAGGTAAGAAATGAAATGCACCATTCATGGAGACGGTAAGCCGTACGTACGCATGAACGCTACTTTAATTTATATTTCATATTTAATGGAATGAAAATATAATGATACATAAGTATATTATAATTCTAGTATAATATCATATATAATTTCATTAACTCTATCATTTATACATTCCACGTAAGGCATGAACGAGTCTTATCACTTTGAGGGGGCGGTAGTCCGCACTTCCTGAAATGAGATTATCATATCTACCCACTATGGAAACCATAAAATTACTCTATAAATAAAAAATGAAGAATCATATAAAAAATATAAATATAATATATATCACATATAAATACAGTTCCATCTTAATGTCCACCATAAGTGGTGGTAGGAGATAATTGAACAATCACCGTTTCGTGAGGCGTTAGTTCACCGTCCACAAAACAAATATGTTCTTTACCCATTAGACGGATGAGTGTGTAAATTTAGTTAGAATACTTCTCATAACAAAAACCTAGTATATTTAGGATACAATTTTTTTATAAAAGAAAATAATAAAAAGAGTTTAGCGGGTTGGATAAGGAAAATAAAACAAAATAACTTAGGAGAAGACATTACCTTTAAATCGGGTATCTCCCTTTGGTTTGAACCAAAAGGGTTTGTTGAAGTGCCTTCTGCCTAAGTTAATGATTCTAGGAAGAGTAAAGGGATGTAGGAAGCTTAATTGGGAGAAGTTTGGACTATCTGAGGGGCCTGAGAGGTGTGATGAATGAGTTAGAGGTGAAGGTTTTTTATAAGGGGGAGGAGGAGCTCTTTAGGAATGTGTGATCATATTATTTTATTACATATTTATTTTCAGTTTCTAAAGGTCCCAAACTTATTAAAGTTAAATATAATATGACTCATGGTCTAAATAAAATCATCCATTAAGAATTGAACAGGTTTTGGATATTATTTTATTTTATAATCTTATTTATTTATATAATTTATTAATGAGGTAAAAACTACATCATTATTGTGTCATAAATACATTAATTTATTTAATATTTAAAAATTACAAAAAAATACCATGATGTATGAAATCTTTTTATATTTAAAAATAATATTTATAGTCGAAATGACAACTTATATAACCCTATGTAAAAATTAATTTACTAAAAGATATTTGTTTATGTCATTTTTGTCTTTACTTTAAGTTAATTAAAATAAAGTGTCATTATCACTCCCAAGTGGCCCCATGAGGTCCCAAAATCAACCCAAGGATGATCATGGTCAGAATTGTATCAACCAATAGGATTTGGATAAATTTTAGGGTAATTTTATATTATTATAGTAATATTTGGTTACCCTTATTTACCAAGTTTACCCTTTAACCATGGTAAATAAAATATTTACAGAAGTAAATATTCATAATGTATAAAAATAAAAGTTAACAATTTAAATGATTTAGACCTCATAATTCCAAATATGGAATCCATTTTTCCATATTAAAAACATATAAGTGGCAGAAATTAATTTAAAATTAATTTCCGCTGTCAAAACAAAAGGCCTGTTTTTAAGAAATAATCACTATCAAAAGAGTGACACTTGTTTATGTCTAAATTCAAAGTGAAATTAATTAAAATAACCAAAATTGGATTAAATGGTAAAAATATAATCTAATTAAACTTTAAAACTAATTAAAAAGATAATATAAAAATATAAAAAAAATTATATTGAAAGGTAGTTTTGAATTAAAATACAACATTTTTCACTTTTCATTAAAAATTGAATTTTATCAAAAAATACCAAAAGTTTACCCAAAGAAAATTTTGATGTCCCGATTCAAAAGAAGAATTTTATTTGGTCAAATAGAACATATAAAATTGACCAAAACTAGATTTATAGAGGGTTCGACATTAAAAGGCGGCAAATAAACCTTTTAAAGTAAATTATGCTTAAAATTAGATTCATTCACATTTTAAGACACTACCTTTTATTGGATAAATGTAAAAACATTTAGAAAACATGTATAATCATATTCTAGTTAGTTATATTCATTCCCATCAATATAACTGTTAGGCGTTAATTACCATTTAACATAATAATATTATATTATTATTATGCAACGTAAGATTTAAAAGAAACCCGTTGTTGCGTATCAAGTATGACATCAAACATAGAAACCACTTTAAGATAAAATTATTATTTAATTCACAAAATAATAATTTAAAATAAAATGTATTATTTCTTTATTTACTTGGGATGTCACATGACTAATCCCCTTATGCATGTTAATTGACTGACTTAGGCCGCTGTGTAAATAATGTAAATGTTTAACCCATGTAACTTTTGATGAGAATGAATTTAGTAAAGAAGACAATATAAGTTATGAATATGGAAATAATGAAGAAAATGATTATTGTTAATATTTTTAACTAATGAAACTTGAGTTGTCTTTTGTTTTAACTTATCATTTATTGTATATTTGCATGTAATATCAATTTAGACTGGATATTTTGTAGACACTGTTTTGTAGTGGCCTATTGATTTTTACTCACACTATGCTCGAGCCTCCATTGGGTACCCAATAAGATTTCATGCATTCAGGTTAGAAAAAAGGAAAGGGCTTTATGCTAGCGAGTTGATTTGGTCTTGGGAAGTGCATGGATCTGGAACCGTTTTCGGGATTCCTTTATTTGTCTTATTTTTGGGTTTCCTTCAATCATGGAACTATTAGCATGACATGACATATTTTTTGTTTGGTTTTGGTTATACCCTATATGGGATTTGGTTAGTAATGCATGGATCTATATTATGTTTTACGGTTTCATTTATTTCATATATTATCTACTATTGATTACTCTAAAAATGAGGGTATAGTCTCCCCACGCGACCCATTCATCCCTCATTACTAGTTGAAAAACTCTGGCATATGGGGAGGTACGCTTAAGGTCGTGTGGTGACCCAATTCGGGGAACCTGTTTAATGGATTCTAGGTCAGGGATGTTACAAATTTATATCAGAGTGGCTATTTTTTTGTGGTCCAATTTTTTGGGATGGTATAAGGGATATTAGGATGTGTTTGGCCTTGATAATGAGCTCATTCATGGGAGTATCTAACCCATGTACGAGGGAAAACCCAAGTACCCAGGGTGGGAAAATGTTGTTCTTAATATGTGTTGTTACCGTTGAAAGATATTTATGCATTGGGTGATGCACTTGTTGTGTGGTGTGACTATTTTGTGATATTTTTCTTAGGGATAGAATGGAACATGGTTTTTCATTAATGAATTTTGTTAAGAACCTAGGGATATAGGTGGCATGCCTCATGATAGGCACACATGGTAAGGGTGTCTGGGACATGGAGGGTAAGATGTATTTTACATTCCTTGTGAATTTGAAGAAAGTAATGTCTAATAAAGATGATCCAAATGGGTACATAGAGACGATGTTAAATAATGGTTAAATAATTTTTCTTAATGAAGGGGTGTAAATGAATTAAAATGCTGGTTATAAAGAGTTTTTAATAAGTTAAAATTTTAGTTGCAATGAACTTTAAAGTTAGAGATTTTCCTAAAGAAGAATGATTTCATTGTGAAAGTGGAAATGGTTTAAAAGGAGTGTCTAAGTAAAGGTTTATGACTATGTAAGTGGTTTACCCAATGTTGACCATGACCCATGGTAAGGACAGTAAAGGGTAGTGTACTAGATTTAATGCTTTACATTGGGATAGTGTATGCGATATGGGTTGCTTATTTCTTTTAGAGATCCTTATTTATATATAAATTTTGGAAGCTTTATGTTATGTGTTCCAAGACCCGTGTTTGGAATTATAGAAAACTGACACCCTGATGACGTGTTCTGGTTAGGAGACAAGAAGAAATCACCAAGAATTATCCTCTAAAGGTGGGGAAAGAAGTTCTGGTGGATCAAGAGGACATAGAAGAACAGAAATTATGTGTTAATTTTTTTTAATTTTATGCAGATGATTGAATGGGGCCTAGAGCTAGTTGTGTCATGTATGTTTGATATGACCAGGGTGTTTCAGTTACAACACCCTTCAATGTTTTCTAGGGAGGGTGGACCTAAGGCTTCATAGTTCTAGATAGATTCCATCCAAATGATTTTGGATCACTTGGAGAATCCTACAGATAAGAGAGTCAAGTTATAGGTATATATGTTGCGGGGACCAGTGAAGTGCTATTGGGATATGCTGGTTTAGAATTAATAAGATGACGATATTCTATGGAAATACTTATTGGAAAAATTTCTATAGAATTTCTATTAAGATAACTTGATTCAAAATTGGGATGCAGAGTTTATGAGGTTAACCCAGGGAATGATGTCATTAATAGATTATACTAGCCATTTCATGGACTTTCAATGCTTTGTTACATCATTATAAGGGGATAAGTCTATGAAAAAAAGATGCTTCTAAGAGAGACTCGATCATGACATTAAGTCCCAAGTGAATGTATTCCATTTAAATAGGTCTGAAGAAGTGTTGGATCAAACCTTTATTTCAGAAGGCAACTTAAAGGAGGCTTTAGTTAGTTAGTCTGTGGTTCCTATTGGATGGACCAGTGGGGATGATTTAGAGGGAAGGATTCATTGTTTTGGTAATATCCACTAAGGGGGTAGTGTAAAGAGTAGTTAGAATAGAGGATCAACCTATCAGTGTGGTGACCAAGTGTTTTTCTATCAGTGTGGAAGGCCAAGGAACAAATGTGATCAGTTCCCCCAACCACAAATTAAGTGATGAGGGTGCGATAGAATGAGGAATGTGTAGAGGTTCTGTAGTAACCCTCAATAGTTGGGTATAGAGGGAGGATCAAGGCTAATGATAAGTTTTGGTAGGGGGTTGGTTATCTTGTACCAGGAAGGTAGTTAGATCTCTACTTTCCGTACTAGTATAGGTGGTGGATGTGGTACTTTGAGGTGAGATCACCCATATCAGCTGAGTAGCGTAGCACCAGAAACTCATACTAGGGCCTAGAAAAAAGGGGTAGTTCAGATTAATACAGTTCATTCTACACCAGGAGGTGGTGAGGCTGGACCATTGAATGTTCGAGGTTTGATCTTTTTAGATTACATAATTGATAGTGCATTATTTTATACAGGTGCTTTGCATTAATTTATATATTCTATGTTCATTGTTGTGTTGGGTCTAGTGGTGGAACGTGTGTGTGGGTTCATGTTTATTGATACAACATTAGGGGTGAGAGAAGAAAATGTTTTGCAATGTAAGGGGTGTTCTCTTGAGGTTGGTGGGTACGATTTTCTTTGGGACTTTTTTGTGCTTGAGATCTTAGGTTTTGATTTGATTTTGGGTATGGATTAGATAGTGTTATACCAAGACCATATTGATTGATGCTCTCATAGGGTAACATTCATGTCTCTCAAGGGAGACACATATATCCACCGTGGTGAATGATATTTCCAGGCAGGCCATACAGGGCCAGTTTTTCAATAGTTGGGTGAAATCACAGCCCAAGTGGCTTTTCATGAGCTTGCAGATGGGGGAGTAAAGTAGTTAGTATTTCCTCATGTGGTGGATCAGTTCCAATATGTGTTGCTAGAGGAATTCTCATGTCTACCTCCCAAGAGAGAAGTTGAGTTCATAATAGAGTTCCTATTGGGGGTATAAATAGTTTCCATTCGACCATACATAATGGAACTGATAAAAATCTTTGAACTGAAAACTCAATTGGATTAATCAGAGAATAAATGGTTCATTCATCTTAGTATGTCACCTTGTGAATCTCTAGTTCTACTTTTCAAGAAGGTCGATGAGTGACTGTAGTTGTGTATTGATTATAAGAAGCTATATCAGATGATAGTTAAGAATAAATACCTTCTTCTCTAAATTGATGATCCTTTTGACCATATTATAGGTGATTCTGTGTTCTATAAGATTGAATTGAGATCAAGATACCATTAATTGAGTCATGTACAAATCATGTACACTTAATTAACACATTATTTACTATTTATTTTATTTGATAGGCTGGATTGTGGTCGCGCCTCTTACCCAGAAACATCTTCTTCTAACCCTGTCTCATCCAGGAGTGACTGAGGGCGAAAATTATTCTCCAAGCCACCGAACTTCCATCTGTTCTCTGAATCAAACACCTTTGGTTGCATTGGAATCCGCTCAGTGAGTTCTTTCTTCTTCTAGAGCCTCTTCTTCTAATTTCTTTTATTTTGTGAGATATTCAAGGTTGATCATTTTTAAAATTTTTTTAGATCTATGATGTTCTAGGTCAATTCCAAGGATGAGGTTCAACTATATCAGCCGTACAACATTGAGGTAGGTGTTTTTTTCCTTTCCTTAGTAGTATTTCGATTATATGTGAAAAAAGTGTTGAATACCCTAGTTTATGGTATTGCGTGTTTTGGAGATTTAACCCTATTTGATGATTGCTATGTTTTGTTTTCTTGAGAAAGGGTTTTGATTAGGATTTATGTTTATTAACTTGTTTATGTATGTATTTCCATGTTGGTTTAATATTGACCATTATGTCTAGAACTTCCTATTAGTCTATTTTGTTTCCATGCCTAGTGTTGTTAGTATAGAGTTGATATTATATGACATGATTTTGATATTTGTTGTAGCTACTTAGCCTTGTATTATATTAGATTACTCTTGTTGATGGATATCGTTTGTGCACGATTGTATTACATAAGGCTATGAGAACCTAGTGTAGTTATACCATATCTGGAATTGACGTTGAGGGCTTCCCTAGAGTTTCTGTTATACTTTTTACATTGTGATACCATAGGGGGGATGGACGGTGAGTTCTCCCTTATAGTGTCTATAGTATAATATTATGAGACCATAGGGGGAAATGATATCGAGTGCTTCCTTAGAGAGTCAATAGTTATTGTTAAAAGACCACGGGGGAATTGACGACAATTGCTTCCACAGAGAGTCTTTGTCTTTGTGAAACCAGAGGGGTTAGACTATGAGAACATTCCTAGAGGGTTTCTTGTGAATTATTGGCTGAATAATTAATAAATTTAAATGAATTTAGTTTAAAATTGTAGGACTGTTTACATTTGAGTACTTTTTTATTTATTACTTTATTTTTCTTTTTTCCTATTATATATATTCACTGACAGTTAGGTGCATATCTTTGGGTGTTTTCCTACTGGTATTCATCTCACACCATGTTTGGGTTATGATTTTGGGCCCAAACAGATTATATTGTTGCAGGTATAGATAAGATAAAATGCCCTTCTATTTCAGGTACCTGATGGTTGTAGAGTTGGAGAGCATGGAACCAAGATGAGGCTTGCAATGCTGCTTGAGTTACTTGTTTTCTTTTTACTTTGGTTTAGTATCTTATTTCCAGCATTATGACATGTTTGGATGATTTTCTAGACATATGTGACATACATCATTTATATGTGTTCTCTAGTTGTTTATTTACTTTCAGTCTTCCACTATTTTCTTATTGTATGGTATTACTACTTCCTCTATTGTATATTATTATTATTGCAATGTGTTACTCTTCCTATGTGGGCATAGTTTCCCCACTATCACACCCATGTCCCTCGTTGCTAGTCGGTAGCCTCTGGCATTTGGATAAATATGCTTGAGGCTATGTTACCAACCGGGTACGGGGCACCCATAATTGGGATGTTACAAAGTGGTATCAGAGGTTTATTTTCTTCTTTGACTTACTATTTGGAGCCTATAGACATGGATAGGAAAAAATAGGTTTTTGGTAATAAGCTATGTCTGGGAGTAGCTAACCCATGTACATTGAAAAACCAATATGCCTCGATTATTGGAATTTTCTTGTTTTTCAATTGTTATAGTTGATTTGATTTCACCATTGGGTGATTCACATGTTTTGTGATGTTATTTTTGATATTATTGAGGTTCTATTTCTTTTGAAACTCGATGAGATGAGGGTATGTCAACTCATGCATCATATAGGCACTTTCTAGAGATCACATGTCATGTATTCTTGTCATTACATTTAGGGTTCATTTCTGATTTAATGTTGTTGTGATAGATGTTGTGCTAGGTATGCATGCTATTGTGATAGATTCCATGATAGAATACCTGTTATTTGATAGTGTATTTCTAATATTTAATGTTCCTTTTGAAGGGGTGCCAAACTTTAGTCCCTAAGGTGTTATGGGACCTCATGGATTGGAAATTGGTGGATCATGTGATTGATTTCACTATTATACTTTGTGATATAAATTAATATGATGCCAAGATTTGATTTGTGGAGAGTATGCCCCCCACGGATCGGAATTTGGCACTTTAATGTTTGTTTTTGTGTTTTTATGGGGTTCCAGAGTATTTTGTGAGGCTTACTATCAAAAAACCCAGAATACATAGTGTGTAATGATGAATAAAAGCCATGTATCCTTCTGTTCGGGAAGGAAAAAATTTTCTTAAGTACATACTGTGTACTATATGTACATGCCATGTAGTCCTTAACCGTGTGATTGGCTGTGTGGGCAGAGACATGGGGTAGGGAAATTCTTGGTGTCACACGCAGTGTACTTGGAGTACATGTCATGTTGTAAGGACCGTGTACCTAGCCATGTGACTAACAACACATGAGGTTAAAAATTAAGTGGTACAAACCATGTCTAGGGAGACCATACCATGTTGTAGAGACCATGTATCCAGCCGTGTGACTAACAACACAGGTCGGTGAAATCCTTCTAGTACACATCGTGTCTGGCATAAAGATGCCATGTAGTTTTTTTCTAAGAGAATTGTGTGGTTTTTCCATATAGAGGAACTCGGGAAGGGGGAAATATTCAAGTACACACCGTGTCAAAGGTGAACACACCTGTGTATGGGTGTTACACAACCAAATATGGAAGAATTACAAACCCATGTAAAGGTTTAAGGTAACTCATTGTGTAGGGTTCAAACACACCGTGTATCCATGTCTTGAAAAACATGAATATTTTCTCTCTATTGTTACTTTCCTAGACTTATAAGTATCATTCCATGATAATCTTGAACTAATGTGTGTGCTTGACCTTGCAGAGTCATGATAATGAGACATCCTCCGGTTGTACACCAAATGCATGGTAATGATCAGACACCAGACATGATATATTAGGGACTACCGGGATATCCTCCCATCGTTCCTATCTTCGAACCAGCCTTCATTCTAAATACAGGTGCCAATAAATAGTTCTGAGAAGGCTCACTAAGGTTTATGCAGACCTTCTATGGAGCACCGTATCCTACCCCATCTATGGCAGAGTTGACGTAGGTTTTTCAGCAGTAACATCCTCCCACTTTCTAAGGGGACGAGGACCTCATGCTATAGAGTCATGGTTAAAAGACATACTATCTATCTTTGAGAATCTAGAGGTGACTCTATAGAGGAGGGTGAAGCTCACTACGTACATGATTCGGGATTCCACCAAGAGATGGTGGGATGTGATATAACAGCCGATATGCCAATGAGTTATGTGTCGGGCTGAGTTCTAGAACACCCTCTTGACTACTTTTACCCAAATACTTTGAGGTTCAACCAAGCATGAGAGTTCATGAGTTTGGATTAGGGTACACTCACAGTCATGGAGTATTCTTATTGTTTCACAGGGCTACAACACTTCACACCCATTCTAGGGGGTGATGAGTTATTTTTGGCGAGGAAGTTTGAGGATGGTCTCAGGAATGACATATGATCTTAGGTGAACATATTTAGGATAACTTCCATAACTTGTATAGTGAACCAAGTGTTGATCACAGAGCACAACCTGAGGGATTCTAGAGCTGTGATCCAGGGTGGCTCGACATATGGAGTTCGTATTCCTCGATTTGTTCGTGGGAATCATCACAGGGAGTTTAAGTGCAGAGATCTGAGTAGGAAAAAATACTTTTTTAGGTAGCCAGGTGGAATGATAACAGCACATGAAGAGTGGTAATACGAGGCCACTTTTCCTGAGAGACCCAGTTGAGTGCCGATCTTTTGGAAAAATGGGTCATCTTCAGTAATTCCGTTAGTTTTTCTCACCATAAACTGGTGATAGGGGTTATTCTATGAGTCCACATTCAAGAGAAGTACCAAACATGTCTCATCAGTCAGGCAAAATATAGTTCTTTTGACCATTTAGGCTAAGAAGGAGGTTGTGGCTGTAGTGTTCAGACATAGGGTTTTTGACAGCCACAGGGGGGATCAGCTCAGGGATCATAGACAGCTTTACAAGGCTACGACATAGGTCAAGCTTTTGCGCTGGATAAGACCCAGCCAAAGCAGGATCCCAAACCCTCTACAATTATATGTACTATTTTGGTTGCCTCAGTTTTATATTCTTCTCTTTTCGACACATGGATTTACCATAGTTTCATATATGTGCCGGTTTTGGAGAGACTTGGGCTCTGTATCTTTACTTCTACTGATATATTGATGTTAGAGATACTGTTGGGGACTAAAAAGACTAGTGTACGTCAGTGCAAAGAGTACCCTCTTGAGGTTGGTGGGTGTCACTTCTTATGGGACCTCTATGTCTTAGATATGATAAGGTATGACACTATTCTCAGAATGGATTGGTTATCCCCCTTCCAAGTCCTTGTCGATTTCTATCACCATAGGGTGAGTATAATATCACCAGAGGGTATATTGTTTCTATATAAGGGTGAATGAGATGTCTAGGAGAGAAGAGCTAGACCCGAGCTTCTTGGGTTAGGAAGAGTTAGAACCCATATTTCTAGTTTGTATCTAGATGATCAGGGGACTTCACAGATAGAATTTCCTCCAGTGGTGGATTGTTTCAGGGAAGTATTTTCAGATTAATTTTCAGGTTTACCTCTGGAGTGAGAGGTATATTTCACAATTGATCTTGTTCTAGGAGCGGAAACAGTGTCTATTCCTTCTTATAGGATGACTACACAAGAGTTACAAGAAGTCAAGAAGTAGTTAGAGGAGTTACAAGAAATGAGTTTCATCTGACCCAATACTTATCCTTGGGGTTCACCTATCATGTTTGTGAAGAAGGTGGTTGGTACCTTCAAACTTTATGTGGAATATCGCAATCTGAACCAGTTGACAGTCAATAACCGATATCCCTTTCCAAGGATTGATGATCTATTTGATCAACTTCAAGGAGACTGGGTGTTCTCAAAGATTTACTTGAGATCTGGTTATCATTAGTTTCATGTTAGACCATTAGATATACCTCTTACATCCTTTTGGAGTAGGTATGGTCTATACGAGTATATGGTTATGCCGTTCGGTCTAACGAACACGCCTAAAATTTTTATGGAACTAATGAAACAAGTGTTCCATCCATACTTATACTCCTTTGTAGTGGTTTTCATAGATGATATATTAGTGTACTCTCACACTTGACATGACCATGCCACACATATTAAGATATTTTGATTACAATGAGAGATCATCATTTATATGCTATGCTCTCAAAATGCCACTTTTGGATAGAACATATTCACTTTTTGGGTCATGTTATCTCAGAGACAAGAGTTTCAGTGGACCCTAAGAAAGTTAGAGTAGTAGTTTCTTGGGAGCAGCCGAAGAACATCTTCAAGGTATAGAGTTTTATAGGGTTATCTGGTTACTACATACATTTTATAATGGACTTTTCAATCTTAGTAGCGCCATTGATGGGCCTTACTAAGAAGGATGATAAGTACCTATGGAAATATTCCTACGATACAGCCTTTCAGGAGTTGAAAGGGAGATTGACTTTAGCATCGGTACTAGTGTTTCCAGAGCCGATCAAGAGTTATATTATTTACTGTGATGCATCAGGTATCATGTTGGGAGTAGTGTTTATACAGGGGGAATGTGTCGTTACATATGGGTCTCGGTAGTTGAGGACACATGCGTGTAATTACATGATAAACAATCTTGATTTGTTAGTAGTTGTTCATGCCTTTCACTGTTGGAGACATTATCTTCCAGAAGAGAATTTTTTGGTGTAAAATGAACACAAAAGTCTCAAGTATATCTTTACCCAGTGTGACCTGAGTTTGAGATAGTGATGGTGGGTTGAGTACCTTCAATCCTATGACTTTGAGCTTGCCAACATGCCTAGGAAAGGCAATGATGTGGCTGATGTGTTGAGAAAGAGAACTTAGATATAGGAAGTTCATTAGGACAACAATGAGTGGTAGATTATGGATCTGTTATTTGAGATGAATTTGGAGGTGCACGATAATCAGGGGAAGAAGTTTTTTTCTTATGTATATTTTACCTCGACTCTACTTAATTGTGTGTGAATGAGGAGTCTATCAGATTCTAAAGGCCTAGTATTACAAGAGAGTGTGTCAAGAGAGGACCCTATTCCCAGATGGACCGTAGGAAAGGATGAGATCTTATGTTTTTAGGCACGTGTGGGTTTCAACAGACATACATGAGGAGATTTTGTGGGATTTTTATTCCTCAGTTTGGGCAGTTCATCCTGGTGTGTCCAAGATGTATTGAGATCTACACCATTAGTATTGCTGGTTTTATGATGAGGTGTTTCACCTGTCAGTAGGTGAAGGTGGAGCATCAGTGACCAACAAGGCTTTTGTAGTAGTTTCCCATTCCCGAGTAGAATTGGAATGATGTCTCGATATACTTCTTGACAGGTTTACTGAGGTCTCCTTGTGGGAGTGATGCTATTTGGGTTTTCGTTGAAAGACTCACTAATGTTGCATACTTCTTACCAATCAAGGAGAACTTCAGTGTTAATGAGGTTGGAAGGTTGTACATATGAGATATTGTAAATTTACATGGGTTTCCTCACTCCATTGTTTCAGATAGGGACACACATTTTACTTCTTGGGTCTAGTTGGGACTACAGAGGGCTTTGCGTACATAGTTACTTCTAAGTACAACTTACCATCCCAGACAGATGACCAGTCTGATCATACGATTCAGGTGCTGGAGGAAATTCTTTGAGTATACATCCTAGATTTTCGCGGTTCTTAGGAGAATCACATACATCTGGTAGAGTTTACCTTCAATAATTGTTTTCAGGAAACTATTCAGATGAAACCTTATGAGGCTTTGTATGGTAGGCCATACCGATCACCCTGATGTTGGCTAAAAGTAAGAGATGATGCTATGATGAGACCTAGTCTTGTCCCGAAGACGACATGGAAGGTGAATATGATTCAGAAGAGGATGGCTACTATATAGTCATGGATTAAGTATTATGCTGATAGATGGAGATGACCTTTGGTGTTTGAGGTCGGAGATCAGGTTTTCCTACATGTCACACCAAGGTTGGGACACAAGAGGATTAGGAGATAGAGAAAGCATTCACTGAGATACGTTGGAAAATTTGAGGTTTTGGAGAGAGTCAAGATGGTTGCCTATAGATTATAGTTACCTTGTAGGTACAAGGATATGCACAATGTCTTCTACGTTTCTCAGCAATAACATTACTTCTCAGAACCGTCTCATGTTTTTCAACCTGAGGAAGTTGAGTTGGAGGTGGACGCATATTTCTAGGAGCATCCTATCTAGATTTTTGATCACAGCGTGAAGGTTCTCCATGGCCAGTCTGTTCCTCTGTATGGGTGTTGTGGAAGAACGAGCGAGTACAGGATGAGACTGAGGAGAGGGAGGCTGATGTGCAATCGTAGTGGCCGAAGCTGTTCAAGGAATCATTTTCTGCACCTCCATGTTAGGTAAATTCGGGGAAAAATTTCTTTAAGGGGGGAAGTTTGTAAGAACATAGATATTTATTTTAGGTATGGATCTTATTTATTGGTGTTTTTTAGAAAAAAGAGTGTTTTTGGAAATTTAAGGAGTACACACCGTGTAGTTAGGACTACGCGCCCTATACTTAGTTACCATGGGTAGCCGTGTACTGGCCATGTAATAGCCGAGTACATGGCTACATGGGGTGAACTAGAGACTACCTAAATTAGGGTCCGGTTGAGGCATGTACATAGTATGTACATTTAATGAACACGACATGTACTTTTTCTTTTATTTGATAGGCTTAACTGGGGTCGCATCTCATACCTAGAAACGTCCTCCTCTAACCATGTCTCATCTAAGAGTGACTGAGAGAAATGATTCTTCTCCGAGACATTGAACCATCATACGTTCTCTGTCTCAAACACCATTGGCTGCGTTGGAATCCCCTTGGTGAGTTCTTCCTTCTTCTAGAGCCTCTCCTCCTGATTTCTCTTCTTTCCTGAGATATTCAAGGTTGAGTGTTTTTAACATTTTTTAGATCTACGATGTTCTAGGTCAATTCAAAGGTTGAGGTTCAACTATATCTATCAAACAATGTTGAGGTCAATGGTTTTTTCCTTTTCATTGTTTTCTTTGGATTATATGTGAAAAAATTGTCAAATACCCTAGTTTAGGGTATTGTATGTTTTGAAGATTTAACACTTTTTGATGCCTATTTTGTTTTATTTTCTTAAGAAAGGGTTTTGATTCTAATTAATGTTTATTAACTTGTTTATGGATGTGTTTCCCATGTTTTTTTCATATTGGCCATTGGGTCTATAAAATCCAGTTAGTCTATTTTGTTTCAATGCCTAGTGCTGTTAGGATGGAGTTGAAATTATATGGCATGCTTGTAATATGCATTGTAGCTACTTAGCCTTGTAGTAGATGAGATTACTTTGCATGCAGGATATCATTTGTGCATGATTGTATTACATAGGGATGTGAGATCTTGGTGTAGTTATACCATAAGAGGAATTGATGTTCAGGGATTCCCCAGAGTGTCTGTTATACTTTTTTACATTGCGAGACCATAGGGGGGGATGGATAGTTAGTGCTCCCTCAGAGTGTCTGTTGTATACTGTTATAAGACCAAAGGGGGAATGGATGTTTATTTCTTCCTCAGAGAGTCTATAGTTATGATTAAATGACCACCGAGGGAATTTACGGTGAGTACTTCATCAGAGAGTCTTTTTCTTTCTTAAAATAGAGGGGTTAGGCTGTGAGAAATTTACTAGAGGGGTTTTTTAGAATGATTGGTTGAATAATTAATAAATGTAAATGAATGTAGTTTTCCACTATAGGACAATTAACTTTTTCATTATTCTTGTTTATTACTTAATTTTGTTTCCTTATATATATATTCATAGATAGTTAGAGATCATGGGCCCAAATATATTAAATTGTTGCAGGTATAAATAAGGGAAAGTTCCATTCTATTTAAGGTACTTGATGGTTGTGAAGTTGGAGATCATGGGACCAATCAAAGGATTGAGATACTTCTGGAGTTATTTTTTTTCTTTGCACTTTGATTTAGTATTGTAATTACAACATTGTGACATGTTTGGATGATTTTATAGACATATGTGACATGCATCATTTATATATGTGCTCTAGTTGTTTATTTACTTTCAGTCTTCCATTGTTTTCTTATTGCATGGTATTACTATTTCTGCTATTGTACATTATTGTTATTTAGCAGTGTTACTCTGCCAATGAGGGCATAGTTTCCCCAATATCACACCCATGTCCCTCACTACTAGTTGGTAGCCTCTAGAATTTGGGAAAATGCACTTGAGGACATGTGACCAACCAGGTATGGGGGACCTTTTATTGGCACTCGGAACTAGGACGGTACATCTCATTTGTTATCCAAATCTGTCAACTTCATTACCCACAATTCATGGATAACCACTTCACTTTCCTTTTCCCACATAAGAAACATTCTCCTTTTAATGTTCCATGGAGTATTCCAACTTACATTAACTCCCACTAATTAGAAAAAAATAAAACTTCAACTTCAAATATCAAAGGGTAATTCAATCTACCCCATTGGATTTGTTGTTAATTACAATATTTCTCAAGAGTAAATGTAATACTTCTCCCCCTAATTAAAAACTAATTCAAAGGAAATAAAATGTTTTCTATCCCAATTATTCATACCATGCATGTAAGGAAAGTATTTATCATCTCTACCTAACTATTATAAATTTATGAAATACATATTCTCCCCTTTTTGTTTATCCACTTTTCAAGTTCTCCCCCTTTATTGAGAGACTCAATTAATTCCATAAGAGAAGGGTGGAACCACATGTTCTATTAACAAGGATCAATAAAAAAATATACTCTAATTATATATGTACTAACCCATTATTGAAAAGAAGAGTGACTAATTCAGACAACAAAGATATCTAATAACCAGCCTCAATGTGATACCACTCCTGACTTTAAAATATTTGGGGATGTTTATATAGTTTTACAAGAAGTTTTATTAACCCACACTCATTTGAACAGACAAATAAAAAACATTCAAGTTAAAGATATTTATTTCTCTATTTGTTTAGATAATCACCCCTTGATAAACATAATAAATATAAGTTAATTAAGTTACGGCAGAATGAAAATGTTATCATAATCTTTATATTTTGAAGGGGTATATGGAATTCTAAAGAGTTAAATAAATATCTAGTAGTATTGACTTTTTGGATACATACCCCTCAAGGAATGATTTACTTTCTTCACCATGGTTGTTTATAATAATGTATGATTCTGGTCGACATATATGATACCAATTATGAGTTAAATTATAATTGAGATACTCCATCACAGACAATCCTTAAAGCTATCTAGAAATTACTACTTTTAATATTTCTCCCTTATTAAGGCTTCACCATTAATTCCATTTATCATTTGTATAGCCAACACAATATGGGAATAAGGTGGGTCTTCTATCAACACTTTAATTTGAGAAATAGTTTTGAGACAAATTTATTAACCCATATACTCCCTCATTGAAGGTCTAAAGTTTTCGAAACTCTTCCTAATTTCTTACCTTTTGATTTTCCAAATTCTTTCACCCTTGGGATGCATGGTTCTCTTTCCATTTTAATTTTGTTTCTCAATTAGAATAGCCATATACAATTTGGAAAATACAACACTTTGTTTATATTTTGATTGAACTAATTTTTATCCCCTTACACCTAATTTGGACTTATGACAATACACACTTTTGGAACATGATCTATATTGTTCATGTGTGTGGAATAATTTTTTCAAGTAATTGGATTTGTGAAAAAATTCATAGGTTCTTTTCTTTTGTTCATCATTTGACTAGTTAAAATAGTCATACAATTTTTAGCCTTATGTACATCCTATTTTAACCCTACACACACTTCTTTTACTACCTTTGAGCTACTAATTTTTGTGCAACCTCTCAACCTATTAATAAGATGTGTCAACCGCTAATCCAATGATACCATCCCTATCTTGGATGAATTATCTTTTTTATTGTATCTTGATTTATTTCACCATGATTTTCATGTCCATTTTTCAATGGTATAGGATGTGTCCCCTCTTTATTTAGTAGAATCATTTCTTTCCTGTTGGTTTGATACCTCAATCGACTTTCTTCATTGAAATCTTGGGAGTAGCTTATTCAAAATACTAATTCATTAATTTATCTCCCAAGGTATACCTAGAATTTTTCATCACCTACTTCTTTAACTATTGTGTAATTTTATTCACTTTTAAATAAGGGTTATCTTGGGTTGGTATATACTAAACCAACTCATAGCATTGGCCATTAATGTTGTAGAAACAACAAAAGATACCCAAGCTTTCAAATATACTTTTTCATAACTAGATTCATATTTTTCTTTGTTGTATGTTTATTTTTACCAACTTTAAATTTAATATCATCTATTCACCAATTTATTTAGGGATTATAACACTTCTACACACTGGCATATTATGATAACAATCATTTTTTATATTCACAAACTTCCAACAGTACCAACATACCCTAATTAATCTTATTATTTTTCTAGTGTATGTAGTATTTACAGATTATCATTCTTGATATTTTTGGAATTGAATATAAATTTTTGAGTTTATTTTAGGGAATATAACTTTATGTACTTTATCAAATTCACCCTTGAATTTTTGGGTGTTTTTTTTCATTTTTATTATTCCATATTTGTATAGTTTTTTATTTGAAATATGCACATGAAACCAAGATGGTTATAGTACAAGTAGATTCTAATGAGTTATGGGATAACTGTTTTCAGGATATTGAGATAAAATCTTATTTATATGATATAAATGTATTTGAAAAATCATTATGATTATTTTTAAAAGAAAGACTTGTCTCTAATGTCAGTCTTCCAAAGAAAATTTCTTATAAGATTGTGAAGTTCTGGCTGGGCTGGTTTCCAAATTTCTCATATTCACATACAACTCTAGAAATTTATTTTTTAGCATGTTTTTTAGTCTTTATGTGACATAAACCTATATTAAAAATATTTCTTCAACTTATTCAACTGATCATAATGCTCTCTTACAACTTCCTATAAATATATTTCTCCCATTTTGATTTAACTTCCAACTTTGTACTCTTGAAATCCAGGGAGAATTTATGAAATTTCTCCAATACATGGAACATTTATTTGATAAACTTTTCAAGCACATATTTATAACATAAATCTATTTTAAATTATTTATCAAATGAATAAATTTATTCATTATGAAGTAGTATATATTCTTACCTAACTTTCACTAACTTTGTGAGAGTGTTATAGTAACTCATTTTCTTTGACAATGCTTCCTCCATAACATAAAATTATATCTCTAGATGTGACTTATCATATAGTTTCATAATGATTTTAGAAAATATGTAAGTGAAAAATTTAATTGGGAATTTCTTTATGTAGTCCTTAACTTTAGAATATAAATCCTTTAGTGATTAATTGAACTCATCATCATCGCATCTTCTAATTATATCACTGAAGGAATAATTTCCAATATATTTATTACAATATCTAATACTCTGAATAACCTTATCTAATAGTGATTCCTTTATATTTCAGGAAAATTTTATTTTCTTTTTATCCTCCTTCTCCCACCAAGTTTTTAGAGTCTTAGTTGGAACATCAAATTATTCTCTAATAGGGACAGAAAATTATAGTTCAATCTGAGGCACTTTCTAAAACATTTCAAATGTGAACATTATATATTCTTATAAAAAAATGAATAAAAAATACATCCAATAAAAGTTAAACTAGGCTTTGAACCTAATTTATAGTCACAATGGGTATACATATACACACCTGGGAAGGGGTGATGAATTAGATGTGTTTCAATTTTACCAAATCCAATTTCTTCTTTAAACCTTTCAACCCCTTTATACATTGAAACTATAATGCCAGTTGATAATATTAGGTATTTTTTATTTAACCTAGAATAAAACTATATAAAGTGAAGAAAAAGTATTAAATTATCAATGATTTTTTACATGGTTTGGAACCTCACAGGGATATTTATTTCTTTTTATGATTGGCATGTCCACGTCCCATATTATAAATTAAAATATTTGTATAAATAATAGTGGAGTTTTTCATGGGATCATCCAGAAACTACATCATACTATATTACATTTGTATGGGTTTACAATACGACACATGTGAATATGGGCTGCATCCAACGGATCCTCTTCACATTGGAGTCCCACAAACAACTCTTCTTTTCCTCCTCCTTGAAGTAGATCAACAACCTATCGACAAATGTATCTTTACAAAAAAAATATGACATAATTTCTCCAACACAATGTCTTATGACAATATTTCCCTATGGGTTTGACCCAACACTACCAATCTATAATTCCATTTTAGAAAATGTAGTTTGGTATTAATAGAAGTTCTAATCTGACCACCTCCCATGTGAATTAAATAATGCATGAGGGTTCATACTTATCACTTAAATAATTTATCCAATATAAATTCTTTGAATACATGAAAGTATTTAAGTTATACTGATGTAACATCATGAAATATTTAATTCACATGGGTGGTGGTTAGATTAGAATTTCTATTTCTACTAAACTACATTTGCTACAATGGCGTAGTAGAGTGGTAGTGCGGGGTCAAACCCACTGGGAAATATTGGAAGATAGGGAAATAGTGAATTCAAACCCTCTATGTAAGAGTCCTCATGAATTGATTTGGGTTTTATATTAAATTATATATATTGATATTGTTTTATTATTCAAGAATAATATAGAGATTATTTTTAATTGGTGGGTTCAGATAAAAAGGATAATCTCGGACCTAACATGGTATAGTCCTAGGACTTAGGATATGAAGTAGTGCATAGGGAACTAGTTTATTGTGGTAAACCAACTAGATATATACAAGATGAAACTATTAATTGGTCCAGATATAGCTAAAAATATAGATTCATTAATATTAGCTTCTATGGTAGAAATTTTCACAGACAAATTGTCATACCTAATCTACTCCAATCAGGTTATATCTATTCATTTAAACTTCCCATGGCCAAGGTTATATAAAATAAGTGAATAAAAAATTATTTAATAACCTAATTACCAGCCTTATGGATACTAAGCTTCATTTTATAGATTAATAAAGTTCATAACAACCCTTAATCTCAACCCTTAAGAAGTTTAGCCGATCATGATGGTATTAATATAAATCAGAGAAAAAATTATTGAAATTATTGGTAGATTAATAAAATAGTTGAAATAAATCATTTATCAATTGAGGGATTAAGAATCAAGTATTTTTCAGTCAAATATATTGATAAATCAATAAAACAATTACTTGGAAGGGTAAATAAGAAAGAATGTGATATGTATCCCCTTTCAAATGGTATGAAAATGAAAAAAAATGTTAAAATGGAAAACAGAGATGAGAAGAGTGAAGAATGGATGCAGAACAATGAATTTTTTTTATCCATTTAAAATGACAAAATGAATTATTGAAACTTGAGTTATAAGTGAAAAAAGAAGAAATGTGAGAGAGTATGAAAAGAAAAATGGCTTCCAAGCAGTGTGTGTGTGACTATTTTCATTCTATACATAAATAGACAAGGGTTTTCATAATATGTATCCTTCTCATATCATGTATTATTGATCCAATTTTTTTTCACATATCTTGAATCCAATGTATTTTATAGCCCAAATCATTAGGATTTAGATATATGGCTTGGTTCACAATGTGTATTGGGAATTCATGACATGATTCATCTTTATGACTTGAAATTTAAGAGGGAAGTGGAGTTTGAATTTTACACAATGTGTATTGTGGATTCATGTTGTGAATCCTTTTAATGTCATGTGAAACTTTCATAACTTGTTCTATCCCTTCCAGACATTCCATTAATGATTCATACACATTGTGTATGTATTTCATGATGTGTAAAGTCCAGTTTGGTCTATTCATAACAAATTTTCTTTTTGAGTCTTAGATACCTATTCTATGAAAAAATAAACACAAACACAATGCATTATCAATTAAAACACGAATAATATTTAATTAAAAATACAATATATATATAAGTTCTTATTATCAAATTCTCCCACACTTGAAAAATTGATTGTCCTCAAGAAAAAAACATCTCAATAGGGATTCCAGAAGAAACACTTTTTAAAATAAGAAACTTGAATTACAACCAAGAAAATAAAACTAAGTGTTAGAATAAAATATCTAGTCGTTAAGAATCAATCCTGTATCAAAAATTATTAATACCTTATAGTTCAGTTCTTAATCGTATTTTTTATTCATTTAATTACTATTTCTTAACTATTCCTTAAATGCTATACCCATTTTCAATTAATTTCACAATTAATCTTCTCTCATCACTAAACGTAAAAATGTAACTGGATTTGTGGTCATACCCTAGATGCATACCATAGGCTTTCATTTGTTCTAACATCTCCGCTTTGTAAAGACAAATACAAAATCAATCATGAGGAATTTAGAAAAAATACTTCATGTGACTATGAGGCTATGGGTAGGTAGGTAGAAAGTGAAAATAATGATAAAAAGGATGTAAATATCTAAAGTATAATGCATGATAAATGTAATAGTGAAAGTAGTAACTCCTCTAAGATCAAGAAGTTTCTAGGCTCCAAGTAGCTCAAAGTGGATCCCTAAATATATCAAGTATGGATAAAAATGTACCCTATTACTTCTGTTTTTATTTTGTTTTTTATTTATTTTTCTAAATTCATGTGCAAGATAGATCTCACATCCATCCCCTAACCACATATGATCCATTTTGAGATTCATCAGTATAGAAATAGTGATATTTGACCTTCCTAATACATAACCAAAAAATATTTTTCTTTATATATATATATAAAAGGGAATAGGGTATCCATAAAAATAAAAGAGTAATCATGGACCACATCACATCAGTCTGGTAAAAATTCCATAGTATATATTCTCAATAATAACATCTTGTGTCCATCAGTAGTGAAAATTCCCCGACAGTTATTCAAAAGATATTCATGCATAATGCAAAGACCATGGTAGGAGGGGGTAATCATCATGGAACAAATCCTTTCAAAAAATGTTATATATGGATAATATTATATAAATACGAGAAAATGTAATGTGGGTATCAGGAAAAAGTTGCGCAAAAATGATTACCTCAATCATATTAAAAGTCTATTTGTTCAATCATAGCCCGAATAAGATCTCAATGAAATTTATGATATGTTTACATGCCCTAGGTGTATCTCAAGAAATGTTTATAGAATATAATATGAAATCATGGGCCCAAAATACTCCCAGGAATGAGAGTAAACATAAAATAATTGGTAATCACCCAAGTTATAAAATCAAGTAATAAGTCAATCAAAATAAATTTCAAAAAAATTTATTTTTAATTAATCTACTAAACTAAGTAATCATGCTAAAAATCTAAATAAGAGTAAAAAATGGATTTCAATAATTTACTTCCTAAATTTTCTATTAATTTAAATGGGTGTAATGAGTTTTCAGGTTTAAACCATGCTTTCAGTGAAAAAGTATCCTAGAAATGTGAAAAAAGTAATAATATAAGTGTATCAACAATAAAGCTCAAGAAAGACTCCCCCATACTTAATATGAGGCAATGTCTACATTTTCTTGGAAGGTATCATAGGATATATATTATCAAAATAGTATATAATAGATGAAATGGCTACTAGAAATTGGATTTAGGGAATTGAGAGTTCCCTATATGAGTGTTATTCCATTTGTAAATTTGGTGGATGGTGTTTTCAAATCGGGCTGCTTGCATAATGTGTTAGAATGAAAATACCTAAACTAGATAACAATTTAGTTTATAGGGTTTAAATAGGCTGATAAATGTGAAATGGGAAGGTGCAAACAGTGAATTATAAGGTAAAGAACCTCATATAAATGCAGATATATGGGTACAATGAAGTTCATAGTGACCTATGAGAAAAAAAAATACTAATGAAATAATAAACACATGAATGAAAATAAAATAAATAAAAATATATATTTCCACCCATAAAGGGATAATAATGACTTCATTAGCCAAACCGATGGATAAATCAATCAATCATTGTTTCCCATTTTCTCAGAAGTCTGCTGCCTCTAACAGGAACTGGTGACATTGTCATCGAGATCACATAAATTCTTGGAAGGATTAACCACCTCAGGAGTGTACTGAGTATGAATCTCGTGTGAAAAAATAACTTTCCATGATTTTCATGGTGGTGATCTCCACTGAGCACAATTCTCCAACGAAAGATCTTCAAGTTGGTGCTGGAAATCATCCAAATACCGAGTCATTTGAAGTAGGAGGAAAGATAGTGATAAAACAGGTGCATCAATGATCATGGATGAGGAAGAAGAACTATAAATGGTTAATAGAATGTAGTAATGAAAAAATAATAATCCAACTGACAGTAAAAAAAACCTCTATACCATTTATAGATAGAGAAATGATATAACAATATCAAATGGAATACAAGAAGTATAAACAAATGTTGCCCACAAAAAATATATAAAAATGGGGGAGGGGTAAAAGGGAAAATATAACTCAGGGGAACCCTCAAAAAACTGCTTCATATAATGTAACCTATGAAAATTGGGTATCTCTATCTGGCCCTTCATATCGATGTCCTCTATAGATATTGAAAGAGGATCAATTATGGCCTTAGAAAGTGATGTGGTGCTAGAAGCTATCACTACAATAGTTGGGGAGATGTACCTATTATGGTAGTGGATGTGTGTTTGGAAAAATGGTCTATCAAGGGAACCTCAGTGGATGGTGGAAGGGGTGATCCCTTACCCCACTAAGACTGCTTTGCTAATTACTCCATTTGGATACCAGGGTCTTTCAGTTTTGAGGGAAGATCAGTTTGGGTGGGGATGGTGTGAGAATGATGGAGGATGAATGGCCTATTGGTGGTGTGGTTGATAGTTTACATGGGATGGTGGGTAGGTAGGGATGGTAAAGAATTATAGTGCAATAAATGGGATGTATAAGAGGTGACAGATCTGATGTAGGTTCACAAAAATATACTGGTGCGAGAGCCATAGATTGTTAGAGAAGAATAGGGTCAGTGATGGTTTGGGAAAGGTAGTGGTGGGTGAAGAAGGGATATGGTTGGTGTTAGAGGAATGCATGGGTGCATTAGTGGGTCTAGGGATAGTGGTGGTGGAGGTATGGGATGAGATGGAGGTGGAAGGAGGAGGGTCTAGGTTTGAATCATGGTCACCAGGTGCTTCGTCAGCACCCTCGATGTATCCTAGTCCCCATTAGTAGATGTCATAGTCCTTCCTCAGTATCCCAATATTGAGGAGTAGGAGGAAGTATATTGACTCCATCGATCCTATAGATGTGAGGGGAAGTGCAACATCAAAAATGACGATATTTGTAGCGGTATGGGTGATGAATGATCCACCCATAAACATTCCTCAAGTCTGATTCTCATACACCCTAAAATAAAATGCAAACTAGGATTCCATATTGACAGTTGGGATGCCCATGGATTATGTGATGATAAGGAAGTAAATTGGGCTCACAATCCTATGATCCTCTGCATGAGCAATCCATATATGTGTCAAGGATTGATGATGGATCCATAGTTCGTCACCTCATAGCTGGGTGGACTTCATAGTTCAAGGATCGTGGAGGCTTTGAGGGCCTCGATCGATCATCCTCCATAAGCATGTAGTGTCTGATTTTCTCAGCTCGAGTTGAAGAGTGGTAGAGATTGGGGAGGTAAAGAAATCAAAATAATAGAGATCAAGTCAAATTCCAAACTCACCAAGGGAGATCTCATGGAGTCTTCCACCTATCTGGAAGGAGACACTATCGATGGCTAACTCGAAAGTGGATAAGAACTCAAGGAAAACATCCTAAAAGGTATCCTCATGAACATCAACGATGATGGATGTGTGTAGTCTTTCAAGGAAGCAGAGGACCTCCTAGATTATATGGAGCTACACAAACATTGAAAGATCTAATGTTGTGTTGGTCTGTATAGGCTTTGGCTATAGGTGGGTCAACCAGACCTACTGTTCGGGTGCAGAAAGGTGGGGTGGGTATATGGATGGGTTATGCCCTGTGACCCACTTAAGGTCATGCGTGACTCTAAAGTGGATAAATGGGTAGCATAGGAATTAGAAGAGCTTAAAGTGGATTAATAGGGATGGGGGTTATAAAGGTGTATAATCTATTTGGTACATGACCTGAGATAAATCCTTGCACTTGTGTGTGCGATCAAGGGTGGGGGGGGGGGGTCGAACGATTATTGTATGGGTTATTTTAGACTCAACTGAGAAGATAAAATGTAGATGAGGAGAGATATTATGTTTTAATGAGGGTTAGGTGAGGGAGAACATGGAGGTGCGACAAGGATGAGATAAGGGAGATGGAGCGACAGTAGGTGGTGCATCATGTGGGGGGAGCAGCCATCAGGGATGAGGGGTGCACAAAAGTGGTTAGGTCCATCAAGATCCTTAAGTTCACAAATTTTATCATTTTCAAAATTTCATGTCATGTATCATTACATGAAATTTAATGTGTGAAATACTGATTTTTTAGGTCATGAACCTTTCACGTCATGTACAGACAAAAGGTAATATAACTTGGGCCACTTGCCTCTTTATGAACTAGAGTCTGGTGAATTTCTTTTAGAATTCCCTAAAATTTCCTAAACTATAATATATCCTGGTCAAAACTATTTTAAATTTCCTAGGTTAACTCCCGGTCAATGATTTTTTTAGCATCAAGATATCGACTCAGTCACTATTAGGTGAATCTAAAAGTGATGACACACCCCTTACAGAATGGTTCTTGGTAAAATTTCAATTGTTGGACATTAACATTAAAGGGTGATTATCAACCTTTTTGAATCTCAATAGTCCTGTAGGGGAATAATTTTATGACCTCAAAGGTTCCTGACCATCTGGATTTAATATTTTCAAGGAATATATTCAATCATGAAATGAATAACAAGACCTTATTCCATGGATAGAAGATTCTTTGAATGATGCCTTAATCATGAACCTTCTTGGATTTTTCTTTATAAATATTTGAATTCTTAAAGAAATAATTTCTTATTGACTTTAGTTTATCCATTTTTAGTATCCTGAATTCCCCATATTTTTGAAAATCCATATTTAATTTCCTAATCACCAAGTATGAGTGATTCTCTAGTTCCACTGGTAAATGTAATGTATTTTCGTACACAATTCAAAATGGACTAGTTCTGATTAGTGTTTTGTATGTTGTGCAGCATACCTAGAGTGAATAATATAATTTGAGTCTCCATTCCTTTCAATTTTTGTTCATGGGTTTTTCTAGGATTTGTTTTATTTCCCTATTTGACAGATCAACTTCCCCACTTGTTTTCGTGTGGTTGGGGGTTTCTGTGTTGTATTGAATTCTATACTTCTCAAGTAATAGTTTTATTGAATTATTTGTAAAGTGTGTTCCCCAATCACTAATACGAAATTAGGTAAATTCAAATCTTGAAAATATATTTTTATTTAAGAAGTTCATTAACAATTTTTCCATGTCATGAGTGGTGGCTTTAGCCACCATACATTTCAAAATTTATTCAACACCAACAAAGATATAAAACTTTCCATGTGAATTTGGAAATGAACCCATATAATATATTTCCTATATGTTGAAGATTTTGACTTCCATGATTAGGTTTTAGGGAGTTTTCTCATTTATAATGGTTCATGTTTGTGGGAACCGATCATATCTTTGAAATTTTTTTCTTGCGTCTTAAAGGAGTGTTGGCTAAAAAAGTACGATTTACAAGATTTTGAACATTGTGTGTTTTGGTCCATGATTCCCTCTAGTTGGTGTTGTGTGAAAAATGTTGAGTACACTTGTATATATTCCTCTGGGATTTATCCTCACATTAATCTATCAGCACATTTCTAAAAAATTAGTGGCTCATCCCAATGGAAGTGTGAGTCTTCAATAAAAAATATCATCCATTGCTAGTTGGAGAGGTTTTTGTAGAGTGAACTGATGGTGGGATAGTTTTCAATGTCAAAAAAATTTAGGTTCACCTAAATTTTTATTTAAAAATAATAATTTCATCAGGGAATTCAACCTTGATGGATATATTATCATCATCCTTAATGAGGGGCAGTGGGAGCCAGGCTAGGTGATTAGAATAAATGATCTCAATCCCCTTACTGTCTTTTATAAGGATGTTAAACTATTATAGCAGTACCATCCTTTGTATCAGTCTTGGTTTGGCATCCTTTTTACTCAATAAATATTTAAGGGTGGCATGGTTAGTGTAAAAAATCATCTTGGGTAAAATAAGGCATGAGAAAAACTTTTTGAAAGTATATATGAATTCTACGAGTAACTTCTATATAGTTTTTTAGTTTACCTAAGCATCCTTCAAGGTGTTATTGGAATAGTAAAATGGAAAAAACATGTAGCTGACTCATTATCCTAAGATAGTGCCTACAATGAAGTCGCTGGCATCACATATTAATTCAATGTCTTTGTCATATTTTGGTGAAATGATAACAGGAGAATCCCCCATTCCATTCATTAAAATGTTGAATTCCCACCAAAACTATTCAATGAAATAAAAGGAAGTATCTTTTGATAGTAGGTGTGTAAACAGAGGGATACATTTGTAAAATATTTTATGAAGTAGTGGTAAAATTTTCCATAGCCTAGAAATATGCTTATGACTTTGACAATTGATGGATTAGGTAAGTATTTGATCAATTTGATCTTAGGTGGATCAAATTACATGCCATTATTTGAGATTTTTTGTCATAGGACTATGACTCATTGGACCATAAAGTGTCATTTATACGAGCTTAAAACTAGGCACTTTTTTTCACAGCATTATAGGATTAATTCTAGATTACTTAAGCATACCTCAAAAGAACATCAATAATGATTTCCCGAAATTACCCTACCATTTCATGGAATATATGTTTAATGAACCTTTAGAAGATCTACCGTTCATTACAAATTCTGAATGATATGCGTATATAGGGGAAGGTACCTAATGGACATGTGAATTTAGTTTTGGAGTAATCAGCTGGGTCGACTGCAATTAGATTGTATCCTAAATATCCATCCATGAAACAATAAAATTCACATCCTACAAGTCTCTATAGAATTTAATCCATGAAAGAAAAGGGGAAATTATATTTTCAAGTTTCTGTATTTAAATTTCTATAATCCATGCATACTCCCCATTTAGTGATGGTTCTATGGAGATCAGTTGATCTTCATCATTTTTTACAACTGTGAGGCCACCTTTCTTTGGAATGACCTATAGCAGACTCACCCACTTGCTTTATGATATTGGAAAAATTATTCAAGAATCTAAAAGTTTCTATAATTATTTCTTAACCACCTCCTTCATCATCGGGTTGAGTCATATCTTGGGATGACATTTTGGTTTCACACCTTCTTCTAATAAAACCTTGTGAGTGTAGTTTTTGGGGGTGATCCCTTTGATATCAGCTACTCCCCCTGTGGTTAATTTCTTGTGTAATTTTATGAATTCTAGAAACTTATACTGTTGTTTCTGTGTTAGTTCTGAGATGATGATAACTAGTATTGTAATTTTCATCTCTAGGAACGATTACTTGAGTGTACTTGGAAGAGTTTTTACCTCTAATGTTGGTGAGTGGATGACCAAGGGTATGAATGATGATTTAATGTCCCTTGTAAGAGGTTCTATGTATTTCAATTAATCATAGTCATAATACTGATTTTTATCTGGATAAGGTGCATCACTATCATCTTTTAGGGTCATGTAGTCTTTCTTCTATTCAGTGAGAAAGATAGCTCGACACTCAAAAGAATCATATTCTTGTATAGAAGCTTTCACTAAGCCAAACACAACATGTTCATCACCTAATATGAATATAAGTATCCATGGATTTAAATTAATCAATGGATTCCCAATGTCTAGGAATGAAAAACCTAAGATAATTGGAATGTCTCCTTCTTACATGTCCAATATGAATAAGTCCACTAAAAAACGAATTTTACAATTTAATACAAGACATCCTCAAGAATCCCTTGAGGATACTTTACTGATCGGTTATATAACTGAAGTTCTACTACACTCAGATTTATTTCCCTGAATCTCACCTTTAGGAGTACACTCATTAGCATGAGGTTAATTTTGGATCCAAAACCACATAGGTCTCTTTTGAAGTTTCATGCCCCAATGGTGCAAGGGATCGAGAAACTAATAAGGTCATGCATATTTGGTGGTCCATGATAATTTTTCTAAAAATGGAATTGTGAGATACATCTTCTAGAAGTTATCGACCTACTTATAGTGTTTTCAATATTAGACCTTCATCAATGGTTTTATTTTCTACTATGTGAGCAGCTGGTTGGAGGCCTTGGTAGAATGTTTGTAGCTAAAGCCACACATCAATTCCATGATGTGGGAACTTCCGAGTGAGCTCCTTGAAGTGATCCCAAGCCTCCCAAGATGACTATACATAAGTTTTATTGAAATTTTGAATTTCATTTTGTAGTTTCTAGGTTTAGACTAGGAGAAATTATTTATCCATGAATGTTTTGGCTAGATCACCCCATGTCATGATCGACTAAAGCGCCTGGAATTTTAGCCAATCCTTGGAACTTTCGTGTAATTAAAGGGAAAAAACTCGCAATTTGACTGCATCATTATACACTCCCTAGTTCAGAAAGGTATCATAGGCTTCCAATAAGTTAGAGATATGATCATGAAGATATTTTCTCTATAATCGGTGGAACTGACCCATATTTTGGATCATCGTGATGAGTCTAGGTTTGATTTCAAATATATGCACTTATACATGAGGGTGCATAATAATGGGTGTAGTTCTAATGATAGATGGAAAACCGTAATATATGGTGGTGCTATCTAGCTGCAATGGTTGGTATCCATACAGTATAGGTGGAACATATTACCTATTGGGTGGGTTGAGGCACATAGGGTTTCTATGGTCTACCATACTTGGATGGCGGTGTGAATATATATATCATTAAATATCAGAAACAAAAGTGAGAAATTAATATTTTTTGAGGCTCATTTAATGAGTCAGGTGACCCTGATGGATGAGTAGTCCAAAAAAAATGATATAATGGTGTCCAAAAGAAATAAGGAAAAGTGAAAAGAGAAAAGGGGGATGAGTGAGTTAATCCTAGGTTCATGCTGAAGTTTCTTATGCCTAAGCACAAAACTAGTCCCTTTCAAACACAAAAAAATTTGATGCACCCACGTGTTTCATTAAATTCACATGGGTGGTAGTCAGATTTGAATTTTTGTTTATCCAAAAATACACTTACTACAATTGTGTAGTAGAGTGGTGTGAAAAGTCAAACCCATGAAGAAATACTGGCATACAGGGAACTAGTGACTTAAAAACGATTGAGTAAGATTCCTCATTAATTGATTTAGTTTTAATATTAAATTATATCTATTGATATAGGTTTAAGATTCATTAAGATGATATGAATCATGGTCAATTTCAGCATCATATAAAAAGGATAATCTTGGACCTAACTTGGTATAGTCATAGGGATTAGGCTATAAAGAAGTGCATAGAGAACTAGTTGATTATGGTCAAAAAAATACATATATTCAATATGAAACTATTCATTAGCCCGAGTATAACTAAAAATTGATATGTTTTAAGATTCTATTCTTTATAAGAATGTGTCACATGCTAATGGTTATAGCATGCTTTACTTCAATCAAGTCAAGTTCATTCATTTAAACTTACCATGCTCAAGGTGATTTAAAACAATTTAATAAACAATTATTAATTAACCAAATTAGTACACTTAGAGTTTCAAAGTTTTAGTTTAGTGATTCATTAAGTTTAGAAAAACCCTTACTATATACCCTTACCCTAAGATGTTTATCCACTCATGATGGTATTAATCGAAATCAGAGAAAAAAAAATCCAAGACATACTTGGAAGATTAATAAAATAATTGAAATAAAGAATTTCATAATTGAGGGATCAGGAATCAAGTATTTTTCAATCAAATAAATTAATAAATCAATAAAAATCTTTCTTGGAAGGGTAAAAAATCAAGAACATGATGTGTATCCACTATAAAATGGTACAAAAATGGAAAATGGGTATTGAAATGAAAAAAGAGATGAGAAGGGTGAATAAAAAATGAGAAATAATAAATGTCACTTAGATTCAATTAAAATATAAAAATTAATTATTTAAACTTGATTTAGAAGGGAAATAAATAAATAAACATGAGAGAGAATGAAAATAAAAATGTATACCAAGTAGTGCATGCGTGAATATCCACATTCTGTACATAAATAAACAGGTATTTACCTGATGTTTAACCTTCTCACAACATGTATTCTAGATCCAAATATTTATACATTTTTCATGTATCGGGAGGCTTTCCCAGACCAAATATTTGGGATTTGTACATACAACTTGGTTCATGATGTGTATTGAGGACTCTTGACATGATTCATCTTCAAGACTTGAACATTAAGTAGGAATTGGCATTATAATTTTACATGAGGTGTATTGGAATTTCACATTGTGTATCCTTTTTCATAATGTATAAACTTTTAATGAATTTTTATATCCCTATTAGACATTATGTGAATGATTTTTTCGTGTATGTGTTTCAAAACATGTAAAGTCCACTTTTTTCTATTCCTGATAGCTTTTCCTTTAGAGTCTTGGATACCTTTTCTTTGTAAAAATCCATACAAACTAGGTGAATTTTCAATTAAAACATGAATAATATTTAATTAAATGAACCCAATATGCATTTAAAAATTGATCTTATCAGATACAGATATAACACAAACTCTAAATATTTGTACACATATTCTCAATTATTTTAAAAATATATTTGTAGGATACTCTCAAGTCAAAACTCTAAGAACTTGACTACCAGTATATGATCATATTAACCTCCTAAAAGTTATGATTTATCAATGGTATTTAAGAATGCATATAAAAAAATATTACATGGAGAATAACCTGTAAAGTGTACACTAAGGACCAAGTCTTGTATTTCTCACTCACTTCCTATAATCTTCTTTCCCATCTTTCCATGACTAACTTTTTCTTCTGAGAAAAAAATGGATGGAATCTTCTTCCTCAATTTATTTCTCTTATTCTTCTTCAAAATATAACTGATTTTCAATTTTTATAGGTTTAATAGCTCCACTAATTATTCATTTTGATAGGTTTGGTTCTCTCAATTCATCTAATATTATCTTACTCAAGAGGTTATATATACTCTTAAATCATACACTACTTTCCAATAATCATTCTTACTCTCTATTAGTATTTTATTTTTCTACATGACAACATACCTTTCTAGAGATTTTGGCATGACTAAATATAGAAATGGTTATATTTATTTTTATGGTGTGTTCCCACATTTTCTATAAATATAAATTAATTTAAGAAAATAACTCCATGAACACACACAATATCACCCACGACATTCTATTATATTTTTAATTAATGATCATGAGAGAATTACCATGAATATTTTATTTAAACCACTGTCTCATTTGGTATTGAAAAATACAATTTTATTATCTATTATCATTTTAATCTAATGTCTGAGTATATATTCCCTGAATGTTACATAGTATCCTAAGCTCTTATACTTCTAAAAATGAATTCTATAATATCCATAAAAATATTTCTGCTAAGTATATATAAGAATATAATAGTAGGTGCTACTTTTATCTTCACTTTTATCTTGATTTAATTCATAAGAAACCTATAAAAATTTATAAATATGTATATAATATTAGTTGCTCAGCTTCATATTCATTGAATTTTAGCTAGAATTAAATATATTTTATATTATTAGTAACACTAATAAAGAGCCTAATTCTACACTCAACGATATCTGAATTTAAAAAAACCCAACAAAATCATTTCATTATATTTCATTTTTTAGAAATTATTCAAAAAATTTGTCTTTTTTAATTCATCTTTGATGATCATATTCTCAGGATTTGATTATCAATGTTCAAATATTGATAATGTTGTGTATGTGATAGAAAACTATTGTATCATCCAAAGTAAATTCGTTTATAATATTTAAATCATGGATAACACATAATTTTCTTAAGGGTAAAATGATCCTTATGTTATGGCCATCCTTACAGCTCTGGATGATTGGTAATCATCCTTATGTCCTCATCCCTAGGGGGTAATTCTTAATGACCATCCTTTAGAAACTAGTTCATAAAAAAATGATCCGTATGGGATCTCGAATCATATTTATGGGATTGATTCTTATGGGTTTAATGCTTACACAAATGACCCTTACACTGCTCATGCTTATGATATTATCAGCTTTACACATAAGGATGAATGAACTCTATAGTTTGGCCATCCATATGGTAGTTATCCGTATAGAAGATTCATCCATATGAGGTCATTTATGTTCACATGTATTCATTCTTATGGGGAGAGAATTATTATATAGGCTTTTATCTTAATGGTTTTCATCCTTATGAGAATATGTTACTTGACCAATTTTCATATTTCATTCAGATGAATTTAGGGCCACTTTATATCAAATCAGAACTTTTTAAAGCCACTAAAATCCTCAAATTTACTTTTGGGGATTTATCAAACCTGATCAAACCATTCTAGAACCATTTGAAAGGATTTTCATCATCTAAACTTGAGGACAAGTTTCTTCGTGAACTTTCACTGCCTACATACTTCACAATTTAATTCAGCCTTTAGAAAATAATCATCTAAGCAGGTTCTTCACTAAAATCAGTGTCCAATATTCTTAGTAACAATATGATGGTTTCTATAAAAAAATTCGGTTTCAAATAGGTTACATGGTTTTATTGAATTAGGTAGTTTTGATTCTTGGAGTTGCATGATGTTTTTTTTTTCATTACTAGACTTTATAGAGTGAGACTCTCTCATACCATAGGTTCTCACCTTAAACGAACCACAAAATATTATTATAACATAAATGATAGAATTAGAAGGTATTAATAGTATTAATATTACTATGAAATATATATAAAGGAACTAATCAATACAAATGTATTTATTAATTCTTAGTAAATAAGCATCCAATTTTTGGTAAAATCATTTTATACTTCAAAAATACATCTCATTCAAACATGTGTTTATTTATTTTTTGAGAAAAATTTTATACATAATTTTAACACATTCAAAAAATTTATTAGATAAAATTAAAAAAATTTATAAATAAAAATTTAAAAATTATCTTAGAGTTAATTTTTAATAATTTTCAGAAAAGATTTATTTTTGATGAATAGTAAAAAAATACTGATTTGTATTGCAAATTGTATTTTCGTTTCAAGAATTTAAAAAGATAATTTTTATTTAAAAATAGTTTCAAAGTAACATTACTTGTAATATATTATGAATAATCCAATTAAGTTCATTGAAATGAATTTTATTGTTCAATTTGATATAAAAATATTTTTATACTTAAAAAGACATTTTTTTTGAAAAACTGTTTTTCTTTATGTTTTCAATTTTTATCTTAAATTAATTTCTTCCACTTATATAAATAAATTCTTAAAAAATTGAAACCATATTTTTATTCCTGTCTACCAAAAATTTTAAACAGTTACCTTCAAATTTTTATCAATATTAATTGCAACTATAATAAATTTTTATTACCACAATAATGGTAAAATGGATTAATTAAGGTTAAAACCATGAGATAAGGTCTCAAAATCAACAAAAAACGTGAATTTATTTTATTTTATGGGATAAATTAGACCTACTCATATCAAATTCTAATATATGAAATTTAGGTACCATTTTCCTTTAATAATGTCATTTTTATTAGTTTAAGTAAAGAAAATTAAAAAATTTCACTCTCATGAATTTCATATCTTTAAATTTTTTAAATATGGATACAAATAGGATATGTTAAATTATAAATGTTTATTTTAAAGGTGAATTTAATTTTTTATAATGTAAATTTAATATTAGTTTTTAGTGATGAAATAATTATCTTAAATGATTATGTAACGTCAACACAGTGCTTGTCCAAGCAGTAGAAAATTCAAGTAAACTATTTTAAAAACTCTAAAAGGCATATTTTTTTTGGTTAGTTATAGTTTCAAATTAATTTTATAGATCAATATATCATATTATATAAGTTTTAATTTTTTTAGTTAAACTTTGTGCATGTTGTTTTCAAAGTCAAATTACGTGAATAGTGTAAAAATGATATTTTATGAAACATAATATGTTATTAAATTATTTAAAAATAATAAATATCTTGAAATAAGAAAATTATTATTATAAATGGTCTAAAATGTCATCCATTTTCCATTTTTGAGTCATTTTTTACCTTATAAGAAAAATTAATACCCTTTAAGAGTGAATATAGTGTTACTCTAGTTAAGGTTAACTTCCGTTGACTAAGGTGTTAAATCAAAAATAAGGTTTAATACACCACTTAATCCTACACAATTTTTTTTTGGGATTTCAACCACACAACACATAATCATTTATCTCTATCCATTTTGAATCATTTTTATAAAGAATTAATTTATTATATTTCAATATTTTAAGAAATTCCAAGAGTTACCATCTCTTCACTTATAAAAGGAAACCCCTCCTTTATCTTATTTTCACTATTTTGAGCCACATATATAGACCAAACCGTGAAACAATATCTTCTAAATTACCCTATACATGAATTATAGGTTCTGGTATTCTTAAACGACCATTCCAATGGTAAATTAAAATAGATATAAGGGTGGCCTATCGAAGAAGAGGTAATTGTATTACCTGAACTCTTTCAATTTGTTTCTTATTATAACTCATATAAATCTATTATATTCCTCATAAAATAAGAAATTATTAATACTAAATATACATAACTTTTATTATGACTATGAAACCGCCTTTATTGACACTATATTACATCAAATGGGAAGTGGAAGTATCACTCGTGCGTATGCATGACATATCGTCTCTACATAGTGATGCAAGTCATTTTCAATCACCATAATTATTAGATGGTTATTATTATGGGTTTAATTTTTATATATTATATTAATGAAATAATTATTTTTTCTATAATTATAATACTATATCTACCTTTTTACATTCCCAACCATTGGAAAATGATTACGTCTCTAGTGCATACATGTGGACTACCACCTCCATGAAACAATGTGACTTTATTTTCCTTTATGATTTACATAGATGGTAATAAGGATATATTTATGAATATATATATATATATATATATATATTATATATGATATAATAATGACTCTATAAAGGCCAATTATTATTTACCTTTCTTTTTTTACATTATTCGAAAAGTGAAAACAACATACATGCATACGTATGACCTACAGTTACCATAAATGGTTGATTAATTTTAACATATCTATATTTTACAGATGACACTTAATATATATATATAATGGATTTATATGATAATTTTATCATTATTAACCTTGTAAATTTTATTTAACTATGATAAATGTATAAATATCAAAACTACTGAATATAAGGTTTGATGAAAAACGAAACAGTTATCACCTAGAAAAAAATTATTTTATTATGAAATTATTAATAAATGTTTGTTGACATGTTATAATTGGATTATATATTATATTATATGTATGTATATTGTTATTTTATAGGATTATAATAAATTTAAATTTATTATAAAGTTGGTAAGCACTGTCAAGGAAAGTTCTTGGTCAAAAATCCATCAAGGAATCCTCTCAATATTTTTTGGTGTGATTATGTTTATTGACAAAAAATGATGACCATGAATGAGTATGATTGTTATTTTAAGAAGTATGATTTTAAGTTGGAGTGATTTCAATGTGTTTTCCAAATTTCTGGGCCTCAAAATCAGGACGTTTTTTATGATAGGAAGTATTTCTACGAAGGATTTAACAATACGTGAACTAAAAAACATAGTTTGCGGGCCACATTAGAGGTATGTAAAATAGTGAAGGGAAACTAGCGAGGAATAATTTCCTCATAGTAGTGCTATGCAGACCGTGAAGGGCACTATATAGACTATGAATGAAAAATATTTTACTGATGAAAAGTAGTTCAATAGAGGATTTTTGTTCATGAAAAGGTTATCATTAATGGTTGAGAGGCTGTGTTTTGTTTGTGGGATAACTATAGTTTGTGGTTGAGAAGAGGTGATTTTAAGAGCTACAAAGTGATTAGTTCATGGAAGAGATTTACCACCACAGAGGATCAAATATCTATACAGACTGCAGAGCACAGACTTCGATGAAGGCAGTACCACATCTAATATTTGAGTTAAATTAATTAGTATATTTTTTTGGATCTATTTTCATATATAAGAACTGTTAATCCCATCATTCCATAGATAAATTTTTATAAGAAAACATCTTTGCTTTGGGAAGAATTTGGCGAAGTCTAAAATCATTCCTAAAGAAGAATTATGTGAAGTAGAAGAGATTCACAAGCGATCCCATGAAAGTAGAAGTGGTCCATGAAGATATTTCAATTAAGGGGATTTACAGGGCACTATATCTTGTAAAGGAAGAAGAGTCTGTGGAAGAGAGGTGGTATGTGGGACATCAACTGTCTGCAGAGGAGAGGGATTCCATTAAATAAGAATTTTTTTGTGAAGTTGGGATGGTTCATGGAATACAATGGTGGTTCGTGAAGCACTTATGTCACTCGGTGAATCACAGTTCATGGATGAAGGAATTTTGTTAATAGAGAATTGAAGGAAACTTGAAAAGGCACTAAAAAAGTTTGCAAAAGCAATTCTGTAGTCTAAGAGTACATGAAAAAGTGTATTTAATCTATGGGTGAAAAGGCACTTCAATAGACCATTTAACTATAGTTGAGGATGCATGAATTCATAAAAATTAGGGGACCTACAAGTCCATAAATAGTGATTCGATCCATTCCAATATCAGTGAGAAAAGGAAGAGGAAGACATTGATCCCTTTCAATGATAGTGATCTAGAGAAAGAGACATAGGGAGTGACACTTGGGAAAGCAGTGAGTCAACCCTAAGCATTGTAAAGGCATTGAGCCTGGGCATAGAGGTGATGTAGCCAGAACCATGTAACTTTGCAGTGAGCCTTAGTGAATTTGGTACAATGGAACACCATCATTATATGCTCCTTGGACGTAGCCCAGTGAGGGTGAACTATGTAAAATCATTGTGTCCCGTGCATGATTTCATTTCTGTTCATACATTGTTATGGGAGAATAAGAGAAGAGTGTTTTTCTTAATGAAAAAACAAGATCTAATTGGTCATTAGTTTTAATTTTTCATACACTGATTCACTCCCTCTCAGGGTATTTAACCTAATTGGGCTAACAAAAGTCAAACTTCAGGTATGGGTTTATCATGTAAAATTGTCTTCTTTGGGGTATATGTTATATTATGGACCTATTTTATTTTATTAGGTGTATATACAACAAATTTGACATGTTATATCGTGAACATCCTTATTTTAATTTTATTTAATGATTCATTCGATGTTATTCTTTCATGGGACTTAGGAATCAAAATTTACCCAATCGTTAAGGGATTTGTGTTACAATATTATTGTTAATCAGAATTATTTATGATTGAGTTTCCAATGATGAAATTTTATGAACTATAGCTCATGAATTCCATGAATTTTATTTTTTTCATTTCATTTTCCTCACATTAAGTATTGAAGATTCCAAAATATTTTTTTTGAAAAAATGACTATATTTCTCTCTTCAATAAAAAAATACTCTTTCTTCCATATCCAGGTTTTATAAAAAATTTTAAATAATGATTTTACTAACATCCAATAATTTTTTAATTTAATTTATACCCTTGTTTTAATTTTTTAAAAATTATTTAAAAGTAATATTATTTTTATTTTCAGAAAGAGGTAATTTTTACCTTTTACAAAAAATGTGAAAGGAATCATTATTTTAACATACATGAAATGAACAAAATTTACAAACATCATTAAATATCAATTATATGAAGATTCCATTATAAATTTACAAGTTTCTTTTCAATGAAATTTCTATAATATTTTGGAATTGTTTTAGTTTTATAAGAATTGATTTCAATGTGAAAAGAGTATTTTTATTAAGAAATATTCTAAGTTATATTCTAAATTCATTTTCTTCGAAGAATAAATACTTTGGTGTTATTTATGATTTACTTAGGATTTTATCCAATGATACCATATTGATTCTTTCTCTAGATGACTTACGATTATGTTTCCAATATATTTCTGAAACTCATTTAATTTCTATGGGTTATGCTATAATGAAATTTCCAAATGTTTATGGAAGAAGTTTCTTTTCTATAGGTTATGATAAATTATGAATGATTTATGATATTAAGGAACACATATGAATATATTATGATTATGTTATAGGTGAACCCATATTTACATAACTCTCCAATGAATATGGTAAATATGGATATTTCATGAGATAATCTGGACTAGAGTAGGGAGTGAACCTAGTTTAGTAAGGGACATTGTACACTAAGATAGTCTTTAGAGTGAAACTTGATTTATTTGATTATATGATGAGTGAACCCAAACCACTATGATAGTATTAGCAGAGATCCATGAATACTAAGGAAATGATTTCATATGCTTATGTTCATGCAAAAAACATATGTCTTAATGTCAATTTTATGCTCGCATGGATCATATTATTTTATTCATTTATAATTTATGTCTTATGAACTGATAATTTTTATCCAATGACTCATTTTTATGATCTAATAATTTCTAAGTATGATTTTCAAAGTTTAATCTTATGTTCTATTACCCATTATACTCATGTTATGCTTAAATGATCATTGGTATGTCTATTTTTTACCTTTACTAATTATTTGAGATCACTTTTTCTTATGTTTCATTTTTCTAGGTTATGATGAAAGTTTTTAAGTAAGACATGTATTAGAAGATTAATATTTGGAAAAATAGTTATGAGAGATATTGAAGATCTTTTATAAAATAATAAGATCACTTATTTAGTCTCCAAAGACACTAAACATTTATAGTTCTATAGTGTCTCATAATTTTATGTAATGAATATTCATCTTTTAAGATTTAATATCTATGTATGAAAATTATGGGCCACTATAGTTGGCATCAGAGGAATTTTTAGTTACCTTTCGAATCTAGGACGGGAAAAAATTATTAATAACCCTTAGGATAATACTATGTAAAGGATAATACCTTAAATTATGGTAAATAAAGGAGTTTAGTTATCATATTAAAACACCCCTATCTAGATATTATAAGTGGGAATGGTTTTTGAAGAGATGAATCTAGGTGTAATAACCCTGAAAAGAGTAAGTCAAGTATATCTGGGCCATCATTTTGGTGCATGGTTAGTGTTCTATCACTGCACACCTAGTTTGACACTCTTGGGGGATATGTTTGGGTTAAATCACATTTTATTTATGAACTATCATGACGGATTTGAATAGATTATGATCATGTATAACCTAGGATAAACTTAAGGTGTCATAGATTGAAAATAAGGTGTCATCATTTAGACGCCCCATGAATATTTTTTTCATGATTACACGATTAATCAATATGAATAATGTTTCTCACACTATACTATGAATTATGTTAATGATGAAAGTGATAGATAACAAAATGTTTGTCCTCATGAGTAACCCAATTAAATAAGATATGGAAGGTGAAACCTTGTTATTATACCTAATCAACTATCATCTCATATGATTAACAATATCAACTTGGGTGAGTATCTAGACACACATAATAAGAAAAATATGGAGTTTCATGAATACCATAGAGGAAAGAAGATAAAAATTACTTCATGTTAGGAATGTGGGAAAAAGTACTCAAGGGAATGTCTAAAATTAACATGAAGAAGTTTTCAATGTGAAAATAAAGATAATAGAGCAAGTAATTGCCGAGGGAAAATGAACAGTTCGATGGAGGGAAATGAAATCAATGCTATGGGACCATTTAGAGTTCAATGTATTATGTGTGGGGAATGTGGAAATTATATGATTCAATTTCCTAATCTAAGGGTTAACTAATTTAACAAGGAATGAACTATTATATTAAAATAATTTAAGGGAAATGATTGAAGTGTTTAAGTATTAGTATTTGAGAATTATGTTGTAAAAGTGTTATATCAATGATATTTTATTTTTGAGAACCATGAAACATTTAAGGATTGTTCCATAATAGTTTTTCTTTAAGGATTTGAAAACATATTTTGAAAGATACCGATAACCAAGAAAAGTTATTCAAGGGTAAGGTGATAATTTTTAGATGTGATAAAGATATGATTGAAATTGATTAATTAAATTTAATATCATGGGTTTAAATTGATTAATAATTTGATAAAAAAGTGATTTAGGATATTTTTGATGAAGTTTATTATTATTTTTTGATTTATGGAATATATTCAATAGTCTGGGATTTTATTTAGGGAATAAATATTGAATTAATTTGTTGAAGTATATATATATTCATTTGAGGTTAACATTAGAGTTATGGATACCATCATGGGTTTATAAGTATAAGTTTGATCATAAAAAGGCATATATGACCCATTTTAGGTTTTAAGTGATGGTATTTTGATGTAATTTGAAACCTTTGGGGGGTTTTAAAAAGAATAATCTATTGTGGTTTAAATAACCATTTTCCCAAGTATATTATTTGATTTTATGTTAATTATGGCCTTCTGGATATAGGGAAATAGATAATCTTGATGGTTTAAAAGTGATTTATTTACAAGGAGATATTTTCATAGATATTTATGGTTGAGATAATGATTAACTTTTAGGTTAGTATATAAATTTGATTCATGATATTTTTTTTGAATTTTAATACATTATAATATTATATAGAAATTTATCACGGTGATTAATTTTATTTTTTGAGATGATTCTTTGGGTTGAGGTATATGTAACCTTTAGGTTTAACATGTGGTTTAATAGGAAAAATTATCTTTGAATAAGTAAATTAATTTTTTTTGGATGTAAATTGAAAGGAATGAGATTATATTTGAAGTTAAAATATTCATTATTATTGAGGTTATTTAGGTAATTTGGGATGCAAGATTATTTATTTATGGAATGATCTAAGTTAAAACTTTTGTGTTGTTGTGAAATTTTTGAGTAAAATGTATAACTTCTTTACATGAAGTTTTATAAATTTAGGATATTATTTTAACTTATGATAACAATTTTTGTTATTTTTATTGTTTAAAGATTATAGGAATAGTTTTTTATAAATGTTTTGGTTATGTGATCATTAGAAGTTGATTTTAGTGCTTCTGGCATGAAAAATTCATCTTGAATACTCATAATTTGGATAAAATATGTGATTATTTTTGGAAATTGATTAAAGGATGAAATTTTACTTTTCAAGTACATATATTTTCTTATGTTCTTAGTATAGATGGTAAAGTAATTCCTCAAATTTAGAAAAAAGGATCTTGAAAAAAATGCTATCCTATTATGATCATTTATGATAAATGGATGAAAATTCTCACACCTCTTTGATTTATGGTCTTGTGGTCATTATATTTCTCATTATCATTCAATATAATTTGATCAATGTTCTCTATAAATATCTTTTATTATTCTGACATTATGTTTTCCTCTATGTATATACTTTCACTTCACACTAATTTTCTCCTATTTGGAAACCAAGTTATGTATTATTCCTGAGGATCTATGTATTTCACTTTCTCCATTTTTATAAGGATGTTTTGTTAACCCTTTTTACAAAGCGGGTTTTAACAAAATAATTTTCAAATATAAAACCCTAGATTATCAAGCACAAGTTCAAATTATGAGGATGTGATTTATTAAGAGGAAATAATGTAACCCCCCTCGAGATTTTAAAAAAGGAAATATGCTTGATATTATATAAAACACTGTTAAAATGAATTTATATGAACATTTTAGAGATATTTAATCATAGATTATTAAGGTTTTATCTGGTAATTCACTGGGTTTTGGTTTTTTTCACAAGAATTAGGAATTATATATTTGAAGGAAGAAATGATAATGAGGGAAAGGAAACAAGATTTACACATCATGTAAATCATAAAATATGTGTAGTCATCATTCAAAACATGCCTGAATATCCATATAAAAGTCCATGAAGAAAACTCGTGACATGAATACATTACATAGTGTGTACATTCCTTACATGTTGCATGAGTTTCAAAACCAGAATCCAAGTCAAAGTGAATCTCATACACAGTGTGAAAAGATTACAGGATATGAAAAGTATGAAGATCCCATCTAGTTGAAGGTTTTTTCTAAATATCTTGTGAGATATAATATTTTTATAGGTGATTGTGGATCTCAATTACATGACATGAAACTAGATTAAATGATGTGAAAATGTCAGAAAAAATCCACTTAAATACAATACATGACTTGAATTAATTACTCATCATGTAAATTTCACCTATTTATATTTTAGGTGCTCCTCCACACATAGTAGGCTCTACATATTTTTATTTTTTCAAGATTTTTTCTCTCATTTTAATATGTTTTCATTACAAAATTATTTTAATTCATTACTTTACTTGTTTTATTAATTCCTTTTTCATTTCTTTTTTGTTCTACATGTTTTCTCCATCAGTTATGAATTTATTTCCATTATCAATGTTTGTTTCAACACCAGTCATCATCATTCATCAATTATTACACCATTATTAATTATTTCATCATGTGTGGTGAGTTTTTTATTTTATTTTCATTTATTTCATTTGTTTGATCTTGATTCTTAATTTCTTTAATCCTAGATTTGTTATTTATCAACTGATTCTTCATTATTCATAGCATGTGTATAATTTTTATTCTTTTGATCAACATTGTCATGTGTGACTAATCCACTCAGGGTTAGGGGTATAGAGTGGGGGTGTTTATGATCTTAATGAATCTATATATTAAACCTTAGTAACCTTATGACTACCAATTTGGTTAATAAAAAGTTTTCATTACATTATTTTGAAAAACCTTGACCATGAGATGTTTAATTGAATGAACCTAACCTAATTGAAGTTGATAAGGACTATGAACATTTTCCTATGACTCTTTTTGTATAGAAGTTAAGTTTAATACTCCTAGGTTTGTTAGAAATACCCTAAAAATAAGATAATTGGATCACAACTATATCCAAGTAGTTTGACCAAAACCAATTGGTGACCTTTACACCACTTCACAGCCTATGATGTAAGACTAGCCGATACTAATTCTAGTATTTTATTCTATAAAGAAACCTTTTGACCCCTATCCCTTCATTTTTATGAATAATAAATGAAAAATACATAGATTTAGTAAAAAAACTATATGAATGAGCATGAGGAATCCTCTCCAAGGGTTTTGTTTGAATGGATTCTTACCTACCAGTGATCTCAGTGGGTTCAATCATGAACTACCACTTTTCTACTCCCTTTTAGTAAGTGTGTTTTGGGACTATAATTATATAATCCTATCAACACTAGAATGTATTCAACAACCCGTTTGGGTGAATCAAATTTTTGTGACATTGTTAGGGATTATTGTTTCTTAGGAACAATAGGATTCTGATCAAACCATAGATTAAATCACCCCTTTATTCTCTTTTCTTACCCATTTACATTTACATTTTTATCCTTTGGACACAACTACATCCTCTCTCTCTTTTCATGGATAGTGCATGCGTCATGAAACTCTGACTCATTCCAAGAGCCTCAATGCTCAATATCTACATTTGTTAAATCCTGAGATCGATCGGTATTTAGCTTTACAACACTACATTACAATGGTTGAACATGACAATATTGTTCCACCACACCTTCAAGACCCCCAATATGCACCACCGAACAATTAGGGTGAGAAACTAGCACTGAATTAGTGCACCATAGTGGAATAAAACTTTCCGACTACTAGTATTTCTATGCCTAGAATGGTGCATTTACAAATTTTGGTGCATACTATTGAAATAAAACATGGAATCATCTAGATGATCTAGAACATGGGAAAATTAGTGATATTCAAAGAGAAGACCGCCATGAAAACATTTCAAAACTTTTATAGATTTTTGATACCTTTTATGATAAAGGATTTTCATCGGATTCTATAAGACTTGTTTTTTCCCATTCACCTTGTGCGACTGATCAAAAGATTGGATAAAAAGTCAATCTACTAGATCAATCATGGGATGGGATAAACCAGCCAATATATTCTTAGACAAATACTTTCCACCCATCCAAAAATTGAAGTTAAGGAATGACTTTACAAACATCGACTAAGAGGATGGAAAATAAACATGGGGGGTATGGAATAAATTTAAGAAGATAACCTAAAATTTCCCAAATCATGGACTGAATGTATGAATTCAATTGAAATCATTCTACCAGGGACCATAACCAACTTCCCAAACTGTAGTTTATGCCACTGCTGATGGGAGACTCTTTCTCAAAATGCCCAATGCAGTCCAAGCCATTATTGATTATGTTTCCCATAATAAATGTATGTAGAAAAGATATAGAGGATCACCCAGGTGATGAATCCATCATATAGAGGAAAGTACCTACCTCATAGTATAAGTAGAAGCCCTGAAATGTAAGTTTGAGTCTTTTCAACAGCCCACTACACCACCACCCCCTTATTCTCTCGTGATGGAAATTCAGTCCTGTGAGATGTATGGAGGCCCATTCTAGTACTGATACTTGGATATATTTGAGGAAAACCAATTCCAATATTATAATTATGTCAATTACAGTCAACAAAATCATAAATTATAGCACCTATAATAGTACCATCAATGGAAATATTACCAGAAAAGACCAGCTTAGTAGATATTGAAACAAACCTAAGGTTATTTTAATAGAGGAATGGGTAGTTAACAAAATGTAATTATGGACCAATTGGGTACCATATACATGGTCTAGATCATCAACCTCAAGATGAATTCCAACTACCTTTTCCTAGAGCTCTATATTTTCCACCTATACAACAACTGTAGTTTTCACAACCTCCGTTTATGCCACCAAAATGAGACCAACCACTTCAATCCAATCATGTAATTCTACTATCATAATTTATGAGAAAAGTATATCAAATGATGGAAACCCAAGAGATTGAGATGAAAAATCAAAGGGAAGCCCTCAGAAACCATGCACATTAAGTGGGAAAACCCTATCAGATCAATTATTAAGTACATTACCTGGTAACAAACAAACTCATCTGAGGGAGGAGGATAAAGATATAGTGTTTTTAAGTGGAAAGGTGATGTATTTTTAGTAACCATGTGGACTTGAAAAAATTCTGTTAACAAATGATAAATTTAGTTAATGAAAAAACCCAAGAGATAGAACCATCTAAGAAAGCTCTAGGTGAGGAACAACCTAGATATGACAATGTATATGTGGAACTACCACCATATAATCCCCATATACCCTTTCATAAGAGTATTAAACAAGCTATGAAAGAGGAAAAATATACACTTTTATAGATTTTTAAGCAATTAAACATCAATAAACCTTTAATAGAGGGAATTTCTCAAGTTCCAATCTTCTTGTAAATACTCATGGGCATGAGATTTCTTAGTCATGTATAATTAAGGATTTATTAAGGAAGACTTGGTAAAGTTTGGAAAATTCATTTCCCCCCTAATTTTATTATTTAAGATATGGAAGAGGAAATAAATATTCCCTTAATTCTAGGAAGACCATTTCTCCCTAATGGAATGGAATTGATTGATTCTAACCAAGGGATATTTCTATTCAGAGATGGTGAAGAACATGTTACATTCAATTTAGTGAAGGATTGTAAATACAAAGAAATTTCAAGATTTCTTTTAAAAAAATATAGTGGAATTTTACGAGTCGGTGGCTTCTGACGACACTTGATTCCGAGGCCCGGTGTGCCCAGAATCAATTTCTGAAGTTTAGCTCAGGTATGTTCTATGAACAGATGAGAATATTTTTATATCTTTTGAACCGGTGCTCAGAATTAAAATCTGAGGGCACCGATGAATTGACAATGTCGGTAATTGCTTAACGCGATCCTTACCATAGTTGTGTTCACAATGGAGGAGAATATAATTTTAGGGGGTTATTCAAGAAGTAAATAAAAATTGTCAGAACAATTTTTATATTTTATAAGGTGGTTTTTCCCTCCAATGGGTAGTTAAGGGTGGGGCCCAAAGCCACTTAACTACCCAAGTGTGGATGTTAGAGAGGTGGGGCTGACACAATCCCCAACATTTAATTTCCTCTAATCTCATTAACAACCCCTCATTAAATTGGAAAACCCCCCATTTAATTGCCAACACGTATAATTAATGGGGATCTTCCATCTCCCTGACTTTAAATCAATGGTCAACACGTTATTAAATGTGCTGATTTAATTCTGGGAGTTTCTTTACGTGTTTAATTAAATAATTGGAGGAACCTATTATTTAATTTGGGGGAAGAGCCTTCGTTGTGCGTGAGATATCGGGAGAGATTTGGAGCTTTTGGAAGAACATTGGTCTCCAATGAAGAACGCCGACCTCCGAAGAAGAACGACGAAGAACGCCAGTTCCTCAAAGATCGACGACGTTCCACCCTTACTCTTCTCCGCGACAAGAGAGCAGACGCCACTTCCTCCTCGGCACGCTCCAAGGAAACCTACGATCCTTTTCCACGTGATGTCGTCTACCACAATGCCGACATTCTTATTCATTTGTTGAGGTAGGGAAATTTGTATAAATTTATATATGTGATTTATACCCTTGGCATGGAGTGTAATTATTGGGTGATGTTTAAACCACTAATGCGGTGGGTGTGGACAAACGAACAAGTCTGACCCCACCGCTAATTTGTTGGGTCACTAGTGGCCGGCACTGGCTGGCCGCCTGGAGGCGGCGGCGCCCCAACGCACCACCGAAAGAAGCCCGCCACGACTAAAGCTGTGATAGCAAGGGCCGGATCCCGCGGCCATGCGAGATCTAGGGAAGTCACGACGCCACCCTGGCACAGCGTCCGCAGAAAGCGGGGGCCGTGCCCCCCGCTCGGCTCGTTGGCCGAGCCCCCCCCCCCCCCTCGGCTGGGCCGGGAAGGGACGTGCCCTCTTGGGCTGGACCCAGACACAGGTTGGGTCGACCCGGTTCGGGCTGACCCAGGGGGGATTGGGCTGGGTCGGGCCAGGTCGAGACCCCCCAATTCGGACCGTTTTCGGTCTTTTGCCCATAACATGAGCTACGAACCTCCGATCGATGCACCTTCAGTTGTGTAGGAATACTTGGACCGAGACTGTCGTTTTAATATATTAAAATCTAGGTTTCAAAAAAGTTTTGGTACATCCGGGTTGGTTCGAACCCGAAACCAACCGGGCCCTTGGATTGGAAACACTTATAACTTAAGGACCGGACATTCGTTTGATGTGCCATCAACTGCATTGAATTCATCTTGATGAGATGGTTCTTTTGGATTACTCCACTTGAGGTTTGGACGTAGTTAAGTATGGTCAGGTTGGTTTTATCTCAAAAACCAACTGGGCTCTTAGGACAGAAAAGTCAATAACTCTCAGAACGGGCATCCGATTGATGCACCGTCTGTCGCGTTGGGTTTCTTTTGATGAGACGAAACTTTGGGATACATCAACTCTGGACTTCGTGACATTTGATGTATCGAATCTCTTGTTTGAGGATCGGACCCTCCCAGAATCGAGCATGCTGTGTGCGGGAACCCTAGAGCTGGCTGTGATGGCGACGATGATGACTGAACTTGGATCCTCCATGGGTTCGGTAGCGAGGACGACTGTACTTGGATCCTCTGTGGGTTCGGTAGCGATGACTACCATACTGGGATCCTCTATGGGTTCGATGGTGATGACTACTGTTCTTGTATCCTACGTGGGTCTGGTAGTATTGACCTCTTTACCTGTATCCTAAGTGGGTCTGGCACAGTAGCTGGACTTGTATCCTATGTGGGTCTGACAGCATAGCTAGTCTTGTATCCTATGTGGGTCTGACAACTTAGATGAATCAGTGGCTTTATATGATCATCTCTATCGCCTTACGAAGTGTAAACCTGTGTGAGCTGAGTCTTGATTCTCAATCATTATCATCGATGTGATTGACTTGCTTTACTGTGTGGATTAGGTTGTGCTTTCCTGTGTGGGATGGGTTGTGTTTTCTTGTGTGGAATGGGTTGTGCTTGGGCTCGAGAGTTGGAGCCGTTTTGTAACTGATGACTTAGGTATATATATGGTCATATACCTATGTAGATTCGATTGATACTTCGTGATTGCATCTTCCCTTTGTGGTTTATCCCGCACACATCTTCTTCGATTCCGGGAGGGTCCGCTCCTCGAGCAAGAGAGTCACATCAACTGTCATGAAGTCCAGAGTTGATGTATCCCAAAGTTCCGTCTCGTCAAAAGAAACCCAACATGACAGACGTTGAGTCAATCGGACATCCGATCTGAGAGTTATTGGCTTTTCCGTCCTAGGGGTCCGGTTGGTTTTAAGCTAAAACCAACCCGACCATACTCCAACTGGGTCTAAACCTCAAGTGGAGTAAGCCAAAAGAATCGTCTCATCAATAGGAATTCAATGCAGTTGACGGCACGTCAAATGGATGTCCGATCCTTAACTTATAAGCATTTCCGCTCCAAGGGCCCGGTTGGTTTCGGGTTCGAACCAACCCGGCCGTACCCAAAATTCGCCGAAACCTCGAGTGTAGTATAGTAAAATGACCATCTCGATCCAAAGATTCCTACGAAACTGATGGTGTGTCTATCAGAGGTCCGTAGATCATTTTATGGGCAAAAGACCAAAAACGGTCCGAAGTTGGGGGTCTGTGCCCGGCCCGACCTGGCCCAATCCCCACCTGGGTCAGCCCGAACCGGGTTAACCCAAATCGGGTCTGGGTACGGACCGGTAGGGTGCGACATGGCCCTGCTGGGGGGAACCCCGGCCCGGCCGGGGGGGGGGGGGGGGGCGCTGGCTCTGCTAGTGAGCCGAGCGGGGGGCGCATCCCCTTCCTTCCGCGGATGCGGCACCAGGGTGGCGCCGCGGCTTCCCTAGATCCCACCCGGCCGCGGCTTCTGCCGGCGGTGTGCGAGGCACCACCGCCTCTGGCCGCCGGCACTGCCACGCCACCGGGGGCTTCCGTGGGCCAGCAGAGTCATTCTGGTGGTTCGATTTTTCTTCCGTCTACACATGCGGTCATCTCGGGACCCATACATCATTGCGAATGCCTCCAATCACCATTTTGGTCCTGCTTCGTCGTCGCTAATTATTCCGCTCATCATGAACAAAGTAGCGGTGGGTTCAGACTTGTTCGTTAGTCCGCACCCACCGTCTTAATGGTTCAAACATCACCCAATAATTACACACCATACCGAGGGTATAAATCACATAAAGAAAATTATACAAATTCCCCTACCTCAACAAATGAAGACGAACGTTGGCGTCACGGTAGACGGCGTCACGGGGAAAAGGATCTTAGGCGTCATCGGAGCGTGCCGAGGAGGAAGAGATGTCTCCTCTCTTTCCACGGAGAAGAGTAAGGGTGGTGCGTCTTCGATCTTCGAGGAACCGGTATTCTTCATCATTCTTCATTAGAGGCCGGCATTCTTCGCCATTCTTTGTCAAAGACTGATGTTCTTCCAAAAGCTCCAAAGCTCTCCTGATATCTCCCGCACAACGTAGGCTCTTCCCCAAATTAAATAATAAGTTCCTCCTATTATTTAATTAAACACGCAAAGAAACTCCCAGAATTGAATCACCACATTTAATAACATGTTGACCATTGATTTAAAGGAAGGGAGAGGGAATATCCCCATTAATTATACGCATTGGCAATTAAATGGGTGGTTTTTCCAATTAAAAGAGGGGTTGTTAATGAGATTAGAGGAAATTAAATGGTGGGGATGATGTGGGCCCCACCTTTCTAACATCCACACTTGGGTAGTTAAGTGGATGTGGGCCCCACCCTTACCTACCTATGGGAGGGAAAAACCACCTTATAAAATATAAAAATTGTTCCGAAAATTTTAATTTACTTCTTGAATAACCCCCAAAAATTATCTTCTCCTCCATTGCGAACACAACTACGATAAGGATCGCGTTATGCAATTATTGGCATTGTGAATTCATCGGCACCCTCGAATTTTAATTTCGAGCACTGGTTTAGAAGATAGAAAAACCCGGTCGTTCGTTCACTGAACGTACCCGAGCTGAACTTCAGAAATTGATTACGGGCACTTCAAGCCTCAGAATGAAGTGCCTTCAGAAGCCACAAACTCTTAAAATTCCACAGTATTTTTTTAAAAAAAATTCTTGAAATTTCCGGGTCTTTACATTACTCCAAACTCAGGGCTTTACGATCTCGTAATGCTACATCATAAACTTGGGAAAACAATGAGGGTACCGAGCACGCATCTGCGCCTCCTGCTCCCATGTGCTCTCCTGGAGGTTCCCGTGCTGCCAACGAATGCGCATAAGAGGAATCAACCGCCCATGTAGGACCTGCTCCAGCCAATCCTCGATCTCCACCGGGACCTCCACAAAAGTCGCCCCATCATCGATGTCTAGCTCCTCGTGGTCGATGATATGTGTCGGGTCGTGCACATATCTCCTCAGCTGAGATATGTGGAAGAGATCATTGTTGACGTTCCTTTCATCATAAAATCTAAAGATTGGAAAGGGGGATTATCTTAGCTCAATGTGATTCAACCACTGGACAAATATCAAAAATTGACAAAGGAAGGAATAAGAAGAATGTTGCACAAGGGTCATGCTAGTTCTATGATGGTCACACAAGTAAAATTGCACGCCACAATGGTCTTGCAAGTACATTTCCGTGCCCTAAGTAATAACCGCCCGAGGTCTTCTCCAGCCTATAAATAGACCCTGTGGGCCCCCCATTTTGAGAGGAATTTTTCCAGAAACTCAGATTTGAGATCCCGGCGCCCTAGTCTCTTATCAATGCTTCTGAAACACTTCTAAGGTAATTTTTTACCTAGAACAGAAGATCTAAAGAGGGGGAAGAACGCCTAAGTGTTGAAACTCATCAACACTTTCATGCCTGAGTGACCATCCCTTAAGGAAAATGGTCACACTTGCGCGCCGCCCAACTCCTTCAATAGAACTTGCGTGCCACTCTTCTGGAAGAACCTCAAGATGATTCTAAAGGCTTTAACCAAGAGTCGCTCAAGTATTACCCTGCTGGTTAACCATCGCGCTAGTACCCATGTGTCGCGCAGGTATACCTGTGCGACTAGGACTTGTGCGCCCACTCAGTACCTGAGTGCTTGCCAGGACTTGCACGCCCCTGCCTTTTTGGGTGATCGTCTTGCCCATTTAACCATTCTTATGACATTCCACCTCTCCTATTCAAGATTTAGTCTTCAAGACACTCTTCAAACCCATTTATGGCATGATTTATTGATTTGACTTCATTATCTGAAAGGAACTCTGTGGAATATCTCTCAAAACCTAGTGATTTACACATCTTTATGTCACTATAGATTAAGATTTCATTCATTCAACCTTATCCTTTAAGAGGAAAGAACCCCTTAAACTGGGCCTCCTTTTCAGGAATAAGCCCCATTCATAATTCTCAAATCTGGGTATCCTCCTTAGGAGTAAGACCCAAGTCCTCATTAACCTGGGCCTCCTATTCAGGAATAAGCCACAGTAATAATTCTCAAAACTCGGCATCCTCCTTTGGAGTCAGAACCAACCATAATTCTCTTAACCTGGGCTTCCTTTTCAAGAGTAATCCCCAGTCTCAAATATGGGCATCCTTTTCAGGAGTAATCCCCAAATCCCTTAATTTTTCAAGTCCCTTAACCTGTGCCCTTTTTCTCAAGAATATGCCCCATCCTTAATCTCTCTTAACCAGTCCTAATTTACTTTTTGATCTGAAGTAAAACCCAATCATAAGTCCCCTCCTAATTTGGGCCTCCTTTTTAGGAGTAATCCCCAAATTAGAGTATCCAAATCTCCATAAAGAACATATACCTTTATGGACCCAGTTCCTGGATTTCTTCCCTAAAGTAAATCCTAATCTTCATCTATTTGGGCAGTCATACATACATAAGCCCAACATCATTTTTTTATGATTTGCATCATTCATGGCCCAATTGTCTGGTTTTACCAATACCTATTGTTTCTCATACCGATCATGACTCACGTGAGATTAGAGCGTACAAGTAATTATGACATCTTTCATTGAGCCATCAATCATAAACATCATATCCCCTTACTCGAACTATGTGGGTTCTGATTCCTTTTCCTAAACAAAGGATACGTTGGTAGCCCATCTACAGGTATGATCCCAGCTTTGAAATAATCCACGTCCTTCTGAATGACAATAAACATCAAGTGCCCCACTGAGTGGCTTTAAAACCAGTATGGTCATCATAATGACCAAGATACTTTTATGTATTAAAGGATACCATTGATTAAGAATCTCTAAAAAAATACAGATGATTCTCTATTGATGAAAAACCCCGAATACATATAAAAGAATCTCCAAATTATCTATATATCAATCATTGATTGGAAGATCTAAAATAAAGCTCATTTTATACTTGGTAATGTAATAAGGATTCATGAACATAACTTAAATCTATAAAGAGAGTCCTGGAGTAGACAATAATTCCCCTAAAAAAGGTGTGATGAGTCCGAACTCCCATCCTTTCGACCAATGAAAATTCCTAAGCCTCATCAGTCAACAAACTAATGAGCACCCACCTTTGGAAAGTAGGTCCAAATGGATGTGGAATCATTGGATGTTTCCAGTTCTATGAACAATCCCATTAGAAACTGCTTGGAATGTTTGAAACTTCAATCAAGGAGGTCATCCCCAAATTCCAGAGGGAAACAAAAAATGATGAACCCGACGTGAATCCTTAACCAAGTCAAAATGATGTTTTGGTTATTTTTTAGGCCCCTATTTAAAACTCAATGAGAGGGCAACAAAAAAAATCATTGATATATGTGCTCATACAAAAGATGTAGTGGATGAATTTATCTTGATTACGTCTGTCATATCAATTAAGCACTTTTTTCCAAGATCTTCTGCATTTCAAGAATGGGTGTTCTCAAGTTCACACCTGTGAATACTGCTGCTGCAAATGCCACTGCTGCTACTCCTTCTAGATCGTCGTCTACTCTGAGGATGACATCACCTACTCAGCGTCTTCAACGCTGGGTATCAAATGCACTGGTTAAGGAGTACCGTCAACACAGTACCATCCCAACTATGGAGGCTACCCGACAATCCCTCTAAGTGAACAACTCACACCGGTCATCCAAACAACGATGACCAGTGATCAAGAAGCAGGCGGTGCTAACCACCGTCTCCAACCGTTTCAGGTCATTATCCCCGAAACACAATCACCATTAAATCCCATATTCTAGGGAGGGGAATGAGTAGATCCCTCAGGGCCTTAATTCAAGGAAGCATGAGTCCTTCCCGAGGGCTCCCATCAACAATCGCCGCTAGACTCATGTAATAGTGCACCCTCAACATGATGAGGGTGTCGACTCCAGGCGTTCGGCTCAGTTTCCTCGAACCCGAGCAGGCAAGACGAATCACCATAGGCGAAATCCGGTAAACAGTGAGCAGGTTCATATATCTACCATCTCCGGAGAAGTCCACCAACCTAACTTGGTGGGAAGAAATGAGCAGGCACACACACCTGCCTGTTTACACTATCCAGCAGACTATTCTGGCAGCATCACACCAATCCCGCCAGGAAATTCCGGAGGAGTACTATAGGTAGAAACATACACCTATTTATACATCATCAGCTAGTCAGCAGGCTCATCTGACTACATATGATGGATCTCTTTAACCACGTTCGGCGAGGTGAAATTAGCAGGCACATACACCTGCTAGTATTGATCAAGCCTACCAACAGTCTCGCTTGGTAGCACACGAAGAAGTTAGTCGGAAAGCTCCGGTGACAAATAGGAGGTAGACTCAACTCTCTACCCCCACAATTGAGTACTGTCAGGATTCACTGACAGGAAAAGGAGGACATGAGCATGAACATACACATACTCCAATAACGGAATGGATGTATATCCCCGTTCCGGTAGCTGAAGTCACCAAGAATATTTTATCAATGGTGAAAGAGCAGAAGCAAATCCCTGCTCATATTCTGGATGTTTTCCAGGATATTATAACAGCTTCAGCAGCATCTCAGGGAAAGACACATAAATCTATCCCTAACAGTGGAGTGACACATCAATAGTTCACACCATAACAGACACACACATTTGTTCTAGTCCAAGAGGGTTGTGGGGCATACTCCCCCATATCATACGGACAACCATGTCAGGCACATACACCTGATTTAAGTGGATATCATCAGCCTAACCTGGCCATATTTCCTGATCAGGCACATACACCTACTCAGAGTATCCACTTTCATCAACAAGTGGTTTCCAAAGCGAGTAAGATGACGTCTAAGAAAAACACCTACCTAGCACAGTCAGGAGATCAAGAGCCAATCTGTAAAAAGGCCTTTCTCGATGCTGGAGTTCTTGAAGCCCTCACACAGTTATCTTTTGGAATTCAAGATTCTACTCCCTCATTTCTCAATAGTGGGAACACTAATTCCGAAGGTCTTCAATAGACACTTCTTCATGAAGACTTGCTTCATGACAATTCGGTCGATCTCGAAGTTTCATCTTCATGTGAGAGCCACAGGAACCCTCTATGTGGTCAGAAGACCAAGAAGCAAGAGATCTCATCTTTTGCTATAACCCATTATGGTGATCCTACCCATGACGATGAATTTTGCTGTGAAAGTCCCCTCTGCAGTAGTGATGCACATTGCCCGGAAAATGCTCCAGTGGACAATGTATTGCCGAGAAAGCCCTCTTATCTTGAGGCACTTGCAAATGTGAAACCAGTCATGTCTGATGCTTCATCGCTAGTAGGTGAAATACTTTCTCAATCAGAAGATAGCCTAGGGTGTATGTCATTCTCCGAACCACCCCTAAGTCATGCAACTTCTAGTTGGATCAATGATTTCTTTACCAATATTTTTTGAATCCGATGAAGCAACAAAGAAACACCAACTTTGGTCAAATAAGGTAGAAGAATCTTCATTGAATGATAAAGAGGAAATGTTTAACATGAGAAAACAACTGGCAAAAGGTGAAGTACCAGTCATGTTTTGGCCTCTGGCTGACTCTCAGTATGACATTCCAAAGATGTTGACGGAATATGGAACTCATGATATTCTTCTCAACATATGGAAAACTCTTTGTCAGTTGAAAAAGAAAGTATTATCTTATGATGAATATGAAAATCATCTTAAGATAATAGAAGGGTGACAACGTCATATTGATTTGGCATCTCTATCATTCTCTCGACATCCGAAGGAAAAAAAGAAGCAGAGAGCCCTTCAATGTTCATGCCTTGGTGCACTAAGAAGATTGGTTCAGTTAATTTCCAATGCCCCATCTGGTATTCATGTCAGAGGATGGGGTGTTCATTGAGAACTACATTTCATGTTACTCTCCAGTCAGTAAAGGCCATCGAAAATGGTCTCATGCAATGTTATTTCCCATGGCTGGCCACAGTCAATGGGCATTGTTTGTAATCAAAATATTGCCCAAGAATAGGGATCAACTAGTTCCTCTCAAAATAAAGAATACAGAGAACAAGTTGTTGAATTATTCATGCATCAAGCAAACAAGAATATTGAACAAGCCTCTCATATGGAGCAAGCACATAATCAAGTGATAGAAGTGTTGGAAATCATCCAACAGTCTTTTGAACCATGTCATACAATTGGATATAGGTTAATGCATCAAGCTAATTTCCAGACTAAGGTTTGCAAGATCAGGAGAGATTTTAAGAAAGTCTCATATATAGCATGTCAAGAGCCACCCCAACTTTCCAGACTAGGGACTCTTTTAAACCAACCCTCAGAATCAACAAATAGGATTCGAGGAATTGAGCGGGAACAACAAGAACATCCCCAGTCCACCGGACTGGGGACTTTTTGAAATCATCAATCCCCTCCTCAGAGAACGTCGGTCTTTTCTCGATTGGGGAAGAAGCCTCCAGAGGAAAGAAGAGCCAAATTATCAGAAGATTACCTCCAAATTACGGTTCATCAAGAAGTTCCTGAGGGATCGAATCAACAAAAGGAAATGTCTCATCAAAGACATGGAGGAAGACAATATCACAAAAATGCTGATAGAAGGGATGTGATGCATTATGAATCAATGTCATCAATATCGTTGTTACTGATCCACCATATGAGGCTCACTCAGGGGACTCAGATGAAGAGGTTCCTGCTCAAGAAGATGTACGCACTGACACAAATGAAGAAGGTGTGCGTACACAAAATTAAAGGGTTACTCAAAACCTAGGTAATCTTTCAAGTAACCCGCTACCCCCTCTCCGAAAAGGATCCAAAAAAGGGAGGAGAAAGAATCAGGTTACATATCCTTCCTCTGGAGAAGGCCAATCGCTCTCACTAGAGCAAAGGTTTGCACAACAGGAGGACGAAATGAAGGAATTAAGGAGGTTGAATGCAGAACTACTTCTGGGTAGTCTTCTTCTTAAGCGTTCTGCAGTCAGTCAGCCAAGGGAATTTGTTTCAGTTACTGAGATGGGTCAAGAATATCCTCCTCTATTAGTACACCCTCACAGGTCTAATCCTACAGGTCAAGTGCAACAATAGTTGGCAGTGCTACCATCAGTTGCAGCACCAACCACCACATCTGTCCAAGCTCCAGTCATTGCACCTACCCAAGTCCAAGTTCAACCGGATGTTTCTCAAAAGTTAATAACTACCATTGAGTCATTAACAGCTCGGTTAGAAACTATGGAAGGGAAACGTGCGCAGGTTCAACTAGAAAAGAAATTTTACCCTGAATGGGTAGATTCAATCTCTCCTCCATCCAGTTTTGGAAACCATGTATTCCCTATTTTAAATGGATCAGGCGACTCGAAACATAATTTAACGCATTACGTGTCTTATTGTGATCCTATGATGGGAACTCCGAAGCAGTGAGAAGCATTAAAACTCAGATGCTTCATACGAACCATGTAAGGACCAGCCTTTGTCTGGTATACAAGCTTGCAATCCCGGTAAATTACTGGATGGGAAGATCTCCGTCAACAATTTCTTCTTCAGTTCAGCTCAACTTTGCCAAAGACAACATTTTTTGATCTTACAAACTGTAAGAAAAGGGAGAATGAAAGGGTCTCATATTTCATTGCTCGCTGGAAGGGATTAACATATTCCCTAATATTAGCACTCCCTCAAGAAGAATTGTTGCCAATATGTGTGGAAAATTTGCGTGACGAGTTACGCATGCCATTGATCCCTGTGAAATACACAGGAGGGTTTCAAGACCTTACTTCAATCGCTCAGCAGATTGAAGATTCCCTTATACAGGCTAAGGCTAAATCTCATGTAATTCAATCAGCTCCTGGAAGGAGAATGGGTAAAGCAGAAACTACTACAGTTATGCTTAAACAAGCACCTGTACCCGTTTCTACTTCAAAACCGTCATCTTCTTGAAGGGTTCCACCTCCTAAGCGCCAACAACAAAGGTCGTTTCATCTAGATGATCAATGAGATCAAAGAAGAAAACAATTTGAGTATCTGAAGATAAAAACATACTCTTTCCGAAATGAAAAAGTTCCGGGTTACTTTATTTCGGCTCTGGAAACTAATCTGGTTCAATTGCCAAGGCCTAAGAGGCAAAATAAGGAAGGATATGATGAACGTCCCAATTATTTCCCTTTTCATCAAATGTTGGGGCGTCCCATCCAGGAGTGTTTTGTCTTCAAAGACCTCCTGCAAAAGAAGTTCGACTCGGGACATGTCAAACTGAAAGGTTCTTTAGCTCAGGTAGCATGTGTTACTGCTACAGTTCCAGAGGAGGAAGGCGAATGGAAAGAAGTCCAAAGAAAAAATGCATAGAAGTATGATGATTGGATGGTCAGAAAGGCAATCAACTGAACTTATGCTATTTTGCAAACACAATTAAAGAAACCGATTGTGTCTTCTGCCATGAATATTGCGGAAAAACCCTCTTTGTCAGAGGGAAAGTCCTTAAAGAAACGACATGATTCAAAGAAAGAAAAAGAATCAGAAGAAGATGAGTATGTGTCAAAGCCTAAGTTGTCTTTGACTATGGAAACCTTCATGCCATCTACTTCAAAGCCACGACCACCGTCCCACCAAACGACATAGCCTAAACAGGATAATCAGGCAGAGTCTTCATTAGACGAAGAGTTAATCTTCAGTTCTGTTAATATGATTCAATTAACGTATCTATATACCAGTCGTAGTTTCGATTTCGATGAGCCTGAATTCCCTGTATCAAACAGGGGAATCAGAGGAAGTTCCAGAGGCTCAGGATACTGGGGAAGACGTGGATCTTTCAGAAGCCACTATTCTATTTCTACCCCTGCTAGAACTGTGTACGCAGCAAAAACTCATGGTAGATCCCATCAGTGAGCTCATCAAGAACAAGAAAGTTCTTCTACCAATAGAAAATTCAGTCCTGACATAGTTATTTTGGAAGACCGGTTGAAGGTTCCATCTTCTTCCTCTCAGCAAGTAAATGGATCTAATTGGTCTAATCTTCCAAAACCAAGAATATTTCCAACTCCTATCCCAATACAAGATCCATAAACTTCCAAAGCATCTGCTTCCAAGGTACCTGCTAAAGGATATATTCCTATTGGAAAACACAGAACTCTAAATAAAAAGTATGATGTATTGAAACAATTGGCCCATGTACTATCCAAGTTATCAATTTTGGATGCTCTGAATCTGTCAAAAGATCTTCGGGAAGCACTCATCTAGGATTTGTCGAGTCCTCTGGAGTTTGAAACTGAAATTGCTGCAGCTGAAGTCTATCACATAGAGAATAATCATACAGAATGCCATGAAATAATATCTTTTACTGATGAAGATGAAGATTATGTTGGGCATGAGAATATTATACCTTTGTACTTATCTGGAAAGGTCAATGGTGTAGACGTCTGAAGAGCTTTCATTGACAATGGTTTAGGAGTCAACCTCAAGACCATTCGTACACTTCATCAATTGGGCCTCACAGAATATGATTTATCTCCTTCTACCATGTTGTTAAAAGGATATGAAAAAAATGAACAAGAACCACTGGGTGAAGTTACACTCAGAACTCAGTTTGGAGATCTTGTATCCAATTCGGATTTCATGGTTGTTGATCAAGACTCAGCTTTCAATATCTTGGTTAGAAGACCCTGGCTACATCAACATGCGGCTATCCCTTCATCATAACATCAATGTCTCAAATATTGTTTCGATGGTCATGTTAGGACATTTTATGGTGATAAGGCCCCGTTCAAGACATGTGAGTCTCAATACATTGAGGCGGAATTCTATCACATTAAGGGAAAGGAGAAATCCACAACAAAGGAGATTACCAAAGTTAATGCTCCATATGGTTTGGAGAAAATTCCAGTAAATCCATTTACACATGTGAGTACAGATTATGTGTTGCCTATCAGTCAAATTGAAAAGATAGACCCAAATCAAAATACTCTTATGGAAAGATCCATAATTTCAATTACGGTAATCGAGCCAGACAACATGGGAGAAATTGGTAACCCACCAAGCAGTGATGAAAGCACAAATGGTGACGTCTTCATTTCATCTTCTGAAATCCAACAAGTCTATACTTCTCCAATTAGTCTAGAAGAAGTTATAGCAACATTGGAGGTGAAAAATGATGTCGATTCTAAATCCATTATCTCCTCTTTATTACCCAAAGAAGACCCTTCATCATCAATCGGGTCGGAAATGGAAGCTTATTCTTCAAGATATGAAAATTTTGACATCTCTTCTGATCATGAAAATTCTACATTATCATCTACTATGCAAGTAGAAATGGAAGAAATAACACATGAATAAGAAGAAGAGGAAGATATCAGAGATGTTCCTCCAGCATTTGAAGAGGGTATCTTTACCACTGTGGATGAACTCAACGAAATAAATCTGGGTACAAAAGAATATCCACACCCCACTTTGATCAGTGCAGCCATGACTCTTGAAGAGAAAGAGGTTTATATTTATTTTCTAAAGAAAAATAGAGATATCTTTTCTTGAAACTATACAGAAATGACTGAGCATGATCCTGATGTTGCTACTCATCATTTGGGTTTACCAGAAGAACATTGAGGATTTAAGCAAGCCGCGAGAAGAACACACCCAACTTATGCTTCCAAAATTGAAGCTAAAGTGGATAGGCTTATCAAAGCTAACTTCATCAGAGAAGTTCATTATCCCAAGTGGTTGGATAATATTATATCTTTAAAGAAGAAGAACAGACAAATTAGAGTTTGCATTGATTTCAGATATCTAAATCGGCATTGTCCTAAAGATGATTTCCCAGTTCTGATTACAGAAATTTTAATTGACGCAACAACTGGCTGTGAAGCACTTTCCTTCATTGATGGATATTCTGGATATAATCAGATCCGAATTGCCCCAGAAGACTAGGAATCCATAGCCTTTAGAGCCCCTCAGGGTCTGTTTTGCTACCGAGTAATGCCCTTTGTCTTAAAGAATGTAGGTGCAACATATTAGCATGCCATGCATCGTATCTTCAAACCCTTCTTAGGGAAGTTTGTTGAATTCTATGTAGACAATTTGGTGGTTAAATCCAAACAACGTTCTAATCACTTGGCGGATTTGGAAGTCATATTCCGCAAGCTTCGACAACATAATTTGAAGATAAACCCCTTAAAATGCGCTTTTGGGGTAACCTCAGGAAAATTTCATGGCTTTGTTGTACGCCATCATGGTATTGAAGTCAATCCTGAGAAGACCAAGCCAATCCTTAGAGTGCCACCTGCTCAAAAATTGAATGAATTAAGAGGAATTCAAGGACACTTAGCCTATATTCGGTGTTTCATCGCCAATTTGGCAGGCAAAATTTTACCTTTCACCAAATTGATGAAGAAGGGAGTCACTTACCAGTGGACTAAAGAATGTCAAGAAGAATTAGATATTCTCATGAAATACCTGTTGAGTCCACTGGTGCTCATGACACCTGTGGAAGGAAGACCACTTAGCCTCTACGTGACAGCTCTAGAGTGATCATTGGTTGCCTTTCTTGCTCAAAATAATGATGCTAGGAATGAAAACAGCCTCTACTATCTCAGTCGAACTATGCTTGAAGAAAAAACCCGGAATTCAAGTATTGAGAAGTGCTACCTGGAATTAATCATTGCAGTTCAAAAGTTGAGACACTACCTGCAACATCACGAGGTCCAATTGGTATCTCACAATAACCTGCTCAAATTCATCCTTAGTAGTCCAATGCTTACAGGACGTCTGGAAAGGTGGGTAGTTATTTTGCAGCAATTCGACATTCAGTATGTGTCTCAAAAGGCGATAAAGGGCTAAACTCTGGATGATTTCTTGGATGAACACCCTTCAGTGGAAGACACATCTTCAGATATTGAACTCCCTGATGAGGAAGTCTTCTCTATTCAAGAAAGTCCTCAAGCATGGGAAATGTATTTTGATGGTGCTACCAGAAGCCCAACAAGGAGGAAAATGGAAAATCCTAAATTCAACAATGTTGGCTTAGGAATTGTGCTCATTTCTCCAGAAAAGGAAGTGTTACCTTATTCCTTCTTATTTTGGGAAGGTGGTACCAATAATGAAGCAGAATACCAAGCTCTCATCATAGGCTTGGAATTAGTGCTTCAAGCACAAGTGAATCACTTAAAGGTGAAAGGGGATTCATACCTGGTAATCAAACAAGTCAATGAGGATTATACCATCAGAAAAGAAGAACTAATACCTTTGTATGATTACGTCAGAGAGTTAATTGCAGAATTACCTTCAGAACCGACATTTTCTTATGTCCCAAGATCACAAAATGCTCAAGATGATGCACTGGCTAATATAGCCACAGCTCTGGAAGATCCAAATCGGGATGAGACAACCATAAGTATTGCCCACCGTCATGCAATTTCACCTTATGTTTGAATCAGAACAGATTAAATTAATGAAATTAGTCCGATTTTTGAACTGTATGGTCATACTATAAGATGGATGTCACTTATCAGGGAATACCTTCAAAATGGAACACTTCCACCCGATAGAGCCGAAAAAGAAAAAATCCGGTGACGTGTGGTCATTTTTACTCTTTATGATAGCCCAGATCACCTAGAGAAAATTCTCTACAAACGTGGTTTTGATGGAGTTCTATTCAGATGCATTGACGGTGAAGAGACAATGGATGTCATGAAAGAAGTGCATGAAGGAGTCTGTGGTGCCCACCAGTCTGGACATAGACTGTCTGATTAGATTCGACGACTTGGATACTTTTGGCCTTCAATGATACAAGATTGTGTTGATTTCACAAAGAAGTGTCATTCATGCCAAGTACATGCCAACTTCATTCATCAACCTATAGAGTTTCTTCATATAGCTAAATACTCATGGCCATTTTCAACATGGGGAATGGATGTGGTGGGACCTTACCCTTCGGCTACGACCAAGAAGTTTAAGTACATTCTTACTGCTACTGACTTCTTTTCCAAATGGGAAGAGGAAATACCTCTCAAGGAAGTCAGTTTTAAATGCATTGTTAGATTCATCAAGTCTAACATCATTACCAGATTTGGTGTCCCTCATACCATATTGACGGACAATGGCACCAACTTGTGTTCATCCGAGGTGCAGAAGTTGTATTAAGAATACAACATCAAATCCAACCATTCATCTCGGTATCATGCAGCAACCAATGGCTAGATAGAAGCCTTAAACAAGACACTTTCAAATATACTGCAAAATATGGTGGGTAAAGACTAGAAGTCATGGCTTGATAAACTCTTTCATGCTTTATGGGATTATAAGACTACCACCTGCACTGTAATGTGGTCAACTCTATATTCATTGGTATATGGAATAGAAGCAGTCTTGCCAATTGAAGTTCAACTACCCTCACTCAGAGTTTCCATTTGTGATCAATCATCTACATATGAAAAATCTAAAAAGTGATTGAATGAATTGGAACAGTTAGATGAGAAAATATTGTGCACTTTTAACCACTTGGAAGTCTATCAGAATCGAATAGTACGATCTTTTAACAAAAAAGTTCGTCTTTGTTAATTCACTCAGGGAGAATTGGTATTAGTTCTCAGAACTCCAATGATACCTGGAAAGAAACCTCCCAAACTTGAGCCAAAATGGGAAGGACCTTACTCAGTACATAGGGTCTACTCCAATGGAGCTTATTCATTAATCTCGATGGATGGAGAACTCATCACTACTCCAACTAATGCTAGATTTTTAAAGAAGTATTTTGTATAAGAAAAAAAAATAGTGAACCCAAAAGGTCATGTATGACCTTAAAATACACCACCGTCCAGCAAGACGTTAAAATGCATAACCAACGGTCCATGCATATGACACTAAACTATTTGCACATACGTCCAACATGACGTAAAATTGTGAAACAAGTCCCCAATGCGTCCAACATGATGTTAAATGGTGTACTCTTTTGTCCTCACTGCATGACATTAAACTGCACGGTCCCCCTTTAGTCCAACATGATGTTAAAATATATTGTCCCCATCGTCCTAACTACATGACGCTAAAATGTACATAACGTCCTTGATACATCCTACATGACATTAAACTGTACTTTGTCCCTGCTACATGACACTAAACTGTGTAGCACCAATATTCCTAACTGCAAGACTTTAAACTTCATAGTCCCTTTATATGTCCTACATGACATTAAACTATGCGTCGTTAAGGTTGTTGTTACCTCTTGTTTCTCACACCGGGTATGAATCACATGATCATAGAGAAAACCTCAACCATAACACTCTCTATGGGATACTAACAATGTGTATGTCCCAACAACATCATTTTTTAGGTCGTTGTCCCCAAGAACAACTTCATCATTAATTCATTCTTTAATTTAACTACATGGAATTTGATCCTTGCCTTCTAGGCTAGGTACGTAGGCAACCTACCAAGGTTCCAACCCAAAATTAATCTCTTCACATCAGTTCACCTCCATCTCATACGATGTTGATTCATGAAACCGCCCCTAGAATAAATATCTTTATATTGGTTCACTTTCGTCCTTGTTATACGACATTAAACTATACAACACTTTTGTCCAGTATGACAATAAACTACAATATTATTTGATACCCTCACCTGAGAGGGAACCATTATTTATATTGATTTTTCAATCATGATTCATTTCAAAGACTACGTGCATACATGGAAATTCCCAAACCTTTTATCTTGGGTTAAACCATCATTGCACTAAAGTCCCCTTTCACCCTTCACATGTACGAACCAAATCTGTACAGAGGGTATTTCCAGAACTACGTGGGCTTGATTCTCATCCTTATGGGATACGTAGGAACGTTCGAGTGTCCCTTGAATCCAGCCCCAAGTCTTTGGGCCTAACCCCAAATTCCCCCTTCAGTCCCTTGGCTGAAAAGTCCCCATGAAAACACACACTGTGTATTTCTTACAATGGTCCAAGCTCTATGACCGTAAACTAAGATCTCTAATCCTTTTGTCCCACACGACGTTAAACTGTAATTTATGAACTACGTATGGCTTGATTCCCATTCTTATGGGATAGGTAGTGAAGTCCAACATTTCAATTCAGGACCCAGCCACAACATGATTATGGTTAGCATTGATCTGTGTATCTTTGAATACACTGGAAAATACCCATATTTATGTGTCATAATCCTAACCTTAAATATTTTCAGATCTTTATAGCCCTTTTCTTGACTCTTAGTCACAAAAATGTCAAATTTCTAAGAGTTCTTTTACCTGAATATGAAGCACGTTCCCTTAGGCGGCCTTGCATAAACAGTCTACATAACAGACTTGTCCGCCAAAAGATATTATTATTTGACTATGCAGACAATGCCCTTAGGTGGCCCTGCATAATTCAACCCCCTAACGGGTTTGTTAAATAATGGAAACTTCATTCTTGGGAAGAAAGCCTCTTTTTTCTTTATTTGTCTTAAATGACAGTATGTAGGGATCCGCAAAAATAACCATCCTTAACATATTTTTCCCATATCCTTTTTCATGATCTGAAAGTATTCATGTCTATGGTTTATATTTTCCTTCCCTACGTTTGGGTTAGACCTTCTTAGGAGTAATATCCATCCAATTCTTCGATAATCTTGTTTAGAAATATCTTCTCCATATTCAAGTATCTTTTTCCATACAGCAAACTCTATACTTTGGAAAATTTGAATCTCCGTGAACTTTCACCGGCTTTTAGCACTAGGAAAGTAAATTTCTGAGAGTTCATTTTTCTGACTATGCAGCACGTACCCATAGGCGGCCTTGCATAAACAGTCTAAATAACAGACTTGTTAGCCAAAAGATACTATTTATTTGACTATGCAGCCAATGCCCTTAGGTGGCCCTGCATAATTCAACCCCCTAACGGGGTTGTTAAATAATTATAACTTCATTATTGGGAACTACTTCTTTTAATACCTTTTAGCTCTTTTTCATATCATTCCTCTGATCCAAATATTCTTAAGTAATAGTTTACATATTTTCCTTCAAACTTGAGTATGGTAATATGTTTTTAGATAAATTGTCAAGGAATTGAGTCAATTTTTTCCATTTCGGTCAAAGCTATTTCGACCTTAAACATTATCATTTTTATGTCCGACGTGCATGAATTTAAACTACCCACAAAAGACAAAGGAACTATGAATACAAGTCATGTTCCAGCTCACTAAACATACATTTTTTATGATTTAGGTAATATTGAGCAATTAAAAGGTTCAAAGTTTGTAGGGTTAATTACATTAATCCTAGTGAAAATAAAAATATGCTTACCAGGCCCATTGGCTTAGGTAAAATTTAAAGCAGGTAGCAGGAAAATATGTGCACAAGTGATTGAAGATGAAACAATTCTTTCCATTTGATGCACACGAATTAGAGGGACATCCATAGATTGGAGTTTCTTTTTCAGGAAATTACAAAAGACTTTCAATATAAGTCTTCACTTGATGTACAACATCCCGAGCTTCATCAGCAGCTACTTGAAGCTCGTGCACTCGACCATATTCACTCTTCTCAGCTTGACGGAGTGCCTTATTGGCATCTACAATGGCTTTCATACCATTCGTTTGAACTCCCTCCAACGAATTATTGAGCTGATCAAGTTACCCAGTAACAACATCTAACTGTTGCTGGAGTTTCACCTACTGGATGACTTTTTCTTTGATTTTATGCTTCAGCTCCTTCATCTTGGCAGCATAATCAGCCTCATCTCGGGATACCGAAGCCTCAAATTCGCCAATGTTAACTGACAGTTTCACCCTGGTCAGATATTCGTGACACTTTTGCTCCTGCTCCCTCCTGAAGATGACCTAATTCACCACGACCTGGATCTTTTCATATCCAAAACTGCCAAGTCCTAGCATGACAAACTGGGATGACAATCGAGGGATCTTCAATGATATAACTTCTAAAGGCACCTCAGATATGATTTCCCATATGTTGTTCCATGCCTTGCGTCATGAAAAGCTGAATTATTTAAGCACCTCTGGGTCTAATTCAACACCATCATCACAAGGGGGCATGCAATCTGGGATTAATGCACTTCAAGAAGTGCCCTGTTCTTCTCCATCCCCCCTGACCTGTGCTTCTTCACTTTCAATTCCCGTTGGGGAAGAGGCCAAGGCATCACCTCTAGATCTAGCCACTGTAGTTGATGGCCCTGCATAATTAATTGAAAGCATTGGTTAGCTTCAAAGGATAACAAAAGAATCGATTGTCTTTCAAATTAAGTACAAATCACAAATTTTGATATCCCTTACCTGATGGTAGATCAGCTACCTGAGAAGACTCCTCCTCATCTTTCCCAGTCTCAACAGGATCTTCAAGGTGGGTCTCAGGAGGGTTTACTGGGTTTACCTCTACTTGAGCTAATGTTTCTGCAATGGTAGGGTTGACATCAATGTCCACACCCTCTTTAGGTATTGGCAGTTCAACAGCTTCTATGGATGGAACTGCATATTATTTTTAGTCATTATTAGAAGTGTAAATTATAAGAAAATTTACTGGGTGAAGGATAACACTCACGCCCAAGGTCTTATAAGTCACATGATAACATGGAATGATCATAAAATTCTTCGAAAGACATGCCACGATTCATTATTTCATCCAATGATATTTCATAATCCGGGTTAGTCTCACCAGTATGAGCATTGGATGTGTCTTCTTGGAGATTTACGTCCTGCGGCCCCTGATTCTGGACCGCATCTTCGGATAAAATCATGGAATTAGTTGCAACAGCCGCCAGAAGCTCCAATGCATGAGTTGAACCTGAAGTATCACAAAATGGAAGTCAGTCAGTGTTTCGTTCAACATTTTTTATGAAGCATTGTTGACTTACCAGAAACAGGTTCTTCTCTTCTTGCAACAGCAGTAGGAGGAATACTGGGAACAGATGCTAGCTCTTCTCTAGGAGCATCCAAGTTAGCTTGAATATGTGATTGTTCCACGGTACCCTACGTAGTTTTCAAAGGAGGATCAGTCCTTTCCCTCAAAGGGGAAATAGAATAATCCCCTACTATCCCAAGGAAAATGACAAATATTTTCATGGTTTAGGACTCATGATTATCTGAAGAACTTACCACTACTAATGAAGTATTTAGCTATGTTCTTCTTCCTCCGATGTTTTTTCTTCCTTGGTTTTTTGGGAGTATCAATAGTCTCCATTATAGGTACTTGGATGGGAGAGGGGAAATACATGTGCAACTCCTCATACATGGCCTATTGGCCTGGAGATATCTTGCTTGTTTCGCTAGGAGATTCAGCAATAGCCCCGATGGAAGTACCACCAGGGTTATACTGTGGAGAAGGATCCTCAGTAGTTTTGGAAAGCTGCAAGATGAAGAAAACAATTTCCTTGAATAAAAAAGCTTTGACTGAAATCAAGTTGCAAAGAAAATAAGGAAAGAAAATTTACATCTTTAGGAGCCACATACTCATGCCACTTCTCATTAGTGGCGTCGTGATCCATCATTTCCTTCACCCGCTTGGTGATAGGGATAGAATCATTGGTGGCATATATGTAGGCCTTCAACTCTTTGACATAGGCTCTTACTTCATCAAGATTATCCTTGAAATGAATATTTGCAGGAGCCTGAAGAGTCCCTATTCCAGGAAGACGTAACCCATCACATAACTCTAGCCATATAGATTTAGTATCGTAGTATACATCCTGCTAGGTCTGGATGGCCTCTAGTCATAGATATGCAGGTGTACTAGAAGGTTGTGAAGAGGGTCCTACAACCTTGGATTTTAATTTATTTCTAGCTTCTGGAACTTTAAAAAGAGAATGAAAACTTGTTACTCTATAAAGTTACTTGTAATTAAAATTACCTCAATAAAGTAACTCACCAAGAGTTGATGGAGTGGCTCTCTTGATTCTGACAGGGGGATTATGTACGGAACGGGGCTGTTTTGACAGATGTTGTATCTCCTGAGAATCTGATGAATCTGCATCGGTTGAAGAACTCGGTGAACCAACTTCAGGAGTGGAATAATCACCTACCACCTGAATTGTTTATTTCACAATGGTTCTCTTCTTCTTCCCAACCCGGTCAATAGGTTTATTCAATATGGCCTCATGATATGATGCTATCCAGTTTTCAGCATACCATATGGTCAAATTGCTTACCGCTTTAGTATTTGGTAAGTCAAAGACTGCCCCAGTCCTTTCCATAGCCATTAGCAACCATAGTTTCCGAGAAACCATTGGATGATGCTCTGATATGACGTGCACTGGAGGAGATACAACAGTTGTTTGTAGACACATGAATTGGCATGCAAATCGATATAGAGGATAGGCCTCACATATAATTTCCCCATCTATTCTGGTGGCCAATACACCATCTCTGCAGGCCAGCATATAAGACCTCCGTTCCATACTGGCTGATCCATCGTCAACAAATCACCATGTCGGTGGATTTCCATAGGGAAAGAAGTGGAATTCCTTATGCATACCCAGCCTTGGCCTATTATCATAAGCATTGAGGTACAAAGGACAAATTCCAGAGAAGGCCTGAACAGATGGCCTGAATGAAATTCCGGGAATCTGTATTCCCTTTTGAACAACATATGTCCGGAAGTGAGTGGTGATCCATCCCCATAAAACTTGGAATGGTCCCACTAATCTCAAAGGAGACTTACCCATATAGACATGGAGTAAGATCCTATAAATCATTGCCAAAACTGGGGTAGCCAACCCCACCATCTTCTTCGCATCCAACTTGGCTGCGATAACGAAGGTCCCTGGTCTGACACCTCCCTTCAAGTATTTAACTGGAAAAAGATAGACACTGAGACATACGGCTAAAAATCCTTCCAGACGGGTATTCTTTAGGATTTTATGATTCACTTCATACCCCCATTTCTCAAACTCTCCTACTTCCAGAGTCGGCCAGAATGTGACAGGAATACCTCTCTTATCTGATCTAGGGCAGCTAGTTAGATGAGTACAGGTGGGCCCCTTTTCCCTCTTCTTCTTGAGAAACACATTCATCCATTCCTCTAGATGAATATCCCTTATAGAATAAGTCTTTGAATTCTTTAAGATTTTGAGCTTATGATAAATCTTCAATAACTCTCGAACCAAATCTAGTGTCTTCTCTGGATCATTCATGGTTTCCTTTGGAGGGACGAATTCGTCTTACATATCACCCAGGATTGGAACCCCTAAGATCATGTAGACATCCCACAAACTAATTCCCACTTCTCCATGGGTCATATGGAAAGAATTATTTTCTGGGCTCCAGCGGCTAAGCAATTCCGGTACAAAATTATCATTCCTATAAACATATGTCTGCCCATCCCAGTCAGCTTCATAAATTGCAGCTCCCTTCAGATCCTCGATAAACTCTTCACAAGTTTTTCGCACCCAATAAGCCCACATCCAAGTTGGCTTCACCCCTCCCCCAGAATGGAATTCCCATTTCTCTTTCCATCCTTTGGATTTATCCATCTGAGAGTTTTGAAAGACTGAAGGATAACAATGTAGTTTCAGCTCAGGCTTGTGAAGTTTCAGATCTAGAGCACACGAAATATGATGCATTATATAAGCTTTCTTTACTATTCCCGCATTTGAAAATGTTCCTGCAATTGAGACATTTGCTGAAGAAAAGTTGGTATACGACTGAAACAAGGAAGGCGGGATATAGTTCTTTGCTTCTGGAATATTGACATCTTGCAAGTGACCATGGCCATACAGAGGCAGATAAATGTTGTGTGGGAAATCATGATGATATTTTTTCAGATGCTTAGCCATGTCTAGAAGAGTGCTTTCGCAGATGGAATAGTAATCATGGCCAACGATGTCCATCATCTCATCAATTCTTTTACTCGCCAGTTCATCAGCCATTCCGATTCTCTTTGGATCCATTTGATCTGCACAAAAGTTGAATAATTAACTCTTAAAGCATGTTAATTTTTCATAAAATTTGGGAAGGATTTGAAGAAATTGATTAAGTCATTAAGGCGCGCAAGTCCCATAGTTGGCGCACAAGTATTCCTTGGTCGCGTAAGTATTGGTCGCGCAGGTATCACCGCGCAAGTCTAAATACCTTAACAGCAGCGCGACATGAAAAAAAGAAGAGCGGACGAGAAAAAGCCGAGAGCCAAGCTGCACGCTGAGAGCAAGAAGTCCATGAGAGCTGAGTGCATTGCGTGGAATGAAGCCCCTTATTTAAAGATGCGGCCATGACCCTGCACGTTGTACCCTGCACGATCAAAGGTCGTATCCCTGCGCGCCAGACCCTGTGCGCCCGAAGCTCCTTTTGTGCGCCCTACCCTGCGCGCCCCAATTTCCTTTTGATTCTCGATTTCCTCAAAGTCAAATCTGCATTTCGTTTTGGATCCAACTTTGATGGGGGACTTTTTTTGATGCTCCTTTCATCACAAAATCTAAAGATTGGAAAAGGAGATTATCTTAGCTCAAAGTGATTCAACCTTTGGACAAATATCAAAAATTGACAAAGGAAGGAATAAGAAGAATGTTGCACAAGGTCCACACAAGTTCTACGATGGTCGTGCAAGTACACTTGTGCGCCGCAATGGTCACGCAAGTACACTTGTACGCCCTAAGTAATAACCGCCCGGGGTCTTCTCCAGCCTATAAATAGACCCTGTGGGACCCCCATTTCGAGAGGAATTTTTCCCGAAACTCATATTTGAGCTCCCAACACCCTAGTCTCTTCTCAAAGCTTCCGAAACACTTATAAGGTAATTTCTTATGTAGAACAGAAGATCTAAAGAGGGGGAGGAAGCCCTAAGTGTTGAAACTCATCAACACTTGCGCGCCTGAGTGACCAGCCATTAAGGGAAATGGTCACACTTGCGTGCTGCCCAACTCCTTCAATAGAACTTGCGCACCACTCTTGTGGAAGAACCTCAAGATGATTATAAAGGCTTTAACAAAGAGTCGCTCAAGTATTACCCTACTGGTTAACCGTCGCGCTAGTACCCATGTGTCACGCAGGTATACCTGCACAACCAGGACTTGCACGCCCACTCAGTACCTACGCGCCTGCCAGGACTTGCGCGCCCCTGCCTTTTTGGGTGCTCTTCTTGCCCATTTAACCCTTCTTATGCAATTCCACCTCTCTTATTCAAGATTCAGTCTTCAAGACACTCTTCAAATCCATTTATGGCATGATTTCTTGATTTGACTTCCTTATCTGAAAGGAAATCTGTGGAATATCTCTCAAAAGCTAGTGATTTACTCATCTTTATGTCACTAAATATTGAGACTTCATTCATTCAACCTCATCCTTTAAGATGAGAGAACCCCTTAAACAGGGCCTCCTTTTTAGGAATAATCCCCAGTCATAATTATCAAATCTAGGCATCCTCATTAGGAGTATGCCCCAAGTCCTCATTAACCTGGGCCTCCTTTTCAAGAATAAGCCCCAGTAATAATTCTCAAATCTGGGCTTCCTCCTTAGGAGTCATCCCTAACCATAATTCTCTTAACATGGGCTTCCTTTTCAAGAGTAAGCCCCAGTCTCAAATATGGGCATCCTTTTCAGGAGTAAGCCCCAAATCCCTTAATTTTTCAAGTCCCTTAACCTGGGCCTTTTTTATCAGGAATAAGCCCCAGCCTTAATCTCTCTTAACCAGTCCTAATTTACTTTATGATCTGGAGTAAAACCCAATCCTAAGTCCCCTCCGAATTTGGGCCTCCTTTTTAGGAGTAATCCCCAAATTAGAGTATCCAAATCTCTATAAAGTACATATACCTTTATGGACCCTGTTCCTGGATTTCTTCCCTGAAGTAAATCCTAATCTTCATCTATTTGGGCAGTCATATCTACATATGACCAATATCATTTTTTTATGATTTGTATCTTTCATGGCACAATTTTCTAGTTTTACCAATACCTCTTGTTTCTCACACCGAGCATGATTCATGTGAGCTTAGAGTATAAAAGTAATTATGACATATTTGTTTGAGCCATCAATCATAAAAATCATATCCCCTTAATCGAACTACGTGGGTTTTGATTCCTTTTCCTAAACAAAGGATACGTAGGTAGCCTATCTGCGGGTACGATCCCAACATTGAAATAATCCATATCCTTTTGAATGATAATAAACTTCAAGTGCCCCACTGAGTGGCTTTAAAACCAGTATGGTCATCATAATGACCAAGAGACTTTTATGTATTAAAGGATACCATTGACTAAGAATCTCTAAAAAAATACAGATGATTTCCTATCGATGAAGAACCTCAAATATATATAAAAGATTCTCTAAATTTCCTATATATCAATCATTGATTGTCAGATCTAAAAGAAAGATCATTTTATACTTGGTAATGTAATAAGGATTCATGAACATAACTTAAATCTATAAAGAGAGTCCCGGAGTAGACAATAATTCCCCTCAAAAAGGTGTGATGAGTCCGACCTCCCATCCTCTTGACCAATAAAAATTCCAAAGCCTCATCATTCCACAAACTAATGAGAGCCTACCTTTGGAAAGTAGGTCCAAATGGATGTGGAATCATTGGATGTTTCTGATTCTATGAACAAACCCTTTAGAAACCACTTGGAATGTTTGAACCTTCAATCAAGGAGGTCATCCCCAAATTCCAGAGGGAAATAGTCGTGCACCTGGTGCAGATGAGGTGGAAGGGCTAGGCGGTAAGACACCTCACTTACTCTACTGAGGACCAGAAAAGGCCCGATGAAGCGCGAAGATAAATTGCCACCCCGGCCAAATCTCCACAACCCACACCGAGGTGAGACCCGTAAGAAAATGTGGTCTCCATCCTCGAACTCCAGTGGTCTCTGCCTCCTATCAGCATAGGACTTCTGTCTGCTTTGTGCAGTCCTCATCCGCTCCTGGATGATCTGCACATTCTCTGTTGTAGTCTAAACCATCTCTAGTCCTACGAGTGCTAACTCCCTCAGGTCAGTCCAGCAAAGAGGTGATCTGTAAGGTTGGTCGTGCATTGCCTCGTATGGTGCCATCCCGATGGTGGAGTGGTAGCTGTTATTATACGCAAACTCCACCAAGGGTAGGTGATCCTCCCAACTGCGACCAAAGTCAAGGACACATTCACGGAGCATATCCTCGAGTGTCTGAATGGTCCTTTCCGTCTGGCCATCCGTCTGAGGGTGAAAGGCAGTGCTTAGGCGTAGTTGCGTCCCAAAAGCCTCCTGCAACCCCTTCCAAAGCCGGTAAGTAAAGAGAGCGTCTTGATAGGAGACGATAGATTATGGAACACCATGAAGCCGTACGATCTCCTAAATTTAGAGGCATACCAAGCTCTGTACTGAGCCCTGCTCTCTGATCGGTAGGAAGTGGGCCGACGTGGTGAGTTGGTCTACGATCACCCAGATGGTGTCGTGTACTATGGAAGTATGTGGGAGCCCCGTCATGAAATCCATGGATATCCCATCCCACTTCTACTCCAGAACCTCTAAGTGATGTACCACGCCAGATGGTTCTTGGTGCTCTGCCTTCACTTGCTGAGAAGTGAGGCATCGAGAAATGAAATCTTCCACATCCTTCTTCATACCAGGCCACTAGTGTTGTTGTCTGGGGTCCTGATACATCTTCGCTACTGTTGGATGTACCACTAGGTGGGAAGTGTGGAACTCCCTCAGCACCTCCTCCTACAATTCAACTGGTACCATGGTACGTCCCCGGAAAAGGATGATGTGCTCCCCGCCTTCAGAAAATCCATCGGGTGCCAGCCCTGAGGATATCTTAGCACGTCGCGCCTCACAGTCAGTGTCCCCATGTTGTGCCTATATGACCCGCTGATGTAGTGGAGGAGTGACTATCAAGGATTCAAGATAGGCTGCCCCATCTCTATCCACGAAGGATATCTACAAAGCAGCTAACTACTTTGTTGCCTTTCCAAGTAGCTGAATGCTCGATCTTCTGCTCAGAGAATCAGCCATAATGTTCCCCTTCCAAGGATTATAGAAAATCTCAAAGTCATAATCCTTGAAGAACTAGAGCCATCGACGCTGTCTCATGTTCAGGTCCTTCTGCGAGAAAATGTACCTGAGACTCTGGTGGTTAGAGTAGATTGTAAAGAACTCGCCCATGAGATAGTGCCACCACATCTTTAGGGAGAAGACCATTACTGCTAACTCCAGGTCCTGGGTAGCATAGTTCTGCTCGTGCTGCCTCAACTTCCATGAACCATAAGCGATCACTGCTCGCTCCTACATTAGTACACACCCGAGTCTAGTCCCTGATGCATCGCAGTAAACTATATACCCTACGCCCTCCACTTGTAGCCTCAAGATGGGCGCACTAGTCAATTTCCGCCTCTACTCTTAGAAGCTCTGATGACATCTATCTAACCACACGAAGGGTTTCCCCTTCTTCATCAAAGATTTAAGAAGTGCAGCAACTCTGGAGAAGTCTGGCACAAATATTCGATAGTACCCATCCATAACTAGGAAACTCTGCACCTCTATAATGCTCCTGGATGGCTCCCCAGAAAGTATTTCCTCGACCTTCGCGGGATCCACTGCAACTCCCACCTCTGAGATGAAGTGACCCAAGAAGTGAACCTCTCGAAGCCAGAACTTGTAATTCGAGAGCTTACCATAAAGCTGGCGCTCTCTGAGTGTATCCAGTACAACCCATAAGTGGTAGGCGTGCTCCTCCTCGGTGGTCGAGTAAATCAGTATGTCTTCAATGAAGACTACGACAAACCGATCAAGGTAGAGCTGGAAAATCCTGTTCATGAGAATAATGAACACTACTGGAGTGTTGGTCACACCGAAGGCCATGACCAAGAACTCATAGTGGCCATACCGACACCTGAAGGTCATCTTCTGCACATCCTCGTCCCAAACTCAGAGATGATGATAGCCTGACCTGAGGTCTATCTTTGAGAACCAACGCGCTCCCTTGAGCTGATCAAAGAGGTTTTCAATCCTCAAAAGTGGATACTTGTTCCTCACGGTCACCTGTTTCAGGTGACGGTAGTCGACACACAGTCGCAAGCTCCCATCCGCCTTCTTGGGGAACAGAATCGGAGAAGCGCAGGGTGAAACACTGGGTCGGATAAAACCTTTCCCCTATAAGTCTTCCAGTTGTACCTGTAGCTCACGAAGCTCGGAGAGAGCCATATAATATGATGGAGTAGATATTGGTGATGTAATGTGGTTCATGTCTATGTAGAAAACTACCTCCCTGTGAAGAGGTAGTCCTAGAACATTGTCAGGAAAAACGCCCGCATACTGATCCACCACTACAGGAAAACATAGACTCCGCACGTCAACTACTCTGAGGATGAGACTATCCAACTGATGTGTGATAGGAAGAACTCTCCTCTGCGTGAGTCCATCCTGTGCTGCGAAGGTTCCCTTATCACTGGTGAAGGTGAACCTGGTCCCATCCGTGTGGACACACCGCACCTTGCGCCTAATATAGTCGATCTGGGCATGGATTGTAGATAACCAGTCCATACCCAAGATAACGTCGTAAGGCCTCGACGCCGCTACAAGAAGATCCCATCCGAAGCTCTCGCCTCCTAGAGTATGCTCACACTGCCGGTACTAGTGCGTAATCATCGATTATGCTCCTATAGGAGTCCCTATTCGTAAAGATCGAACCAACGACTCTGCTAGAATATCCGTGCTCGGATCAAGGGCCGCGGAAATAAAAGAATGACTCACACCTGTGTCTATAAGAACTGTAGAAAGGTTATAGTAGACACAGATAATACCTCGAATCATCTCGGGTGCGCTGTGGTCGTAAGCCTCTACTGCCTGGAGCTGAGCCTGCCTCTTCCCTCCAGCTCCCTATGGTCAGGGTGGACCTCCTGGGGGTGGTGGTGGTAGAGCTTCGAAGCGTCGTCCACCACCCACTGCTCGACCAGATCCTTGGCCTCGTCCGCCTGCTCCCTCTAGACTGCCATGGTAGAACCTCTACCTCTGCCGGGGAGGTCCCTCCATTGTCTTCTGCTTGTCTACATAGAGGATCGGGTAATCATGAGCCATGTGGCCCTGCCCGTCGCATGCATAGCACTGTCTGCTCCTCGTAAGGCTGGCTATGCATCATGTTCCCCAGACTACCGAACCTGTATCCTAAGGTAGCCCACCTGACGGCCTGGTCCTCTTGGACCCCTACGTCATCTGTCGACTGCCGACTACAGAAGACTCCGCTCTGTGCCATCCTGCGGTGGGTCTCACTGCTGATGGCTACTCGGCGAGAAAGCTCTCCACTAATAGGGCTCGCTCCAGCACCACTGCCTGCATCGGGATGTTGAGGGGAATTGTTGAAGCTCTGATCTAATGTCTCAGTCCCTGCTCAAAGGTTCGGGCCTAGAAGAATGGGTCCCGAACCATGTCCATGGAGTAGCGCGAGAGGTCGATAAATCTCACCGGGTACTGGTCTACTGACATGCTGCCATAATGCAGCTGTAGTAACTCCTAGATGCACACCACACAGAGGGTGGCTAGAACGAACTCCGAGCGGAAGAGTCTCTCGAAGTCCGTCCAAAGTAGAGATAACTCATCGTGCACCTAGAGCATCAGGCTCCACCATCTACCTACTATTGCGTGTAGGAGACTCATGGCAAGGATCACTATAAGATCTGATAGTGTCCCTACCAGTCTGAAGACTCTGACAAAAGCCTCCAACCAATCCTCGGCTTCCTGAGGATCCGTATCTTCGTGGAACATGGGCGGCGTCTATCTCTAAAACTCGTTCAACACGCTCAGGCGGCGTTCACTCTCCAACGCTGGGGCTGGTAGCATCGGTGGCTCAGTGGGTAGTGGTATCGCTGGTGCCTCCGCTGTAACGGGGCCCTATTCCGAGGCCTCGTCACTTGGTGGGCTGCCACCCCGCACATAACTAAGAACCCTGGATGGCTGCCTTTGTGGGGCCATCATGAAAAGAAACAGGTGCTCCACGGTCAAAAAATATACCTGATGAGCTGACACAAAGTAATCACAAAGAAATTTTTTTAATGGAAACACACATGAAATCAGTGTTTTTGTGCACTAAGTCGGAAATCAGAGGTCAGGGTCCTGGTGTATGGATACGTCGGCTGCCTCACCAACACTGGACTCCCTAGACTGAAAACCACACTCAATAATCTTAACACTATTGCATCACAGAAAGGAAAGATCATAGTCCTGAGTTCTGCGGTAGAACCGACTCCTCTAATACCAATTTGTCACGACCCATCCTTGGGGCCCATATTGTGACTACCCCAATCCCACCTTCCATAGGCCAGGGGCTGACGACTGGCACCAAAGGAATAAATCCTGATAAAAAGGGAAGGCATTGCCTTTTTATAAAGTAAACAAAAAAACAAGAGAGTACAAAAGTGAAGTAAGCACTATGTAAAACTGGGAACAAGGTAAGTGCTGAAAAGTAAATGGGCCTGTATACAAACCCAACTAAAAGTACAGTAAAAATGAAAGGAAATTATAAAATTAGTAAGAAAAATAGCAACACCGAGTCGTCCTCCAGAAATCCAACCTGAAGGGTGGGTACAGATAGTCTCCTCAGCTCCTCGGGTCCAGCCTTCTGCTCCATCTACGTCCCGCCAAGTGGTCCACCTCCGGGTACCGTCCATCACCACAAGCCTCCACCTCAATCAGTGCTGTCCATCATCTGCATCCAACACAACGTAGTGTGGGCATAGCCTGTGCAGGGGTGAGTATACGATACTTAGTTGGGACCCCGAGACCCCCAAAGGTATCTCAAGAATCCACGAAGGATAAACCACAAAGAGAAGATACAATCATGAAGTATCAATCGACTCTACTTAGGTATATGCCCATACATATACATAAGTCATCAGCTAAAAAACGGCTCCAACTCTCATGCCCAAGCACAACCTAGTCCACACAGGAAAAGACAACCCAGTCCACACAGGAAAGAACAACCCAATCCACATAGGAAAACAAGTCAATCACATCGATGATAATGATTGAGAATCAAGACTCATCTCATACAGGTATACAATTCATAAGGCGATAGAGATGATCAGATGAAGCCACTGATTCATCTAAGCTGTCGGACCCACATAGGATACAAGACCAGCTAAGATGTCGGACCCACATAGGATACAAGACCAGCTACTCTATCGGACCCACTCAGGATACAAGTACATAGGTCAATACTACCAGATCCACGTAGGATACAAGAACAGTAGTCATCACTGTCAAACCCACAGGGGATCCCAGTACGGTCGTCGTCGCTGCCGAACCCACAGAGGATCCAAATACAATCGTCCTCGCTGCCGAACCCATAGAGGATCCAAGTGCAGTCGTCATTGTCGCAGTCGCAGCCAGCTCTAGGGTTCCCGCACACAAAATGCTCGATTCCAGGAGGGTCCGCTCCTAGAGCAAGATACTCGATACATAAACCATCAGGAAGTCCAGAGTTGATGTATCCCAATGTTTCGTCTTGTCAAGAGGAACCCAACGCGACAGACGGTGCTTCAATCGAACACTCGGTCTGAGAGTTATTGGCTTTTCCGTCCTAGTGGCCCGGTTGGTTTTTAAGATAAAACCAACCTGACCATACTCTAACTGCATCCAAACCTCAAGTGGAGTAAGAAAAAAGAACCGTCTCATCAATATTAATTCAACACAGTTGACGACACGTCAAACAGATGTCCGGTCCTTAAGTTATAAGCGTTTCCGCTCCAAGGGCCCAGTTGGTTTCGGGTTCAAACCAACCTAGACATACCCCAACATTTCCAAAACCTCATGTGTAATATACTGAAACAACCATCTCGATCCAATGATTCCAACGCAACTGACAGTGCATCGATCGGAGGTTCGTAGCTCATGTTATGGGCAAATGACCGAAAACGGACCGAAGTGGGGGGTATGGGCCCGACCCAATCCCCCTGGGTCCGGGTCCAACCAGGCCGGGCGCGCCCCTGCCCGGACGGGGGGGGGGGGGGGGGGGGTGGGTGCGGAGGATCGGCCAGTGTGCAGAGCGGGGGGCACGACGCTCGCTTTCCGCAGATGCGACGCCAGGGTGGCACCGCGGCTTCCCTGGATCCCATGCGGCCGCGGGATCTGGACATCACCGCCGAGGCTTCAACCGCTGCGGGAATCTGCCGGCGGCGCACCTTCACCTCTTGGTGGTCGGCCGGTGCCAGCCGCCTTCACAGGCCGCCGCCACCGCCGCGCCGGTGACCCGCACCGCCGGGGGCTTCTGCGGGCCATCAGAGTCATTCAGGTGGTCCGATTTTTCTCCCGTCTGTGCCTGCGGTCATCTTGGGGACCATGACATGACTAACCCAAGTCTTCCTTCCATAGGACAGGGGCTAGAGACTAGCACCAAAGGCATAAATCCTAATAAAAGGGAAGGCATTTCCTTTTATAAAGGAAACAAAAACACAATAGAGTACACAAGTGAAGTAAGCACTATGTAAAACAGAGTACAAGGTAAGTGCTGAAAGTAAATGGGCAAGTATACAAACCCATCTAAAAGTACAGAGCAATCGAAAGGAAAGTACAACAGAATTAAGTAAAATAGAAACACTGAGTCATCCTCCGGAAATCCCACCTGAAGGGTGGGTTCAGATAGTCCCCTCATCTCCTCGGGCCCGGTCATCCGCTCTGTGTACGTCCTGCCAAGTGGTCCACCTCTGGGTACCGTCCAGCTCCACAAGCCTCCACCTCGAACAGTGTTGTCCGTCGTCTGCATCCAACACAACGTAGTGCAGGCATAACCCGTGAAGGGGTGAGTATACGATACTCAGTAGGGACCCTGAGACCCCCGAAGGTCTCTCAGAATCCACGAAGGATAAACCAAAAAGGAAAGATGCAATACTGAAGTATCAACCGAAATTACTTAGGTATATTCCCATACATATAACTAAGTTATTAATTAAAAAACGGCTCCAACTATTGATCCCAACTACAACCCAGTCCACACAGGAAAATAGATCCCGGTCCACACAAGAAAGCCCATCCCAGTCCACACAGGAAAACATGTCAATCACATCGATGATAATGATCGAGAATCAAGACTCAGATCACACAGGTATACAACATCGTATAGCGATAGAGATGATCAGATGTAGCAACTGATTCATCTAAGCTGTCAGTCCAACATATGATACAAGACCAACTACTCTACCAGACCCACCTAGGATACAAGTATAGAGGTCATACTGCCGAACCGATGTAGGATACAAGAACATTAGTCATCGTTGTCGGACCCACATAGGATCCCAGTACAGTCATCCTCACTGCCGAACCCACGGAGGATCCAAGTACAGTTGTCCTCGCTACTAAACCCACGGAGGATCCAAGTATAGTCGTCTTCACTGCCAAACCCACGGAGGATCCAAGTATAATCTTCTTCGCTGCTGAACCCACGGAGGATCCAGTACAGTCGTCCAATTGATGCATCATTTGTAGCATTGGGTTTCTTTTGAAGAGATAGAACTTTGGGATACATCAACTCTGGACTTCGTGACAGTTGATGTATCGACTCTTTTTCTCGAGGAGCAGACCCTCCCAGAATCGAGCATGGTGCATGTGGGAACCCTAGAGCTGGCTGCGACTGTGAAAATGACGACTGCACTTGGATCCTCCGTGGGTTCGGCAGCGAGAACGATTGTAATTGGATCCTCCGTGGGTTCAGCTGTGACGACGACCATACTGTGATCCTCTGTGGGTTCGACGACGATGACTACTATTATTGTATCCTACATGGGTCCGGTAGTATTGACCTATATACTTGTATCCTGAGTGGGTCCGAAACAGTAGATTGTCTTGTATCCTATGTGGGTCCGACAACTTAGCTGGTCTTGTATCCTATGTGGGTCTGACAACATAGATGAATTAGTGGCTTCATCTGACCATCTATATCACCTTACGAAGTGTATACCTGTGTGAGTTGAGTCTTTATTCTCAATAATTATCATTGATGTGATTGACTTGCTTTCCTGTGTGGATTGGGGTGTGCTTTCCTGTTTGGACCGGGTTTTGTTTTGTTGTATGGACTGGGTTGTGCTTGGGCTCGAGAGTTGGAGCCATTTTGTAACTAATGACTTAGTTATATGTATGGGCATATACCTAAGTAGAGTCAATTGATACTTTGTGATTGTATGTTCCCTTTGTGGTTTATCCTTCGTGGATTCTGAGAGACCTTCTGGGGTCTCGGGGTCCCTACTGAGTATCTTATACTCACCCCTGAACGGGATATACCCGCACTATGTTGTGTTGGATGCAGAAAATGGACAACAATGATCGAGGTGGAGGCTTGTGGAGCTGGACGGTACCCAGAGGTGGACCACTTGGCGGTACGTACACAGAGCGGACACCCGGACCCGAGGAGATGAGGAGACTATATGTACCCACCCTTCAAGTGGGATTTCTGGAGGATGACTCGGTGCTTCTGTTTAACTTACTGTTGTTGTAGTTTCCTTTCAGTTGTACTATACTTTCAGTTGGGTTTGTATACTATCCCGTTTACTTTTCAGCACTTACCTTGTACCCAGTTTTACTTAGTGATTACTTCACTTGCATACTATGTTGTGTTTTTGTTTACTTTATAAAAGGGCAATGTCTTCCATTTTTATCTGGATTTACACCTTTGGTGATAGTCACCAGTCCCTTGACTATGGAAGGCGGGCTTGGGGTAGTCACAGCACCGGCCCCGAGGACGGGTCAGGACAAGGATGCTAATAACAGAGATGATTTTTGGAATTGTCAAACTATATCTCTCAATAACAAGATAGATGATCATGTGAATAGAAATAAATGAAATAAGTAACTACCTCCTGTCGATAATGAATCAATTTATCACAAGAATTTAGATTACACTAAACCTATGATGCGGAAGGTTGTCCCACCTTTCATCCTCTATATTTTCAAATATTGTTTTATAAGGGGTATCTACTCAAATTTTAGGTCTTCAACATTGAAACATGTATAGGTCTAAAAAATAAATAAATCCTCAACCGATAGGCAACCTAGGATATGTTGAATAGGATATGATAGATTATTATAGTATTTTTGAAGATTAAGGGTTTCTATAAGTTTTTTGAGAAGACGTGGCCTAAAAAGGGGCATAAATAGAAAAATACATGTAGTGTAACATGTACATGGTGTGTAAAAATCAAGAGAGTGAAAATTTAACAAAATTGAGATTTTAATTTCATGTATGAATTACATGACATGTAATTTTTAGAGATTGTTTTAAATCATGTGAACCCTAGGTTCCTAGATGCACCCCCACTCGTCCTCCTCTCCCACACACTCCCTCTCCCGATGGATCACCTCTATCTTCCATTTCCACTAGAAATACCTCCTCCCCTCGCCATCACACCTCATCCCCTTCCTCCTCCTCCATTCTTCCGGTCTTACAAGGATTGAATAAATACTACCGGCACTTCTCCCACCAAAAATGCATCTGAGCATGACGACACACCACCTCCACCTATGTCAAAGAAGACCACACCTTATCTACTACCCATAAATCCACCCCCTTGAACATATCTTCTGTATTTGTATCCTATTTAGATTTTTAGGGGCCGTAGTCATCTTACAGCAGGTTGCAGGGTGCTGCCATCCCACATCTCCACCCTTGTGTCCAATTTTATTCACTGAAGCACCTAATTTAGTTGGTCAATATCCAAGAAAATATAATTTGGACCAACAATAGGTTGGAGCTCACAGTACTTGAGTGGATCTACATCCACTAGGAGGTCATTGACCGCATTATGTCTTTTCACCAATCATCCATTTCCCAGGTGCACAAATAGACATTCAGGGAACTCTTCCTGAAGTTTCTGGCCACCTTTGAGATGGAAGTTGACACTGTTCATTTTTGACATGGAGGTAGGTCTTGGGATATCATCCTTGGTGATATTTATATCGGCCTTGGAATTTACTTCGATGTCTTCATCAATTCCCTATCTTCCCAATATTATAGATAAATCCTGAAAATGCCATTTTTTCATGGATTTGGGAGAGGATAGCAAAGGATCCATGAAGAACTTATAATACTTATACGATAAAGAGTATCTATCTCCACAGTGCTAATCCTTGGATTCTCCACCATATATTGGATCATTCCTAGTTAGCTAGAGGGAATGCTCATAGGGGCATTAGACGAATTGACGTTCTCATCCTCTCATCATTCATGGTAGGAAAAACTGTCAACATGGCCAGATATTTCAATGAGTCATATTAGAACCTATCGAAGAGGACTCGAGGTATGTTGACAAGTGGTTCTTTTATTACTCATTTATCCTGGAATCACAGTGCCTTCAAGGACACACTGCCCCACACCTCCCTCATCCCCAAGGAGAGAATCAACCTACTTCTAGTCCACAAGATGGTGATTCTCACAATGGACGAAAGCATCTACCTATGGGTGATAACTTATCTTGAGGATGCTGATGAGGTGCCTGTTGAGCATGAAGATGACCCATATACACCAGCCTAACCTACCCGTAACCATACCTCCACCACTACAACCACCTCTACCACTACTTCCCATGTTACCATCACCATCACCAACACCACTACTATCCCTACCACATCTACACATACACCTCCACCTCCTCCATCCGACCTATGACCTATTATCTATTTTATTCTAGAGAACTATCACCATATATTCCTTTATTTAAGCATTCACTTTTGTGAACCATATTATTTTACCATCCATGCTCCACCACTAGCCTCTAAATATATCCACACACTACCCTTTACAGGCCCCACTACATCATCCATCATAACCACACATCATGCCCCATCCAACCTGCCCCCTGATATGATAGATCTTGCTACCCAACATGACTTTATAGTGGCGCACACTCATAGGGGAATGTGCCCCACCATTCCATCCCTATATGAGGTGTCCTATATAGATATAGTTGCTGGAAGCATGGTCACCTTATATATTAGAACTTCATCTCATCTTTCTAGGACCGAGCTAGCTACCAACACCATGGAATTCGCTGTGACGGTCAATCCTCTGGCCCCTTCCTCCATTGCTGATATCGATAGGGAGGACAAGATGCAAGAACCCATTTTTCATGAGGGGAGATTTGATATAGATATCGATGACTTTGATTTTACCTCCTAGTTCTATCCTAGTCCACTCTCCCTTTTTTTACTTTGTTTGGGTGTCCATTTTTGTACTACTTGTATTCCATTTACACAGATGTATCATTCTTCTATATATACCTTGGATACGGATTTTGGATTTACTACTTGTTGAGCCATTTTCATTTTATTACAACATTACATTAGCTATGTTTATCTCTACTACATCATATATGGTCTTTGATGCACCTAACAAAATACCATATTCCCTCCTTCATCTAATGTATTATCATTTTGATGACATTGAGAAATGGCTTGAGGATCTCTCACTTGAGATCCGTTCTCTACAGGGTCCCCACCATGATAGGCATAGATGTTATTCTTGTCACATGATATTCATGAACAGTATATTCCTAAGGTGTTAAATCCCACAAAACATATGCATGAGATTGATGATACCACCATTAGTTCTATAAAAGGTAGTAGACATCTAAACAGATGGATGACACTGACTGATTACATTTTTCATCCAACTAGATGATGACTTTATTATTAATTCCTTATGTGAGGTGACCCATATTTTTGTATATTTTATTTAATTTTTCTACATAGGTTCTTTTATTTCCTTTTACTAAAATTATTATTCATAGATAACCCCGGACTTCATTGTACTAACCTTTCGACATTTATATGAGCTAATTTTTTAAACTATTCATTGTATGCACCTACACATTTTTCCCCAAAATTTATTATCCCTTTTGGACTAATTTTTTATCTTTTATAGGTTTTTTATAAAATATATTGTAGGTAGACCAATTTAAAATCAAAATCCACCATGTTTCCCCATGGCATGACATTCATTATAGAGAGCTCTCAATTCCCTAATTTTAATATCAAAATATCCATTTCATGTTTTGTCTATTCTACTATTGATAACTCTCCCATGATGCTTTCCCAAATAGTGAAGACACTATATCATTTTAAGTAATGGGGAGTCTTTTTTGAGATTTATTTTCAATACACTCGGATCATTTCTTATTTTCATCAATCAAGGTGATATTTTTCATTAAACGCATGATTTAAAACCAAAAACACATTATAACACTTAAAATAAAATAAAAAGGTAGGTTAGAAATTATTGAAACCCATTTTTACTACTCTATAAATTTTATCATTATTTTTGTGTTTATTAAATTTTTTATAATTACACACTCTTACAATTACTTTTGATTAACTTATTACTAGACTTTTAATCTGAGTGATTTCCAGTTATTTTTTATTTACTCCCATTCCTGAGAGGATTATGGACTTACACCGTCACATTCTTTTCTAATAATATTTCTTTAGAGGTACCTAGGTCATGTAAAACAATATTAACTTACATTGAGATCTTATTGATTCTATAATTGAACAATAAAATTTTCAACCTAATTAAGGAAATCTTTGTGATCTATTTTTTACTAAGACCTACACATATTTTCTTCTTTATCCTATAGTATCCATTAATAACCTTTTTAGAATGAATCTGTTTCAAGATGATTATCCCATTCTACCGCGCTCTTGGTATGATTCGTGATTATACTTTGAATATATGTGGGGGTATTTTCATTACTTACGGGAATGAGATGTTGTTATTGAAGAGATGTACTATGTCACTTTCACTAGACTGATTTTATGTGGTCCATGATTACTTTTTTATTTTTTATCTTCCCCATTACTTTAAAAAAATATAGAAATTAAAAAAAAGATATTGGGTTTTTGTTAGGAAGGTAAAAAATCATCCTTACGAGACCGATGAATCAAATGATGGACCATATGTGGTTATGGGATAGATGTGTGCCCTATCCTAAACATGATTTTCAAAAAAGAAACACGGTACATTCTTGATTCCTACTTATCATACTCATGGACCCACTTTGAGACGTTGGATCATGGAATTATTTTCCTAGGAGGAGTCACATAATTTCACAATTCATGACTTCCATACATTATAATATAGAGATTTCCCTCCTTTTGAGGTTGATTTATACCACTTTTCCACTTATACTCGGCCTAAGAGTCCTTTGAACCCTATTACTAAATCACTTATGATTGATTTTGTAGTGAAGATGTTAGAACCAATGCATGTATAGGATTAGGAACATGTATTCTGGGTATGAGAATAACTCCAGTTACATTTTACCTTAATTCATGAGATAAAATTTGTTTTGAGGTAAATTGAAAAAGGATGTAGTTTCTATGGAATAGTTATAAAATTTAAATTAAAGGAATAAAAAATATGTACGAAGAACTTAACTATAAGGAATGAATAATTTTCTATATGGGATTTATTCTAGAGGAATGTTTTTTCTGCTTACACTTAGTTTTATTTACCAAGTTATAATGCATGTTTATTTTTTTCTAAAAATTTTATTTTGAAATCCCTATTGAGATGCCTTTTTATTAAGGTAATGAAATTGTTCAAGTGTGGGGGAATATGATAATAAGGATTTATAAAAACATTTTGAATAAATTTAATCAAGGTTTAATAATTTTTTATTCGATAATTCATTGGGTTTTAGGTTTTTGTAGGAATTAGGATTTCTAAATTTAAAGGTATAAATTTTGAAAAGTGGAAAACCAGGCTTTACACATCATACATGACATGTTGTCCTCATTCACAACATTCTTGAAGATACATATACCAACCCATGAAGACAATACATGACATGTACATTCATTACATGTTGTGTGAATTTAAGAACCAAAATCCTACTGAAAGTGAGTCCCATACATGGTGTGAAAGGATTACACAATGTGAAAAGCTCAAAGATCACATCTAATTAATTATTTTGGCAAAATATCACATGATATTCCTAATTGTTAGAGGCGATTAGGGATCTCAATTAAATAATGTGAAACCAGATTACATGATTTGTAGACATCAAGAAAAAGTCACCTAAATTCAATAAAAAAACATGAATGACTTACACATCATGTTACTTTTGGCCAATTTATATTTCAGGTACTCCTCTATGCATAAATGGATCTGTATACTTTCCTTTTCACTGGTAATTTTGAATCATTTTTCATCTGTTTTCATTATAAACCCATTTTAATTAATTCCTTTCTTGTTTTATCAAATCCTTTGGTGGTGCTTATAATTTTACTTATATTCTTCATCTATTACAAATATTTTTCCATATCTAATATTTGTTTCAACATTACACTTTATCCTTCCTCAACGCTTGCACCATTCTTCATTATTTCTTTGTGCATAGTTTTTATTGATTGGATTCGCATTTCTTTCAATTATTTGATCTTGATTCTTAATTTTTTAATTTGGGACTGATTATTTCTAAACTGTTTTATAATTATGTGTCGAATGTATAATATTTCTCTACTTTTGATCATCACTGTCTTGTTTAGAGAGTACACATAGAGTCATGGGTCAAGATTAGTGGTTTTTATGAGTTTAATGAATCTATATATTAAACCTTATTAAACTTATGGTTATTAATTAGGTTAATAATAATTGTTCATCACATTCTTTTTCACAACCTTGACCACATGAAGTGAAATTGAATGAACCTAACATAATTGGAGTGGAGTAAGACTATGATCATTATAGCCTGTGACTATTTCTATACAGAAGTTAAGCATAATTATCCTAGGTTGTTATATATACCATGACCATAGGATAGTTTCAATATAGGTAGATCCAATTGGTTAGACCAAAACCAATTGGAGACCCTTGCACCACTTTATAGCCTAAGCCGTAGGACTATCCCAAGAGAAATCTAGGATTGTCTTCTGTTAATAACCCTTAAATTTACTATGATCACTTCCTTTTTATCTTTCATAAATCTAAACTACTTAGCATTAGTAAAAACCAAACCAGAAGAGTGAACATGAGAAATACATTCCAATGGTGTTTTTGAATGGTTTCCTACCTACCAGTGATCTTTGTGGGTCTGACCCCACACAGACACTTTAATGTTCCCTAGTATTAAGTGTTTTTTAGAACTATAAATATATAGTTTGATCAATTCCCAAGTGTATTCAATAACACGTGTGGGCAAATCAAACATGAAACACTAAGCTTAAAAAACAATGAAATATTACTATAACATAAATGATTGAATTAGAGGGTATGAATAAGGTTAACTGTATTATGAAATATATATAAAGTAACCACTCAATAAAAATTTATTAATTAATCCTTAGGAAATATGGGCCCAATTTTTAGTAAAATCATTTTATACTTTAAAAATAAATTTCCTTCAAACATTTTTTATATTTTTTTTGGTGGGGATATATTATATTTAATTTTTTTTAACTTTCAAAAATTTATTTTAAAAACTAAATTAATTTTTTTTAAAAATATTTCTAAATTATCTTAGTGTGAATTTTTAATAATTTTCTAAAATGTTTTGTTTGATGAATAGTAAAGAAAAATACCCATTTTCATCGAAAACAATATTTTTATTTCAAGCATTCAAGAAGTTCCACTTTGTTTCAAAATGATTTTAATGTATAATTATTTATATAAAATTATTAATAACACAATTAGGTTCATTTTAATCAAATTTATTGTTTAATTTGGTATAAATACATTTTTATACTTAAAATTTTTTTTCTCAAAAACTGTTTTTCATTATATTTGGCGTTTTATCTAAAATTAATTTATTCAGCTTATAAAAACTGATTATTTAAAAATGGATTCCATATTTTGAATAAGGAGGTCTGTATTTAGTAAATAGGGCCCTTTATTTTTTTCCATGTAAATAGTAAACATAGTAAATTTTTGTTACCATGGTAAAGGTAAAATGGGTTAATTAAGGTGAAAAATTCATGATACACTCTCAAAATCAATACAAAATATTCCTTTATTTAATTAGATGACATATATTCGACCATATTCATAAAAAATTATAATATATGAAATTTTGGTTCCATTTCCCCATGATATTGACATTTATAATATTTCATGTAAAGAAAATTTAAAAATCTCACTCTTAAGACTTTAATAACTATAAAATTTTTACATAAGAATAAAAAGAGTATAATTTTGGAAATAAATTTTTATTTGAAATATAAATAATTTTTTTATCATGGAAATTTATTTTTATTTTATTGTTAAGATATAATTACATAAAATTTCTACCCAACACCGACACAGTGCTTGTGAATGCAGTAGAAAAATCAAATAAATTATATTAAAAACTCTAAAAGTAATTTTTTTGGGTGATTTATAGTATCACATGAATTTTATAGAAAAATATAAAATATTATATAAGTTTTAATGGGTTTTAATTTAAAATATATTTCCTTCGCATTGTTTTCATTGTCAAATCATCTGAATATTATAAAAATTTCATTAATGATATTTTATAAAAAATAATATTTTATTAAATTATTTAAAGATCATAAAAATATACAAAGAGGACAGTTAGGAAAAAAGGGTCTAAAATATCATCAATTGTAAATTTATAATCCAATTATTACCTTATAAGTAAAATTGTAACCCTTTAAGAGTGAAAAATTCGTTACCACACATATATGATTAAAATTGGTTAACTAAGGGATTGAACCAAAATATAAGGTTTAAAACACCACTTTAGACTATCAAAATTATAATATTTTTATTGTATTTAAACCACATAATACCTTATATTTTAATTTCTTTATATTTTGAATCATTTTTTCTAGAGAATTAATTTATTATATTCTAATATTTTATTAAAATTAAATAGTTCCCCTCTCCTCACTTATAAAAGAGAACCCATCATTTATCTTATTTACACTACTTAGAGCATTATATATTGATAAAAACATGACCAATTTTATTATAAAATAAACTGTAAATTAATTATATGTGATGATATAATTAAAATTCCATTACAGGGGTTCTTAAGAGGGGATCTAAAGGAGGCCTACTAAAGAAGAGGTAAATGTATTACCCAATCTATTTCAATTTTTTTATTCATATACCTAATATAAATTTGTTATAGTCTTCATAAAAAGTAACTTAATTATCCTAAATATAATTAAATTTTATTAGGATTATGAAACAACCTTTATTCACCTTATTTTTAGTAAAATGGGATATGAAAGTATCGCTTGTGTGTACGTATGATCTATCATCTCCACGCAGTGATACAATTCATTTTCCATCACAATAATTTGTGGATGGTTATTATGATGGTTTTATTGATTATATATTATATTTATGACATAATTATTTTTCTATAATTATAATATAATATTTATATTCTTATCTTCCAATCCATTGGAAAACGATAATTTCACTTGTGCGTACGTTTGGACTAACAGCCGCACGAAGTGATGTGATTTATTTTTCATTTTTGATATACATGGATTCAAAAAATGGTATATTTAATGAATATATATTTTAAAATGATGTAATAATTTTTATTTAAAATTGAATTATTAATTAATTTTATTTCATTCCATCCTTCAAAAAGTGAAAACAATGTTAATGCGTACGTACGACCTACCATCTCTATGAACGATGTGATTCCTTTTTCTATCACTATATTTTATGGATGAATATATATATATATACATATAATGGATATATGTTATATTTATATCATTATTAACAATTTTAATATTATGGAACCATTATCAATGTTCATGGATCATAACTATCGAACCGATGTTTCATGAAAAATGAAATAGTTAACACCCAAAAATGATTATTTTAATAATGAATTATTAATAAAGAGTGTTGAAATGTTATTAAAAGATCGTATATGATATTATTAGTATGTAAATAATTATTTTATATTATTATAATAAATTTTAATTTATTATAATGTAGGTTATAACGTTTTCAAATCAAGTCAAATATGAGGTAAGGGGTTATCATCTCAAATTGTCTTATTTGGGATATATGTTATATTATGCACCTATATTATTTTATGGGGTGTATATAAAGCCCCATTAACATTTTATATAATTAATATTCTTCTTTTAATTATATTAAAGTATCATTTGATGTTATTCTTTCATGGGTAATATGATTCAAAAAATTCCAATGCAGTAAGGGATTTATGTTACAATCTAATTGTTTACCAGGATTGTTTATGATCAAGTTTACAATGATGAAATTTTATGACTTATATCCCATAAATCACATAAATTTTATAAAAATATGGTTATTTCTTTATAATATATGTTTTAATTTTATTTTCCTCACTTTAAGTACTCAAGACACTAAAGAAATGTTTTAAGGGAAAATGAATGTATTTCTCCCTTCAGTCAAAAATCATTTTCTTCCACATCCATGTTTTATAAAATGTTTTCAAGAATGATTTTAATAATATAAAATTATTATTTAAATTCATTTTAACCATTTTTTAATTTTATAAAATATTTTTTGAAATTAATCTTTATTTAATTTTTCAAATAAGGTATTTTTTACTTTTTACCGAAAATATGAAAGGAATGTTTGTTTTAATATACACGGCATGAACAACATTTCCTGCCATCATGGCAAATCAATGATCTAAATAATTCATTAATTTTTTTTCCAATGTTATTTTCCTTGAAAAACTTTTCCATAATAATTTTTAATTTTTTATATTTTAAAGAAGTTATTTTAATTTAAAATGGTTATTTCCTTATGAAATTGTCTAAGTGATATTTTAAAGTCATTTTCATCTAAGATTATATCCTTTGATGTCACTTATGATTTACAAGGGATATGATCCAATGATACCATCAATATTATTTCTCTAGATGGTTTATGATTATGATGTAAATATATTTATCAAACCCATTTATTATCCATGTGTTATGTCATGATGAAATGTTGAATTGTTTATGAAAACCATTTCCTTTACAATGGTTATAATATATGATGAATGATATATGATCTAGTGTCACACATATGAATGTGTTATGATTATGTAAAGGGTGGGACCAAAATTATATATCCCCAAAACACATTGGGTAAATATATATATCTCATGAGATAATCATGAATGTAATGGGGAGTAAACATAGTTTAGTAAGGTAATATATCTACTAAGATAGTCATGGGAGTGAACCTTGAATAATATGATGGAAATAGGTGTGAACCCAATTCACTATGATTGTCTTGGTAGTAAGTCATGACTGTTATGTAGATGATTTTTATACTTATGTGTATGCCTTAAACTTATGTCTCATGCTAATATTATGCTCTCATGGATCATGTTATTTTATTCATGTATGATTATTTTCATATGAATTGCAATGATTTATACCAAGAATAATTTTTTTGATCTAAGAATTATTGGGTATAATTTCCAAAGTTTAAGCTCATGTTATCATACCCATTATTTGCATGTAATGTTTAAATGATAATTGATGTATCCCTTGTTTACTATTACTAGGCATATGATCTCACCATTTCTTATGTTTCATTTTCCCCAAGTTATGAATCAAGGTTTTAAGTTGGGCATGTATAAGAATAATAATACTTGGGAAGATATTTCTAGGATATGTTGATTATATTTCATGAAATATGAAGATTATGAATCTAGTATCCAAATAAATAAACCATTACAGGTATGATGTGGATTTAAATTTTTTAGAATAAATATTCATTTATTAAAATGTAATATATATATATTTGAAAAATATGAGTTGCTATAGTTTCTATCAAAGAAATGTTTAATTACCTTTGGAAACTAAGACAAGAAAAATTTAGTAATAACCCTTAGGGTAATCTTATTTATCAGAGAACATCACAAGTTATGGTAAACAAATAAGTGTATTTTCTAAGTAAATCATCCCTGTCTATATACTACAAGTGGATGTTTTTTTCATATATGAGTTTAGGGGTAATAAACTTGAAAAAAGTTTGTCAGGTATGCATCAACCATCATTTTAGTGAACGATGAGTGTGACCTTACTGTCCAACTAGTTTGACACTCCTAGGAGATATTCTTAGGATACTAGAAATTTTATTTATGTACCATCCCTGATGATTTGAATAGAATTTTATCATGGATGACCTAGGTTAAACCTAAGTTGTCATGGATTGGAAATAAGGTGTCACAATTTATAAATCCTTTGAATAATTTTTTTTCATGATTACATGATTACTGAATATTATAAATGTTGCTCACACTATATTTTTTAGTTTTATTAAATGGATAGATTCAAGAGGATTTTTATTAAAACATAATGTGATGGATAATGGAATGTTTTTCCTCATGAGTAAATAAATGAAATGTAAGCTAAAAGATAAAAACTTGTGTTTATTCCTAGACCTCTTTATCATTTTAGGATTAACAACATCATCTTGGGGAGTTTCCTAAAACACCTAATAAGAGAAATATGGAGTTTCATGATGACTATGGAAGAAAAGAAGATTCAACTTTCTATATGTCAATAATGTGAGAAGAAGCCACTAAGGGAATTTCTAAAAGGAACATGAAGATGTTTTATTTTTAGAAATTAAGGGTATAAATCAATTAATTTTTGAGGTAAAATAGAGAGTTCCATGGGGGCAAATGAATTTCATACTAAGGTACCATTTATAATTCAATGTATTATGTGTGGGGAATATGAGAATTTTTTGAGCTAATGACATAATCTTAGTGTTAACTCTTAGAACATGGAAGTACCCATGACATGCCAATAATTAAAGTTAAATGTTATAAGATTTTATTTATTAGTAATTTAAAATTATATTTTTAAACTGTTATATCAATTAAATTATGGTATTGTGAATCATGAAAAATATAAGGATTATTCCACAGTTTTTTTATTTAAGGATTTTAAAACATATGTTTAATGATGTCAATCACTACTAAAAGTGATTTAGTAGTAATGTGATATTCTTTAGTTGGGATAAAGTGATGATTTAAAATGATGAAATAAATGAAATAGTTATAGTGTCCTTGAAATTGGTCAATTATTTAAAAACAATGTTATTTAGGTTATATTTGATAATGTTTATTTCATTTTTGTATTTAGGGAATATATTCAATGGTATTTGATTTTATTTTAGGAATAGTGATTGTATTAATTTTTGGAATCATATATGTATTCAAGTATGGTTTACTTAAGAGTTATGACCACAATCAATTGTTTATAATTTTTATGTTGATCATATGTTCAATGGAATACATACTACTTTTGATGATTTAAGTGATGGGATTTTGAAGTGATTTTAAAATTTTACTGGGGTTTTAAAAGAATTACATATTGAGGATTAAATATCCCTTAGTCCTATTATATGATTTTATGTTAAGATAATTACGGTATATTAGATAAAGGGATATAGATAATCTTAATGGTTGAAAAGTGATTCATCGAAAATGCGATATTTTCAAAGATACTTTTTGTCAAGAAAATTGTTATTTTTAGGTTAGTATCTAAATTTGATTAATTATTTTTTTGAATTTAATTAAATTATAAAATTATTTAGTGATTTATCAAGGATATTAATGATATTTTTGGAGATTATTCCCTAATAAGAGGTATACGTATATTTTAGGTTTAACATGTGGTTTAATGTGAAAGATTATTTTGGAATAACGAAATTAAAGTTTTGGGGATGTACATTGAAAGGTATGAGGTCATGTTTGAAGTTAAAACATCAATTAATATTGAGGTTATTAAGGTAATTTTTTATTCATGTTTATTTATTTTTGGAATGAGCTAAGTTGAACCATTGGTGTTATTTTAGAAATTTTGGAATAAAATGTATTACTTATTCACATGATGGTTTATGCATTTTGGATATTATTTTACCTTATGATACCTATTTTTGTTTTTTAATGTTTAAAGATATGATAAATAAATTATTTATTTCTTATGGGTTATTTGACCCATTAGAAGTTGATTTTAGTGATTTATGTATGAAAAATTCATCTTTAATACTCATTTTTTAGAGAAAAGATGAGATTATGGTGGAAATTGTTTAAGGGTGAAATTATAATTTTAAAGTAAGTATATTTCTTTATGTTTTTAGTTTATATGGTAAATAAATTCCTCAAATATAGTAAAATGATCTTGAAACAAAAATGTTACCATGTTATGATAATTTCTGATGAACCGATAGTCTTTTTCACACCTCTTTGATATATGGTTTTATGGTGTTTAAATTTATCATGATCATTCAATTTATTTTTGTCAATTATCCATGTAAATAGCCATAATTAATTATAAATTAATTTTATCCTCTATTTTTATACTTTCACTAACCAGTAATTTTATCTTATTGGGAAACCTAGTTATGCATTATTCCAAATGACCTTTGTATTTCCCTTTCCCTCATTTCAAGAGGATGTTTTATTAAACCATTTTATGATAAGGTTTCCAATGAAAAGAATTTTAAAACATTAAACCCTTTATTATCAATAACAAATTAAAATTTTGAGTATGGAATTTATTAATGGGGTAGAATTTAATACCCTAATATTTTAAAAGAACACTATGTTTTATAACATATACAACAGACAATATCAATCTTAAACCACTGAATATTTTTATAAAATATATGACTGAATTAGAGGGTATGAATTCTATTAAAATATTATGGAATATATATAAAAAAACTACTAAATAAAAATATATAGATTAATGATTAAGAAATAAACACATGATTTTTAGTAAAATAATTTTATACTTAAAAAATAAGCTTCCTTAAATCATAATTTTTTCAATTTTTTGTGAGAAAATATTATATTTATTTTTTATAATTTTAGAAAATTTATGTTATACGATAAAATTATATTTTAAAATAAATATTCCAAAATTTTCATTGATTTATTTTTTAATAATTTTCTGAAAAGTTTGATTTTTTGATGAATAGTAAAACAAATACAGATTTGTATTGAAAAATGTATTTTTGTGTCAAAAATTTAAAACATTCAATTTTGTTTTAAGAAAATGTTTTCAATGTATAATTAGATCTATTATACTATAAATAACACAATTAAGTTTATTTTAATCTATTTTATTGTTGAATATTTCATAAAAACATTTTTATACATAAAAATACATTTTTTTGAAAAAATATTTTTCATTATGGTTTGTGTTTTTTCTTAAATTAATTTATTACACTTTAAGAAATTGAATATTGAAAAATGGATTCTATATTTGAAACATGGGGTGATTTTTTTTAAATAGGTCCCTTTTATTTTATGTCAATGTGAATAGTAACCATAGTAAATTTTTGTTACCATGGTAATGGTAAAATGGGTTAATTATGGTTAAAACCATGAGTTAAAGTCTCAAAATCTACCCAAAACATTACTTTATTTCATTTCATGGGTTAAATTCGACCACATTCATTCCAAATTTCAATATTTGGGAATTTGGTTCCATTTTATCTTGATAATCAAATTTATATTATTTTAGGCAAACAAAACTCCAAAATGCCACTCTATTGACTTTTATATATCTAATTTTTAAAAAGGATAAAAAGAGGATAATTGTAATTAGAAATATTTATTTTAAATATTATTTAATTTTTTTATGATGGTAATTTTTTTTCTTTTTGGTGATGAAATAATTACCATAGATTATTATATAATTCAGATGTAGTGCTTGTGCAAGATGTTAAAAAATCAAGTAAATTATTTTAAAAACTATAAAAGTAATATTTTTAGGTGAATTATAATGTAACAAGCATTTTAAAGATCAATAGAACATATTATACATGTTTAAATGTTTTTATTTGAATTACACTTCTTTCATGTTATTTTCATAGTTAAATTATGTTAATAGAGTAAAAAATGACATTAATGATATTTTATGTAAAATCAAATTTTATTAAATTATTTAAAAATCATACAAATATTGAGATTGGATTTGTAGGATGATAAATTCCTTGAAATACCATCAATTGGAAATTTATATGACAATTTTAACCTTATAAGTAAAATTATAACCCTTTAAGAGTAACAAAGTCATTACCATGGTTAAGGTTAAAATTAGTTAACTAAGGAGCTAAACCAAAAGATAAGATTTAAAACACCACTTAAAATAATAAATTTTTTATTTTTTTATGGTATTGAAACTTTATGCTTTCTTATATTAGAATATCTTTCCATTTAGAATCATTATTATAGAGAATAACATTATTATATTTTAATCTTTTAATAAATTTTAAGTGTGGCTTTCTCCGCACTTATAAAAGGAAACCCATAATTTCTATTTTTTACACAAATTTTATCATTATAGATCAAAATATCCCTACAAAAATATATTATAAACTAACTTACCCATGAATTATAGGTTATGGTATTCTTAAAAGACCATTATATAGTTCCTAAAGAATTGATCTAAAGGTGGTCGATCGAACAAGAGGTAATCATCTCTCCTGAAATATTTCAATTTTTTTTCTTATAACTCTTTTAAATAAGTTATATTATTTATAAAATAATAACTTCAATATAAAAAATATACTAAAATTTTATTATGATTATAACTTAACCTTTACTAATTATCTTATCCATCAAATGAAAAGTGAAAATATTGCTTGTGTATATGTACAGTTTATCGTCTCCACATAATGATACAGTTCATTTTCCATCACTATAATTAATGGACTTTTATTATGATATTATTTATGTTTATATATTATATTTATGAAAACAATTATGCATCTATAATTATAATATAGTATCTGAATTATTACCTTCTAATCTATTGGAAAAATATAATGTTTCTCGTGCATACGTGTGGACTACCACATCCATGAAGTGATGTGATTTATTTTTCATTTATGATTTTCATGTATGATAATAAGAAAATATTTAATTTATATATATGTTATATATGATATAATAATTATTAATTAATGGTGAGTTTTTATTTACCTTTATTTCATTCGATCTATCGAAAAGTGAAAACAATGTTCATGCGTATGTATGACCTTTTGTATCTATGAATAGTGAGATTATTTTTTCTTTCTCAATACTTTCTGGATGGATCTATATATATATATATAATGAAAAGGAACTCAAGGAATTATTATAGCATGAAAAATAAAAAATTTAAAATATTGGTCTAAGATTCATGTTAAAAACACTGAATCCACAAAACCCTCTGACCATATTTCTTAGAGGAATGCATGGTATTAAGTTTGACAATAAAAAATAAAATTGAACAAAAGAATAAACATTACATGGTTCATTTGAATTATTTGTTTGATTCTCTCACCATCATATTGTCTTGGATCAAAGGAACAAAGCTAGGAATCTTCTAGATCTTCATTACAGCGAACCAGGCTTAACAGACATGTATATTAAATTATTTTAGATGAATATTCATCACCTTAAAAAAATGCATTCTTGAGGACTATTATAGTTCAGTGTATTTGGAAACATGTAAAAAAATATTCTAACATGGTGAAATATAATCAAAATCTACTATATATATCTTCCCATTTTGTGCCCCTACTTAAATAAATTTCTTCAAAACCTAGGGGAAAGGAAACGTAATAAATGGGAAAGTTCAGATGCTCAGTATGGTTAAAAAAATGATATAGGTAAACATATTCATGAACATAAGGGTATGAGAACATGATCGTAACATTATAAGACCATACCATGCATATAAAAGATCATACCCATGAGTTATGGCAAAAGCATTGGTAGTTCATAAGACATGAATCCTTATGTAATTAGAAGCATAATCCATGGAAACATTACATAGGACTAAGACATAGAATTTGTTGTAGAAAAATAATCATATAAAATTATTTCTATATTAGTCAGGGAATCACTTCCAAGGACATGTTTTTAGTATGGGTTCACTCCCCAAACCATCTTGGTAGTCTTGGTTCACTCTCATTACCATTATGGTAGTCAAGGTTCTCTAGACCATCTTAGAAGACAAATTCCTTTACTGAACATGGTCAATGACCTATTTCATCCATGTATTACTAAATCAGGTTTAAATATTATTCTGTCTCTGTATTAATATACTTATTTCAATCTTGATTCCATCACTTTATTACTGAATTGAGTTCACTCCTTGTTCCCACCAAGTATTATTGAACCGGTTTCACATCCCATTCTAGCCCTGTCATACTCATGAGATATAAATATTTACCAAATGCATTTGAGGGAGATATAGGTTCCAGTCATCTCATAATAAAATTATACAAACATGTTCTAGAATATCAAAAAAAAAAAATGATATCATAAACCATGAAATGAAATGAGAATCATAAACAAGTAATGATATCGTAACCAGTGGAAAAAAGTGAATTTTAATAATAATTTCATCAAATCATAACACATGAAAAGAAGTGGGTTTCATAAGAATATAACCCATGAAAGAGAAATAGGTTTCATAAAAACCATGAAATTAATAAATAAACTATTTAGAGAAATAATATGAATGGAATATTAGGATCATTCCCTAGAAAGTCATGATTAAAACTAACAGATGTCATCTTAGATGAGAAATAATTTATAAATATTTGTTAAAAACATTTCATGAAGAAATTATCCTTTCTTATTTGAAAATTGATTTTTGTAACATAATGTTTTTTGAAAACCATATTATTTAAAATAAACATAAAAAATTATAAAGGAATCTATATAACAATTTTCCTTGAAAATATAAAAAAGTAGTTTGAATGTTTTTTGAAAACCATTTTCCTTGGAAAAATATAAAATAAGATTGAAATTTTTTTGAAAAAATCTTTCCTTGAAAAATATCAAATATACTTGAAAAATTTTTAAATCCTTTTTCCTTGAAAACATATAAAATAATATTGAAATTGTTTTGAAAACCATTTCCTTGAAAACTCATAAAATAAGATTTAAAATGTTTTGAAAACCATTTTCCTTAAACACTTATAAAAGAATATTAAAAATATTTTTAAAACAATTTATTTGAAAACATATAAAAGAATCTGGAAAAAATTATGAAAAAATTTTCTTTTAAATCTTATAAAGGAATCTTGGAAACAAATTGAAAAAAAATTCCCTTGAAAACTTATAAAATAAGCATGAAAACATTTTTAAATCCTTTTTCCTTTAAAACATATAAATGAATGTTGATTTTTTTTGAAAACATTTTTATTTGTAAATAATATTATAAATTATAAATAAATATTGAAATCATTTAAATAAATTTTTATAAATAAAACAATTTTGAAAAACATTTTTATAAAACTTTGTTTTGAAATAATATAGGTTTCCGTTCGAAAAAAGAGACAATGTTATATTTTCCTAATAACACTTTCTTAAAATCATTTTTGATCATATTATTTACCAAAGATTGGAAAAATGATGCAATTACATGAAGATATCATGAATAATTAGATTATAAGAAAATTCATGAGAGTTTTTTGTTTAGGGATCCAAATATTTAATCAATAGAAGCATAATCATAAACAATCTTGATAAATGATGAGATTATAGAAATAAATCGTTACTACTTTGGTAACTTCAAATCATAAAATGATGAAAATAATAAATTTAAATTAATATTAAAATATCATGAAAGAAATTATATTATTTATATGACATATAAAAGTTATTTTATACACCTCATTGAAAAATATAGGTGAAAAACATGACATATGTCTCAAAGAAAGAAAATTCATACATAATTACTTTACCAATTTGGAATCATTTGAAACATAAACCCCATAAAATAAATATCATAAAATTGATATGTAAATAACCATAAATTTAATTATAATAACAATATAATACATAAATGGTCATTATACACACCACATATAAGAAATAGGAGGTGAACATGGCCTATGTCTCACGAAAAACAAATGTGAGATGAGAAAACCCTTACCTAAAGTATTTAATTTATTTATACACATTAAAAACTCAAGTTTAATAAATATAAGTTTATAATAAATATAACATATAACATTATTTTTATTATTATAATACCATATATATTTGATTATGACTTTATATTTCCCATTTATTAACAATTCCATGTTATCATTTTTTCGGGTAATATCTGCATTGTTTTTTATATATGTTTCAACTTGTAATTCTTGATACTCTTACTTAGATAATGATTTAATTATTTATATAATTTAAAAAATGATATAAGTATAATATATAGTCTGTATATAAATATTTATAATAATATATAAAAGATACAATTATGAAAGAGAATACACCATTCATGGAGACGGTGGACCGTACGTACGCATGAATGTTGTTTCCATTTTATTATTGTATTAAAAGAAAGAAAGAATTTAGATATATGTATGTATATATATATATATATATATATTTATAAAATAAATAAATTATAATTATTATGTCTTATATATAATATAATTTTACTAAGCCCATGCTTAATAAATTCTATGTAAAGTGTGAATGAAGCAATTTCTTTGAGGAGGCGGTAGTCCACATGTCCACAAATGAAGTTATCATATTTACACAAAATGGAAAGTATAAATGTATGATTTATATAATAATTAAATAAACATAAATAAATCATAAATATAATATATTTAATATATAAAATGTGTGTCTATCATAATTCCAAACCGGGAGAGGCGGTAAAGGAAAAACGAACAACATCTTTTCTTTAGGCGATATTTCACCGTACATAAGAATGGTAAGTTCATTAAACATTTGATGAAATTGTGTGTACATTTACCACAATAAATTAAAATAAATGAACTCAGAATATTTATCATTATTACTTTATTATATAATTCCTAAAGAATAAGAGTTTAGTGGGTGGTGAATGAATATAAAACAAGGGAGTTTGAGCGAGGATTTTACCCCTTCTTTGGGTAACCCCTTTTGGTTTGCACCAAAGGGATTCCTTGGATGGATTTATGACCAAATAGAGGATTATATTATTAAGGGAGTAATTTTGGTATATTATTTGTGTAACATCCCAAGTAAGTAATGAATAATAGATATTTTTATCTATGTCTATTAATGATTAAGATAGTGTTTTAGAGGCTTAAAATGAAAATAAATACAATCTTATGCATAGAATACACTAATATTCATAAAAGATTGTTTTACATCCTTATGATGGAAAACCCTTTTAAATATATCTTTTGACAATTTTATAAGCTATGTTTATCAAAATAAAATTATTATTTACGATTGGGACATCAAAATTTACTTTGTGAATTTTTGGTATTTTTCTGACAATGTTCATTTTTTAATGAATAGTAGTAAATACTGCATTTTACATCAAAACTGATTTTTAATCTAATTTATTTATATGATTAGATTATCTTTTGAATTTTTCTTAATGTGTAATATGAATATATTTTTACTATTTAATCCAATGGTGGTCATTGGAATCAATTTCACTTTGAAATTGGACTTAAACTAGTATCAATCTTTTGATACTTATTGTTTCATAAAAACACGCTATTTGCTCTGACAGCGGGAATTAATTATCAAATTAATTAATGTGACTTATATGTTTTGAATTTTGAAAAATAGACTTCATTTTTGAATTTGGAATATCAAATATATCTTAGGGTGAATTTTTGGTAATTTTCTGAAAAACTTCAATTTTTGATGAATAGTGAAACCACTAAGTGGTACTTATAAAAACTGATTTTCCGTTTAAATGAAATTTTTCCATCATTGTGTTTTGAATTTCAAAAATCCGACATACATGGTTGTCATTAAGAAGTAAAATGTGGTTCAATGAGATTAAAATAATTTTTTGGTGAATAGTAACTTATTAAGTTCTTAATCGCGATTAGTGGTAATTAGGGTAGTTTAAGGTATAAATAAGGATTTAATAATATGAAATGACCTAGACACATGTCCCAACCTTATTGGTTGTGTCATGTCCGACCAAGACAAGCCATGGGTCAACTTGGGGACCCCATGGAGACACTTTGGTTGTGAAATGACACAAATAACTTTTTATTAAATGTTAAAGTAAAAATGACACAAACATAATATGTCTTACGAAAAGAATTTTTACATGGGGTTATAAAGATCAGATTTTTGATTATAAATAGTCATTGGAAATATAAAAAGATTTCCTACATCAAAGTATTTTTTATATAATTTTTAGACATTAAATAAATTAAATTATTTATGACATCATGATGATGCAACGATGACCTCATTATTTAACGATTTAAATAAAATGGAAAGATAATGTAAAATCTATGAACTAAACATGTCCAAAACCAATTGGATAAGTGGATTTAGAACCCTTATCACCTTATCCACGACTTATATCAATGTGGGACCTTTTAAAACCGAAACACATTTTCAAATAAAGTAATATTTCTTTACTTTCCAAAAGTGCCCCTCCTCTCCTCTTATAAAAGGCCCCCACCTCTACCTCATTTCACACACTCCTCAAGCCTTTGGCTCGGCCAACCCCTGTCCATTTACTCTCTCTACATCCCTATCCTCATCCTAGAGGATTACCTTTGGGCAGAATCCTTTCAAAGGAAGCCTTTAGGCTCAAATCAAAAGGAGTTACACTTTTAAAGGTAATTCATTCTCTCATGTTCATTTGTTTTATTTTGCTTCTCCAACCCCCTAAACTCTTTTTATTTACTTCTTTTGTAACAACACCAGTATCTTCAATATACTAGGATGTTGTTATAAGATTTATTTGAGCTACACTCTCCCACAACTACATCAAATGATTAAAGAACATACGGTTTCCGTGGATGGCGAAATTCTACCTCCCGAAACGACGATTGTTCAATACTCATTTAACACCTTCAAAGGTGGCCATTATGATGTCACTATTTTTATATATGATATATAATATGTTTATGTTTTCATTAATCTTCTGTTTTTTTTCATTTTGGGAATACCTTTATGGTTCCCATTATGGTTAAACACGATATCTTCATTTTAGGAAGTGCGGACTACCGCCCCCTGAAAGTGATTCGATTCATTAATACCATATGTGGGTTTTGTAAAGGATAAAGTTAATGATATTATATATTTTATTATTCTGGAATTATAATATACTCTTATATCATTATTATTCCATTCCAGAAAATACGAAATAGAAATGGAAGTAGCGTTCATGCGTACGTACGGCTTACCGTCTCCATGAACGGTGCATTTCATTTCTTACCTCTAAATGTGATGTAATATTATAAATACATGTATATGATGAATATATATGATATATATGTTATCCAATTCATTAATATCATTCTGGATATAACGAACCTTTGACCAAATTAACAACATGTAAGTGTAAGAAGTCTATTTTTGACTTAGGAACCAAATACCGACAAAATGAACATTATTAACTTAAATGATTACATGATGTTCATAACATGGTATAAAAGGAATAATGAACTTGAAAAAGATTATTAAGCAAGTATAGATTAACTCAAGTTTATTATTCAGGAGATTAAAGAATGGTCAGGTCAAGTCGGATACGAGGTATGGGACTTCGTCTCAATCTCCTTTCATTGAGGCATATTATATTTTATACACAACTTTATTTTATACGGTGTATAAACCCCTTTGACTTTTACGTTTATTCAAAAGGAATCTTTTTTATACGAAGCGTTTACTAAACGACAAAAGGGAATGTTTTTTTCGTACGTATGCGGCGACAACGACTTCTCCGCCGTCGTGATCGTTATTTGAGTTTCGGCTTCCTCTACAAGCCATACTTTTTTTAAACGAAAAAAATACCATGTTTTACTTTGGTATTGAAAATGGTTTTAATAATGTTTTTATTATATCAATGTGTTGTATTGATATCTCGTGATTGAAATGTGGAAATGTTATGTTTCCTTTATGCATGTTTTATGTGATATGATTATGTTATGGTTCTTGGGCATTATTATGAAGACGGGTGGTTCTGTGATAAACTAAGGGCAGGTGAGCCCGTTATAGCTCTCCAATGCATTGGGTAACGCGAAGGAGTGAAACGTTAAGGTTTCTCCGAAGAGATTTAGGGAATATACTATGATGGGTATTCCAAATGTAACCAAGAGGGTTACTCCATACATAAGAATGTTATGAATTCCTCAAGTTACCTTTATGTCTTATGATTTCTATGATTTATTCATGATTTGATGAGGTATGTTAAAGTGCTTATGTTTTATGGGTAAAGTATGATCTCATCCTTATGTACATATGTACCCATGTTTCCTTTCCATATTTTTATAACCCATACTGAGCTTTTTATGCTCATCCCAAGTTTTTTTGAAATGTTTTCACAGGTCAAGGGAAAGGTACATGATATGATGATAGTGTCAAGGAAGTGTCAAGAATGAATCCATGTTTTATTTTAAATATGTTTCCTTTGATGGGAATGAAGAATATTATCTTTATGTAACCACTTTGTTTATATGTGGAATTTAATGCAAGTTTTATGATCTAATTCTCAAAAACTATAAACCTGAAAAGATCCTCAATGTGTAGTCTTGTAATAACTCAAGATTTAAGTGAGGTTTAAGGCTGGGGCCTTATAGTTGGTATCAGAGGTCAGTTTAGATAACTTTAGGAGTTAGAATTCCATTAAACGATTATCCAAAAATATTTTTTTTGAAATGATATAGAATTTAAAGATTACCATGTTGCTTCATCTAAGACATGTTTGTTAAGAATGGTTTTTCGTAGAGGAAATAGGGAAGCAGTGCTAGGAAGGCATACAGAAGGAAATAACCTTCCGAATCAGCATCCTGAGATGGTCGGAATTGGAACTGAACAGTTTGTTGCAGTGATGGCGCAGTTGACTCAAGCGATAAATGGTGGTGGTATCCATGCACGAGATCAGCCAGATCAACCGCAGAGGAACATGTCAGTGGTGGAACATTTCATGAGGCAACATCCACCATCATTCAGAGGATCATCTGACCCTGTTCTAGCTGAAGGGTGGATTAAATCACTGGAGAAGATTTTTGATGTCATGGGGTGTTCAGACAATCAAAAGGTTAGTCTTGCTATTTACCATTTGGAGGGTGAAGCAGATCAGTGGTGGTCTATGGTTAAAAATATCAGGGGCACCGATGAGATTGATGCTCTTGACTGGGATGAATTCAAAGGTATGTTTCTTGAGAAGTATTTTCCTAAGGCTGTTTGACTTAGGATGGAAAAACAATTCTTGGAATTGAGGCAAGAGGAAGACTCAGTGGCTACATATGAAGAAAGGTTCACTCGATTGGCAAGGTATGCTCCAAATTTTATCCGAGACCGTGATAGTAAAATCAATCGTTTTTACTCAGGATTAAAGCCAAAATATCGAAGGGAATTAGCTTCTTGTGAGTTTAAAAGTTATGAAAAGCTTGTTCGATGTGCTGAGAAGGTGGAAATGGAGTTTTCCGATGACCAAGTGTTCTATAACAACCAGCAGAAGAAGAGACTGAGGTGGAAGGAGAAAGGTAAGAATTCTTCAAAAAAGTCTGATGGTAAGAGAACTAAGTTTCTAGTTTGTGATAAATGTGGCAAAAGGCATGCTGGGGAATGTCTTCTGAATTCTGGAAAGTGCTACCGATGTGGTAAGATGGGACATAAGGCTCGTGATTGCACTGAAAAGGATCAAGGTGAAGGTAAGAACAAGTTTGATTTACAGTTAGTGAAATGTTATAATTGCAATGAGATGGGTCACTATGCAAACGAGTGTCCGACAAAGAGCTTGAGTGATGGGAAGCAGTTAGAGTACAAGCAGAAAGGGGTGGTGAAATCCTTTGCAACTACTTCAGCAGATGTCGGGCCATCAAATGAAGTTGTATCAGGTACTTTGTTTGTTTTTTCAGATTATGCTAGTGTGTTGTTTGATTCGGGGTCTACACATTCTTTCATCTCTGAAAACTTTTCTAGTAAAATGGGAATACCATCTCAAGAAATGACTCCTGAACTTTTGGTAAAAACACTTGGGGGAAATGTTGAGGCAAAAAGAATATATAAGAATCTTCCTATCCTTATCTGTGGAAAGAACCTACTTGCAAACCTTATTGTTCTACCTCTAGTAGAGTTTGATGTTATCCTAGGTATGGATTGGCTCTCTATTTACCATGATAAGATTGACTGTAGAGCTAAAGAATTTTCTTTTTAGAAAGACTTTCAGTTTGTTTACAGGAATGAACCCTTACTTTTGATAACATATCAAGAGGCCAAGAAACTTGTAAAAGATGGAAATGAATGTTACCTTGCACACGTCGTTGAAAATAAAGGAACTGTTCAGATTAATGATGTGCCAGTGGTAAATGAGTATCCTGATGTTTTTCCTGATGAGTTGCCTGGAATAATACCAGATCAGGAAGTTGAGTTTACTATTGAATTAGTTCCTGATGCTAAGCCAATTTCAAAACCCCCTTATCGAATGGCACAAATTGAACTTTTAGAGTTGAAGGAGCAATTGCAAGATTTATTAGAGAAAGGTTTCATTAGACCTAGCACATCACCATGGGGTGCTCCTATTTTATTTGTTATGATACTTTGCATTGATTATAGAGCCTTGAATAATATCACTATTAAGAACAAATATCCTTTGCCTCATATCGATGATTTGTTTGATCAGCTCCAGGGAGCTCAGTTTTTTTCAAAGATTGACCTGAGATCGGGGTACCATCAGCTGAAGGTAAAGGAGGCAGATATTCCGAAGACCGCGTTCCATACGAGATATGGCCATTATGAATTTGTAGTAATGCCTTTTGGGCTAACCAATGCACCTGCTGTATTCATGGACTTAATGAATAGAATTTTCCATGAGTTCTTGGATAAGTTTGTGGTAGTTTTCATTGATGATATTTTGGTGTTTTCTAAAAGTAAAGAGGAGCATGAAAGACATTTAAGGGTTATCTTGCAAACCTTAAAAGAAAATAAATTGTATGGGAAATTCAGCAAGTGTGAGTTTTGGTTGTAAAAAATTTCTTTCCTTGGTCACATTGTTTCTAAAGATGGAATAACTGTTGATCCTGCAAAAACAAAAGTTGTGGAAGAATGGCCAAGACCCACAAATGTAACCGAGATTCGTAGCTTCCTTGGTTTGGCAGGATATTACCGAAGGTTTGTTAGAAATTTTTCACGGTTATCTAGTCCAATGACTAAGCTAACTCGGAAGGGTGTTAAGTTTATCTGGACAAAAGAATGTGACGATTGTTTTCAGGAATTGAAAAGAATATTGGTGAATGCTCCAGTTTTTCCACTACCTTCCAGGAATGGTGAGTTTGTTATATACAATGATGCTTCATTGAAAGGACTTGGTTGCGTCCTAATGCAGAATGATCAGGTAATTGCTTATGTTTCACAACAATTGAAAACTCATGAGGTAAATTACCCTACACATGATTTGGAATTAGCTGCTGTTGTTTTTGCGTTAAAAATTTGGAGGCATCATTTGTATGGAGTAAAGTGTGAAATATATACCGATCACAAAAGTTTAAAGTATATATTCACTCAGAAAGAGTTAAACATGAGACAAAGGAGATGGCTAGAATTAATCAAGGTTTATGATTGTACAATTCATTACCATCCGGGAAAAGAAAATAAAGTGGCTGATGCTTTGAGTCGAAAAAGTAATGCTTCATTAATAATGTTGCGTTTGAAACGTGATCCTTTGGTTAAGGATTTGATGAACTTTGGCATAGAAGTTGTTGGTGGAGGAAGTCCTTCTGTTTTGTTTCAGGTATCAGTGAGATCTTCTCTATCATATAGAATCAAGCAAGCACCGAAGCAAGACAGTGAGTTGCAGAAAAAGGTAGAGCTGGTTCAGAAAAGTAAGTTGCCTGAATTCAACATTGATAATGATTGTGTTTTGAGATTTGGGAAGAGATTGTGTGTGCCTTGTGATTCACAGTTGAAGAGAGAGTTGTTATGTGAAGCTCATAGTTCTCCGTTTTCAATTCATCTTGGCAGTACTAAGATGTATAGAGATCTGCGGGAGTATTACTGGTGGGATGGAATGAAAAGAGACATTTCTGATTTTACTGTGAAGTGTTTGACTTGTCAGCAGGTTAAAGCAGAGCGGCAGTTACCGAAAGGGATGCTTCAGACTTTACCAGTTCCAGAGTGGAAATGGGAGAATATATCCATGGACTTTGTTGTTAGATTACTGAAGACATCTCGAGTTAATAATGCAATCTGGGTTATTGTTGATCGCTTGACCAAATCTGCTCATTTCCTTGCTATACGAGATACTTTCTCTCTTGATCAACTTTCCCGTTTGTATCTTAAAGAGATAGTCAGGTTACATGGAGTTCCTCTCTCCATTGTATCGGATCGTGATCCCAGGTTTACTTCTAACTTTTGTAAAGGCCTTCAGAAGTCGTTGGGTACTGAATTAAATTTTAGTATAGCTTTTCATCCTCAATCAGATGGGCAGTCAGAACAAACAATCCAGACATTGGAGGATATGCTACGAGCTTGTTCTATGGATTATCAGGGAATTTGGGACCAAAATCTTTCTTTGGTTGAATTTTCATATAATAACAGTTTCCATTCCAGTATACAGATGGCACCATTTCAGGCATTATATGGGAAGCAGTGTCGAACTCCATCTTTTTGGGATGAAGTGGGTGAAAGGAAGTTGATGGGACCAGAATTGGTAGAAGAGATGGCAGAAAAAGTTCAGCTGATTCAGAAACACATAAGAACAGCTCAGAGCAGGCAGAAGAGTTATGCGGATAACCGGAGGAAGGATCTATCTTTCGAGGTAGGTGATCATGTTTTTCTCAAGGTTTCTTCTTGGAAAAGTGTGATGAGATTTGGTAAGAAAGGAAAGTTGAGTCCAAGGTTCGTTGGACCATACGAAATTCTGGAGAGAGTTGGATCAGTTGCATACCGAGTGGCTTTACCTCCGAGTTTATCTCAGGTACACAATGTTTTTCACGTTTCGATGTTGAGAAAGTATATGCCAGATCCATCTCATGTTTTGAGTCCAGTGGTAGTTCAGCTGGAAGAGAACCTATCTTATGAGGAACAACCGGTCCAGATTCTTGACCACAGGGAGCAAGTGTTACAGAATAAGGTGATTCACCAGGTAAAGGTTTTGTGGAAAAACCACATGATTGAAGAGGCAACATGGGAATCTGAAAATGCAATGAGGGATAAGTACCCCCATTTATTCGATAAGTAAATAAATTGCGGGGACGCAATTTTCTAAAGGGGGGAAGGATGTAACATCCTAAGTAAGTAATGAATAATAGATATTTTTATCTATGTCTATTAATGATTAAGATAGTGTTTTAGAGGCTTAAAATGAAAATAAATACAATCTTATGCATGGAATACACTAATATTCTTAAAAGATTATTTTACTTCCTTATGATGGAAAACCCTTTTAAATCTATCTTTTGACAATTTTATAAGCTATGTTTGTCAAAATAAAATTATTATTTATTATTGGGACATCAAAATTTACTTTGTGTGAATTTTTGGTATTTTTCTGACAATGTTTATTTTTTAATGAATAGTGGTAAATACTGCATTTTACATCAAAACTGCTTTTTAATATAATTTATTTATATGATTATATTATCTTTTGAATTTGTCTTAATGTGTAATATGAATATATTTTTACTATTTAATCCAATGGTGGTCATTGGAATCAATTTCACTTTGAAATTGGACTTAAACTAGTGTCAATCTTTTGATACTTATTGTTTCATAAAAACACGCTATTTGCTCTGACAGCGGGAATTAATTATTAAATTAATTAATGTGACTTATATGTTTTTAATTTTGTAAAATAGACTTAATTTTTGAATTTGGAATATCAAATATAGCTTAGGGTGAATTTTTGGTAATTTTCTAAAAAACTTCAATTTTTGATGAATAGTGAAACCACTAAGTGGTACTTATAAAAACTGATTTTCCGTTTAAATGAAATTTTGCCATCATTGTGTTTTGAATTTCAAAAATCCGACATACATGATTGTCATTAAGAAGTAAAATGTGGTTCAATGAGATTAAAATAATTTTTTGGTGAATAGTTACTTATTAAGTTCTTAATCGCGATTAGTGGTAATTAGGGTAGTTTAAGGTATAAATAAGGCTTTAATAATATGAAATGACCTAGACACATGTCCCAACCTTATTGGTTGTGTCATGGACGACCCAGAAAATCCATGAGTCAACTTGGGGACCCCATGGAGACACTTTGGTTGGGAAATAACATAAATAACTTTTTATTAAATGTTAAAGTAAAAATGACACAAACATAATATGTCTTACGAAAAGAATTTTTACATGGGGTTATAAAGATCAGATTTTTGATTATAAATAGTAATTGGAAAGATAAACATATTTCCTACATCATAGTATTTTTTTATAATTTTTAGACATTAAATAAATTAAATTATTTATGACATCATGATGATGCAGCGATGACCTCATTATTTAACGATTTAAATAAAATGGAAAGATAATGTAAAATCTATGAACTAAACATGTCCAAAACCAATTGGATAAGTGGATTTCGAACCCTTATCACCTTATCCACGACTTATATTAATGTGGGACCTTTTAAAACCGAAACACATTTTCAAATAAAGTAATATTTCTTTACTTTCCAAAAGTGCCCCTCCTCTCCTCTTATAAAAGGACCCCACCTCTACCTCATTTCACACACTCCTCAAGCCTTTGGCTCGGCCAACCCCTGACCATTTACTCTCTCCACATCCCTCTCCTCATCCTAGAGGATTACCTTTGGGTATAATCCTTTCAAAGGAAGCCTTTAGGCTCAAATCAAAAGGAGTTACACTTTTAAAGGTAATTCATTCTCTAATGTTCATTTGTTTTATTTTGCTTCTCTAACCCCCTAAACTCTTTTTATTTACTTATTTTGTAACCACACCAGTATCTTCAATATACTAGGATGTTGTTATAAGATTTATTTGAGCTACACCTTCACACAACTACATCAAATGATTAAAGAACATACGGTTTCCGTGGATGGCGAAATTCTGCCTCCCGAAACGATGATTGTTCAATACTCATTTAACACCTTCAAAGGTGGCCATTATGATGTCACTATTTTTATATATGATACATAATATGTTTATGTTTTCCTTAAGCTTCTTTTTTTTCATATTTGGCATACCTTTATGGTTCCCATTATGGGTAAACACGATATCTTCATTTTAGGAAGTGCGGACTACCGCCCCCTGAAAGTGATTTGATTCGTTAATACCATATGTGGGTTTTGAAAAGGATAAAGTTAATGATATTATATATGTTATTATACTGGAATTATAATATACTCTTATATCATTATTATTCCATTCCAGAAAATACGAAATAGAAATGGAAGTAGCGTTCATGCGTACGTACGGCTTACCGTCTCCATGAACGGTGCATTTCATTTCTTACCTCTAAATGTGATGTAATATTATAAATACATGTATATTATGAATATATATGATATATATGTTATCCAAATCATTAATATAATTCTGGATATAATGAGCCTTTGACCAAATTAACAACATGTAAGTGTAAGAAGTCTATTTTTGACTTAGGAACCAAATACCGAGAAAATGAACATTATTAACTTAAATGATTACATGATGTTCATAACATGGTATAAAAGGAATAATGAACTTGAAAAATATTCTTAAGCAAGTAGAGATTAACTCAAGTTTATTATTCAGGAGATTAAAGAACCGTCGGGTCAAGTCGGGTACGAGGTATGGGACTTCGTCTCAATCTCCTTTCACTGAGGCATATTCTATTTTATACACAACTTTCTTTTATACGGTGTATAAACCCCTTTGACATTTATGTTTATTCAAAAGGAATCTTTTTTATTCGAAGCGTTTACTAAACGACAAAAGGGAATGTTTTTGTCATACGTATGCGGCGACAACGACTTCTCCGCCGTCGTGATCGTTATTTGAGTTTCGGCTTCCTCTACAGGCCATCATTTTTTTTAAAACAAAAAATAAATACCATGTTTTACTTTGGTATTGAAAATGGTTTTAATAATGTTTTTATTATATCAATGTGTTGTATTGATATATCGTGATTGAAATGTGGAAATGTTATGTTTCCTTTATGCATGTTTTATGTGATATGATTATGTTATGGTTCTTGGGCATTATTATGAAGACGGGTGGTTTCGTGATATACTAAGTGCGGGTGAGCCCGTTATAGCTCTCTAATGAATTGGGTAACGCGAAGGAGTGAAACGTTAAGGTTTCTCCGAAGATATTTAGGGAATATACTGTGATGGGTATTCCAAATGTAACCAAGAGGGTTACTCCCTATGTAAGAATGTTATGAATGCCTCAAGTTACCTTTATGTCTTATGATTTCTATGATTTATTCATGATTTGATGAGGTATGTTAAAGTGCTTATGTTTTATGGGTAAAGTTTGATCTCATCCTTATGTACATATGTACCCATGTTTCCTTTCCATATTTTTATAACCTATACTGAGATTTTTATGCTCATCCCAAGTTTTTTTGAAATGTTTTCACAGGTCAAGGGAAATGTACATGATATGATGATAGTGTCAAGGAAGTGTCAAGAATGAATCCATGTTTTATTTTAAATATGTTTCCTTTGATGGGAATGAAGAATACTATCTTTATGTAACCATTTTGTTTATATGTGGAATGTAATGCATGTTTTATGATCTAATTCTCTAAAACTCTAAACCTGAAAAGATCCTCAATGTGTAATCTTGTAATAACTCAAGATTTAAGTAAGGTTTAAGGCTGGGGCCTTATAATTTGATCAAAATTCTTGTGATAAAAATGTCTTTATAGGAGTGAATAAGTGGGAGGGGTGAGGGACTTATTATAGTGGAGGAGGAGTGGCATTCCTGTAATGTTTTGAAAAGGGAATTCCACCAACATTTTTCCTATGTCAAGTGGATCCCATAATGGAAACAATTATATCCAAGGGATTATAGAGTCCATAAATTTCCATAAAATGTATTTTGAACAAGTTTATAGGTTATTTTGGCCCTTACGTTTATGTTTTAGTCATTTGTTAAGTTAATTTTCTCTTAATCGCTGTAATTAATTTTAACCAATTTCAGTAATATTTTTAGTAAAAAACAATGTTGAACTTGTTATATATTATAAATAATGATTATTAAAAATATTCAGTACCTTTTTCCAAATTTTAATCAGGAAATTGTAAGTAACTAATTTAAATTTAATCCCATAGACTAGACGACAAATTTGGTTTTTAAAGTAAAAAGGTCCAAACATTTGCAATGTTTTTATTTCAAATTTTAATGTGAAATTGGTTAAAATGACATAAATAGTATTAATTGATATATTATTGATATAATTATACTTTAAAATAAATTTAAAACAGAATTTAACTATATAAATAAATTAGATGAAAAAGTAGTTTGGAATTAAAATCCAGTGTTGTTTACTATTCCTCAAAATCCTGAAATTTCTCAGAAAAATACCAAAAATTGACAAAAAATTAATTTCAATATATTAATTTTGAAAATAAAGTTTATTTTCTAAAATAAAAATAATAAAAGTTTTAAAATTATATTCAAAATGGGTTCTCCATTAAAAGGCAGTAAAATTACCTTTTTGAAAAATACATCTTTTTATTCATAAATTTGGATTTATTCTTATCTTATACCTATAAAATCTAATGGGTGAGTATAAAAAATAATGATTGAATATATATTACATATATATTTTAAAAACATTAATCAAAATATATTTTTCTAATTTATTGGGATATAATTGTTTATGAACATATAAAAATAGTTTTCTTAGAAAAGTAATTTATTTATTTTAAAATAGTTATTTCATTAAATTATACTAATTGAAAATGAAATGATTCATTTTATATTAAAGTGAAAATAATATTTTCACAATTTAGTTAATCTTATTATTATCATCCATTCCAAAGGCAAGGTGACAACTATAATAATATTTTAATTATAATATTAATAATATATTGTCGTTTAGTGAAACTCGACCTTGCATGTAATAAAAGCTATCAAGGAGACTCAATATTGTGTGTAATATGATCCAAAAAAAGTGTTGAGTGTACCAAAATCAAATATAAGTGTCTAGTTTATTACAATATTTACTTGGGGTTGTGTATAACATTATCCAAACATTGTTATTTTATATAAAAAACTACATTCAATGTTGTATGAAATGAAAAATATCAAATTGATTAATTTTATTGAAAAAAATAATTCACAAAATCTCAGGGTGTTACATTCTACCCCACTTAAAATTATTATTTTCCCTTAAAATTAATTTGGGTTATGAATGTTTTAATACATGAAAGTTCCTTTCACAAAAACCCACATTATAAAAATGAATACTAAAACCTCCTTTAAAAAGGGAATGTTGGAAACATAACAGTTACCCAAAGTAACACATAACTAGGATTCCACAATGGAGAAAATATATGGGAAGTGAAAACATGACAATATATGATAAATATAACAATAAAGTTTTTATGGAGAGTGATAGGGAACATGTTTAGTATAATGTTAGCAATCAAAAAGTCATAAATCTTTGACGATCTAATCGGTCGTTTGATTCATTGAATAAGAAGGTAGTAAGATAACATTTTTGGTTTCAATATAATTTTTCCTAAATTTGAATAATTTTAATTAAAATATATACTTACATGATTTCAGGACAACCTTACCATTTTTTTACCATGATCAACTTCCACTTCATATTTCATTCCAAGAAATGAAGGTGATTTTTTCAATCCTGAAGCATTAACAGATCACAAGATCCATGAATAGAATGACAGGTCTCTCTATCTATTTTTATCACAATAAAATGTTATCACAAGTTATTTAATATGTATAAATCCTCATATGGTGAGATAATACCTTAATCTCTAAAACCTTATCTGATGTTTAACATAAACTATTCCATAAATAGTTAACCTTATAACCATTCCGAAAGATAAAAGTCTAAAACTCTAAAAATAAAATCACTAAATTTCTCTAAATCAGCCTAACATTTATCCCCCCTATATCATATAGTAGATATTATATATCACATACCAAACATGTGAATACCTTCATCATGTATTCTCTTGAAACATGGTAATGACCCGAATTTTCATAAATTCTTATTGAAAACATGCATGTTTCCTTATTCCAAATTATATTGGATATATTCCTTAAATCCAATTTTTTAAACATTATCCATGATAAAATAAAATACCTTTTCAAAAAATCATTTTCTAGTTTTGAGGTAATAAACACTATCCAATTTACTTTATCCAAATTAGTTATCTCTTTATCGAATCTAAATAGAATTATCTTAACATATTGAACACAATAAGGGTTACATTCCCTTAATAAAAAAATATGACCTTTTACATTAAGTCACTTTCTTAAGTCATTATCACTATTAAACATATTATTTTCAATCCTTAATGAAAAACTTATAATTAAAATACTCATATATTTCATGATTCATGTAACATAATCATTGAATTCCAAAACGTATACACTTCATTCATCCAAATTTATTCTCAAACCACTAGTTGGGCATCATAATATTATTTCTTAAAACCTTTTATCCTAGAATATTATATATGAATCATGCATTAATGTTCCTCAACCTCAATTTAATCATTCTTGTTATGTTTAATGTAAAAAATACTACTATAACATCTGATACCTTTCACATGTCATATATGGGCTCTTATTCTTTGTAAGTATAACTAATACTCGTGCAACCTTCTTGATTCACTTCATGGGATCTCTACTGAATACATAAATTTTTATAATGCCCATAATTTCCATATCTGAAAAATTAAATGTTAACCTATCTATGTCTAGTTCCCGATATTGACTAACATAATAAAGAATATTGTGATCATCATTTATCATAGAAAAAAACCACATAATCATGAAAAATTACTTATTGGATGTCAAATTCATTTCAAGTAATTTTTAATAGATTAAATATTAGGCTTAACCTAGGTTATTCATAGTCATATTATATTTATGTCCTTTATAATGGTTCTTAAATAGTTTGTTAATTTCCAAAGCATATCCCCCACAAGTTTCAAACTAGGTGTGAAGCAAGGCCCATTGTTATGCACCATTTTTTAATCGAGTCTAGCTCAATATGGTGTTTTCGGTATACCCCTATGTAAATCTATTCGAGATCCAAATCCACTTGTCATATCCAGACATGGATTTATTTATAGGAAATCACTCACTCAATCCTTCACCAAAATTCCAATACATTTTCCTAAACATTAACTCATACTTATAATTATCCTCAGAGACATACCTAGACACATCCTTAGAAATATACGTAGGGATATCACTAAAGTTTTCTCATCCTAGTTTCTAAAGGATGACTAAACCCCCCATTTGATACCAAATATAGAGACCAAGGACTAAAATACATGGATATTACATCATTTTAGATTAATATTCATAACATTAAAAAAATACATGCCTGAGGACCATATTAGTTTAGTGTATTTGGAAACATGGAAAAATTCTTCTAACATGGTGAATAATCTTCAATATATCCCATAAAGATCTTCCAATTTTGTACCCATACTTAAAAACTTTCTTCATAACCTAGGGGAAACAAAACATAAGAAATCAGTGAGATCAGATGCTCAGTATGGGTAAACAAAAGAGATACATAAGAATAATCATGAACATAAGGGCATGATAACATTACCATAACATTAGAAGATTATATCCTACATTTCAAAGATCATGCACATGAGTCATGGAATAAATATTGGAAGTTCCCATGACATGAATCATAAGGGAATTAGGAGCATAATACACGGAACCATAACATATAAATAAGACATAGAATTTGTGTTAGATACATAAGCTTATAAAATTATATCCATAGTAATTAGAGAATCATTACCAATGAATTTTTTGTAATATGGGTTTGTATCATCCCACCCTGAGTGCCACTCAACAGATTTCCTATAAAGGTGTCCAGATGACCTAAAATGAACCTCCCTGAAATAAAGAGACAACTGGATAATAGAGAGGGCCTTAGGTGACTCGATGGGGCGACTATTCTCTCATTGACCATAGTATAGAACAAAAATATAAATAAATATAAGAGACAATAGAAGTAGACAGATATCAGCAAAAATAATATAATAAATCATATAAGTTTGATGAACAATAAGAGAAAGATAAATGATAATAATTCAAACAAAATATGATGTTTTTTCATTTTCTATACAAAAAATATCTATAAAAGGGGAAGGGGATACAAGCATATATAACATACTAATAAAATATACAAAAAATGAAAAAACTTATATGTATAGAATCTCAAGTACAGGCTCAGTCCTCTACTCCCAAAACTCCATAACAAAAGATAGAGTCAATCAAGAATTAGATTCTATTTATCTATACCTACAACCATAAATAATACCTGGGTTCCAAAGGCACCCGAGCAGTGTGTGAGAAACAATCCTAGTAGGCTATCATCCATGGTGCCTAGGACATCCCAATTCAAGACCTATCAAATAAGTAGTATGTCATATTTAATTTAAATTTAATAAAAAATAAATAAACAAATACATTGATCTGGGTTCCACATGTAGACCCACCTAGTCTACCTGCTTCGACCTAAGCTGGTGTGTCTGAGCTGAAGGGACCTCTAATAGTAAATTGAGAAGTATGAGGTCCAAGATTATGTACTATCCCCAAGCTTATTCTTGGGCTTGGAGGACACGACCCTATATCTTTAATACCAAGGGATAAATTACCATTTTGAAAAATTTCACTACTATAAATGTAGGCTATAGCCATAGTTTATAACTATGGATATATGTCCTAAAACCATGGCTATAACTAATAGCTATGGTTTTTGGAATCGTAGATTTTATTATCATAGAAATAAGGCCATAGATATAACCACATTTTATACCTGTGGGTCTAGAAAATTCTATTTAAAGATAAAACCATGGTTTTAAATCATGGCTCTAGACCTTCAGCCATGGTTTGAAACCATGGATATAGGCTACATCTTCTTGAAAAAAACCTAGGAAACCACAATCCATCAAGCAATTTCCTTCACAAAAAACCCTATAGTGTCTTGCACACACAAACATGTAGTTTACTGCAACCCACAAACCTGATGTTTCCTATAACTTTTTACCTAAGGGAAGTTTCAAAAAACCATTTGATTCACATTGTCTCAAATTAAATTTCCCTTTTCCACTTAACGTATGTTTGATAAAAATAGATCCAAGAAATTTTAGGATGATATTATGTTATTTAAGAGCAATACTTCTAAAAAACCATTGAACTTAGAGATATTGGATATGAACCAAGTCAATATTTACCTTAACCTGGAATATTTTTCAAATAACCCATAGAACCACCTACTAGACCACACAATAATCCTTAAGATTGATAATTTTCAACTTTTAGATGGTTATTATTAATGTTTCATCAATTTTTGTTATCTATTTATTTATATTGTTATTTATTTAACACAATTCAATACCTTTATTCTTTTTCATTTTAGTGTTATATTCTCATGGATTATTTTTTAAATGTTCTGTATTTTTGTGTTATATAAATTAATTTAACATTATTTAAGATATGGATATTAACCAGGTCTATCCTATCCCCCTGTTCCCACCATTTTGAATTTGGTATTTTGTATCTATATTATGTTGTATCTCATAAAATGTATTTATAAATAAAGTGTTTCATCTTCATTCTGACTGCATTTGATTTTGAAAAAAAACATAATTTTATTTTCTAAAAATGAATTATAAATTGTATTGGATTATATAAGTGTAATTTTTTTAGAAAATGAAAAAGTGGGCGAGAATATTGGGAAATAATTATTAATTAAATAATGGAAACACACATACATTATTATCTGTATTTACTATCTAAATTTTTTTTGAATATTTTTCAATACATTTCTAGAAAATAAAAACAAGAAATGTTTTCCAAAAGAAAACCTAATCTTATTATTACAAATTAAAACATTAATATTTTTAACCAACTTCATTTTAACAAGAAATGATGTTATAGATTAAACAATAATGCACTAGGAAGGTAAAAAGTGTAAGACATTGATGATTTTGTACTAAGAATAATGAAAAATAACCATAGTCAAGACCCCTAGGCCAACCTCTTTAGCAGTATGGTCAATAATTTTTGTGGAATCAAATCATATCCCTAAATCAACAAAAAACATTCATTGAAGCTGACCATATATAGTGAAAATGATACAAACCAATATCATATATAAACAGATCATCCATTTTATACCACTGGGTTGACATCATTAGGATCATCAATATATTCACTATCAACCTGATCTATAGGTTGTTAATCATATTAATAAAATTCATTAAAATAAAAAATAGAAAATCTATATTAAAACACAAAATATATCAATTGAATCCCAATATGTAAAACAACCTCTCTATTGTGCTAAGGGAGAGTTTGGTAGGAAGAAAACATGGAAAGGTAAAAGGAATCATAAATGTAAAATGGGTCTCTAATGTTTGGTATACATCATTTTCAATATTGTCCCTCAGATATTATATAAACTTTTCTATAAATTCAAACCCAAGGTAAAAAACATAACTAACCAATGAAGACTCTTTTTTAAAATAATTAAGAAATTATAGAATTCAAATTAAAGGGTTAGGTGTAGGGAACATACCTCACCCTCAAGGAACAATACTTTTGATAGCAACTACTTGAATATTCCTTTTTCTCCACTTGAACACATATGCACCTTCACATACATAACCAAAAATGAAAAAATAATATTCAGATAGATATGTACATACCAATACCGAATACATGATAGATTAAAAAAATAATGTTTATTAGTACCACTATCTACATGATGTATTAATAAAATAATGTTAAATAAAAGCATGCGAGATAATAAATTGTATACATGATGGATTAATCATTGGTTGAAATTTTCAAGAACATTTTATTGTATAAATCAACTATTGTTAGAGTTCGAGATTTTGATCAAGAGGTTATATTCACCAAAATGTGTTATATCCCTAGAGAATACACACTCATATGTGTATTCATAACAATCATCACTACACACTGTATGTGATTACAAGATTTAGGTAAGTCTTCTTTCCAAACCAAGTCTATTAACTAATATCTATTTATGAACTAATTCAAGATAGATAATCAAATAATTATTCAATGTGAAATTAACTCATAATGAATATAAAAAATAAAATCACAACATTGTATCTCCAAAGGTATTTTATCTTTAGATCCAACCAAAATATCAAAATTGTATCAACCCCAACCACTCCCCCTGCCCTAGCCCCCCCCCAAAACCAGTCCCCCATACAATCCCCCTACACTAGCCTCCCTCTCTCCCCCTAAACTAGCATCCCCTCCAATCATCCCCTCACCCCTGAACCATCACCCAACCCCTGCACCAGCCCTCCACCCCTCATATTAGCACCCTAACCCCACCGCACCAGCCCCCAACCCCCCTGAACCATCCCCCCAACCCCCACCCCCTAGACTAGACACCCTACAAATAGCCCCCTCACCCATGCACATCCCCCCCAACCCCTCCCCCATGCACCAGCCTCCCCTCCAACTAACCCCTCACCCCTTCACTAGCCCCCCATCTCCCTGCACTAGCCCCCCACACAAGCCTTCCCTTACACCTCCCCCAACCCCCCAACCCCCCTGCACCAACACCCCCCAGAACCATCCCCCAACCCCCTAGACTAGCCACCACCCCCTACACTAGCCCCCAAAAATAGCCTCCCCATACACCATCACCCCTGAACCAACCCCCCCACCCCCTACACAATCCACCCAACCCCCTACACTAGCCCCAACCCCCATCCCCCTGCACTAGCCCCCCCCCACACCACCCACCTGCACCAACCCCCCTAGTGGCCTAGAACTACCCCCACCCCCAACCCCTACACCAATCCCCCTACTCCAGCCCCCAACCCCCTACACCACCACTAGACCAGTCTCACCACCCCCCTGCACTAGCCTCCCCTCCAATGAACCCCTCCCCCTACACCAGCCCCACACACCAGCCCCCCACCCCCTTAGAATTTCATACATCAGATGTTCATTCCATTTAAGTTCTTAAAGTAGAAGTTCCCTTAGTTATGGAAGTTGACGTTGAAGTGGAAGGACCTAAGAATGAAGTAGAGAAAGAAATTGTACAATTAATTTAAAAGGTTATTCAAAAATAACATTTGAAGGAGGTGTAGTATGTACACAAAGTATTGTTGTGACTTCCTACCCCTTCATTGAGTTCTTTAAAAGGGAACTTCTCATTGGAAGAAACATCTGAATTGATTTCTTCTCCATCATCAACCAGTTCAGATTTAGAGAAATTAAATAATAAATCATCATAATGAGATGATCTGAAGGGACTATATGTTTAAAATTTTGATGAATTTATAATTTTTTTATAACACTTTAAAAAGGGAGAGTATTTTGAAATATTAACTAGTGGTAAAACCAAGATTAGATGAGGATCCGAATAAAATAGTTCATCGAAATATCATGTTAGTACCAGTTCAACGAGAATTGAATGGTCATACTAGAAGAATAGGTAAATCACTCCCCCACAAGAAATACACATATTATGTGAAATAAATTGGGATTTGATCAATGAATTATACATTAAAATTTTGAAAAAGGTGATGTTAAATCACCCCCACACTTTTATTGCACTCATGTGAAATTATCAATGATGAACATCAAAAACACAATCAATAGTCTGAATTTTACAATTCCTAAACTATGTTTAGTTTCATAAAATTTAATTTTTCAGCTTATAAAAATAACTATCAAAAGGTAGTTCCTATTTTAGAAAATTATATACAGACTCATGTTATGAATTTCATAAATTGAAATTATAATAATATGCACAATTTTTAAGGTAGCCTCAAGCATGTACACTCCAAATATTCCCAGAAAATAGTGATAGTGCTTCACTAAAACATACATATTTTCTTGAAATAGAAAGATTAAAAGATGATTTTCAAAATTTATACTTTAAGAAGATTAGAAAAAATTAATTTTAGTCAAATATATAATATTTGAAATCTCCATGCATCAATTAAAAAAATTATAAAATTTCACAATGGTTCATAGACTACAGAGCTTATAATCCTATGTCCCATAGAAAGTTATATCCCTTATTTATCATCTTTGTTAAGGGTAATAAATTATCCCTAATGTTATCTAAACATAATATGTTGTAAGAATGATGTCCCAGATTCCCTCTCATCTCATTAAGTTTTTATGGAGGCTTTAATCAAATATTTCTTTGGTATATTCATGGTTGACATTGATGTCAAGATGATACACCAATATTTTTATCCAAATATAACTTTAAATAAAAGGGTGGGAATAAGTTGTTTTTAAAACCATATAGAATGGTTAGAGATAAGTAATATATTCACTTATCTTTTACACCTTCCATTTATATTCAATAAGGAAGAGAAGAATAAATAATTTATGATATTAAGTCATATTGAAAACAAATGAAATAGATGAGATTAAAGGGCCTAACTAGATGTTGAAGATGAGTGATGTATTTATTTCCAATGTATCCATGTGAATTTTGGTTAATGTATCTAACGAGAAATAAATTCAATGTATGGTGAAACTTTTGTGATGTAGATTAACCCAGTAAATAAATTTTCAATGGTGAGTTTATTCTCATAAATTAATGACTAAATTAATATATGGCTCTTGTTATGAGTTTCTTTACAAATTGATTAAATGAAGTATCCATTAACATATCATATTTGTAAGATGGTCTTAATGAGAATGGAAGGGGATGATAGTAATGATAAGTGAACTATCTATAATATTTATCATGTAAAATTTTATTAGTTAGATAATTCTAAGATTGAATATTTTCTAGTTAATTGATAATCCATTCTAGTGTTTATTTTTTATCTAATATAATTAAGGGAATAACTACACTTACATGATGTTTGAATTGATTAAAAAAGGCCTTGAATTGATTAACTTATAATATAATGGGGAAGAATATATTTTATTGAGCATTGGTTTATCGAATTAAATAGATTTTATTTTATATAAGTGAGTTGGATAAGTAAATTTTATTTTTGTGAAGGAATTTAGAAGAATATACCAACTATATATTACAACCACTAAATCTATCATCTTACCAAAGAGGCTAGGTCAGGATTTTCAATAGTTCCAGCCAAACAGGACTTGGAGATGTAGAGAGATAGCTTAAATTGGTTTAGGAATAATGAGTGTAGGGAGGTTAAATGTAAAAGACACAATTTAATAGGTGATGCAGCAGTAATGGATGCATAACAAGGATACTAAATTGGAGTTTAGTGAGCCTCCTTGGAGTGTTCAAGGTAATTAAGCAGCGGTTTCCAAAGGAAAAAGTAGATGTGGGACTAGAACTTCATATGGAATTTTTCATCAATTATGTCAGTGCATAATGGGTTGATTCGATGTTGTTTTGGGCCATATTCTCCACTACATAAGGTTTTCACTACAAATTATTAGATGTCTTTCAGGAGTATAAGAATAAGTAAAACTAGATTAATCTTTCAAGAAAGATAAAAGAAAGTATGATGCAGTGAAGGAAAATCAAAAAAGTCATGATTTTCACATACTTCGTTTAATAAAAAATCAAGTTATGTAATGAACTATAAGTGAATGGATATACATTATAAAATAATGAAAATACAATACATGTTGGTTTGTTTACCAAGTAAATATGCGATGCAAAAATTTGGTACATGTAAATCTCCATGAAAACCATAGCATGTGATGTACCTTTGCATTCAACATTGTCTATAAAATCCACCTACACATATTTTTCAATTACGGAATTATATTGGATAGATATTAATGAATGTGAAGATAATTGTCATCGATCTTTCATTATGGAAGTGTCATTATGTGAAGCATCAGTTTGAAAAGTACCCAATGAAGTATTTTCTAAGCTAATACTAGTTTGAAAAGTACATGCATGTAGGATTATCTTATAAAACTAAATGAATATTTAGTGTTATACGATTACCATGAAGTGTATTATAATTTAATAAAGATATTTTTGCAAATTAGAGATTTAAAAAGTATAAGTGAGAAGGTTTTTTGTAATTAAAAGTGTATTAGTGTGACATGTATTACACAAACTATTAGTTTCACATAATAGTTGAGAATAGATATATAAAAAAATGGGACAAGATAAATTATGGAAGCTCAATTTTTCGAGCAAAATTGTTTTTGATAATAAAAATGGAAAGATTATATCCAATATATATAGGTTTTTTCTTACCCAATCCATGGTTTTATATTAATATCTAAGCATTTTACAAATCCAATAATATTGAAAATACTTATAACTTACGCTGAATCACTCAAAATAAATATAAAACATTTGTACAATAATTCTAATATGTTTACAATCCTTTAAATGTAATTAAATGATAGTTGTTGAACATTTGGAAATATAATCTTGAAGAAGTAGGTTGATAATAGATGATATCACATATCAAATGAAAATAACAAATAATGAAGTGTCTTGAATGGTTCCCATGATTATCATAATGCAATTTCAAATGTCAAATCATAACGTGGAAAGTGGTATGCTGATATAAATAATTTTTTTATAAGATTTTATTACAAAATATCTTTTACTATTGACAATGCATTATAATAATGATAAAAAACCAAATATTGAATGAAATTTTAAATAAAATGTCTTTATAATGAATCCAAATCCACCTTTATCCCATTATTGGCAATCCCAAGAAACATTCCATGTATTGCTTGATGGGCTTAGTAAATTCCAATGACAAAGAGTCCTTCTATGGTGACGCATTACAAAGTCCCATGTATCATCCCTGGTATAGTGTGAAAAAGACAAGTACTAACCTTTGAGTTAGTACCTAGTATTACACATTAGGGTCCAATTCTCTCTCAAGGCATGGGTCAACCAATGTGCCATCAAGCCCATCCAAATGGGTATCCCCAAGGGAACCAATTTAACTCACATGGAGGTAATAATAGATAAAACTCACTGAGAGAAACTCAGGAATAACTGAAATTACCCCCATAGTGTTTACTAACCATTCAAAATTCTAACAAAAAAGTACGAGAGTCCATTAAAAGGGTAATTAAGTCAAAATTATTTATTTAACCTTTGTATCTAAGATGAAATAATTAAAAAATAATTTCATTTATAATAGTTTTAATTTGAATAACATTCTATTTATTTTAATAAAGTTGATTAAATAGCATATTGGTCAAGGTGTACCATTTGGTTAATTCATTTAAGGCATAATGCACAAGGCACAACAACCTTTCCAATTAAATATAAGTTAAATCATTATAATGTGAAATGGGGTTATGTATATTCACTATGTAAATCTCACTTATTAAATCAACACATATCTCAAGGTAATAAATATAAGTAAAAACCCAATATAGATGCTCAACAAGCTAAGTAAAATAGAAAAAATAAAAAACATATGTAAAGCATGCCCAATTTGGTGGAAATACTCAAAGATAATGACTTAAAAGTTTATTATCTTCTAGGCGGGATCATACAACACATGTGAAACACCTTAAAAAAAATTTAATTAACATTTCGGAGGCACCGTTGGAATGGTCCAGCAAGCGGCATGACAAAATAATTTATAAAACACAATGAAATGAATAGAAAAATCCATGGCCACCTACCTTAACATCATATATCTTCCCTAGTTTAGTGTAGAGATTTTATTAGACCTAGATTATATGAAATCAATGAAACAGCCAAACACCAAAATAATGGGGAAAAAATTTTAGCACCAAAATAGTGCAGTTGATAGAGGAGAAACTTTGAAATAGAGGCATGAAATGGGTCTGGGTGATACTATCAAAGGAGAGATATGAGGAAGTTTTAGTTCATGGAATGATACCTATGAGGTATTAGAAACTGAGAGGATACTGGCAGAACTCTCTCCACTATATCAAATGGCCCAACATATCGAGGCGATAACCTTCCCTATCTTCAGATTTGTATCTGAACCAATCGAGGCGATACACATAGAAAACCCCAATGTCCCATCTTGAACTCCATAGGTATAAAATAATGATTTATATATGACTTATTCTAAGGGTGAGCTATAGTTATATGATTTTGAATCATAGGGACTTTCTCTGAAGTCTCTTGAATGAGAAGAGGACCTAGTAGATCCACCTCTCCTACCACAAAAAAGTACAGAGGTGGATGGCATGGTCTATCATAGAGGACCACATAAAAATCCATATAAATCATTTCCTAGGAACTATTGTTGTAGGTAAACTTGACTAGAGGTATGTGTTTTTCCCATGAGTCTCCAAAATCAAAGATATATTCCCATATCATATCCTCTAACACCTGAATTATCTTCTCGGACTTTCTGTTGGTCTGAGGGTTATTTTCATTACTCAAGAGCACATGTGAACCCAAGGCCATTTGAAACTCTTTCCCAAACCGGAAAGTGAAATAATAATCTCTTTCTAACATGATAAAATGGGGACCACAATGAATTCAAACTATATCCTTGATATAAATCATTCCTATATCATCAATAGAGAAGGACTCCCAAACTGGTAAAAAGTGCACGAATTTGGTCAGCCTATGAAAGATCACCCATACTGCATCACTACCTCAAGGTGATCTTGGAATGAAATTCAGGAAATCCATGGTGACATCATTTAATTTCCATTTAGGAATGAAGAGAGGATACATAAGTCTAGCAGGATGCTAGTGCTCCGCCTTCACCCACTTACAGGTAGAGCACTGAGCGATGAAGCCCTCTATTTGCCTCTTCATACATGGCCAACAACACTGTTGATATGTATCTCTATACATCTTGGTAAGACCAGGATAAACTATCCAAACAAAGGCTTATGATTCTCCCATAAAATATTCTCATATATCAAAAGGCACCCATACCCAACCATGGAAGAGTAGGGTTTCACTACCATCATCCACCCACCAAAGAGGTGGGCTCTCTCCTCTGACTCCCTCCCTCAAGATGAGGCCCTCAAAATCCGATAACTGTCTCATTCGGACCTACTCTAGGAGAGAGGATTTTATTTATAGTTATTCTAGAGAAGGATTCCTTAGCTGTTCCTAAACCTCAAGATCTATCTTAGAAAAATAATCTATCAATTTTCTCTCACTACTGGCCTCCTGGAAGTCTTGCATCTGAGTCTTCCTGCTCAAGGATTCATCCACAACATTACCCTTTCTAGGTGTGTAAGAAAGATCAAAATTGAATGATTGTAGGTATTCAACCCACTTGTACTACTTAAGATTCAATTCTCATTGAGTGGATATGTATTTGAGACTTTTATGGTCCATTTAAATGAAGAACTACTCACCCAACAAATTGTGTCTCCAATAGTGAAGAGCATCTACCATGACTACTTACTCGAGGTCATGCGTAGGATAGTCCCACTGATGAGGCCTTGTTGGAGGTATCCATTTGTAATAAATTGATCCCAATGCATCATAACTACACTCATCCTAATTCTTGAATCATCACAAAAAATATCATAGCTTCTTCCCATCTTAAGAAGAATCATAATTAGAGCTGAGGTGAGTCTTCCCTTTAACTCCTAAAAATATTTCTCACAAGACTCAATTCAGTTCAACGTCATACCATTCTTGGTCAAGCAAATTATTGGCACCACCAGGTGTGATAATTCTTAGATGAATGGCCTGTAATAAAATTTTATCCCAAAGAACTGACGTATGTCAAACACATTCTTGGGATGATCCAAAGAAACAATGACACTCACCCTCTTTGGGTCAACCAATACACTTGCCTCATATAACATATGACCCAAGAAGTTAACATGATTATTAAAAACGTGTCATTTACTGAGATTTTAATACAGCAGTTACTATCTTAGTAAATTCATCCTGATCTAAAGATGAGTGGCCTGGTCTTGTCTAGTGCATGAATACACTAAGATGTCATCTACAAAGACTAGAAAAAAGGAATAAGGATAAAGGTGGGTTAATTGATTCATCAAATCCATGAAGACTTTCGACCTGTTTTCAGGCCAAAAGACATCACCAAATACATGTACAAGAAATACCTTCTCTAGAACTCTATACATGGTATGTATGATGGCCTCACACAATCCTGATGGTATCCCGACCTCAAATTGATCTTAGATAAAATAGTTTCTCCTCAAAATTTGTCAAAGAGGTAATCTATATGAGGCAACAGATACCTATTATTCAGTTTAATATTGTTTAGTCAGTGATAATCCATGCATAATCAAAGGGTAACATCCACCTTTTTAGTGAAAATTATGGGTGAAAACCATGATGATGTGATGGTTCATAGATAACCCTTATCCTATAAGTCATCAAACCACCTCTTGAGTTACCAAAGCTTTGTAGGTACCATCCTATATGGAGGATTGGACACCAGTACTACAGCTGGCATAATATTGATGGTGAAATCAATCTCCCTCTCATGATATAAGCTGTATAAATCATCAAGGAAGACATACTTGAAACAATCCACAATAAGAAGGAAATCCATAAGTTTCATTCCTTGATCTTTTATAAAGAGACTAGCCATCTGGGATTTCACATATCCTATCCCAGTATGATTGAGTCCATCCCTAGTGGCTAGGGGATCCCATTCACCCTTATAAATATATGTGTTTCCCTAAGGTGATATAAATGACACTTGACAATGATTTAAATTCACATGGTATCGATAAATAACAAGCTAGTCTATATCAAAAATGAATTCGAATCTAATCATATCGAGGATGAAGAAACTCCATAGAAAATGGTACCCACCTAATTCAAGGGGACACTCCTTTCATTGGAATACACCATCCACATGAACTCCTAACGACATTTTGAGGGTCATAACACCACTGTAGTACTTTATTACTAAGCTTAGACTTACCATAGGTACCGTAGATAGAAAAGAGTGTGATTCACATGTATAAAAAAATGTAGATACTAGAATAGGGGCCACTACAATAGAACCTTTAACTATTAATGAACTAGGACTTTGATCCTATGGTGTAGACAGCATAACATAGAAATGGTCTACACAATTTCCCTGATATGCTGCTTGAGTAGCCTGAGTAGGCCCACTCTACTGATGATAGAACATTGAAGCCTGACTCCATCAACTATTACCACCTTCTTGGCTTGAATGAGACATAGAAGACAAGCTACCAACCTGATGAGGTGTCCTTGAACCTTCACCTAAAGGTTGTGTTGGCACATAACCCTGATCACTTGGTATTGAAGCAAATAATTGGTAGTAGTGATGAAGGTGACCAATCCCGCCATAATACCAGCACTCGATTATGTTCCTCTTAAACTAGGGGTTTTTGTGACCAGTCCTACCACAAAGGTGAAACACCACATTTTCTTAGTGCATTCCATCTAACCAGTACTAACCCTGTAAGTACCATCAAATCGTATCTTCTTACCAATGGATAAAACATGATTAATCTACATGTATTCTAATCATTCCTACTTCACATAACCTAATTCTCTTTGTTTCTGCTCAATGATGAGGGCATGATTCAATATTTCTAAAATGGAAGTCATCTGAATGTTGTTCACCTATGAGTGAATGGAATAATCAAGTCCATCATCAAATTGCATCACAATATTTCGCGCATCACTATTCAAGGCTGTGAAAAACTTTACAACTCAGTGAGGTGATTTGAGTATTTTATCATTGACATGTTACCTTGATCAAGGTTTCTGAATTCATGAACGTGATCTATTATCAAGGTCTGAGGAAATAAGTATTCAAAGAAGGATGCTTATAAATCTACCTAGACCACACCCTGATGTCAACAAGCCTATGTCCGAACATCCCACCACCGCTTGGATGAGTTGTGTAGCTTTTAAAATGTGAGATTGACCCTCCACTCTAGAGGAGTCTTTATGTGATTAAAAAGTGACACCAAAACCTCTACCCATGATTCAGTAGCCGGAGGTGTACCATCAATTGAGAAGGTGGAAAAATACTACTACTGGAATTCATTGGTCAACTCTACCATATAAGGTTCAAGTTAAGGATCACCTTGAACTGATTTCATAAAGAGAATTAAACTATCACAGAACTGGGCATCGACATCTAGTGGAAGATCAAGAGGAGGTGACTCAGGTGGAACTACATGAGGTATCATGGGTGGCTATGGGGCCACCACCTTAAGAGTTTTCTCATCGCCACTCTCCTAGCATACATCATGACGTCATTGGGTTGTCATAGGTCTACAAATTACAAGGAAATACCTTAGATAGGAATTACAATAGATGTTAAAAGAAAGATAAAGGAAAAGAAAAATGTTATCTTACTAAGAAGAACATCCCTCAACCTTCTCCATGAGACATGCCTATGTGATAAGAGAAAAACTCAATGAAAAAGCGTAAGATATGTAAGCTACTTCCCACTACCTAGTTGAAATAGGGTCAATGTATCACATATAAGGTAACCTACTCATTTTAAGAATCAATTAATTTTAATTTATTTAGATTCATTCTTATTTTAGTTGGTTATTATAATCCAAATCTAGTTAATTGTGTCACCAATACCAATTCATAAGGGTCCATATGCCTTAAAAATTGTAATTTGCATGTCAAGTAATTTCATCCTATACCCTAAACCATTAAATAGGTGTAAAAGTACATCGATTAGGTTTTTAACGAATGATCTACCATTGTAACTCACCAATAAAATCAACTAATGTGGAATTATTGGTCAATTAAAAAAATTATGCCATCATAGAGGGAAAAATAAAACAGCAAGACAAAACCAAAAATCCACATATAGAAATCACAGATAACATAAGTAATGCATATATAAAGGTAAATATGGAATGATATAATGCATGAAATTTTAGTCCTATAGTTCCTAATATGATGCCTTCTTTTAGTTCTCCCTTATATCATTGGGATATAATAATAGATACCTTAGAAATATAATAACAAATCAATGAAAGTGAGTAACCATATGGTGAAATCGGTGAAATTGTAACAAAAAAATCCATAACAACATTTACCCATCCTATGAAGTTTGGGTTTCCCCTGTGCGTGGGGTATATACTCCTAGGCACAATCTCGTGACCAAATTATATCATCTGAGTATCATATCTAAATAAAAAAAGTAATACAATGGAAAAGAAAAACCTCCTTTGATACCAATTTTTAGTGTCCCACCCCGAGTGCCACTCAATAGGTTCCCCAAGATGGTTTCTATATGACCTCAAGCACACCTCCACGATTTCCAGAGTCTACCGACTAACAACGAGGGTCTTAGGTGAGTTCATGGGGGGACTATTACCTCATTTATCAGAGAATAGAATAAAAATATAAATATATATATGAGACAACATAAGAATATAGATAGAGACCGAAATAATATAACAAATCATGCAAGTTGAATAAACTATAAACAAAAGATGAATAATAATAAAGGTAAAAAATATAATTGTATGTCATGTTCTTTATAAAATAACTATGAAATGGGAAGGGGGTGCAAGTATATACAACATGATGAAAAAATATTCAAAATAGGTAAAAACTGTTATGTCTTGTATCTCAAACATAAGCTTAGTCATTCACTCCCAAAACTCCATCTTGAAGAGAAATTCAATCAAGCATTATAAGTGGTCTCCTTCCCTTTGTCTATACCTAAAACTATAAAGGCTACTCGAGTACCAAAGCCGCCCGAGCAGGGTGTGAGCTACAGTCTCCATAGGCTAACACCCATAGTGTCTAGGCCTTCCCATTTCACACACTATAATATAACCACATTGTCATATTTAACTTAAATGAAATACAGAATAAATAAATAAATACATTAGTCTAGGTTTCACTTGGAGACCCACCCCATCTACCTGCTTTGTCCTAAGTTGGTGTGTCTGAGTTGAAGAGACTTTCAATGGTAAAGTGAGAAGTACGAATTTCCAGGTGATGGACTTTCTCAAAGCTTGTGCTTCAGATTGGAGAACACATCCCTATATATTTAATACTAAGGGATCAATTATAATTTTGAATATATTCATTTATATTTTTTAAATTAAACTTAATAAAACTTCTTTATAAATAATCGAGATCCTCCCTTAGCCCATCCTTAGAAATCCTGAGATACTTTCCAAGTATCTCTTGTGGGGATCGCTAATGTACAATGCTAAAGATTACATCCAATGTGACCCAGTATGAAGTCACATGAATCGACCCTAACATGGTGTGAAAAAGGAAAGTACTAACCTCTGATTCCATACCTAGTATTGCACGTAGGGGCCCATGTCTCTCTCAAGGCATGGTTCAACCAACTCTCTATAGAGCCCATCCAAGGGGTCTCCCCTAGGGAACCTATGTCACTCTCATGGAGATAATAATAAATAATTGTTAGTGATCCCATATTAGGCATAATAGATATTAACCTCATCATGTTTACTAACCATTCACAATTCTAACAAAAAAAACATGAGAGTCTATTCAAAGTATCCTTAACTCAGAACCCCTTGTTTCATCCTCTTCTGTAAGATGAAATCATTAAACAAGTATTTCATTTATGATAGGTTTAATTGGAAGAAAATTCCATTTATTTTATGAAGCTTGATCACATAGGATATCAGTCAAGGAATTTCATTTAGTTAATTTATTTAATCCATAAACCACAAGGCACAATCACATAGAAAATTAAATTTATGTTTAATCATTCATAAGTGTCGTGGATGTATGGATAATCGTTATGTTTATCTCCCTTATAAATAAAAACATAGTTCAAGGGATTTAATATAAAAGAAAAACCCACTAGGTATTGTCAACAAGATAAGGAAAATAAGTTACTAAGAATCATAGGTAAATCATACCCAATTGGATTCAAGACACAATGAGAATGACCATGGGGGTGATTCGATGCTTGGTGGGATCATAATAGACATACATAACACCTTAAAATAATTTAATGAACACTTTGGAGGAACCCCAAAAAATTTCTGATGAGTGACATAATGACACAGTTTTTGAAATGAAATAAAACAATGGGAAAATTACATGTCCACTTACTATTGCATTTTAGAGATTCCCTCATCTATTTCTGATCTTTGATTTGGCATAGGGTGAATTAAATCGACAAAACCATCAAACACCCAAAAAATAAAGAAAAAGAAGTTGTATAAAAATAGCACAATAGGTAAAGGAGAAACTTTAAAATAAAGGCATGGGGAAGGAGGATCTTACCAATATAGATCCAATTCTTCTAACTAGGACTGATTCAGGTGAATAACAGAGAAGAAATCGACATCCCTTGATCAACGAGGATTGGAGATCAAGAATTTGAGAAGAAGTATTGGCCACTGAAGAAGAAGGAAGAAAGTAAATAGGGGAGAGTGAAAATTATTTATTCATTTTAGAGGGGGAAAATGTTAATTTAATGACAAAAACCCATTTCACATGGTTTGGACACACAGTTGGAAAATAGTTTCCCAACCATGCACCCTTATTTTTTTAAAGGGGCACATCAGATGGTTTGGTGCACAGTTTGACTTACCATGCAAAAACCATGAGAAATATCTATACCTAAAATCTATGAAGTCTCACATGGACATGGTGCTTAGGTATCATAGTTTAAGGAAAACCATGTTCCCCTAGGTACCCATTTTATGTAGTATCATAGTTTCAAAGAAACTATGCAAGCTAGGTTGCATGGTTTTCTCTAACCATGCGGCCCAGTCTACCTCTTCCCCTTGTATGGCTCAAAGCTCCAAAAAATCCTAAAACAAACTTTAGATATCCTTGGTTTGATTATACATCATTATTAGGGTTGTTTAAAGTATTTAGAATAAAAAAATAATTGTACGTTCCTTTGGAAAAGTATAGAAGTTATAGGTTTTACTCCATATACCATCTTTGTAGTTATGGTTCACTCCCATAACCATATTAGTAGTAAAAGTTCACTCCTAATACTTTCTTAAAAGAAGTCCTTTATTTAATAGGATTCACTCCATGTTCCAGCACTATATTACTAAATTAGTTTCACTTCCTGTTCTGACCAGATATTACTCAACCAATTCCACTCCTCGCTCCAGCCTTGTGTTACTAAATCGAGTCCACTCCTTGTTCCATCCATACAATACTAAATTTGGTTCACTTACCATTCCAACCATTTCATACTCATGAGATATAATTTATTACCCAATTCATTGGGGGTAGATATAGGTCCCACCAATCTCATAATGAAATCATATATACATGTTACAAAATATCATAAACATTAATCATATTAGAACCCATGAAATTAAATGGGTATAATAAACATGTAATCACATCATAACCTCTTGAAAAGTATAAGTTTCATAATCATTTCACAAAAGCATAACACATAAAAATAATTTGGTTTCATAAGCATATAACCTATGAAATAGAAATGAGTTTCATAAAATTCATGCCATCAATACATAAACCATTCAGAGTAACGATATGAATTGAACTATTAGATCATTTATGAGAAATCCACAAGTAACACCAACATATGTCATCTTATATAAGAAATAATTTAGAAATATCTTTTAAAATAATTTTATGAGTAAATTATACTTTTTTCTTTAAATTTGTTTTTTAATAATTTTTTTGAAAACCATTTTCTTGAAAATAAACATGAGAACTTATACACGAAACTAGAAACCAAAATTTCTTAAAAACATACAAAATAATATTGGAAACCTTTTAAAAACCTGTTTCCTTGAAATTTTTTAAAATAATATTGAAAAAATTTAAAAACGTTTTTCCTAGAAAACATACAAAATAAGATTGAAAACATTTTAAAAACCATTTTCCATGAAAACATAAAAATAATATTGAATTTTTTTTAAAACCCTTAGTTTCAAAACTCATTAAAGAATCTTGAAAACATTCTGAAAACCATTTTCCTTGAAAACATATAAAATAATATTGAAAATGTTTTCAAAACCACTTCTTTGAAAACTTATAAAAGAAGCTTGATTTTTTTCTGAAAAACATTTCTTTGAAAACATATAAAGGAATCTTCAAAACATCTGGAAAACCTTTTTCCTTGAAAAGATATAAAATAATCTTGAAAACATATTGAAAAACATTTTCATTGAAAACTTATAAAAGAAGCCTGAAAATAATTTTGAAAACATTTTTCTTTGAAAATAATATGAAAATTTATAAATAAATCATTAAAACATTTCAAACAGTTTTAAAACATATTTTTTTGAAAACCCATTTTATATAACCTAGTTTTTATAGAACATGGATTTTCAACTGAAGAGAGAGATAAAGTTAGATTTTCCTAAAAAAATTATTAAAAACATATTAATCATATTATATACCAAATAGTGAAAAAATGGAACAAATACATGAATATATCATGATTAACCAGAGGATAATAAAATCATGCGATTTGTTGAGAAATGGATCATAATATTTCATTAATGTAAGAGTAATCATAAACAATCTTGATAAACGATCAGATTATAGAAATAAACCATTACCACTTTGGTAAATTTGAATAATAAAATGATGGAAATAATAAAATTACATAAAGATTAAAATATCTTGAAAGGAATTATATTGATGAAATAGCATTTCAAAGGTATTATATACACCTCATATAAAAATAATGGTGCATAACCTGACATATGTCTCAAAAAAGAAAAACTTGAGACAAAATTACTTTACTAATTTGGTAAATTTTGTAACATAAACACCATGAAATAAATATAATCAAATTGATATGTAAATACCAATGATTTTAATCATAATAAAAATATAATACAGATATGGTCAGTATACATATCACATATAATAATAATAGGTAAACATGACTTACATCTCACGAAAAATAAAAGTAAGATGAGAAAAACCTTACCTTAAGTCTTGAATTTCTTAGAATACAATCAAAACTCATGTATAATAAATATAATTTTGTTATAAATAAAACACAGAACCATATTATTATATTTAATACCATATATTATTTTATTATTACTTTATATTACCCATTTATTAACAATTCCATGTTAACATTTCGTTTCGTGTAATACCTGTGTTGTTTTTCGTAAATGTTTTGACTTGTTCTTCTTGATACTCTTAAATAGATCATGATTAAATTATTTAAATAATTAAAAACATAATAGAAGAATCATATATATTCATTATATAAATATTTATAATAAACTATAAAATATATAATTATGAAATGGAATACACTGTTCATGGAGACGGTTGGCCATATGTGTGCATGAATACCTTGTTGTAGTATTAAAATAAAGAAAGTGAATGTAATATATGAATATATTTATCAATTTTATATTATAATTATTATTTCATATATATCATATAATTTCACTGAACTCATCCTTAATAAATTCCATGTAAAGTGTGAACAAATCACATTGCTTTGAGGAGACGATAGTCCACATTACCACAAACGAAGTTATCGTATTTACACAAAATGGAAATCATGAAGGAATATTTTATAGAATTATTAAATAATAATAAATAAATCATAAATATAATAAATATAAATTAAAAATTAATTTTTCATCATAATTCCCAACAATGAGAGCTAGTAAAGAAAAAATTAACAACATCATTTCGTGAGGTGGTAGATCGCAGTACACAAGAACAGAAAGTTCATTACCAATTTGATGGAAGTGTGTCTAATTTTAGATATAAATATTATAATAAAATAATATCAATATATTTTGGATACATATATCATTATATAATAATGAAATAATATTATTTTAAGGGGAGTAGAAATAAAATAAAACATAGTAGTTTGAGGGAGGATGTTGCCTATTCTCTGGGTAACTCCTTTTTGTTTGCACCAAATGGATTCCTTGAATGGATTTATGCCAAAAGTAAAGATACTGAGATTAATTTAGTGACGTTTGGAGATTATTTTATCTGATATTTTGAGATTAAAAGGGTTTGAGAGGTATTAATAAGTGGGAAGGGTGAGTGCCTCTTTATATTGGAGGAGGAGTGATATTCTTGTAAATGTTGGAAAAGGGAATTTCACCCTCATTTTTCCACTGTAAAGTGGATACAATAATGGAATTTTTTTTAAAAGATAGTATAAGTTATAAATATGTCCATAAAATGGATTTTCGACAACTTTATAAGTCATTTCCTTTTAATTTTGAGGTTTTTTCCTTTGTTAAGCTATTTTTTCTCTCAATCACAGTAATTAATTTTAATCACTTACACTAATATTTTTGGTAAAAAAATAAATTTAATTTAGTATAAATTATAAATTATTCTTATTTAATATATTTAATCCATTTTCCAAATTTGAATCATATATGTGAAAAAATATAATTTAAATTTAATCCCACAGACGGGACGACAAAACATGGTTTTAAAGTAAAAATGTCAAAATATTTACAGTGTTTTTATATCAAATTTCAATGTAAAATTTGTTATAAAGACCTAAATTGGATTAATTTATGTAATTATTCTTTAAAACCAATTTAAAACCCAATTTAACTATTTAAATAAATTAGATGGAAAATCAATTTTGAATAACAAACTAGTGCTTTTGACTATTCATCAAAAACATAAAATTCTAAGAAAAATAAAAAAAATTCACCCAAAGTAAATTTTCATATTTAAATTTAAAATATGAAATAGGTTTTGTAAAATATAAATTATAAATTTTTTCAAAAATCATATTTAAAATGGGTTCTCCATTAAAAGGCAGTAAAATTACATTTTAGAAAAATACATCTTTTTATTCATAAATTTGGACATATTAATATCTTATACACATAAAATATATTAGATGAGTATCAAAAATATTTATTGAATTTATAATATATAAATTTTATTTAAAACATTAATCAAAAGTGGTTTGTTTAATTTATTGGGATAAAATTGTTTTTGTACATAGAAAAACAGTTTTTTTAGAAAAGTAATTTCTTAGTATTCAAAGAGTTATGTGATTCACTTCTAATAATTGATAACCAAAGAATTAATTTTATATATAAGTGTAAATAATATTTTCCCAGTTATATGAATATTATTTTTAAATTCCATTCCAATGGCTAGGTGGTAACTATAATAATATTTTAATAATATATTATAGTTCAGCTAAACCTCAGCCTTGCATGTTAGGAAAGCTCTGAAGGGACATGATATTGTATGTAATACATGCCTAAAATAATTTTTCAATTACCAAAATCTAATAAAGTATTTTTTAGTGAATTATTAAATTTGTGTTGTACATTACCCAAACCAAACACAATTATTTTATATAAAAAACAATATTCAGTGTTGCATGAAATGAAAAATATCAAAAACATTAAATTAATTCAAAGAATAATAATTTACAAAATCTTAGGGTGCTACATTCCACATGTGAACCATAGATACTAGACCATTGATATGCGATTCTTGGTTACTAGCATAGAGAATCTAGGAGCTTTATGACATCCATTCAATCACATTAATAACACCGACTTGATTGAGATGACTTGATTGATCTGACCTTTTTTTTTCTTCAAAATCCATCTCTAAGATCTTGAGAGGATAGGTGGGAAGATATTCTCTCTATAATTTTTACCAATTGATTTATCTCACTATTAAAAAGTTTAGAATGTGTTTTTAAGCATAGTTTATACTTATGAAAATTTCAATTTGGTGCCTATAATGTAATAACTTTAATTTTAGACATTTGTGCATACTTATGACTTAAATTTTTTTTCATAAATGTCATTAATTTGTAATCTCTCAATTGTAAAAAATTAAAATGTCTCATGAAAAAATATGAACCATTAAATTGGATTATAATATACCAAATCAATTTGATGATCCTTCAACGTGTTATGTTCGTTCGAAAAATTATATTTTCTCATTTTCAATTTTATGTTAACAAACCTATGAATGGCTTGAGAAATAAATTCAACCATCATTATTCTAAAATTTAATAATATAATAGAATTATTTTACTTTTTCTTGATCACACTTTGACATTCACCCCCCCCACATGGGGACCACTTCTTCCCAAACTCCTATTCATCTAAATAAGTGAAACTCGTGTATACATTTAGTGTGTGAAGTTCTAGGTCCTTATATCGATAGTAGTGAGCCCAAACCATAGGCCTAGAGCAGATTCTTGGAACCTATAATATCCCTAAAGGAGACAACGAATGTCCTAACTATGACTAACCCAATGAACACAGTTTGTGTAATATAATATCATTATAACATGATATCTCCTAAATTAGGATTCAAATTTGTGTCATCACCATTTTGATGTTTTATATATTTCATTTACTTACTGAATAGACTTACCTTCTTGTACTATGGACATGGATTTAATGAAGTTACATCCATCCGAGTTAACTTGGTTCCATGAGATAAATTTTCCTCAACTAGTAACTGAAAAATTATATCATGATCATTCAACCAATTCCAAAACACCAAATAGGAACCCAACACAAGAAACCTCACCATAAATTTAATGTCATGGTTTTTCGCTTGGATCAAATTATGTAATCAAATAGTACACATTGACAATGATATAAATTCAGAAAAATAATACAGATGTTCTTAGATATGAACAACCAATGACACCCAAAATATTCAGTGTTACTATTGATGGGTTACTCTTCATGATCTCATCTACTCGAGATCCCCATGTATGAACATCATGAGAAGAAGCATCAATGCTTATGGGACCCCCACACTTGATAATAGTACATCATCCTTGTCCCATCAGTATGATCTATCTAGAATATAGGATATATATTTATGATTATTTCACTAGTATCTCAAGGTTCTCATTATAGTTGGGAACAACTATATCCATTTGATATGACACATAATATAAGGACATTGCCATGTAAATAGTTGATGTATAAATATCAATACTATTTATTTTCAGAATAAAGACATGCATATATAAAAATCTATAAATGTATTAGTAATCAATGTATATAATAGAGGTAGGTCTAGTGCATCCAGTCACAACACTCCCATATGATCTAGAGCCAACTATTAATAATTCTCAACTTGTTAGATCTAACATGAGTATCTTGCTTCTTTTAAGATATGGATTTAGTTAGGGGGTCTGACACATTATCCTTCATAGACACACTGCTAACCGTGACATTACCCCTCTGAGTAAAATCCCTCAAGAGATAAAACGTTCATAGTATATGATCTTCCCTTAGTGTGAGCTCAGATCATTCACAAGCACCAGTACCACAATATTATCATAGTATACTATACAGATGTTTGTATAGTTAGGTACAATACCAAGCTCATAAAAAAACTGTGTGTCCAAAATACTTCCTTAGAAAAATCTGAACCTACTATATACTCAGATTATTCAATAAAATTGGCAACCACATATTTCTTCATGCTTATCTGTCTCACTTCACCACCATTAATGGAAAATATATAGCCTGACTATGATTTTATATTATATTTATATTTGTAGAATATAGAATCAGTGTACCCCTAAAGACTGGCTCCTCATCTCCTTCATACACTTGGAACATATCCTTTTTACATATCAAGTACTTTAGGATAGTTTTACAGCTTCCCAATGATACTATCCAAGATTATCTTGATATCTTACCACCATACTTAAAGAAAAGGCAATATAAAACCTATTATATATTATGGAATACATGATATATCATAAAACTGAAGCATAAAGTATTATACTCATTATTTCAAAATCCTCCTATGTATGTGGACACATCTTCTTAGAGAGATTAATTCCATATAACAAGGACAAAAATCTCTTATTGGATTGTTATATATTTTACCTTTGATGAAATTTTCGATATATATACTTTGACTTATCCTAATAATCCTATAAGATCAATCTCAATAGATATTTATCCCTAAAATATAGTCTGCTTCACTTAAGTCTTCCATGGATAAGAATTTATTTAACCAATTCTTAATTTATCACAAGACCTATACTTTGTTTCCCATTTACAATATTTCATGAAAATATAATACTAGGAAATGATGGAACTCCCTTAACCTTTTTATAGAAACAATACTCACATTCATTATTAACGAAAAGAAGTCTCTTATAGCCTTATCAAAAAGAATATTCTAAGATCGTGATGCCTTATACAATATATAAATGGATCTCTGTAGCTTGCACAATTTATTGAAACTCTTTGAAATAATGAACCATTTGAGTTTTTTATATAGACATCTTGAACTAAATTCCCATTTATAAAATCCATTTTGAAATCCATTTTATTAATTTCATAACAATGGAAGATTGATATTATAATTAATATTTTGATATATTTATGCATCAAAACTAGTGAGAAGGTTTATTCAAAGTCAATTTCTTGAAGTTTCCTAAATCCATTTTCTACTATCCATTCCGAATAGGTTCTTACTTGACCATCTGTGTCTCCATTTTTCTTGAATACCCATTTACAACCGATAGGTTTTAAATATTCTGGTGGGTCTACCAAAATACAAATTTGATTTTGGTAAAAAGAATCCATTTCAAAATTCATGGATTATATCTATTTATCAGCATACATTCTATCTACTTATTTCTTATAGGCTAGAGGTTCATTATTATCTAGGAGAAATGTGTCACTTTATTCAGTGATAAGAAAACTATATCTCTCTATTTCTTTAACCTCTCTAGTAGACATACATAGTACCTCTATCTTATGAACATATTCCTATCCCACTATCTATTATAGAGATTTTTCTTATAGAAACTATTGTACATTTAGATCATTAACTTCTTCAAATTCAATCTTTATCCCCACTATTTCCATTATAAATTTGTCCCCTTTCTATAAATGTAGCATTCCGTGCTATAATAACCTTTCTATCTAAAGTGTTATATAGGTAATATCATTTAGTATCATTAGGATAACCTATAAATATAGAAATCATGCTTTGATATTCTAATTTATCACTAGGTATATTCTTGAAAAAATATTATCATCCCCATGCACACAAGTGTAAAAAATTGGGATTCATTCTACACCACAACTCATACAGAATCCCATTTGGTACCTTATTTGGTACTCAATTTAGTGTATATGTCATAGTCTATTGTGAATATCCTTAAAATGATAATGGTAGAGAAGTACGAATCATCATCGATCTTACCATGTCAAGTAGGGTACAATTCCCCATTTCACTAACACTAATCCATAGAGGTGTATAATAAAGAGTGAGGAGGGAAATTATCACACACTCCTATAAATAATTGATGAAATACTGGTAAATATATTCTTCACCATGGTTTGAGTGGAGTTTCTTGTTCTTCTTTCCAAGTTTATTCTCTAATACATTTTTTATATTTCATAAACATACCAAAGTAATATAATTTATACCTCATTAAGTATATATATCAATATATACAATAATCATCAATAAAATTAATGAATTAATAAAAACTTATCCTTTATTCTACTATACATGTACCATATACATCCGTAGGAGCCAATTAGAATGGTTCTTTAGCTCTTTCTCATTTACCACTAAAAGGTGATTTATCCATTTCAACTTGTTAACAAGAATGACATAAATCCTAGGGTTTTAACAAAATGAAGTCTAAATACCCTTATTACCAGTACTATATTTTCTAGTTAAAGTGTCTAGAAATCATTTTTAAGATGTTCCACAAAATAACATATGTTATCCTTATACATAAATATTTTTTTTATCAAACATGAAATAAAATCCCCTAGTGTTTAAACTAACCAATGAGATTATGTTTCTGGTAATAGATGGTACATAGTCACAATTATTTAGTACACGAAACATTCTACTGGGAAAAGTAAGATGATAATCTCCCACTTCTAATGTCACCGGTCTCACACCATATAATTTCTAGAGATCTACTTCACCTTGTGAAATTATATTGAATCTACTAAGTTACTATATTTGAATACAAATAAGTGAGCCTAATATAGTATCCAATACCCAAATTTTATTAATATAAATATTCCATTCAATGAAAAATATACCTGAAGAAGAAGCGACAACTTTCTTATTCTTTCTAGCTATAAAATTACTCTTCCAGTGGCCTTTCTTCCCACATGAAAATAAGATTAACTCCTACTCATTTATCTCACTCTATATTTTTTTGCTTCTTAGAAGGGAATTGTATTAGTGACTTGGAATTATAATTAACCTCTAACTCTTTATCCTTTTATTTTATCCTCTTGTTCACTATAAGGATTGAAGAGATAGAATTTTTCATATCCTTACATTCAAGGTGATCTAATGCCAAAAAAAATTAGAGTGACTTATTCATGTCAATAATATTATAATTTAAAGTCAATTTCAAGAAGTTATGTAGTAAATAGGAAATAATGAGATCAATTTCTAGTTAATGGTTCTGTTTGAACCCAAGGGTATCTAGTCTTTCAGTGAACCCAGTCATCTAGAGTACATAATTTCGTAACTAATTCTCTTATGCTAACTTGCATCTATACAAATGATTTGATATCTCATACATTCCAAATAATATCCCTCCTGGTATTACTCATATAGATAAGACAAAATTTGGAAATTCTATTTTTCCTCATGAATTTTCTATACCTCACTAAATATAGAAGACAACCTAAATCACTAAATATATATTGCATTATCCATATATTTCATGAATTTATCTTCACCTACCTTACTCACTTCATGGGGGGATAAAAAAGATGTGGGGATTCTATCACATAATTCTTCCTCTCTTGGTTGAGTACTAGGAGCAAGTGCCTATACCACTCTAGGAAGCTATGGTAGGTCATGAAATTATCTTTATCCAATATAGGTAATAGTTAAATTAAACATGATATGATTTACATTTCATATAAATCAAATAAAATTATAGGACTAATACTTTATCTTGATTATGAGTAGAAAATTTCAATTTATTAATTTTAAATGTATCCAAATATTTTATCAAATCCTAGAATCCCTTAAATATTAGATTCAGAACACTCATTTTCTTTAGTATTATAGTGGAAATAATCCCAAAACCTATTTTCATAGCATGAGATATGGAATCTTCACTACATCAATATTATTAGGCAACATTTTGACTATACAACCACATTAACTAGTTACTCCATGTCATGTTGAGAGGAGTCCCATCTCTAGAAAAGGATTACTTTTCAATTCTTAATTATTTTCTATGAAAGTTTCAAAAATTTATCTATGAATACCCGTTTGCTTCAAAAATTAGTTAACTCAAACCACAAATCTCATAAAAAATTCTCGATAGTAAAAGGTACCCTCAACTGGGGATAATGGGAAACACAAATAATTAGTTATGTTTAATTTGAATTGATGGAAGAATTTTAATGACTTCATAATTTCATTGAGGGGTTTTTTAATTTGATCACAGTAAATGCAATCTTTTTCTATTTAACATTATTTTTCTCTATGATCTCACATAAAACATAAAGAGATATAAATAGAAAACATTCCCCAAACATTTTCATTTTATCTATGAATATCTATTTATTATTATACTATGTGATTAAACAAAATAAATAATAATTCAAATAATAATATACCATGAAAATTAGAAATAAATAAATAATGATGTGATCATGATCCATTAACAATTTGTTAATACATCATAAAAAAATAGATTAACTGAGACCCTAGGGAAACGCCTTAGGTAAATACCTGACTTGAATAGAAGCACCCAAAAATCCCATGTACTTAATAGGTGAGGGGAAAATGGGTTTCAAAAATACATTTTATCACTTAAATGTGGACAAGTAGGACCTTATAAAAATTAAACATGGAGGAATGATGTAGATATCATCAAAATAAAATAATTATTACATTTTAAAACTTAAATGCAATAATTAAATTAAATAAATAATAAAACAAACATGCATGGGACGATCTTGACTCATAATCTATCAACATGAATTTTATATTACAGAAGAAAAATTAAATTTACTAAAATTCAACTTGAGGGTATTTTTAATGCTTCAACCTGTATTAAAATAATTTAAATTAATTATCGATATGTCCTAATATACTTGAAATAATTTGATTAAATCCCAGATAATTAAATTTTATTTCTAATTTTTTACAAATTTTTGGTTCTATTTATACCTAATATAGATACTCAAAAATTAATTTATGTATTGTGATGGGTTTAATGGGCCAAACAGGCCAAACCCGACCAATTTGGTTCATCCAAGTCTGTTTGGGGCATCCTTAAAATAGAATACACACACACACATCATATATAAAAAAAATATATTATAATATGTATTATATAATATATATATATATATTAATTGGGTCCACTCCAAATAAGGGGGTGGCAAAAATATCTCCTTCCCCTTAAAGGGTAAGGATAATATGTCCACACCCAAATGGTTGTAGATAATACATTTTTTAAAATTTTTGAAAAATGAATCATGCATCCATAAAAAGTTGTATTTCCAATATACTACCCAACTGGATTCTAGTATCTCCATGATATAAATGATGTTCTCTCATAATGATTTGGCAAAAAATCCCTGAAACTAAAAACCATAAAAACACACAATTTAAATTTTTGTGTTCAGATTCATGTTAAAAAAACTTAATTCAAAAAACCCTTAAAAATATTTCTTAGAGGATCACATGAAATTAAATTTAATCATTAAAAATAATATTGAATGAAGGAATAAATGATAAAGAGTTTTCTTAAAGTCACTAGTTTGATTTTCTCACCACTGACATGTTGTGAATGAAAGGCGCCAATCTAGGAATCCTATTGACTACATGCACATGAAATGAGGCTCTTGTATCATTGATATATGATTCTCAATTTCTAGTATAGGAAATAAATGATATTTATGATTTCCCTTTTATCATGTGAATAATTAATACTCAATTCAGAATAAGGGATCGTTCTGAACTTAATATTTCCTAAAAATCTCTCTATAAGATCTTGAGATGAGAGGATAGAAGAGATTATATCTCTATCTTCATCCAAATGATGGATCTCAATATTAAATAAGAAAAATGAGTTTTATGTCTATTTTATACTTTCCAAAATTTCAATTTGGTACTTATAATGTAATAACCTTGATTTTAGAGATTTGTGAAAACTTATGAATTAAAAAAACATTTCATAAATGTAAAAGATATTTTATCACTCACTTGAAACGCATTAACATGTTACATGATAAAATAAGAACCATTAACATGGCCCATAATCTTCGTAAATAATTAATGGAACCTTGGACATGTTATATTAGTTTAAAAAATTATATTTTCTCTTAATCAATTTTATTATTAAACCACTTGTCAAATCCTATAGAAATAAATTCAATCATCATTATTCTAAACATAAATATTATAATTGAATTTTTTTACTTGTGATCGATCACACATGGAACTTCACTATCCCCCTCACATGGGGACCACTTCATCCTAAACTACATTTCATTTGAATAGGTGGAACTTGTGGATACATTTGGTGTGTGACCCTCTAGGACCTTATATCGATAGCAGTGAGTCCAAAACACAGAACAAGGGTGGATTCTAGAAACCAATGATGGCCCCTACAGAGATAAAGAATTTCATAGCTATTATGAAATCCCACAAACACGTTCTATGTAACATAATATATTTAAACATGATATATATTAAAGAAGGATGTACACTTATGTCATCACCCTTTTGAGGTTTTATATATTGTCTAAACTTACTAGGAATATTTACCTTATTGTACTATGGCCATGGATTTAATGAATGCACTACCATCCTGGTCACCTGGGCCCATGAGATATCTCTTCCAAAACTCAAAATGAAAAATTATATCTTGATCATTCAACCAATACAAACCACTAAATACATACAAAAAACAAGCTACATCAGAACAAATTTAATTTCATGGGTTTTCCCTTACCTCAAAGTATGCAATAAAAAGGTACACATTGACAATGACCTCAAGTTAGTAGACCAATACACATGTTAATATACAGAAACCACTAATAAAACCCGAAATATTTAGTTATACTATTGATAGGAGATTCTACATGATATCATCTAATAAATATCTCTAGGTGAGAGCTTCATGAGAATATGTCTCAATGCTTATGAGCCCCCAATAATTGATAGTCAGACATCATTTCTGTCCTATCAGTATAATTCATCTAGACCCTTTGACATATTTTTAAGATTCTTTTCATTATATCTTAAGGTTTTAATTATATCTGTTAATTTATATAACCTTTGGATATGACACATAATCTAAGGACCTTACCATGTAAATAGTGGATATAGAAGTATCAATACTATTTATGGTAAGAATAAACACATGTATATATCAAACTCAATACATGTAATGGTCATTAAATCACATAAAATATTTGTATATAGGGAACCCAATCACAACTTAATGGATATATATGATATTTATTTCATGATTAAAATTTTTTATATGATGACTCTGAGATCAATGTTTAAGGATCAGAGCTACCAAACTAAAAGTCTCTTGAAATATGAAATAATTAACACCTAGAAATGATGGTTTTAATTAAGAATTATTAATAAATGGATATTGAAATATTATATCTGGATAATATATGATATTATAAGTCTGAAAATGATTTTTTAGGAGTATAAAAAATTTATATTTATTATACAGGAGGTTATCGTGCCTTCATAGAATGTTGAGCATGAGGTAACCATTTATTATCTCAAATTTCCTTCTTTAGGACATATTTTATGTTTTGCACCTATCTTTTTTATGAGGTGTATATAAATCCCCTTCTACATGTTATATAATTAATATAATTATTTTCTAGATATTTAATGTTTAATTTTATGTTATTATTTCATGGGGATTATGATTCAAAAGTTACCAAAGTGGCAAGGGATTTATGTTAAAATCTCATTGTTTATCAGGATTGATTATGATTAATTTTATTATGACAAACTTTTATGACCTATATATCAATAATCACATAAATGTTATTATCCTATGGTAATTTCTTGATAATATATGATTTCATTTCATTTTACTCACTTTATGTACTCAAGAGAATGAAATAATATTTTTATGAAAAAATGAATTTATTTATCTCTTTAGCCGAAAATAATTTTTCTTTTATATCAATGTTATATAATTTTTTTGAGAATTTTTTTACTAATATAATAGGATTTTTTAATTTAATTTTCAACCATGTTTTAATTTTTAAAAAATGGTTAAAAAAATCTTATTTTCATTTTCTAAACGATGTATTTTTTAATTTTTACTGAAAATGTGAAAAGAATCATTGTTTTAATATACACAACATGAATGGAATTTTCTACCATCATGAAAGTTCAATGATTTTGAATATTCATTTAATATTTTCCAAGATTATTTTCAAATATTGTTTTTATAATATTTTATAATTTTTTTAGAGTTTAAATAAGTTATGTGAAAAGGGTATTTTTCTCAAAAAATATTCTAAGTGTTATTTGAAAGGATTTTTTTATCAAAGATGACATACTTTGATGTTACTTATTCTTTTTTAGGGATATTATCCAATGATACCATCATTATTATTTCTCTGTATGGTTTATGATTATGATGAAAACATGTTTATGTAACTAGTTTTTTAAATGGGTTGTGATATGATGACATTTTGAAATGTTTATGAATCCCATTTCCTTTCCATAGTTCATGATATATGATGAATGATTTATGATCTTATGGAATACATATGAATGGATTATGACAATGTAAATGGTGGTCATGAAATTATATATCTATCTAATACATTGTTTAACAATGGATATCTCATGTGATAAGAAGGATTGGAATAGGGAGTTAACCTAGTTTTATAAGGGACTCTATATACTAAGATAGTAATGGGAGTAAACATCTAAAAATATGATATAATGTAGAGTTAATTCAATCCATTATGATAGTATTGGTAGTGATCAATGACTACTATGGTAATGATTTTCTATGATTATGTGTATGAAAAAAACTTATGTATCATGCCAATTTTATGCTCACATGCTCATTTTAATTTAATCTTTCATGATTCATGTCTTATAAACTACAAATATTTATACCATGACTCGTGTTTATGATCTAAGAATTATTGGGTATGATTTTAAAAATTTATTCCCATGTTATCATAACCATTATTCTGATGTAATGCTAAAATGATAATTTATATCTCCTTTATTTATGCTTGATAAGCATTTGAGCTCACTATTTATTACGTTTCCATTACCTAGGTTAAAAAAGGTTTTATGTAGGGTATGTATAAGAAGAGTAATATTTGGGAAGAAATTTTTTTGAGATGTTGAAGATCTTTCATTAAATAAGAAGATTATTTTTCTTGTCTCCAAATACACCAAAGATTAACTGTTCTGGGATGAATCATAATGTTTTGTAAATAATATTTGTCTATTAAGATGTAATATCAAGGTATGAAAATTATGGGTCACTATAATCGAAGTGCTGAAATGGTGATTTCTGTATAGGGTTTTTACTGATCTTCCTTGAGTTTCTTTGGTTTTTTTCTTTTTGGGGTTAATGAATGTTAAAGGTGGTGGGTTATAGTGACTCAGGTTTTTGATGAGCATGAATTCACTAAATTATTATTTTTAGTGCCTTTAGAACTCAGTAGGGGTAAAAAAATAAATTTACCCTAGATGATAACTATCAAAAATTTATCTTATGGTTCTATTGTTTCTAAGGTGTATTGTTTACACCTAGGATGAGTGGGAGTGATATTTTGAATATGATGTGAATATGATTACAACATATTATGTATAATTTTTTTTCTCCCTTTTGTGAATATTTTTGATAAAATGGAAATATATTAAGAATTTAGAGTCCAATGGAAATGATGATTCCACTATATAATCCTCTATAAGGGTTTTACCATATGATAAGTGTTGGTTTCATTCACATTAGAAGACTTGGGTGTTTACTGATGCGAGTGTATTAATTAATTATTTAAATTTATTTCATTAATTATGTATATTTTTTATTTATGGTAAAAACCTAGAGTGTTTATTTATATAATCCTTGTAATGGAACCCTATTAGGATTAACCTTTATCTTCATTTGAAAACACTTGGATGATGGAGAGGGACTAAATCACTAAGGAAACAATTTTGGATCGTATAATGGATCATCACTATTTCTAATGACTAATAATGTGGACATGATATTTTTCAATAATTTATCCCACCTAAAGGTTGGGATTTTTTATTTATTATTTTAATATGTTCTATGTGTTTTTATAGTATAAAATCATTATTTTATTCTCAACTCACATGGCCTCATTGATGTGAATTATTTAAATTATCATGTAATTTCATGACTTTTGTTTGATCTAACCTACCATAATAATTTTGAATCAATGATTAGTGGTTGAGTAATTTATAATCCACCATATGATCTTAATTTTTATTTTTTTTGGATTTCTCACACTATTCTTTATGATATCATAATCACAATTTTAATTAGACAGTGGTTCAATCAATTATGAACTAATTTAATGAATAATTGAATCTGATCCCATGAAAATTTGTTTTGGGATTCAAAGTTAAGGGATAAAGAATGTGGAAGAATCGCCAGGTGATGGTGATCAAAAATGAGATAATTGAGTTGGTGTAGCTCCTTGGAATAAGATGGTTGAGAATGATGTGTGGAAATAATGATTAGGTAATTATGATTTCAAATGTTGAACAAACTTGAACAAAAATTGATCACGAGGGTTTCAAATTCAGGTAAGAAATATTAGATTAAGGTTTCGGATTTATTAGAGATGAGAATGGCAGTGATGGTTCAAATTCTAGAGTGAAAAAGTTTTTGTGAGATCCCTTTATGGTATAGTTCCCCCTTCTCCATGGCATGACATCCCTTCCCTATATCCCAGGTCAACTAACATCCTAGTGACACACTGTGGAATGGTTCTCACCCACCATTTTAGATAGGGAGATTTACCATGAACCATGGAATGAACCACATAGTGGGAATACCCATGGACCCATAAAAAAGGCCACCATTTCTAGACTAAAATGTGGTGGATCTTTTTTTTGATTCCTAGAAATTTTAGACTCTCCCAAAAAATCACCATGGTTTCTTTCTACCAACCACAACATTGTCTCTCTTCCTAGGCCTCCAGGGTGATAATAATGGACATAAAGTCATACCTAATTTCATATAGAGTCTCTTTAGTGCGAAATTTGATAAAATAAGCCTTTTAACCCGAAGAGACACCCTCTATAGTGTGGCGATTCCATTACCATAGCATGGGGATTCCCCAAATTAAATTCTATATTATCGGTCCCATATAAAACCTAGAAACACCAACACACAAATTTTTGGTCATCCATATATAGTTACATGTCATGTCTCTTTACTCAAAACAAATATTTCTGTACATATATAGTTCAACCTAAGTGTTTTTATATGTAGAATATGATATTTTTTTATTTGATATCAAAAATGAGGCGCGAGGTGATTTAATTATTTTATTCTCCTGATTATCATATATCTGATTTTGGGGTTTTAAAATAATCTTTAAAGTGATTTTGTGGTTGGTACTATTATAGATGCATTATTAATTTAGGTCAAGGGTACCCCGCATCCTTCATAAAGATATGACTGTCGATTCCCTTTACACCTAGGGTGTGGATATCCTATCCAAGGTGTCAGTACTCCTAGGCTTATAACCTCAAGAAGGTTTTAGGTCCTCCACTAGGGTAAATACTCCCTAAACCACTATATACCCATTAATATAGAATGGTTCCCCCAATAATATTCCACAGAGGTTCTGTGGTTTTATAACTTAGGTAGTTCCAATTCTTAGAGTTGTGTGATATTTTCTTATACTAATTGGCTATATAGAGAAGGATTATCCTATGTACAGAATTCTCTCCTTTGCAAAATTTATAGGTGGTTATGACACTATGGGTTAGTACCAATTGAGAAATATCTATATGCACGAAAGGCATGGGTTTCCCTATGGGTTTCTAGAATAGTGATATGAAAAAACACTATGGTTTGATAGTACCACACTTGATGAGAAATTTTCAATAATGAGTATGTTTCCCCTTATGGATTGTATTCTTGGTCTGGTAGTTGAGAAGGTTGAGAATATTAGATGCCTTGAGGCTCACGAATCCTAACCACCGAGGGAATATCTACAGGGATTGGTATAAAACTAGGTTATTGACTTTAGACTTCATGTTCACTTTGGTTCTCTAAGAATCCCTAGCTACTCATGAAATTTTGACCCTTTTGGTTTGGATCAGGAATTATTGGAACTTCATTATGTTCCTAGGAATTATAGTTAGTGTATATTTTCATTATTATTACGTAATTTTCTCCATGTTACTCTATAGTACTAATATCTTTAACTTAACATGTTCAGTGATTTATTTATGGTTTTGAGGCATCATAGTTCATATATTTATGCCCACCTCTATATGGGTCTTGTTCCCACATGTGTTTTTTCTGGGAAAATGATGTATATTTTTGGAGATTCTCTTGGTAGATGTGAAGATGGCGTATTTTTTTGAGATGACACATGGTGTTTCTTGGTGACACATTATAGAGCTTGGTACTCCTTATTACTTGTTGAGACCATTATGAGTATAGATCATTCTATGGGTACAAACAATGAAGATGATATTTCCTCGGTCTTGTAACTTTTGGATTCATAGGCATTTTATATGTATATCTACTTTTTATTTTCTATTCATAGTGATGTATTTTTTCCTTATGTATAACAAATTCAATGTATATAGTGCAGTTTATTAGATATATATATATATATATTTCTATATATTCTATTAGTTTAATATAGTGGAGATATGTGTATATTTCATGTTGATATAGGATATATCCTCCCATGTTGTGAAATATTCCTACTCGATGCTAATTACTAGCCTCTAAACTATTATAGGTAGGCTTGGGGTGGAAATATCAGCTTATCTTTATCCTGGGTAGGACCCCAATAGGATGGGTTATTCCATGATATGTTTTTCTTAAGTTTTTCTATTTCTTGGTGCATGATAATTGTTTATATTTCATTTAGGAATCACGTTAGATGTTACTTGGTATAATTTTTAGATACTATCTTTTCATGATTAAAGTGTCTATATATAAATTTTAAATTCTATTCCTTCTCTTCATATAATATCTGAATGTATTTGATTACATTAAACATGTTGATCTTATTATATATATAAATATATGTTGTTCAATGTGATATTGAGAAATTACTCTCTTAATAGTTTATTGGTTGGATGTATGGGGTGAAAATTAAGACCATATTTTTTATATATGTGGAAGGTTTTTGATGGTATATAACACCGCAATTAATTAGACTGATTCCCCTACTCCCTTGTAAGGGTAATAATATTTTCCTGATTGTCTTAACCTCCTCATATACCTTTGGTATGGGTTTCTAAGACCCCAAATTCTTTGTAAAAATATACCCATATGCGTGGGTGTGTATGAGTACATGTGTATGTGATTTCATTCATTTGTAATATGTATTATAGAGGATATCCTTAGACGTTATCTTATATCTCGAGATGAGGTTCGAAGCAGATGAGAAGTTATAGATCTTACCCTTGTAGGGAGTTATTTCTTTATTCCATTGTATATGTTATATACTACATTCCATGCTTTTTTATTAACACATAACCTATTCCAATATATTTATATCATCGTGGGAATACAAACTAATTAATGATAGGTTGTTAGAAGTTATGTGGTGTCTTTCTAAAGAGTTTTTATGCCTTCACCATGTATCAGACTCTATCAGGACACATGTAGACTCTCTTATCCATGAATATTGAAATGGAAAGGCACCTAACTGCGGGATATCAGCATGAATAATGAGTATAGATCTTGGGAATATGTTTTTGGGGTATTTATACATTGATAATCCAAATGTACATGTTCTATTCTTGACACCATTTTAGAGATGATACTCACCCAAGGTACCATTTTATGATCTTTACATCTTTTTGTCATACACTTTATATTTATAATGGTTTTTGGTCATGGATTTAGTCACCATGTATATGGTCAGATTATTTTGTTTTTTTTGTCTTGTGTGATACATATTTATATTATGGTGCTTACCCCTACCTTTTTGTATGATATTTTCCATGTTTTTATAATTTTTATGTGTACATCATGTCTAACCTATACCGATGCTAGGTCATATCACGTTTGGAACATACCATGGTGACTTTATTACATGATATAAAGGATTAAAACACCTCCCACATGAGTATTACTCTATTTTCATCATTTACACCTTCTTTCGATGATTGAGAGGTTCATATAAGGTGTTGTGAAGATGTGGAATGGGTACCGTATAGGTATTTGGGTCTCGAACATTTCAGATACACTCCTGAAACACACCCATTAAAACACTACACAAAATCCATAAAATATAAATTACAATGAATAGAAAATTTAACCCAATATTGTTTAATTTTATAAATAAATTCACTAGGTAATTTAACACAAGTAAAATGACATGTGATAGTGAAAAAAACCTTTTTGAGCCTCTTTTACACACTGTAAATAAATACCAAATTTTTGTGATGCGACTTCACCATACTCTGGTAAAATGACACATCAAATCCTTAAGAAGACACAATGAAATTAGGGTAAAAATAAGAATAAGAATAAAGGAGGGAGGATAAGGAATCACCTTGAATCTATGTGATGAAATGATACTAAACCATATAGATCAAGGATATCCAAAGGGGTAAGAAGGTATATAAAAGGAGCATCTCCCCCACCTCCAAGAGACCTTCCCAATTGTAACCATAGAGTTGGGTTTTATATGAAAACATAAAAAATTTAACCCTTTCCCTCAATTTTTTAAAATTTCCATGATGTATATCATAAGTTTAGTGGCTCTCACTAGAATCCCAATGTGGTTACTGAGATCCTGGTTTCATGTCACTGGGCTTTAGGCAGCATTGGTAGTTGGATGCACAACCATCCCATTGTAATCCTAGTGGGCTACAACTGAGTGTTTGGTAGGGGATTGAAAACCCTTACCGTACTCTGGTGATTCTTCTCATAATTAATTCCTTTATTAATACTTATCCACATTCTATTCCAAATCCAAAATTCTCATTTAAACTCTTAAAAAATAAAAAAATGTCTTTATCTTGACCTATTCTCATAATTTCAAATTCACCTTACCACTACATCCATGAGATCTATTTTCTCCTTCTATTTCACTATAACATAAAAGAATAGGCTATTATAAACTCCCCACCATAAGGGTTTTCATCCTCTATAATCCATATAGATCACCTGAATATATATTTTTACTGACAATGATCACCAATCCATCACAAGCTCAATGCATTACACTTATGAATTCCTATTATATTTTTGATGTGTGGATCCCATAGCCAAGAACACTATTCATTGATAGTTTCATAACCTAAACACCAAGACTCTACTTTATGTCCCCAAATTTCCATCTCATCAATGGTGTCCTTTTACCTCATCCTATCAATCAATGTTCTTAGAATTAAATATCTCTCAACTGAACAACTTACATACTGATCACCATAACATCGGGATAATGTACATGTGTACCCACTAATAAAAACATTTTCACCCAATCACATCCATCCTTATAGATCGCCCCACTAAAAGTAATTATTGAAAAATTTCAAATACATCTAATAGTGACCTTATATAGTAATTTTATACAAAATACACACACAAAATAGTCCAATCCATGAAACCATCAATCACTACATCCAGTTACCCTAGGATCACTTCAAACCTCAATCAATTGATCCAAAAATACCACACTTTTTAACTCAGTCATATTACACAAAACTACAATGGCTCATCAATCGCTATTAAAATACACCCATTTGGATACACCATTCTAACCTTGATTAAAACAATGAAAACCAAAAAAATATAGTTCTATACTATTGGTTTATTACATTAAAAAAATAGAAAAAATCATTTTACCCATGATACAACTCATATGAGTTGTCTAAAAACACTTTGGTATCCAATGATTTTCGAAAAAAAATAAATCTAGAAATATATTTTTTTGTTAGCATTTTTAATGAAATAATTTTTTTAGAAAACCTATTTTGAAATCATATTTCAAAATCAAATCTCATCAATTTCCTTAAGAATGAAAAATCATAAATTTCCCAACCTTCCTTGTCATTTTCACAAAAACCACACTACACACACATTGTATCACCGTATGAGTTTTATTTTTAAAATTGGGGTTTATTAATAAATCTAACATACAAAACCATTTCCCTAAGAAATTTGACCAAAAAACAATCCAAAATCATATAAAAAATTAAACAACTAATCTGTTCCATATTAATATATTCATATCATATAATATATTTTATAAGACCACATAAAATTTATAAATTTTTTAATTAATAATTGACCCTTTTGAGGTAGTTTGTCCACCACCAACACACTTATCCATGTATATATTGCCTTAATAGTTATACTATCATGATGCATGAATAATGAAACTACCTCCTAACTATGCCTTATAACACGACCTAAGTCATATCCATCCTGTACTAGGATTCTAGGATGAACACCTTATTCATACCGAGTGCTTACTCATAGAACTAGATATCCTCTACTAAATTAGGTTTCAACACAATCCATATTGTAAATGAATACTCCTTATTTACCCACTAAGTATTAAAATTATTCATTGACCTATAACTGAAAAAATCCCAACCAAATAAATTATTTGATACTAATTTATAAGGCCTCATCCTAGTCTACACAAATAGTAACCAAGCCATAGCCACAATTCAACCTAAAGTGTAACTCTTTATATGCCATAGTTTTTCTAGATAGGGGAAAGGTATTGAAAAATTTATTAGGATATTTTCCTCAAATATAATCACTGGTTTCATTCTTCAATATAATGAAAATTCAACATTGCCTATCTTTATATTGGATATAACAAAAATAAATAAACATAAAACCGGGAGCTGAGAGGGAATCCCATAATACATAATTAAAATGTAATAATCATCTATTTTATAAATAAATATAATAGATCAGTAGAAGTAGAAATATAAATAAGAATCGTTAATAAAATTAATGAATCATATGTACCCTTACCTATTAAAAATACAAAAATATATATATAATAAATTCATAATTATCCTTGAACCAACTCACTAGTCAAAATCCTAAGGAATTCTAAAACTTTAATACAATTCTTATCTCGATCTATGTAGCAAACTCCAATATGATACTTGTGCCTCAAATGAAAACATTAATTTCTACTAATTATAATAAAAACCCATGTCATGTATATGGGAAAGGTGTGAGCCCTATGACCTAGAAGGATTCCCCAATTCTTCTCAACCCACGGAGTTCTAGTGATCAATGGATGTATATACAAGTTTTTAGATTATGAAAGTATATGGAGAGTGCAAATAAACACACCCAAAAACAAAAATCTTGAATTATATTAAAAATATATACTTAGGATCCATTATGGAAAGAAGACACACAGATCTGGAAGACTCCCCAGTACTACACAACTCATCGTTGGCCCTATATGTATGTTATCATAGACATCCATATGATCATGCCCCTATGATTTATATAACATAATCCCCCTCACATCACCAAATAAACCATATAGAGCTCCCACCATAATCACAAAGACACATTCATTAGAATCTCACTTGACCCATTGGGCATCTCAATGTTCATCAATAAAACCCCTCAAAATACAATATTAAATAATGATGATATCATGAAATATAATAATTGATAATCAAAGATGGCCGCACCTTGAATATTACTTCTTCCAATGATGAAGAAAGAAAGAAATGATTTTCACAGAGGAACCATAGCATAAAATATCACCAGAAAAGAAATATCATGACAAAAAAATGGAAAATAGTGAATATGTACTAACTATATGAAACAACAATATTGACACTCAAAACATGCTCCATATCATCTCACCATTCCTCACCAGATCTATCTTCTAGACTACCCATAGAGAACCTCTATCTTTAACCCATATATCATGAATTTTTCTATGAGATAGCTCCCACTGCATTATAGTACAACACTAATACAATATAAAAGTCCCCTAGATTATACATTAACAACATTACACTGTTACCATATATCATATTTCATAATCATCAAAAAAATGCGTGTGACATGGATATGGTATTACTGAAGGTTGGACCTCAAAGGAAGAATATATTTTTTATCACAAGAAACTAAACAATTCACCCAAGAACATTCTAATTTATTTCCTAGATCCTAGAATATCTGTATTATGTGTTTAGATTGTTAATGATGAGAGATCAACTAGCATGATAATAATATAAACATGTTAAATAGTTAGCACATGTGAAATTTTAAGTAAAAGTAAACAAGATTCGCAATAAAGAACCCAAGACCTAAGATATTCCTAGATATCAACTCTTATAAGGTTGAATCTTGATCAAGATATTTTTAATGTAACAATACTTCCAAATAGGATAAAATCTTATTCACTGTGTCTCATATTATACTATGTTAACATCAGTAAGTATGAAACCACTTTCCTCTTATAAAAAACACCACCCGCTCACCTATTAACCCCACATATCAACCCACATCAAGGATCACCACAACCCATGGACAACTCCACCTTGATCTATCAATAAGTATCAAATAAAAAATCACATGAACCATATTTTACCTCTATCACTATGGTCCACAAAAAAGTCCACTATTATAATAAATAATGTAGATAATCACTCATTTAGATCAAAAATCACTACTAAAGGATGATGTAAAAAAATATTACCCATCACTCGATCAATATTAGTGTTTAACACCCATCCTAAGGGTTTACATGAACCATAATGACAACCCACATGTGATTTATCAATAAATATCTTTAAAAAACCCTATGAATCACTGTACAAAGTCAGTGTTACTAAAGACCCACATAATTAATGAAAATTTCTTAGTTCACCTCATAGGGTCTCATATAGGTCCCATCATTAAGAATATCACTAGACATCCCAACCTAGTTTAACTATCCCATTACCCTTGGAAATGTTTCACATATATATATTCTATACAACCATGAATTATAATATAAAATGAGATAACATTAAATGGAAAAAATAAATAATTCGGTAAAAAAGTATACAAACTCTGAAAAAGATATGCATCACTCTAAGAAGAAAAAATGGAAGAAAACATATTTCAAAACATGACCTCCTTTTATTCCATTAAAATAGAAGTCAAAAAAATCGTTCATAATCACTTTTAAAAGGAATCAATAACAGTATCACCCAACCCACGACCTTTTACAAAAACCCATAGAAAACACTCTTGGGAAACCAATACTTTGGATTGAAATACCATTGATTTTTTCCTTTTAAATTATCCCTTTTGAAATATTATATTTTAATTTTTGAAATACCATTTCCAACTTATCCATTTAAAATACCACTCTCTATTCTAATTTCATTAAAAACCCAATTAAGCTTTTAAAATCATATTTTCAAAAGGTAAAACCATTTTTATTTTAAATATTTTTTTAGAAAAAACCACTTAAGTGTATTTTTAGGGTTTTTTATTGATAAGGATCTTGTACGTCTTATTGAAGAGCTTATAAATTCATGATAAATGATGGGGATGTGTTGGTGGAAGCATGAAGGTTCTTAAGGAAGTGTTTCCTAAAAGACAGTTACAACATCTTCATGTTATTAGATAAATTTTTGCCAAGGATTATTGTGAGTAGAAACTAACAAAGTCATGTAAGGCATCAGAGTTATCTCATAGAAGAGGACAAAAAGTAAGGATTATCCACTTTGAGTATAAGAGTAACATCTTTTAGAATTTTGGAAAATTTCAAGGGTTATCTATGCCATGTAACTGAGAACCATGGCATGGTGTTTGAAAAATGAGGATTCATTTTAAATAATGCATTGTTTCAAGGATTATAATATTGGAAAAATCCATATGTAAAATGGGGAACAAAAACACAAGTGTTTTGGAAGTCATAATCAAGTTCAAACATGTTTCAATTACAAATGGGAAAGGGGAGAACCATACCAAAACATGTAATATCTTTAAGAAGTTATTTATGTTTTGGATGGTATAAATGTATAAAATTCATTAGAATAAATTTTTTATTTTAGGAGGTCATTTGAAATGATAATACTAATAGAGACAACTCCATGATGAGAACCATTTTAGGATTTTAAGATCCATTCTTTAAATGGGGAGGCACACTATGGTAATTTTGGTTACCTTAGTGTACTTACATGAGAGTAGATATGATGAGATATTGGATATCCCATGTTCCATGGAAAAAGGAATGTTTAAAATTGGTCCTTTTGAGGTGAAGATAAAACATGTATTTAACCATGGAACCAAGTGTTTCAAAGGATATTCTTTTCTTGAGAATAATTATTCCATGGTTATCCCAAAACAATGTTATGGATGGTGTTGAGATGATTATGTTCATGGTCTAAGATGACCATAAGATCGGAGTTCATGGCATGGATTTCAGAGGATATGGGTGAGCTAGATCCTAAATACTGTATTTTAGATGAGACCATGCCATGGTGGAATGAATCCTAGATAAAATAATATAAATGTACGGAACTCAAATTTAAATATTATGGAGTGATATTTAGAGTTTTTATTCAAGTTTAGAAGGTGAATTTGTGTCATAAACCAACCAGGATACCCTATAAACCCGATAACTATAATATTCCTGACATATCCAGAAGGGAGTTCCTGATCCCCATGGGTTGGTGACTAGAAATTGGTATCATAAAATATGAAAGTGGGAAAGAATTTTCCACAAACATAATGGAATAAAGATAAAAAAGTTAGTATTCATACAATAAAAACTTTCTAGGGAGTATTGTACCATATGTCAAATTGGTAAACAGACCCAAAGTACCATAAAACTGGATAAAAACACAAGTCTAAGAGGACACTACTCTCCAAGCCCAACGATCAAAAACTTGAATCACCTCCAAGTGGTGCTTTACCCTTACACATAACTTGAAGGAGATAACCTACAAACACTCAAAGGCCTAGGTTGGGTGTGATCGAGAAGCCCAGTAGGGTCTCACCAAGGATTCTATAATAAGATTCCACAATTAATTTACCAAATAAACATTTCAATTGTAAATAAACATGCATGGAATTTAAAGAATAATAATTAAAAAAATCATGATTTACATTTAAAATGATAAAAATAAATTAAACAAATTTATTAATAAACATTTTTTATAAAACATTTATATAAATTCAAAAGGAATATTTAAAAAATTTTACAATAATGAAATATATTTACAAACATCACAAGGTAGAAACATGGTCATCTGCTAAGAGGTATGATAGTTACAGGTTATGGGATCCTTAAACACTTATATAATGAAAACAATAATGTGCACACACTTCCCATTGACACTGGTCAAAGAGGACTATCCAAAATCCTTCTGTAGAAAATATTTTCCAATAAATTTATGTTAGATTTATAAAGTTTCAATTTGGTTATAGGGAATTCCCATCCTTGTGTGTTTTCTATAAAAACTCACAAACTACCTATGCTTTCATGTGCTTAAACAACAATAAATAATGAGAAATTTATTTAAATAATATTTTAAATACAATTCAACCCTTATTTCTATTTTAATATTCCAATTTCCATTTAAAAACACAAATGGGTATTTAATTAAATAATTACTTTTTTCTAGGATAAAAATAATGGGTTTCTTTAAAAATAATTTAGGCCATTTCAGTAAAATAAAATTTTAAAATCAATTCCATGAATCAATTTCACAATTTAAAATCCACAATTAAATACAACAATATAATTTTCACAACTTTATATGCAATTTCACAACACACCCCAATTCAATGGAATTGGGGGGGGGGGATTTCCCAAATTTAATGCCAAATAAAATTGAAATCCTTAATTCAATGGTATTGGGTTTGTAATAAAAGAAACTCAAATAAATTACATTTAAATAAAAAAATTTAATTTTAATCAAGAAATTTAATGATAATCAAATTTTCTATCATAAATGTAACCACCTACCTCAGGATCACAAGATCACGAATCACAATGCCCTAAATGGGAAACTCTAATGAAGAATGTTGACAATTAATATTTTATAATAAAAACTATATTCAAAATATGAAAAAAGGTAATTAGATCCTACAAATAACTAATATCTAATAAACCCTTGGGAGGAGATAGGAGGTAGTATGAGAAAGAGAATGGGAAGAAAAAACGTACCAAGAAATAGGTTGAACATCATTCTACTAGATTTTATTCACTACCGGATGGGTTTATAGAGGAAAAATCACTAATTAGGAGTCTCTAAGGAAGAATAAATCATATTAGGGTTGTACAAGTCTGTCCGGAACTTAAACAATGGGTTTAGGGATTTTCAAAATATTTTTTGGATTATTTGAATCCAGTATGCATGGTTAGGTGGGTAGGGTCACATAGTTAGATCAACCATGAAACCTAACCATGAACCCCCTACTATAGGGTTGTATGCTTTCTCTTTGATGGGTACATGATTTTTCAAACCATTCACCAATCGTGAAAACCCTCACTATCATGGATTTCATCGTTTGCACTAGTAGGGTGAAATGTTTGTGAAAATCATGCACTAAGTGTGCATAGACCAAAATCACATAAAAATTCCTACATTTTTTCTTGAAACAAACCTAAATGAAAAACACCCAAAGGATGATCAACATAGGGACTTGGGAATACCAGGAAATAGTAATAGAATGTTAAAAACTCCCAACAATAGAAACCTTTTGCCCCTAGAAAGCCTGTTAAGGAGCATCCAAGTCAAAAATATGAGGCCACTACTATCTAATTAGTGCCTCCATCTCCCAAATCTCATTAGAATCATAATAGTGATTCCATAGAACTATAATTGAAGGTATCTTCCTTCAATGAAGTACCCTGGTTTTAGAATCAACTATCTTAACTGAATGCTCAGTCATAGATAAATCACGTTCAACATCAATATCAATCCAACTAAAAATATGAGATGGATTAGAAATATAATTTTATAGTTGAAATACATGTAACACATTATGTATTAGCATCATATACGGTCGAAGTGATAATTGGTAAGACACTTTTACAACCTTCTCAACAACCTCAAAAGGTCTCAAAAAATAAAGACCAAGTTTCACTTACCTCTTAAGTTTTCTGTTACCCAAAAAGGGTGAATCTTTCAAGAACACCTGATCAACAACTAATAATTCCAATGAACTATGATGATGATCAAAATAAGACTCATACTGGTTCTGTGTTGTGAAAATTATCTGATGGATCAGTTGAATATTTTCTATTATCTCTTGATCCATGTTTGAAACAACTAAGGAACTTTCACTGATATCCGACAAACACAACAGATATTTACAATTCCAAAAATTTAAGGCCTCCAAAAGATCCATTATTATTGTATACTGGTAACTAATATAATAAGAAAACACAACCATACCTAAATAGTCATCCTAAGCCCCACCAAATTCAAGAACACAAGCATGGATCATATCCCGAAGAATATACATATATATTTATTTTTGGATATCTGACTATGGATGGTATGTTGTGCTCAAACGGACCTAAGATCCCAGTTCCTCCTGATGGCCTCTCTATAAGATGTAAGTGAACCAAGTATCACTATATGAGAATATAGTATATATAAATCCATGCAAATGAACAATATCTTTAACATAAATATTTTCCCTATCTTTAACTTTGGTTTAATCATGAATGGGTATAAATTGATCCAATTTAGTTAGCATATCGATCATAACTAATATCACATTATTATTTATATGGGTATGTTTAAACCCAACCAAAAAGTCCATAGATATCTCATCCCACTTCCATGTTAGAATTCAATGTGACTGAAGAAAATCTAAAGGTCTTTGGTTCTTGGACTTGACCTGCTGACATGCATAATAATGAGAGACAAAATCTGCAATGCCACGTCTCATACCTGGTCACCAAAATCCTCACTTCATATCATAAGAAATATTTTTAGTTCCTAGGTGTACAACCCACTAGGAATTATAAAAATTCCTCATCATATCCTTCCTCACTACTAACGATACCACAAAGCAATTCCAAAAACAGAGAATACCCTTCAGGGATAACTACCTCTGAGAAATAGACTCCCTGCCATAATGAGAGTATCTAATGATATAGAATTAATCATAAAGATGTTTTTATTGAAGAATAAACTAGATAAGAGATAATTTCAAATGAATATTGGACAAGGAAACCTCGACCCTTGAAATTTGTACTCTAATTTTAAACTGTGAAAAAAATGTCTTCATGTTCCACTCTTTTGATGATTATTTTATGGTCTAGATCAGATGTTTTCAAATCAAGTAATATGTGAAAAAATTAATTTTCACCGGGGTATAGCAAGGTCAAATAAAAAATATAATAGGTACTTCACCTAAGGGCCCTGGAATAGATTCAAATATTTTTGAGAGAAGATATAACTCAAGATCTTGTGGTCGAAATACATGGTAAAGAATTCTCCAATAAGGTAGTGTCACTAACTCTTAATTGCATGATTTAACACTATAATTTCATGGTTTTGGATCAGATAATTATTCTCATGTGGCCTAATATAATGAGATCCATATGCAATGACATAATCAACCTACATAAGAACACAAACCAACCGTGAACCTGATGCATCAAAGAAGACCACATAACCCTTCCCAGTCATTGGAAGAGTCAAAATCGATGCAGTAGTCAAAAGGTGTTTCAGCTAAACAAAATAACTATAAAATTTTTCATTCCAAGGAAACATTAATCCCTTTCTAGTTAGAGAAATCATTAGAGAAGCCAACTTTGAGAATACCTTTTCGAACTAGAGATGCTACCCAGCTAAAACCAATAATCTCTAAATCTCCAAAAAAAATCATGGTTGTTCCCATATCTTATCATATTTCACCTTATCATAATCAACTAAAATACTATGTTATGAAACCAAATTTACCAATAAATTCAATTCCATAATCTAGAATTCACATTTTTAAAGATTGACATAAATTTAGTGATTTTTAAACAGTTCCAAAACTACTCTTAGTTGACTCACATGATCCTATTTGGGCATAGAGTAAACATGGATTTCATCCAAAAAGAACCACCATAATGGTATCAAGATACACATGGAAAATACTATTCATTAAAGTCATAAATACTATAGGAGAATTGGTTAGACCAAGTGGCATGAAAATGTACTCATAATGGCCATACCTGTTTTAAAAGGTAGTTTTTTGAATGTCATATTATTTTATTATTTACTGATGGCAATACAATAAAATATCAATATTCAATAACCACTTTTCACCTTTCAGTTGGTAAAATTTATCATCAATATTAGTCAACATATACCTCTTCTTTACCATAACTCAATTGATTTTTCAGTAATCAACTCAAAGGAAAATTGAACAATCATCTTTATTATAAAATAGAACTGATGCTTCCCAAGGTGAGACACTCAGGTGTATAAATATTTTCCATAAAATATCTTCTATTTGATTCTTAAACTCTTTCATTTCAGTCAGTTCAATGCAGTAATAGGTCATAAAATTTGGTTTAGTACCAGGTACTAAATCGATAGAAAACTCTACCTCCATTCTAGATGAAAAAATAAATAATTTAGAAGGAAAATTTTTAGGAAACTTGATGAAAACTAGAGAGAGATAACCACTCAAATATTCCCACAATAGATCAAAATAAAACACATATGTTAATTTTACAAACATCGGATAAGAAGGTCTAGCTCTTCTCGACCTTAGGTCTCATTCACCTTGAATGATTCATGAAACCCTATAAGGTGTAGCAAGGGATACCTATTGAAGATAAAAATAAATTTGGGCTTCATTGGAGATGTTCCAATCCATCCATAATATGACATCAAGAGGCTTCATTTCAAGAACTATAAAATCCCAAGAAAACTCAACATCTAATAATGAGAAAGAAAAAGTGGGAAAACAGAGACCCTTCTCTCTCTTTGTTCAAAGGGGTGTAGTAATATCCATCACATAAGATAAAACCTCTATAGAAATATTTAGGAAATTAACAATATCGGATTAAATTAATGAGTGAGATGTACTAGTATCTAATAAAGTAGTCACTAATGACAAATTTATTGTAATGGTACCTCTCACAGTCACTATACCTGTATCCACTTCCTCTAGAGAGTCTTCCACTGAGTGAAGAAGCTTTGTTCGGGATGCCTATTACTGGAACCCCAATATTGGTGAAGAATCTGATTTCACAAGAGTTTTAGTAGGTTTGGATGATATAATTACATTATTCATAGTTTAATAGATATGGAATAACTTCTCCAAGTGACTTGAGCATCCGTAGGAACCATATACCTTGGGTGCATTAGTGCAAACCCTCTTTGAGTGACCTAGATTTCCACACTAATATAAAATCAAAGGTCCAATTTTAGGAACTATAGGAGGTCTAGAAGAACCCAACTATCAATAAGTACCATAAGAATAATCACAATTTTTCTTCCCTTTAGAAGAATTCACACTACTGTAGGGAGAGAAAGAAACTCCCGTCAACCCTAACTTTCCATCCCGGTCCATTTTGACCATCAACTCTCTATCCATCACATCAGCATAAGAAAGAAAATTTATCAAGGAAAATTAAGAGTGAATATCATATTGAACTCCCATATAAAACCATCAAGTCTTCATCTTCTAATTCGATACTATCTCAGGTGAAAACTACACTAGCTTAGTAAAACAGTTTGCATACACTATCATGATCTTGTCAACCTTCTCATGTTTGAAAAACACAATATCCTTGGATAACACCATTGAATCTAGATAGAACTATTTAGTGAAAATATCTTTGAATTCATTCCACTCTAAGCCCCAATGATTCTTCTCTATCACCATCATGTCCCACCATCTCCTACTCGGTCCCTTCAACACGAAGGTGGAACACTACATATTGATTTCATAAGGTGTCTCCAAGGATGTGAAAACACTCAATCCTGCTTAAACATTCCTAAACCTCTTGAGGATCATTTGATCCTTTGAATGTTGGTAGCTTCTGGAGAAGGAACTTGTGTGCACGATTCTAGAAAACTTCCTTATGAGGTTCCAATGTTGGAACCTAAACAGGAACCGATGGTGGTGGCTGTCCCATAGCTTGGATAGTATTCACAATAACCTCAAACAGAATCTGGTTCAAAAGAGTATTTTATCACTTTTGTTCATCATAATATTCCTCCGGGATCTTATTTTCACTTCTTCTCAGAGGCATGATGCTATAGAACATCATAAGAAAACATTTAAGGCATCATATTATCACTCAATCATAAAAACATGGGAAATTAGTCCCGTCATATAGGTAAACAATATTTGTATTTCATCATATCCAAATAAAAAATATGGAAAAGACTAGAACTAGTATTCAATACATCTTTACCAAACTATCCATAGTGACTTAAGGCTCATTATAGTAAGATCTATGTTGACACTCAATCATAACTTCATCCTATGTCCTGAAAAGATTACACAATTTCATACTGACATCAAGGCAAGATTCTCAACCTTCACCTTTGATACACCATTTTTCACGAACTAGACTAGTTACCCTGGTACCCTGATAACTAGGCTTGTCCTAACTTATCTAGAAGGGTGTTCCCGATCTCCATGGGTTGGAGACTAGAAATTGGAATCATAAAATATAAAAGTGGGAACAAATTTTACAGAAACAAGATAAAAAAATAAATATTCATACAAGAAAAACTCCATAGGGAGAACTATACTATAATTTAAATAGGTAAAAAAATAAAATGTTTTAGAAAATTGGATAGAAACCCAAGTTCCAACAGAAATAACTCTCTAAGACCAAAGATCAACAACTAGAACCACCTCCAAGTGGCGCTTTACCCATGCTCGAACCAGGAGGGATATAATCTATAACCACCTGAAGGAATATGTAGAGTGTGAGATAAAAGACCTGTAGGGTCTCACCTATGATTCCATAATAAGATGCCAATATTAATTTGCGAAATAATATTTTCAATTTTAAATAAACAATCATGGATGTTCAATATCATATTTCTAACAAATCATGCTTTACATTTGATGTAATGGAAATACTTTAAACAAAAGGAATAATTAACATTTTATATAAAATAGTTTATATAAATTTATAAGGAATATATAAAATTGTTTTCAAAAATGGAATGTATTTAAAAACATCACAAGGGAGAAACATAGTCATATTCCAAGAGGAATGATAGTTCTAGGTTATGGGATCCTCACCCACTTATATAATGAAAACAAAAATGTTCACACACATCCATTTGACACTAGTCAAATATAACATACCTATATACTACAGAGGATAAGATCTGTCAATATGTTTATCTTAGTGTTGTAAAGTGTCAATATGGTTCTATGTATTTAGTATCATATCGTGTTTTACCCTAATAAATAACTAACTACCTATCCTTACATGTTCTCAAATAATATTCAATAATATCAAATTTATTTCAAAACTATTTAAAATAAAATTCAAAACATTTTTACATTTTAATATGAAAATTTCCATTTAAAAACCAAAGTGGTTTTTCAATAAAATAATGCATTTTTATAGGATAAAACCAATGCGTTTCTATTAAAAAAATTTAATCATTTTTCATCAAATACAAAATTTAAATCAATTCGCAAAATAAATTTCACAATTTAAAATCCACAATTTAATTATACAATTTAATTTTTATAAATTTCCACTAATTTTCACAACACTCCCCAATTCAATGGAATTGGGGGATTTTTTCAATTTTCATTCCAAATCCAATTAAAATCCCTAATTCATTTTAATTGGGTTTTTAATAAACCAATTGAAAAAAATTACATCTAAATAAAAAAATTTAATTTAAATCAATCAATTTAGGGATAATCAAATTGGGCATCATAAATGGAACCAACTACTTCAGGATCACAAAATCATAAATCACAAAGCCCTAAATGGGAAACTCTAACAAATAAAATCAACAACGAATACCTGAGAACCAAACCTAGATTCAAGATCTGAATAAATGGGGATTAGATCCTCCAAAAACAGAGAAATATAATAAAACCTTGGGATAAGAGAGGATAGATAAGGAGAAAGATAACAAGAACAGGAAACTTACTGGGAATGAGATCGAACATCATTATACTAGCTTTAATTTTCTTCAATAATGGCATATAATGGAAATATAACCTCTTGGGATTCTCTAAGGATAGTGAAATCATATTAGGATCATACAATCTTGTCAGGAACTTAAACTGATGGTTTTGGGTTTTTAAAAATAATTTTCAAATTAATTAAATACACGACACACTGTTTTCTGGGCATGAATTAGTGGTTAAAAAAGATGTGTTCGATAACCGTGCGATCTCTACTATGGGGTTTCAAGGTTTCTTAAACCATGTGCCAACTATGAAAACCCTCATTATCTAAGTTTGTGCGGTTTTCACTAGTAGGGTGCTTCGTTCGGGAAAACCATGCACTAACCATGCAGAACCCAAAAGATCTTAAAAAATCCCAAGGTTTCACTTGAAACAACCCTAAAAAAAACTAACAAATGAATGATCAAAAGTGGGTTTTATGAAAACCGGAAAATGGAAACTATTTGTTACAATTTAACCACATGAAACTAGTGTGAAACACTATTAATGATTATGAATATTGGAGGAATGAAGTGGTACCCTCAATATTGATGGTAGTACAATATTAACTACTGATGAAATTACCAAATAAGAAAAATGATTATAATGAAACAAAAAATTAGGAATTATAGAATTTTACAAGAACAAAAAATAAGAATTAAAGAATCTTTAGGTTTTTAATTTTAAAGTCAGTAAAGTAAAATAATGTGTTCTTGGAGGTTCTCTCACTGGATATTTGTATAATTAATGCTCATTTCTATACCATACATAGCATAATTTCTATTTTTTGTTTAAGTAATAAGAATATAGTTTTAATGATAACCATTGAGTTCTGTCTTATAAAAATATAAATGAATTATTTATTATTATATGAAGGTTATAAACCTAGAGGGTCAGAATGTCCAATGTAAATTATAAAAGAATAAGTAGCGAGCTTAGTGTTTCATGTGAATTGGAACATTAGCATTGAATTATCCTGGGATTAACCTAGTCTAGGTGAACCAAATAAATATATTTTTTGTCTCTACATTACAATTTTAGCACCTAATACCATATATTATAAATATATTGGTGTGCATATTAAATTTAGGAAAATATTCATTAGGACAGTTCGATTGAAATTAGGTATACCTAGATTGTCACCTTTCTCAGGGTATTCACCATGATTATGAGAAACAAGTGATATTCGTGTTAAATGTTCTTAGAGAATTTTTCACTTTTTTAAAAAATGATATCAGTTATAAAATACAATGAGATTTATATATTTTATGATTATAGTTTTCAATTATATAATAATAAGATGAAAAATTATTTATTATCTTTAGGAATAGATGTATACATCGATTCCATTCATTGTTTCATGACCAATATGGAGAGTATAACGCTATCATAAAGCAACCAAAGAGAGATTGAAATTGACACCAATGGAATCATAATTTTGGGAAGAGAATTTTCCAATGATATATATCTGAAAAATATGTCATGGAAATATTCACATGAAATTTTGGAAAACATCAAAAAAATTATGTGAGTGAATCCAAGGTATGAGAAAAAAATCTAATGTTCTTTGGAACAAGTATAAGGATCTATGGATGAAACTAAATGAGTCTACAGATTTATTTTCTGATTAGATGAACATAATCAATGAAGATATTCCAGAATTGGGGAAAACATCAATGTTGTGAATATCACAAAGAGGATCCAAATATTATCACAAACACATTTCAATGTGAAGGTATTAATGCTAAAATATAAATACTTGAGAGAGGTGATTCTAGATATTATTCATAGTACTCATGTTGTAAATGATATTAAGAATAATGAAAACAAGTCCTTATAATAATATAATGATGAGAAAGTGGAATACCATGCAATGAGTAAGATCTCATTAGAGGATGTTTCTAGATAAAAATAGGTTGATGAGGTAATTTCATCACTTTCCTCAAATCTCAAATAGTGAAAAATAAAATTCAAAGGAAATATTACAATTTCTTCCTTTTATTGTTGAAATGTTTTTAATCTCATAGAATCATGTCCAAATAAGTAATAATATGTTAAAAATGTTGAAGAACCCATAGAAATCATTTATGAATGTTAAAGATAAGATAGGTTCACAAAAAAAGTAATTCTAAAGGAATAAATTTATTTTATAAGATGGTGCAAGCTTGAAAGAGATAAAAGCATAATATATTGTGGATTAAAAAGACCTAAATGATGAAGTTATTATTGATTTAATAAAAAAACAGTCATAGGACAACAATGATGTATTAGTTAAAAATTACATGAAGATTCAACCTCAATATAGATCTAGAAGCTTCTCTTGAAGAAATCAATGTTTAGAAATATAAAATAAGGAAATATAATGGGGTGGTATGAGATTAAAAAAAATATATGTAGTAGTAATATGGATAAAAATTTGAGTTTAATGTTGAAATTGAAAGACTCAAATATGGAGTTTTAGAAAACTCATTGAAGGAAGTTGATCTCAAGTGGATGATAGAAGAAAAGGCCTATATTATCGATGAATTGATTGATTTAGTGAAAGATCACGTGGAAAGTATTTAGATGTCAGAATTAAATTTAATGAAGATATTATAAAATATTGGTGATCAAGTGAGAGTTATAACTACCAACATATCATTCAGATGTTCGAGTGTTTGGGATACCAAAGAAGCTAAGACAGAAAATGGGACTCAACAAAAAATTTCTCACTTTCCCAAAATTATTTCATTTAAGAAATGTAGGAAAATATTTTTAGGGTATTTATTATAAGAAAAAATATGTGGTAGTTTATGTGAAACCACAATCACCCATACTTAAGAAGAAGGTTTATTTTCTTGACTCACAAGGGACTTAAAAGGTTAAAAATGGAGTATTAAGGGAACAAAATAATACACTTTGAATATGTTTTTATTTTTATGGGAATATGGGGCATAAAAAACATGTTTTTTATAGAAAAATGTAATTTTAATGAACAACGTGTAACTTCCCAACATGGGATCCACTGAAACAGTGTTCCGAGGCGGTTGGTGACGTAGCCTCATGTACACCTCTTGGTTTTCCACACATTGCCAACTGGCAGCAAGGGACCAATGATGGTAAAATAGATTGACTATACTCTCATGGCCAGAGTATAATAGTGGTATATAATAAATAATAGCTAAATAATGAAAGTATAAAAAATAAAATATAGTATAAAATAACTATCTCAATAATAATAAATATCCAAATCCATGAATAATATCATGTACAGAAGGAGGTCATGTCAATACTAAAAGGAACGTAGTAATAAATGGGAATACATATAAAAATCATAACAAAAATGAACAAAATACTCAAAAATATTTACATGAGAATAATGAGATGCAAATTAGTCATTTTATCCTAAGAGACCATGTACCAGAGTAACAACACAAGCATAATCCATTATCCTAATCCTGAAACTAAGAGATCTGTTTGGGTACCAAATTGTGGCCTTGACAGGGTGAGAGATAAAGTTAGTAGGCCACCATCGATAGTGTCTAATTCTATCTATTCAGTGTATACAAAATATAGCACTGTGAAGGTATAATAATTAAGTATTAAATAAATAAATGTAAAAAAGACGGACTTAGGTTCCTAAATGGACCTCCAACCGATAATACCTGCTTCATTCTAATCTAGTATACCTATGATTAAGTTTCACCATACATATGTATATATGTATTTAGGTAGGTATGTATATATATGGACTGTATATATAGTTACATATATAGCCATATATATAGATACCATGATTATCCAGGACTCAAGACATAACTCATACATTTATAAATAGACATTAAAATATCAAAGATTAACAAGGGATGCCATGCCTGAAAATAAAAAATCACAAGTGATGCCCTGCTTGAGTGTCATGATTGAAGAGGGATTTCATGATCACACAACCTAATTCATGTGGGATGTCATTCCTGAGTATCAAATTAATTGGAAACCATGCCCGAGTATCACAATAACGGGACACCATGCCTGAGCATCACAATAATGGGAAGCCATGCCCGAGTATCATAATAATGGGACGTTATTCCCTAGTGTCACATTAATGGGATGCCTTGCTTGAGTATCACATAAATTGGACACCATTATAGAGTATCACAATAATGGGACACCATTCCTGAGTATCACATTAATGGGACACCATGATTGAGTATCAAATTTCATATAATATGAATAGAAATACACATTTAATAATTAAGAACGGGCCATGATATATGTATATATGTACATCCATGAAAAGATATGGCTCATCATGTTTGTTCAATTAAATTTAAATATGAGAACTATAGAATTGCATGTCTATAAGCATGAAATACCCCAATTAAATAATACAATTGGGTCCATTCCATTTATAAGTAAATTTAGAGGGTAATGGGAAAGGCCATGCCACTACCAATTTATCATGTTAGATGGGTCAATCATTTTATTCATTAATTTATAAGTTATAGGTGTAGATACTTAACATTAACATTTTATTTTAATTATTTATTTCATTAGTCCTAATATTAACCATGGAATTAAACATTTTAAATATAATTAATAAGACCGCAAATACATGTAAATTTTTTTAGTTCGTTGAAACATGTGTTATAGTTTTAAGAATAACTATTTACAGATGGTTTCCATTGGATTTATTTATGGAACTTGAAACTCACAACAGTTCTTTATCTAAAGGGGAATTTCTTTCAAAAGTAAGGTGTCCATTAAGTATGAACATTATATAATTAAGAACATGCATTGGTTGAGAACATGGGAGGTCAGACTCATCACACCCTTTTTGGGGGAATTATTGTCTACTCCAGGAATCTCTTTGAAAATTTAAGATATTTTCATGAATCCTTATTAATTTACAAATTATATCATAAGTATCCCAAGGAATTTACAATAACTTATTAACATTTGTAAAATTTAGAATCATCAGTATGCATTCAAGGTTCTTCATCAATGGGAACATATTTATGTATTCGAGGTTTTACATCAATGGTATCTTCTAATATACTGATTAGAGATTATTTTAATCATTGTTGTGATGATACTGGTTTTAAGCCACTCAGTGGGGCACTCTGGAATTTACTCTCATCCAGGAAAGTTTTGTTTTGATCTTGGGATCATGCCTGTAATATGGGCTACCTATGTATCCTTGTGAAAGGAATCAGAACCCTAATATTTTGGGGTCGTTTAATAGGACACATCATACCTTTTAAGTTCATGTGATAAGGACCTCTAAGCAAAAGGTGCTTGGTCAAAACATAGTGTGGGAATTATACTGAAGTATCCAGAGGAACATGAAAAGGATTTGAGTTTCCAAGTAGAACTAGACCCGATGTGGAATATGGCCCAAGGAGAATGAAGTTGATTTGTAGTGTTGGGTTTGAACCTCAAAGAGGATTCCTACGTATCCCATATTAATGGGAACCAAAGCCCACATAGTTCGATAAATCCATATGAGAGTAGGGTCCTATAAGAAAGATGAGTTTGGGATTACTTTCTGAAATGGATTCCCTGATGATTTCAATATTTAATTTGGGGCTTATTTCCTAAGGAGGATTCCCAGTGTGCTCGAGCCTTGAGACAACTTCCTATATATCCTGAACAGAAATTAGAGTTCTCATTGTTCCTTAAATCTCATAGGAGATTATGGTACTATGAGAAAGATGAGTTTGAGCTTATATCTTGAAAAAGATTCTTTGATGATTTAAAGATTGAAATTGGGGCTTATTTCATAAGGATGATGCCCAGTGAGCTCAGGCCTTGTGATGACTTCCTACATATCCTAAATAGAAATCATAGTTCTCGTAGTTCCTTTAGAGGAGTGTTTATGCACACATAATAACCATCACATATCTCTAAGCCCACATGAGTCATGTTCGGTGTGAGAAGCAAGAGGATGTGATTGATTAAACAATGACACTTCACACTTTTCCTCCTCCACTGATGGAAGAGGGTGCATTGACCATGGAATAGGATGCGGAGACGAGATTTCCCTTTATTCTCATCACATTGGGCAAGGGTCCAAATGGAAGGAAGAAGAGGTGAAGGTGAGGGGATTATACCAGGATGGCTTCCCTGAAATTGGTTCTAGTAAGATAAGGAGACTTCTAATTTTCTTGTGTAGAAATTTAAGTGTTAACTCTACCTTCCCTACTAGAGACATGAGGTTCCGGTTCACCTCTTTGAGGAAGTAGAGGCCAGGACACAACCCTCCTCCAAACTGGGAACTTTACAACACTATTTCTAGGAGAATGGTCCATGTGACTACAGTTATAAAAACCCATATAAATTTATTTAATACTAACCTCATTACGAAAAAATGTGGGAAACCTCTGACTACGGAAATACAAACCCAAATAAGAGACACACTGATGTTCCTTTTCCAAAGGATTGAAAAGTCATGAGGTTTTGGCGGAGGCTTAAACTGAGTCCCTTTAAGATAAGGGAACCAAGGAAGGAGATACCATGTCATGAATGGATTTTAAAAAGGGTACGTGAGTTGGTCGCATTGGTTCCTCACACAAGTATGCCATGTAGGTACGCCACGATGTTGTACTGCATAGGTAAACCATGTAGGTGTAGCGCGCAAGAATACCATGCAGGTATGGAACACAGGTTTGGTGTGCAAGTTTACCACACAGGTATAAATGATGAATGAAGAATGTTAAGACCTTCAAAACATTCTTATCCCATTTAATTATCTCTTCTCTCGTGTTCTATAGAGCTACCTAAGACAATTTGATGGATCTAGACGAAAGAGCAATGCAATGGGAGCTTCAGAGAGTCTTTAATTTTTTTTTTCAGTCCTTAAATGGGGTGCCCAAGGGCTCTATTTATAGGCACAGACGAGGCCTAGCCAAAGCAATGTTGCCCACGCAGGTATTTCGCCCAGCTCTGCCACATAGGTGCTCTGCATAGGTGCATAAAACATCCTATGTCATAGAGATATTCCGTGTAGGTTAGCCATGTAGGTCGGCCACGTAGGTCAACCACATATGTCGGCCACATAGATCCGTGCAGCTACTCGGTCGTGAATCTATTTCGGAGTATTGTTGACTTTCCTTTGTACTATTTGAATCATTCTTTGGAATTTGAAATATCTAGAGTCTGTCTTCATATTTTTTTAGTTTTTTTCTCAAGTAGTGTCAACAAAATCCCCCCCTCAGGATTGGATCTGAAACGTACAGAGAGGGTCGATTCCTAAGATGAAAGTTTCCGAACAGTTTAGTTTTACCTCATAGGTTTACCACACAGATTCTTCGTGGAGTTACGGCGTGAAGAGGTTTCACGCAGTCTGAATGCAAAAGTCTTCAGTTGCCTATAAATAGGTCTCACCTTTCGCTATTTTTTTCCTCATCTGTGCTTTCTCCAAAATTTTGTAGCTCTCATTGCGTAGCTCGTTCTCCCAACTATTATTGTGTTGTGCTCTTGTATAATTTATTTGAAACTTCTTCAAGGTAAAATTAATTATTTTATGGAGCTACGCCAAAGGACTTCACCGATGGGGTTGCGCTAGGATCCTTGGTAAAGGACCTACACGACAGACTTCATCGAAAGACCTATGCGACATGACACATCGAAGGACCTAGGCAAACAATGTCCTTTTTCAAATATTTAGATTTCCTCTTTAAAATTATGGCCTTGAAGTTTGGTAATTCTTTTGTAGGAAAGAATGACTCATTTGATGACTCATATTGAAGAATATATGGCTCTACAAAATGAAATGATGAAGATTGTCGAACCAGACTATTATGATATTTTTTAGAGTACTCTTACTGATCTATAGAAGGGTCTAATTCCGTACCAATTTGACTACGCACAAAGTCCATATTTACATTTGTATGGGCATGTGATTTTTCAAGATGCCCATGTTCCATCTATAAATAAGTACATTCCAAAGAATTGGTTTCTTCAATACTCTAACTACAACTGTATTAATATTAGTTCAAAGGGGGTTCTAGTACAAGAAAGAACTGTCCCTATTAGTTGCATCCTTCATCCCAGTGGTTGCACTCCCGATATGAAGGATCATGTTGTATATCCGAGACCACATTGTTATGATTCCACTTTTCGGGCTTCTAAAATAGATCAATATAATGGTTGGAAGGGAGATTGCGACCTTCATTCTGGAGGGGGTGTAAAACCCAAGTGGATGTGCTCATTCTGGGAATGTCAGACTTTGCTGAATTTGGAAAGGAGTTATCTGACGTTCATATCTACAAAGATATCTGGATGGGGAAAAATTATGTTTATAAAAATGAATTCATTCATGAATTACTGATCCAATAGAGTCTACAAATGAATTCCTTTCATTTTCCACACGATGAAGTTGGTATTAGTCTCTAGGATATTTACCAAATAGCTAGAATTCCCATTCTTGGGGAAATTTATGATGAATTAATTCCATCTACTACAACATGGCATGATTCTTCTAGAACACCACTGCTGGCTCATGAATTATTTAAGATAGCTATGAATTTACCTAAATAAAAGAAAGATATCCATGCTAGAGTGTGGATGAAATCCTTCGTAAAACAAACAACAGAAGAAGGTCCAACCTGTGGACGTCCTACTGTTTTCCCTTCTACAGATAACCGAGGCAGTTCAGGAACATATTGTCCTACATTGAAAAGAGGCAATTATAAGAACTGGGGATATATAGTCAAACCCAATATAGATGCAAAATTATGCTTAACTACCTTCCTTGCTATGTGGCTAAGAATTTATTTGCTTCTAGTCCATGAATTCAGGGGTGGTGTGAGATTAGGGACTTTTATCATTGTAGCTAAATTGGTAGAAGGGAAGTATATTGGGTTAAAAATCACTGTATTCGAAAGAATTTACCATCTTTTACTGCATTTATATAATTGGAAGGCTCCATTTAGAATTTCAGGGCCATTCCAAGTGTTGTGGGGCTAGATTGCAACACAATTTTCTTCATACTTAGTGTTGAATTCAGTCAAAGATCCCAATGGTCGATTCACCCCATTTTTACAGAACATTTATAGTATTAAGCCTCTGAACATGATACCTGATGAGGTGATGAATGTATTTAATGTCTCTGGAGAATTCAGATTCCTTCCTTTTGGTAACCCACCAGTTGGAACATTTATTAATGATGGTAAAGAAAATAATTATGAACTGAGATCTTATATGATGGCATTCAGAGATGACATATTATCAACCAGGATTGATGGTGAAATTATCTACAAGGATTATTTCCCCTATAGGTTTGATCTTCAGTTCAGATGCCTTCAAAAATCAAACACTTTTCCACCCACATATGTCAGACATGAAAAAACACCCAATGGTAGTGTGAAAATTAAGGATTCTAATGGCTTTAGAGTTATCCAAATTGTCGATTACATTACCTCCATCAAATTCATCAATCAGGTTGGAAGCTGGGTATGCCAGATCTTGGGTTTCTTCATATCCTCAAGGGGCTTTGAAAAAATGAGTATATCGAGTGGCGTCTAAAATGATTGTTGCACGTGGAAATTGTGGTAATAAGTCTAAGGATAGAGATGACATAGATGTTTCAGATCCTTCAAAACTTCTCCGCAAGAGGTATACCAGGATGACCAGGGCTAGAGAAGAAAAACATCCAATGCCAAGGCGATCCAGTCCCCATCATCAAATAGAGATTCCTATTCCATCTGTTGAACTTTCTAAATAAAGGAGGTCTGAAGAAGTTACCCAATCAGAAGGTGTTGAGTCTCCTCCATTGTCAACCATACCAATATTGAATTATGTGTGAACTTTATCCATTCATCACTGGGAGAGTTTAACTCGTGATCTTAGGGATGCATGGGCATTTTTCCAACATGGAATTCGAATACCAAGTATTAGTGACATCAAGGCACCTTCTGATTTCCATCCGGACAATAACTTGGCTGAAGTATATAAGTATATAGCAGAGATGGAGGTTTTTATATATTCAACTGATAAAAAAATCCAAGCCTCTAAACGAGTATCTCATATGATAGACTTAAGAGTCTGTGAAGGGGTAATTATCAAGTCTTAGGATGAGTGGGATATTTATGTTAATACTGAGAATGTATTTCTCTTTTTATTTTTCCCCAAATATGCTTCAACATTTATCATCATTAATATTGATGAAAAATGTATTTTTTCATCTTGAATGTAAAGAAGAAAGCTCCAGACCAATTCTTGAATCACCTATGTATGGTCCTGCATGCTCTCCTATTGAAGCAACAAATGATCCTCCCAAATCACCAGAACTTTCTCCTTGAGCAAGAATCATGACTGGGGTAATGGTGACAGATAATCCTCAACCATTACCTCATGTTTCTCTTTCTAAAAAGAGTGTTTCAATCTCTTCCCATGATTTTGAAAAAAAACAAAAGAGGGAAATGAGATTGATTCGATGTGTTCGTCGAAGGAGGTATTTATACGATCCTTAGGGTATACAACTTGCTCAATATATTCTGGTAACCATGTTTTATCCTCTTGTAGTATTTATGTCTCTTTCCTCTCTGAAGGGATTAAGAGATGATTCTTCAAGACCATAAAAAGAATCCCTAGGGGAAACCCAGGTTCATGATGATGAATCTGCAATTTTAGTAGATAAATCGTCAAAATATTCATCTATACCTGCTCCTAAGACTACTAAGAGAGAGGAAAGCCATGGTAAGATTAAATACATTCCTCAGTTGCTTTTGTCAAAGGATCATGAAATAATCAACACTGATATTCCTATTTCTTCAGAAGAAAGGAATGAAGATCTAGGGAAATCTAAGACAAATACTTATATTGACCCAAACATTGAAAGACCCAATTATTCCATACCAATTGAAGAGCCAACAGAACAAAATGTCAGTGGTGCCAATTTGGGCATCAACCAACATTTGTTAGATACCTTAAATGGTGAGGATTCTGTAACATTTCAGGCCATATACACTGAAATGATAGACACCCTTAATAACAATATTGATATTCCAGGTTCCATCAATGAGTTTGGGGATTTTAATGAGTAATTTCAAGGGCTTAAGTCCCTATTCTTGCATTTTTCATACATAATTTGTTCTTTAACTTGATTCTTTACATCAAATTTCACCTTATACATCTTTATCTATAGAAAATGTTGCAAAGGATATTTAGGAATAGGGTGTTCCACATTATTCTTCCACTGGGTCTAGAGAAATACCTATAGAGGATATTTTATAATGAGATGTTCCATAGCATTCAAATGTCATAACTTAGAAAATTCAAAGAAATTACCCTTCTCAAGAAACAACTACTCAAAACACTAAGGGTGAGAATATGGGGAATGAATCCAATAAAGTAGAAGACTTATCGTTGGGTAAATATAATTAGCTATTGGAATCATATATTTTTCCTCCATTTGAAATTATTAATGAACTTGATTTATCATTTAGTGTTATCAGTTCCTAGTTCAGAAGATGAATCTTTTCCTGTACCAAGAGAAGTAGAATAGGGAAATTCCTTAAGCGACCTGTTTCCGGAGTACATTTTACCTCATGGTAGTGACTCAGATTCAAACATAGAGATGCAATATGCTCTTGGAATGGCACGTAAAAATACATGGTGTAATATTTGGATCATAATTGATGAAAATCCTTTAGATGAATTATTTTACCATTTTTCAAAACTCCCAGCATTATTATGTGTATTGGGATTTGGTGGATTTAATTATCGGCCAGTCTATGATGCCATGAAAGAGACTATTCACTGACGGGAGTAGGAGCCTAAGATGCGACTAGATTTTGAAGAGGCTAAGCAACTCATCAATATTTAGGACTTTCAAGCTACATTAGTTGAGGCGGAGGAAAATCATATAATGAAATCACACGGAATTAGCCAATAAATCAAAGAGACCATGAGTGAGTTGTTATATCTTCAAAAACAATTAGATGTTTATCATTAAAAGCTTGAGCAGTTGAATCACACATTGAGAGAAACCCAATTAGAGGGAATAACTGCCATTTCAACTACTAAGGAAACACTTGGTCAGACTGAGGAGACTGGAGTTTCTCAACAATATCAACTTCAATAAGAAGCTAATAGATCTTATGAAGCGGTCCAACAAATGAAAAGTCACATTGAGAGTTTATTATAAAACATGATATAGAGGCTCTATTTTGTGGATAGACCTCTATTTTTATATGAATTAATGGAATTCTGTTTTAAATCCTATAAATCTTCATTCCTGCTTTTCATGATTGCAATATTAACGGTAACTGATGATAATGATTCCTTTATGTTAAACAATCATTATTATAATAACAAAAATGAAGTGCTCTAAATTTTCTTATTATACCGAGTGACCTAATGAGAATAATTTTATTGTTTCTAGGGTTATATGGATAACCCCACAAATTTTGTATATTTTGACCTCTTTTTTTATTGCTCAATATTACCTAAATAATACAAAAAATGTATCTTTAGTGAGATATGACTCGAATTTTGTTCAGAGTGCCCCTCACAGGTTCTCAATGTAATGAGTGCCAAGTCTTTTGTTGTTTGGCAGTTTAATGTCATGCATGATGGACTATAAAGAGCTAATATTTATGGTCTAATAGCTTTGACCATAAACATTGAAATTAGTTCCCAAAAAAGTCTCAGTGACTATGAATTGCTTTAATATTCTTTAAAAAATTTCAAGGGGAATCTGGAGCGATGATTTTTATGGCCACAAAATTTAAAACCAATAGCAACATATGGGGAGTCTCTTCCAAGAAAAAAGTTACCACTATTTAACAAACCTGTTATGGGGGTTGTGTTATATAGGGAAAACATGGGCATGTGCTGCATAGCCAAATAGTGGCATCATTTGGCTGAGAGGCCTATTAGGTAGGCAACTTATTCAAGCCCACCTAAGGGCATGTACTTCATATTCAAGCAAAAGATATCTTTAAGAATTTAACAATTTTCTATTGATAGATAGGCGAAAATAATATTTGACTGACTTAAGACCATAGTGGGTGGTTTTTCCAACGAAATAAATTTTATGAATAAAAAAGGGCTATTTTATAAAAATATAAGTCATGAATAGGAAAATCATTTCTATAAAAATTTGGTATATGAATAATGGTTAAAATTTATCAGAAAAGGTAATTTCTAATATCATAATGTGCAGTTTTATGTCATGATGTGAGGACATTGTACTGTGTAGTTTTATGTCATGCAGTGAGGATGTTGTACTGTGATGTTTTAAGTCATGTAGTGAGGACATTAGTATAGTGCTGTTTTAAGTCATGCAGTGGGGAGTTTGTAGTGTGTATTTTTATGTCATGCAGTGAGGACATTGTACTTTTCAGTTTTAAGTCATGCAGTGATGACATTGTACTGTGCAGTTTTATGTCATGTAGTGAGGACATTGGTACTATGCAGTTTTAAGTCAGATAGAGAAGACATTGGTACTGTGCAGTTTTAAGTCATGTAGTGAGGACATTGGTACTGTGCAGTTTTAAGTCATGTAGTGAGGAAATTTGGTGGATTTAATTTAAGGTCTTTAGATCTAACCAATAGTATGAAACTCTCCCATTTTCATGATAATTTGTTTGGAAATATACAATCATATTTAGGTATGGAAGGGAAAAATGTAAACTGTGATTTGGTAATTTTTGGAACGGAGGAAAGATATGGGAGAAGGGCTAAAAGCATTAGAGAATGTTTTTTCCAAGAATGAAGTTACCATTATTTGAAAAACCTGTTATGGGGGCTGTATTATGCAGGGCTAACTAGGGCATATGCTACATAGATAAATATTGGCATCTTTTGACTGACATTCCTGTTATGTAGGCAACTTATACAAGGCCACCTAAGGGTATGTGCTGCATATTCAGACAAAAGAGCTCTTAGAAGTTTAACGTTCTATTACTAAAAGCCGAAGAAAGTTTAGGGATATTCAGATCTTCCGAAGCACAATGTTTGGTTTATGGAGAAAGGTACCTAAATATAGAATGGGTATTTCCACCCAAGATGTCCAAATAATTGGAGGAATAAGACTTTTATGAAGGTCTGACCCAAAATTAAGAAGTATGGTGCCTATAGTTTTATGTTATACAGCTAGGACCATAAAATGGAAAAAATATATATAATATGTGGCCAAGTGATTTCATGGTTATTTCATAGTGTATCAAACACATGGTGAAGGAAATGTGTAAACCATGGTCTAGAAGAATTTCAGATTGCGAGAAAGATAATGGGATAAATATACTTGAATGACTGTTTTAAAATATAAATTCTTGTATATTGTCATCAAATATTAAAGGGGACAACGATATTATAACTAAGAACAAAGTAACCATTACTTGAAAAACCTATCATGGGGGTTGCATTATGAAGAGCCAACTTGGGCATATGTTGCATAGCCAAATAATGGAATCTTTTGGCAAATAGGCATATTATGTAGGCAACTTATGCACGACCGCCTAAGGGCACATGCTGCATAGGCAGACAAAAGAGCTCTCAGCTATTAGAAATCATGTCAATAGAAACCTTAAGAATGATTATGAGGATCTGGAAATATTCAATATTAAGATTGTGAAATAATGAAGAGGGTTTATGTTTAATTTTTATGAGTAATATTTGAATCAATATTGACCATGAGATTGATGTCCTTTACATATATCTAACTAATATTTAAAATGGATACTTTCTTTGTTTCCTTTGAATGAATATGGTAATGTGCAGTTTTAAGTCATGAAATGAGGACATTATACTATGCAGTTTTAAGTCATGAAGTGAGAACATTATTAACCCCAAAAGAAATTAAAACACCTTATATAAATAAGTCATTTACCCAATTCCTATTCTCACATGAGCTATGTTTGGTGTGAGAAATAAGGAGAAGTAAGAGTTTCTTTTATAATGAAAAGGTGGTGCAAATGGAGAATAAGGGTATTATATTTTCATGCTGTTTAACGTTGTGCGATAAGGAATAAGATGAACCGATGTGAAAGGAAAAAAATATTGTAACTAGGTTAAGGGATAACACCCAAGTGTCACTATATGTCTTGTTGGGGAAAGGATCAAGTCATACATAATTCTTAAAACATTTCCTTTTCATATCTGATTCTTATAAAATAAATAAAGGGGGTTTTTTTATCGTGGATGGGCCCAATATTAGAGATCTAGACATCTTTACATTTCTCAAAATAAATGAGAATCAGTTCATATGTAGTTCTTTAAACAACCATTCATCACGCTAAGTTTGACATGAAGAATGGGGGCTTTTAACACGTTCTGAAAGAACGATAAATCTTTAAGATATAAAATGGTATAAGGATCAAATCATATATCTCAATGAAACACTTTGTACATATATGATTCATACACAGGAGGAGAAAACAAAATAAGAAGATTTTCTTATTATGGCTAGGCCCAAAATTGGAGATTTAGGCATTTCTACGTATCTCATTGAAAATGAGAATCAAGCCATACATAGTTCTTGAAACATGGTCTCTATGCAGATCTGACTCCAATATAGGGAAGATAGGGACTTATGTACTACTATGAAGTAGTGATGACGTCAATGAAGTTTCCTTATGGAAACTTCTAATGTCATATAGAGAAAAAGATAGTTATACAAATGATGTCATATAGTTTAACATCATGCGACAAGGACGAGGATGCTATGAACTTTAACGTCATGTAGCATGGATGCTTATGGTTGTTATGTAGTTTAATGTCTTGTAACTAGGACATGGGGGCTGGGCTGTTTTATGTCTTACAGCAAGGACATGGTTCTGTGTAGTTTAAAGTATTACAGTGAGGACTATGATGTATAATTACACAAAATATTTCTTCAAGAATCTCGCATTGGTTGGAGTTGTAATGAGCTCTCTATCCATTGAGATTAAATCTTAGGCTCTATTTTAATAGTCCTTATGTATAGAATAAGGTCCTTACCACTTTGGTTCATGTTTTGGATGTTTCTTCCCTGGTATCTTTGGAGTCCTAAGGACCAATACCAATTCTCCTTAAAAGAATGAATGAAGGCGAACTTTCTTATTAAAATCTCATGCTATTCTATTCTGATAGACTTATAAATGATGCAAAGTATGTAGTCTTTTCTTGTCTAATCTTTCCAACTCATTAAACCCTTTATAAGACCTTTCATATGTAGAAAATTGATTACAGATTGCAACTATAAGTGAAGGAAATTGTATTTCAATGGGTAAAACTGCTTCAGTTCTATATACAAATAAACAAGGAGTTGCTTGGGTAGTAGTACGAGTAATTGTCCGATAAGACCATAAAGCATCCAAAATTTTATCAGGCCATGATTTCTTATATTTATCCACCATTTTTGGAGTATATTTGATAGGGTTTTGTGGAAAAATTTTATCTATCCATTGGCCACCGCATGATAGCAAGATGAATGGTTGGATTTGATATTATATTCCTGATATAAATTTTTTACCTCAGTAAAACAAAAATTGGTGTCATTGTTCATAAAAATAGTATGAGGGACACCAAATCTGGTGATGATATTAGTTTTAAAAAAACTAAAAATGCTTTTGGCTCCGACTTCCTTGAGAGGTATTGCCTCAGCACATCTAGAGAAGAAGTCAGTAGCAATGAGAATATACTTGAACTGCTAAGCCGTGGCTAGAGGATAAGGCCGTACTGTATCCATCCCCATGTGGAAAATGGCCAGGAGTATTTATCTATATGTAGCAACTTTAGGGGTTGATGAATTAAGTTGGCATGCACATGACGGGGATGACATTTTTTAGTGAAATCTGTACAATCTTGTGTCATTGAAGGCAAAAAGTATCCAAGACTTCAGATCTGATTGGAGAGTCTATGCCCAGATTGATGGGCACAACAAGCTCCTGAATGTACTTCTTTCATGATAGCTTCAGTCTCTTATCCATCAATACATCTGAAGAGAATTCCATCAAAGACTCACTTGTAAAGAATCTTTTGGTGGTCTGGACTATCATAAAGAGTTAAATTGGCTACACGTTGCCAGATCTTCTCCTTCTCTTCCCTATTTAGTGGAAGTATCCCATTTTGATGATATTCCATGATTGATGTTTTCCATCCTATGGTATGACCATATAGTTTAAAAATAGGGCTAATTTCATTAATTTCTTTCCTTCTGGTTTGAAAAAAAGGTGAACCCACATGGGGATGGGTTATGCTGATAACCTTTTCATCCCAATTTGGATCTACCAAGGCTATAGATGCATTATCTAGTGCATCTACAAGGGAATTTTGTGATCGCGGGATATAGGACAATGTCATATATTTGGGAAATTCATCCATTAACTCTCTGATGTAATCACACAAAGGGATTAACTCTTATTTTCTAATAGAGTATTCCCCATTGATTTGTTTTATTACCAATTCTGAATCACCTTTTACTATTGAATGATCCATTTTAACCTGAAGGTCCAATTCCAAAACTGTGATGAGAGCTTGATATTTTGCTTCATTGTCGGAACCACCTTTAGATAATAGGAAAGAGTAAGGTAATACTGCCTTTTTTAGGGAAATAAGGACAATTCATAATCCAACTTTGTTGAGTTTAGGGTTTTCCAGTCTCTTTTCTATTGGACATCTTGAAGCACAATCAAAATACATTTCCCATGTTTGGGAATTATCTTGAATAGATAAGACCTCTTCATCAGGAAGTTCGGTAATAATGATTTATCTTCCGCAGATGGATACTTAGCAAGGAAATCAACCAGAGTTTGGCCTTTTAATTCCTTTTAAGGCACAAAATGGATATCAAACTATTGAAAAATAACCACCCACTATGCCAGATACCCTGTAAGAAGAGGACGACTGAGGATAAAATTGAGAAAGTTATTATGAGACACCCTTTGGACCTCACGATGTTTTAGGCAGTGCCTTAATTTCTGAACTGAAAAGATTAATGCCAGCTAGCAATTCTCAATACTTGAACACAAAGTTTCCACATCAATCATAGTTCGACTGAAATAGTAAATGTTGTTTTCATTCCCATCATCATTCTTTTGGGTGAGGAAGGCACATAGTGATCGCTCTAAGGCTATCATATAGAAAATAAGTGGTCTTCCTTCAACATGTGGCATCCATACTGGTGGAATAAAGAGATATCAATTTTGGGTATTAAATGCTTCTTGGTAATCTTTAGTCCATTGGTAAGTGACTCCTTACTTCATTAATCTAGTGAAGGGTAAACACGTTCCTTCCAAATTGGTGATAAAGTTCCGAATATAGGCCAAAAGTCCTTGGAGTCTTCTTAATTATTTTAAATTTCAAAGAGGTGACATACCAAGGATTAATTTTTTTATCTCAGGATCAACTTCAATATTACAATGTCATAAAATGAAGACAAGGAATTTTTCTAAGGTTACTTCCAAAGCACAATTCAAGGGGTTCATCTTTAAACTGTATTTCCGATGTTTGTTGAATATGGTTTCCAAATTATCCAAATGATTAGAATGTTGTTTATATTTGATTACCAAATCATCCACATAACATTCAACAAATTTCACTAAGAAGGGTTTGAGGATATGGTGCATGGCTTGTTGGTATGTTGCGCCTACATTCTTGAAGACAAAAAGAATTACCCGATAGCAAAACACACCTTGAGGAGATCAGAAGGCTGTAGATTATTCATCCTTTAGGGAAATTTAGATTTTATTATACCCCTAGTATCCATTCATTAAGGAAAGAGCTTCATGGCCAGCTGTTGCATCTGTTAGAGGTTCTGTAATCGGGACTTGAAAATCATATTTAGGACAATGCCAAATAAGATCTCTAAAATAAATGAAAAATCTATTTTCCCCATTATTCATTTTCATTGGGACAATATTGGCCAGCCTTTTGGGATACTAAAATTCCTTGAAGAAGTTAGCCTTTATAAGCATATCAACTTTAGCTTCAATTTTAGAGAAATGAGTTGGGTGTGTCCTTCTTGCTGCTTGCTTGAATCCACGATGTTATCCTATAAAACCCAAATGATGGGTGGATATATTAGGATTAAGACCTAACATTTTTATGTAATTTCAACAAAATATATCTCGATGTTGTTTTATAAAGGATGTATACACCTCTTTCTCTTCAGAAGACATGGTAGCACTAATTAGAGTGGGGCGTGGATCTTCTTCTGTACCCATATTTATTTCTCTGAGTTCATCCACAGTGGTAGAGACACCTTATTCAAATGCTGGAGGAGCATCCCTGAGATATTCATTGTCTTCTTCATTATGTGTTACCTCTTCGGTTTCAATTTTCATGGTAGATGACAAGGAAAAACTCCTAGAGTTGAGGAGTCACTATTTGAAAATTTCGAAGAAGAGGCCACCATATCTGGCCCTACTAATGATGAAGGGTCTTCCTGTGGTAGTAAAGAGATATTGATGGATTTAGAATCAACATCTTTGTCTTCCCCTATAATTTCAATAATTTCTTATACTCTGATTGATGAAGTAGAGGCTTGTTGTAGTTCAACAGATGAAATGAAGGCATCTCCATTCAGGCTTCCATTATTTCTTGGTGTATTAATAATTTCTCCCATGTTGTCAGGATCAATTCCCACAATTGAAATTATTGAAATTACTGGATAAGTGCATGGATTTGGTTTTACCCTTTCAATTTGATTGTTGGATAGCACATAATATGTACTCAAATGCATGAATGGATTTTCTAAAATCATTTCCAGTCCATTTTGAGAATCACCTATGGTTATTTCCTTCATCATGGGATTCATTATTTTTGTGTGATAAAAATATACCTTAATGTATTGGGATTCACATGTTTTTAATGGAGCCTTGTCACCATTCAATATTCCGATTTGACCATTGAAATAGTATTTCAGAAATTTGTGGTATGATGAAGGTATGGCTGCATGTTTATGCGACCAAGGACTTCCAAGAAGAATATTGAAGGTTGTGTCTTGATGAAAAACCATTAAATATGAATTAGACATAAGATATCCAAACTGAGTTCTTGGTGTAATTTCCCCCCAGAGGTTCTTGTTCATTATTTTCATATCCTCGCAACATTAAATTCTAAGGAGATATGTTAGAGTCAGTCGGGCCCAATCGACAAAGTGTGTGAAATGGGAATGAGGTTGACCCCGGTGCCATTATCAATGAAGGCTCATCGAATATCTATGTCATTGACCTTTCCAGACATATACAAAGTTCTGATATTACCATGTACCACATGGTCTTCATCTTCATCCATAAAACATATGACCGTGTGACATTCTGCAGGATCATTCTCTTTACGGTAAATCTCAGCAGCAATAACTTCAGCTTAAAATCTTGAGGACTTGACAAAGCCTCAATGAGTGACTCTAAAAGATCTTTTACTAGATTTAACAAATATAGAATTGAAATCATGGATGATACTTGGGCCAATTTTTTCTATATATCATACTTTTGGTCCAATGGTCTGTATTTCCCATCATGGAGATGAGGTTTTGTAGGTGCTTTGGAAGTTGATGATTCTGTTGTAGATGTACTTTGTGTTGGAGAAAAAGCTGGAAATACTGATGAATTTGGTAAATTAGGATGATGAAGTATATTCATTTCCTGAGAAGAAGACGGTGTGGCTTCTAATTGGTCTTCCAAAATAATTGTGTTAGAACTGAGCATGTCTTTCATAGAAGAAACTCCTAGTTCCTGTTGATCCCGTTGAAGGTCTCTTCCACGTGTTTCTGCCAAATATATGGTTCGAGTAGGTGTAAAATTAAAATGGTTGTTTCTATAATTCCCACATCTTTCCCTATATCATCTACCTCGGCCCCTTCCTATCATTCCCCAATTAGGCATAAGGAATTATGGCACATTTCAATCAGAGTCACCATTGGCATAAGTATCCGTTAAATGGATAACATTAATAGAATCAAAGATTATTTCTTCATTTGACAAATATTCTCCTTTACATGTTATTTCTAGTTGTACCATTTGGTGTGGTGGTGCCCATGATTATGAAACAGATGGCATAAAATCTTATATGGTTAATGACAACATTTTCCTTGACACAATATTGTATTATTCTGATTTCTCTTTGTCATTATCATCACATTTCTTCTTTGAGGAATTAACTTTTGATGCGGATGGTTTTCCTATGACAGAAGTGGTAGAAGATATAATTGGTTGTTTCAATAGTGTTCATAAAATTGGATGAGTCTAGTTGATCAATTTCCTGATCATTCACTCATTATATTTTAGCACGCTTTTACTTTTAACCTCTTTCTATTCTCCCTATTCCTCTGAATTGGTAGCACTAACACATTCTACTTGAGCTGATGAACTTTTCAACTTCACTTGTATAGAGTCTACCATCTTTTTATAAGGTCTTTTAAAACAAAGCACTCTTCAATGGGGTTTACCAACATCTGATGAAAGGGAAAATAATTTCGATGATCTTTATCTCCGTCTTTATTTGGGTTCTTCTTCCTTGGAAACTGATGAAAATTGTTTTCTAAGGATGAGATGAAATAACTAGAAACTTGTTCATTCCTAAAAGAATAAACTTTATTTTTTTTAATTCCTCAAAATATTTTCTCCTTTGATATCTTTGATCATCATGATGAGGCAGTCGTTGCTATTGATACTCAGGAGGTGGCGCCATTCGGTATGATGAAGGTTCTGAAGTAGAAGCAGGTACATTGTCCTATTTGAGTGTGACTATAGAAGCTTCTGCCTTTCCTATTCTCCTCCCTAGAACTGATGGAGTTACACAAGTTTTAGAATTAGTTTTTATAATAGAGTCTTCTATCTATTGAGCGATTGAAGTAAGGCCTCGAAACCCTCCTGTGTATTTCACAGGGATCAATGGTTTGCATAATTCATCATGTAGATTTTCTACATAGATAGGCAACAACTCTTCTTGAGGGAGTTCTAAACTTAAGGAATATGTTAATCCCTTCCATAGAGGAATGAAATCTGAAACTATTTCATTCTCCATTTGTTTACAATTGTTAAGATAAAAAACTATGGTCTTTGGTAGTGTTGAGCTAAATTGAAGAAGGAATTTATGACAGATATCTTCCCACCCTACAATTGATCGAGATTGAAAACATGTATACCAGACAAAAGAAGGTCCTTGTAATTACTACACAAAAAACCAATGCTTAACTACTTATTGTTGAGAAGTTCCCATCATAGAATCACAACGTGAAACAAAATGTGTTAAGTGTTGTTTCGGATCTCCCAAACCATTAATGATTGGGAATGTGGTATTCATAAAATTTGGTTGGGGAGGAATTAAATCCACCCATTCAGGGTAAGCTCTCTCTTCTGGATAAACTGGTGCATTTCACTCCTCCATAGCTTCCAATCGAGTCTTTGAGGCCTCAATTGTGTTCATTATCATTTGGGGAATATCCACATGAACTGGATATTTTGTAGGTATAGAAACTAAAGCTTGAGCTGGTGCAACGAAAAGTAAAACCACTGATGGTTGGGCTGATACCTGCCTTGGTTGTATATCCAATGGAGAGAATTCCCTATCCACATCTGTAGTTACTACAAATCCCATTTTCCGAGGAGCACCTGCTGGATTTGCAAGTTGAGGACTTTCCTGGGGATACCGTCTAGTAGAAATGTTGTTCTGAATTAACTCTATGTTGAGTCTTTTCAAATCATTCATTTCCTCTTCTTGCTATGAAAATCTTTCTTCAAGTGAAAGAGATTGACCTTTTGTAGTGGAAAAGTGAGATATAATCTAACTTTTTTTCTTTCCCTTTATAAGATACCTTTCAGAGAGGGGGGAGTTGGTTATTTGATGGCATACCTAGATTATGGGTAAGCCTATAACATTGAGTATGCACACCTTATTCATATTCCTCAGTGTGTACCGTATTATGGAAAAGAACATCATCTTCTGATTCCCCTAAACTAGACTTATTTTTTGGAGGGTCTTCTATAATGGTGATAATAACATTCACTGACTCATAATGCATTGATGGCATTTTGTCAGTGTTTCTGCTAGATCATCTCCCTTTTTTTATTTCACGAGACTCCATTTTCCTACATTAAGATTTCACTGGAACTATTTTGTGGATAGTAACATGAAGGGAATCATTGGATATTTCATTTGTACTCTTTCCTTTTAGATTCTTCCCTAATTGGGAGAAAACTTAGTTCCATTGAGGAGGGGATTGTAGATGTAAAAAAGACCCCATCCTTGTAGGCTGGGGTTGATCTTGTTCTTCTTATTCAAATATTTGAACATTGTTTAATGAATTTGAAGGTAGAATTAAATGATCCCCAACATGGAAAGATGGGGTGATTCTTGAACTGATACAACTGAAATTCGTGAAACTGCTCTTCTGATTTTGTGGATTTTGGTTCTGACATTAGGTGGGTGAATCATTCGAAAATCACTCAAATAATCTATTTCAGAATATCATTGGGCTATTTTAGACATTTACATACTCTGAAGCATGACATCCTCTAAACGGGATGCCTACTCAAGATTCTCAGAGGCTTGATGTAAAATTAGCTCAACAACTTCTTTTCCTTGGGCCTTATTCTGATGAGAACTGGTTGAGGCCAGCTCTTGAGCGTACATTTGATTACATACAAAACCTATTGATTGTGGTTGGTTGTGGGAAATAACATTGCATGAAACCACTTTTGGCAGACTTTGCTGATTTTGGAGTGTAGTGAAATTCAGTGCTCTATATTCACCCCATCCTTTGATGCGAACACTAGATGGGGAATCAGAAATTAATTGGCATAGACTATTTAGAGCATTGAGACATGCCCGCTGAAGGGTTCTCTGTTGTTTTTCAACCATTGGATGTTGGGAAACTGAAAGAGATGCTAAGTCAATTTGGTGCTGTAACCCTTCTATTGTCTTTACATGATTTTTATTTTCATCATATGGTAAGACTTTAGTTTTCAAATGACGAAGAGTTTTCCATAAGTTGAGTAAATGTCATGAATGCAATCTTCGGTCATCAATTCTGGAATATCAAACTGAGAATTTTCTAAAGGCCAGAACATGACTGGGATTTCTCCTTTATCTAATTGTTTCCTTAGGTTTAACACATCTTTTTCATCTTTCAAAATAGGTTTATTCACTTGATCTGACCAGAGTGGATGCTCTGTATTAGAAGATAAATGACCTAAATGGGGTTTGGAGAATGACCATTCCCTTAAGATATCATCTAATTTAGAAAGTGTTTCACCCATCAATGACCAGGAATCAGACAAGATTGGCCTTGTGTTTTCAAGTGCCTCAAGATAGGAGGGCTTTATCATTGCTACATTTTCAATTATGGAATAATATTGAAAATGTGAAATACTACCGTGGAGAGGACTTTTGAAGATAATGACATCATGTGGAGGATCACCAGGATCCATTACAACAAGGGATAAATCTTCTTGGTCCTTGGTCTTCTGGCCACATGGAGGGTTGCTGTGGCTCTCATTCGGAGATGGACACTCTGGATTGACCGAATTTTCATGAAGAAATCCTTCCTGATGAAGTGTCCGATGAGTAAATTAAGAATTACAACTACTACTACCAAAATTTGTTAATGAGAGGGTAGGATCTTGAGTAGCAATAGATAAATGTATGAGGGCTTCACGAACTCCAACATTAAGAGGAACCAAATCGCATCTTGATTATTTATTTTCGAATGATGCTTGGAAAGAATTTATTTTAGATTTTCTATTATACTTCGTTGGGGACACCTTCTGGGAGAAGTGGTTATAATGGGAAGGTGTATGTGCCGGCCTTGGAGTAGTTACCAGAACAGACCGATTAACTCCAATTGGAAAGTGTGTATGTTACCGATCATGTTGTCCGTATGATATGGTGGAATATGACTCATGACCCTCCTAGATTGGAATAGATTTGTGTATCTACTCTAGGATGGCATGCCAATGTATCATCCCATGTGTGGGGATATATTTATATGTCTGTTCCCCTGATACTGCTGATGTAGTTGTTAAAATATCCTAGCATGCTTCCAGAATATGGACATGGATATGTGTATGCCCTTTCACAATTGATAAGATGTGTTTGTTGAATTCAGCGGCTGAGACATGAATATACATCCATTATGTATTTGGAGTAGGTGTATGTTTCTGCTCTTGTCCTCCTTTTCCTGTCAAGGGATATTGATAGTACTCATGCATGGGGGTAGAGAGTTGGGTCTGCCCCAAATTTGTCGTTGGAGATTTCCGACTGACTTCTCTGGATTCTACCAAACGAGATTGCTCATAGAATTGATGAACATTGGCAGGTGTACTTGTTTTCTGATGATTTCCCATCAAGTATGGATGATGAACTTCCTTTAATACTGGCAGACTGGACTGCTGACAAAATTGGTGATTGTAAACAGGTGTATGTTCCTGTTTACCAGTTACCACCATATTAGATTGGTAGGCCTCTTTAAATGTAGTCATATGAGCCTGGTAACTGGCTGAAATATTTTGAGTAGGTTTATGTGCCTATTCACGATACTCCACTAGGTTTATCTGGTGGGATTGGTGTGTTGCTTTCAGACGATCCTGGTGAGAAAAAAAATTAGGACGGATGGGTGCATGCTCCCTCTCGTTGTTTTCCATCATGTTTGATCAATGGACTTCCCTGGAAGAGGCATAGGTGAGAACCTACTCCTTTTTGACCGGACTTTGTCCCTTGCAATACATCTTGGGTGCCCAGGTTTGAGAGACCTGGTCCGAATGTCCATAGGCAACAACCCCATCATGTTGGAGGTGCACTAACGTGTGATTCTGGCGGTGATTGCTGATGGGAGTCCTCAAGAAGTACTCCCACATTCTTTAATTGAATGCTTGGGTGACCTATTGATCCACCACCATATAGTACGGGAGGCACTAGTTGTTTCATTCCAGGGATAAGGACCCAAAACGGTTGTAGATGGTGGTTGGCACTGTTTACTTCTTAATCATTGGTCGTCATTATCTAGATGATTGAGGATTATTGTTGACCTGGAGGGCCTGTCGAGTAGCGTCCAAAGTTAGGATTGTACTGTGCTGGCGATATTACTTCACCCACACATTAGATACCCAGTGTTGAAGACACTAGGTTGGTGATTACATCCTTCCCGTGGATGAAGATCCCACTTGAGTAGCGGTCGGGAAGTTCACATATGTTGTCTTGGAGAAATCCATTCTTTAGATTGATGAGATTTCTGTGAAGAAAAACTGAAACAAAAGTAACTCCATTAAAGCAACATATTTTTTTATGGATACATACGTGATTAATTCCTTTATATAGCCTTCCTTTATCAATTCATAGGGTCTTAACATGTGGGTAACATTGTTAACTTGGTTAAGGATTCATGTTGGGTTCACCATTTTTGTTTCGTGGTTCCTTGAAACATGTGTTCTAGTTTTAAGAATCATTATTTTTATATTGTTTCCATTAGATTTATTTAAGGAACATGAAACTCTCAAATATTTTTTATACAAAGGTGACCTACTTTCCAAAAGTAGGCATATGTTATGTTTGAACTTTATGATACTTAAGAACGTGCATTGGTCGAGAGAATGGGAGGTCAGACTCATCACACCATTTTGGGGGGAATTATTGTCTGCTCTAGGACTCTCTTGGAAAATTTAAGATATTTTCATGAATCCTTATTAATTCACCAAGTATATCATAAGTATCCCTTGGAATTTTCCATCACTTATTAACATGTGTGAAATTTAGAATCATCAGTATGCATTCAAGGTTCTTCATCAATGGAAACATCTGTATATATTTGAGTTTTTCCATCAATGGTATCCTTTAATATGCCGATTTGTGATTATTTTAATCATCTTTGTGATGATACTAGTTTTTAAGCCACTTAGTGGGGCACTCTAGAAATTTATTGTCATCCAGGGAGATGAAGGTTTGTTTTGATCTTGGGATCGTGCCCGTAAAATGGGCTACCTATGTATCCTTGTGAAAGGAATCAGAACCCTTATAGTTTGGTGTCGCTTAATAGGTTGCATCATACATTTTAAGGTCATGTGATAAAGACCTCTAAGTGAAAGGTGATTGGTATAAACTTAGTGTGGGACTTATGTTGAAGCAGCCTGTGAAACTTGGAAGGGATATGAGTTTCCAATTAGAACCAAACCCTATTGGGAATATGGCCCAAGGAGAACGGGGTTGATTTGAAGTGTTGGATTTGAACCTCAAGGAGGCTTCCTACATATCCCATATGAATGGGAATCAAATCCCATGTAGTTCGATAAATCTCATAGGAGATTATGGTCCTCTATGAAAGATGTGATTGGGCTTACTTCTTGAACATGATGCCTTGATGATTTGAAGATTTAATTTGGGGCTTATTTCTTAAGGAGGTTGCCCAGTGAGCTTGGGCCTTGATATGGCTTCCTACGTATCCTGAATTGGATTCATAGTTCTCATAGTTCCTTAAGTCTCATAGGAGATTATGGTCCTATGAGAAAGATGAGTTTGGGATTACTTCTTGAAAAGGATGCCTTGATGATTTGAAGATTGAATTTGGGGCTTATTTCTTAAGGAGGATGCCCAGTGAGCTCGGGCCACGAGACAACTTCCTATGAATCATGAATATGTATCAAAGGTCTCATTGTTCCTTTCCATGAGTGTTTGTGCACACTTTGAAACCATCATGTATCTCTAAGACCACGTGAGTCATGCTCAGTGTGAGAAACAAGAGGATGTGAAAGATTAAAAAATGACACTTCACACTTTTCCTCTTTTGCGGATGTAAGAGGGTGCATCAACCATGGAAGAGGGTGAGGTGATGAGATTTCCCTCAGTTCTCTTCACATTGGTCAAGGGTCCAAATGGAAGGAAGAAGGGGTGAAGGTGTGGGGCTTATACCAGGATGGTTGCCTTGAAATTGGTTCTGGTAGGAAAGGGAGACTTATCTGTTTCTTGTGCGGAAAAGTAAGTCTGAACTGTACCTTCCCAACTAGAGACCTAAGGTTCTAGGTCACCTCTCTGATAAAGGAGATGCCGAGACCCAACCCTCCTACAAACCGGGAACTTCCCAACACTGTTTCCGGGAGAAAGGTCCATGTGACTGTGGATATACAAACCCAAAGACATTTTATGAATTCTAACCCCATTACGAAACAATTGTGGGAACCTATGACTATGGAAATACAAACCGAAATAGGAGACACACTAATGTGCCTTTCCCAAAGGGTTGACAAGCCAGGAGGTTTTAGTGGAGGATTAAACTTAGTCCCTTTCAGATAAGGGAACCCAGGAAGGAGATACCCTGCCATGAATGGCTTTTAAAAAGGGTACCTGAGTTGGTCACACAGGTACCTCTTGCAAGTATGCCACGTAGGTACCTCGCGATGTTGTACCGTGCAGGTATGGCATGTTGGTATACCTCCCAAGTATGACACCCAAGTTTACCGAGCAGGTATAAATTATTACTGAAGAATGTGAAGACGTTCAAAATATGCTTATCCCATTTAATTATCTCTTCACTTATGGTCTAGAGAGCTACCTGAGGCAATTAGAAGGATATAGGCGAAAGAGCTGCACAATGGGAGATTCAGAGAGTCTTTAATTTTTTATTCAGTCGTTAAATGTGGAGCAAAAGGGTTCTATTTATAGGCACAGATGAGGCCTGATCGAAGGAATGTTCCTCACAAAGGTACTTTGCGCAGCTTTGTCATGAAGGTGCTCCGCGTAGGTGCATAAAACATCTTCTGGCATAGAGATCTGCCACATAGGTCAGCCGCATAGGTCCTCCAGGTAGGTCGGTCATGTAGGTCGACCGTGTAGGTCAGCCGTGTAGGTCATGCACGTAGGTCGGCCACACCGATCCGTGAAGCTACTCCGTCACGAAGCACATTGGGAGTATTGTTGATTTTCTTTTGTACTCTTTGAATCTTGCTTTGGGATTTTAAATATCCAGAGTTTATCTTCATAAATGTTTTGGTTATTTTCTCAAGTAGTGTCAACAGTAAACATAACCATTTTCAATTTTAAAAAATTAATTTATCATTAAGTAATAAAAATATCACTCTAGGTCCAATTACAACAGAGTCCAATAAAAAAAATTATTATGAAATTTTAAAGGGGTGAACCAAGTTGAGGTCACCATGCATAAATCATGAAAATGTGCCTAAAAAAGGGTATAGTTCATGGTTTACATAATTAATTTTGGTTATTTCACATTTTTGGAGTAACACATGGAGAATTCAGCATACGACACAATGGTGTAATATATAAACAATGACACCTTAAGGGGAAAATCCATTTCCACATACCTCATTCTTAAGACTCTTCACCCATCCATTATCGAGCATTAATTCAAACACATTCATGAGAAATGAAATAAATAGACAAACACCCTAAAAATTGGGTGAATTATCTCACAAAAAGATAATGATCAATACAACTAAAGAAGATGAGAAAGGAGGTAGGAAGAATCTTATACTCATTGATACACATCCAACACAAACCATGATGTTAAATTTAGATATTGGATGGATGATATATCTCCATCCCTCAAAGGAGAGGAGGACCTCAAGTGTCCCCATGTTGTGCGCAAGTGAGGAGGTGAATGTGGGGAGAGAGTTTAAAAGAAATATGGGGTTAAAGGATAATTTCACCTCTTTTAATAAGGAGAATATATTTCCTACATGATTAGAAAAATCATGTACAAACCATGAACTAACACTATCTAAAGGGACATACACCACACACGGCAAGCGCATAGTTTGAAAAATAGTTCACAACCCGTGTGTTTCTCCTATGCAACATAACTGCAATTTATTACACATATCTCCACATCCTCTTGCATGGTTGAACCAAACCCTGTGACACCCTAGCTCCCCTATACCAAGATTCATAGTTTGTCATGGAGTTATAAATAGTTAAAAAAACTTTTCCATATACAAACATGCCACATAATTATGTTTCATGGTTAGAAAAAATTGTGCGCCAACTATGCTCCCTCATTGGATTCTCCAAAAATCATGTTTTTGGGGTCCTGTACTCTTGAAACTCATCTTAACACCCACGTAATGGTTATTACACCATCATTATTACATATTTAAGAATTAAATAATCATTTTAACAATGATCTAGGAGTGTTATCTCAACTTGATCAAATAATTGGTTCCCAATCGACCAAAATCCATCCAAATATCAAGAAAACTGATTGTGCCCAATGATGATATCTCACTTGGAAATTGAGTCGATTAGTCCACTAGTTCTCATGTGTCTATACAATGAATTCCTACTTAAGAATCATTATATCACTCACTACCTTTCATGACTCTATGAATCTCCACACTTCCTAAGAGTAACTCTGAAAGAGTCTATTTATCAATCCAACAGGACATTTAAATTCTTTCTTTAGAGTTATGTATAATTGATACCCTCTTAGTATACTCTAGACAATATCAAGGTTGGGATTGTTCATCAATACATAAAGTGTAATCTAATATAATATCAATGATTACTGGTAAGACCTGAGACAGTAATGTCATATCCAAGATAAATTGGCCGACATGGTTTCTAACCAACCATATCCAAACACTGATAAATAGAACATTCAAACCATCTTTGGTCAACTTATTTAAAAAAACTCAGCCACAGTTTCTGATGCATCATCACTAACCGACCACGCTATATTCAGTACTAGGGAATCATGTGACCATTCAAGCATAACCCTTAATGTCTAACCTGATTAACAATGTCTTTAATGGTTTCATAGATAGCTCACCATTTCATCATTGTACTGCCTTGTAAGCACCAACATGCCTGAGAAACATTACATTCTCTAGGTCATTCTCAAACCATGATCCCGAATCTAGAATCTAGACTCTATCTAAACCCATAATCAAGTTTTATATCATGTATAATTCCATTGACTAGGAAGATTGAATTTAACAGCCTCACAGGCTTTTATAAGTAGTTATGACCATTTGAAAATGGACATTATGGTTATTATCCCTCTACTTGGAATATCATACTTTTCCATGAGTAAAGTAATTTTCCCCACCTTAAGAGTTTCTTATTCATCATTTACTAAGAAATGGAACTCATTCCACACCATATTCTTTATCCACCACTAAACATGGGTTATGGATGTGTCTAAAATGCTTTCAATAACTTCCAAATTGAAAAGAAAGAAAAACTAGCATCTTAAAATCATTCTAGGTAAGATTTTACTATAATAGAATGTGGGATTCTATCCCTAGATACACTCACACACATTATTGACATTGGGAATATAAGACAAAACTAAACCGATTGGTAGTGTTACAAAGCCCGGTCAATTTTCCACATCATCCCAATCAATGGGATGAGTTATATTTCTTTAATGCCCAGGCCACAATACCTCAAAGATGACCTATGATCAAAAGGTTTCATATTAAGGATTATCAATTGATGACAAAAACATATGGTGCATTGTACCATTTTATTAAATCAATAGACGCCATGTGTATCAACAAATACTACACTAATGTTTTATCTACACTATGACACATCATTTGATACCACCCATAGTCTTATCGACCCTATCCATTCCAATATATTATGGACCATTCCAAATATTTATGTGTAGGGTCATATTACCCCATATGACTGTTAATATAGTAAATGAATTATTATTTTTTACATCATTTAAGAAGAAGAAGAAGGGTCACATGACCTACTAAGCACCTGACAATGCCTTAGGCATGTCTAACCTAATAAAACCAAGAATTATCTAATCCTCACATCCCTAAAAAGGGCTATCTTACTGAAATACCACCCTTCAACTTTGGTTTTTTGTTTCCTCAATAAGATTTATACTCAATAAAAACAACATTTGAAGGACACATCACATCTAAAATGGGTCACAAGAATTTAACAGTGATTTATGTTATGAGGGTGATACCACAATAAATATAGCCTATTATTTAGGTATAAGTGTTGACCTTTCAGTAGTTAATACCATAAAAGGTAATTAGGCTTAATGGCCTAATATCTAGATCAAAACAAAGAAAAGTTCAAAGATATCTATGGGTACTTTCCATGTTCCCGTTCAAGGAATATCTTAAGGGAACATTCAACTACCCCCTTACATGAGGGTTTGGTCTAAGAACACCACTAAGAGATTTCCTTCAAGACATTTTCACTAGTTTAAATTTACTTTTATGCACTTATGGAGCCAAAATTTATGAAACTCCAAGTACATGTTATGTGAGACACCTATATGTGTCACTTTATTTAATTGATTCCATATGGAAACGTAGCCATATTATATCAAAATTCGTTCCAAGAATCATTTATTTATCTAAAATCATATCAAAATTTTGGAAAATTATCTTAAAAGTCCCTTTTATCAAATTTATTTATGCATGAGGTTCTCAAAACTAGGATTAGTTAAAGAAAATGTTGATTCCAATCTATAGAGGGAGCACCCTTTAGGTTTTATTAGTACGTTTAATTAACCCAAGCCTTATAAAAATATAGATAAAAAAATATAATAGAAATTTTATTAATAAGATGGGGCTAGTCAATTAATATTCCACCATACACTTATATGTAACACCATATAAGTGGATGAAGACACTTTAGATAATTATCTAAAGAAACCATTTTCAACAATTAATACAATTCAATATACATACATAAGCACCATAGTTTAGTTATATGATGTACCACCCACAGTTACATTTCTTTATAAATCACTATTAGAATTCATGTAAATGAAACCAGGTTTTAACTTTGATTTAGAATATAAAAAGATAATATTCAAAGGTATGATTATATGGGTTACCCTTGCCAAAATATAACAGTCTATACACCTTATAAACTGTTATTGGAACCCATTTTATTATAACCAACAATTTTTTAGCCCATGAAATCAATGGTACATGGATCACACATGTAACAATTGGTTGTTTAAGGTACCACCATCAAGATATATGATAAAATGATGTTTATGTTGATGCCAAAACTTTAATAACCAATCAAATATCATAATAATAACCAGATATGATTTCACATAGCAGTAAATAAAATTATATAAGCAAGAAATACACCGAAGCATATTATATATGAAATCACCATGAATATTCACCAAGGTAGAATATGCATAAAACAAGTTTACAAAAGAAGACAAAGCACATGTAACATGTATTAGCCAGTCAAGAAATGAAACATACATAGAGTGAAATATGAATTGACTGTAAAATATATACTCTTATGATGATTCATATAACAATACTTTCTTACCATACCGGTCCAAGAGAAAAAATACCATAATATTATAAATCAGTAAGTAGCAAAAAGTACATCAATCACTTGAGGTGAAATAATAATCAACTATAATAATGAAAAACATGAACAAAAGTCCCATTCAAGGAAACATGGCCTTTTCCCCATACATGGGGTGATCAATCCTAGACATGGATTTTTACCAAGCACTAAAACATTCTTAGTCTCCTATATACTTTCCCAAAATAGTAAGAAAAAGGAAAAACATGCTATGATACCACTTTGTAGAAACCCAACCTGGGAGCCACTGAAATGGCGCCCTGAGTCGGAAGTGTGAATCCTTGTATGCTAGAGGCTACTGACAAGCAGTGACGGTACAATGATTATATGGTGGGGAGAATATAAACTCATGTTCATAGTGAAACAATGGTATAGAATAAATAATAGATCAACAACATATTATGTTTAAATTACAGGCTGTAGAAAATATCCATCTCAATAATAATAAAAATACAAAGCCATAAATAGTACCATGTATAACATGATGTCATATCAATAATAAAAGGAAAGCAAGAAAACATGGGAGTATACATTCAAATAATAAAAAAATGATAAAAAGACACAAGGTTATCTACATCAAAATCAATAATCCAGCTCAGTCCTGTGCTACTAAGATCCCGTGTACAAGAGTAACAACCCCAGTATAATCCATGATCCTGATACTATATCCAGGAGATCTTTTCAGTTACCAAATGTTGACCCAAATAGGGTGTTAGATAAAATCATTTGGACACAGCCATTGGTGAATACCTCTATTTATTATGTGTAGAAAAAATAGAGAAGTTTGTAGGTATAATAATAAAGCAGTAAATAAATAAATGAAAACAAGACAGACTCATGTTCAAAAATGGACACCGGACAATAATACAATCTTCGAACTTAGCCGAAATACCTCCAAGTAAGTGCCACCATACATATTTATATATGTATGTATATATATGGACTATATATGCAGTGAAATTTATATCCACAAACACACACAAAGATATATATATAATATGATTAGCCAGGACTCGAGATGTAACTCAGACATCCATTCATAGTCACTAAAATATCATAGAATGATATGGGATACCATGATTAAAAATTATAAATCATGAGGGACATCATGCCTGAGTTTCATGAGTCGAGAGGGATTTTAATCCTAGGTATAATAGTTTATGTAGTATTTCATGCCCAAGTATCATCATAATGGGATTCCATACCCGATCATAATAATAATGAAATTCCATTTCCAAGCAACACAATAATTGGATTCCATGATCGGGTGTATCGATAATGGTTCACCATGAAAGAGTATCACATTAATGGGAATCCATGGCTAAGTATCACATTAATGGGACTCCGTCACTAAGTATCACATTAATGGGACTTCATGCCCGAGTATCACATTAATGGCATGTCATGCCTAAGTATTGCATTAATGGGATTCCATGCCCGAGTATCTCATTTCATATAATATAAATAGGCACACACATTTAATAATTAAACATGATCCATGATATATATATATATATATCCATGCCAATATAGGACTCATCATGTCCATTCAATCTAAATTAATTATAATAACTAAGGAAGTCCATGTCCATAATCATTCGCTAACACAATTCAATTATAATTAGGTCCATTCCAATTATATGTTTATTTAGTGGGACATGGTAATGTCTATTCCACTATGAATTTTTCATTCGAGATGTGTGAAAAATTTCATTCATGAATTGATATGACCCAAGTGTAGACCTTGAAATTAAAATTTTATTCTATTTCAATTAGTCATTTCTTAGGCCCTGAGATTAACCATAGAATTCTTCCATTTCAATATAAGTAATAAGGTTGTCTAGAAAAGTACAGACAACCATTGGAAATTTTAATCAATTCATATATAATTAATTAATAAAATTTTTACTCTAGGGACAATTCCAACAATGGAAAGTAAGGTAAATTGATAGGACATGCCCAATGGGTGGACCAAGTGGTGTTCACCAACATCCAATCATACGAACTTGTCTAAATAAGGTTCTTGGTCACAATTTAGATAATTAATTTAGGTTAATTCAAATTTTAAGAGAAATTATTAGAGAAATCATTATGCGACATAATGAAATAATTTATAAAAAATATACTTTAAGGGAAAAAGCTATAGACCACCTACTGATTTATTAGGATGATTTCATTATCCATTATCGATCTTTTATTTGAGTTGGTTTGATAGAAATTAAATAAATAGAAAAATTCTCTGAATATAGGGAGAATTGTATCACACAGAGATAACACTCAATATAGATATAAAAACGAAGAATGGTGGTTGGAGGAGTCATGGAATAACTTATACACATCCAACACACCTGATGACATTCGATTCGGAGCTTGGATGGAGGAGATCTCTCCAAGCATAGAAGGAAATGAGGAGCTCGAGTGGACCCCTACCGTGTAAAAATGAGGAGGAGAAATGGGAAAGATAGGTTAATATAAATATAGAGAAAATGGGAAATTTGAATCCTTTTAATGAGGCACATGATTTGTCCATAAAATTGGACAAACTGTGCATCAACCATGCACCAACACCATATAAAGGGACACTCCACTCACACTACTAATGCACTGCTTGAAAAACTACTCACAACCCATATGTTTCTCCTCGGCAACATGTCTATAATTTATTACATGCCATGAACTACCTCTCACATGGTAAGAAAAAAACATGTGACATCCCAGCTCCAATGAACTAGGATTCATGGTTTATCTTGTAAGATTGAACAGTTTAAACAAACTATGTCCCTATACAAAATAAGCCGCATGGTTAGCCCTAACTGTACACCAACTGTGAATCCTTGTCAGATTCTCCCAAAACCGAGTTTTTGGTGCCCAATTCTCCCACAACTCATCCAAACACACAATATGCATCTTGGTCATTAAAAAATACATAAAAATGATGATTTTAAGTGATCTAAAGCTCAGATTTACATTCTGAAGTTGAGTTTAGGAAACTACCCATACACAAAATGGAAATTTCAAATTCATTTGTAAAATTTCCATGGATTAAAAACATGGGATGCCACATAAGAGAAATAAGAATAGACAATCATAAATTGAAACAATTAATTTTCCTTGAATAGTTACTATTTTTGTGTGAAGGTTTTAGAAAAAAAGGCAATAATTCCCATCAAGGGTAAAAATAAGTTTGATAAAAGAGATCTGAAAGAGAAGATACTAAATGTCGGAATCATCATTAAGTGATCTAAATCACATAATAAATTTATAGTCTTGAAATATAAGGATGATCATATAGATCCAATGGTGGATTAATCTCAGTCGCCACAAAAGGAAAGAAATTAGGGAACATGAATCATGAAAGGGAAAACAGGGAAGGTGTCACTAAAATTGAATGTGAAAGATTAAGAAGGAGTACGAATATGGGATTGTACCTCTTATATGAAAAGAAACAAAAAAACATGTCATAAATGTATGAAAAAGAATATGTTATTAATTTTTTCAATTATTAAGGGTTTAAGATTATTGGATCTGAAAAATCCATGCTAGTAGGAAATGATTTGAGGCACATTCTTGTCATGTTGGTTGAAGTCCTTGGTTATAACTTCTTGATCCTAAGTAAATTATGTGACTTTATAAGTACAATTAAAATCAAAAAGAAGTTTTGAATCGTTAAATAATGTAATGAAATTATTGTATTATAAGGGAAGAGCATGAAGGGTAACCTCAACCTCATTGGTGGAGAAGAAAATAAGTGATTTATATCAAAGGAGGATGAGAATGAGTGGTGGAAAAAATGGAGTGACATTGGAGCCAAAAATCCTTAGAAGACTCATTGTAGAATGAATCTTTTCATGATATCCCTAATCCCTCACATAATCACTCTCACACATGTGAAAATTTTTAAAAAGGTAAAATCATATAGAAAACATATAAGATAAAGGATTATAATTCAACGAGATTACATGAATTGGCGCATAGTGATGTGTGTGGGTTGATAACAATTAATTTCTTGGATGGAAGGACATATTATGTCTTATTTATCAATGATTAATATATAATGACAAGGATAATGGAGATTTACCATAAATTCAAGGTTTTCATGAATATTACTCATTAAAGAATATTGGAAAAAATATGGTCATATTAAAAATTTTAATTTTCTACGATTATAATGGTATGTAATTAAGTAATATATAAGTGAAAAAATAACTAAAAAATATAATTATATGAAACCATGTTTCTAATATAAGGACTCATTAACAAAACAATGTAGTTGAGAGGAGGAGCTGAATCATTAATAATATTTCTCAGAAAATACATATTAAAAATAATTTTCTAGATAAGTTTTAGAAGATAGTAGTTCATAAATTAGTTTATATCTCCAATAGGGAAATTTTGTGTATTAATGAAGAAAATACTCCCTATGAAATGTGGTATGGGAAAAATTCAATTTAAAAATTCTTCTGAATTTTTAAAATTAAATTATTTATTCTCAATAAATAAAATAACTGAATGTTTAAATCTCATGGATATGAAATTATTTTCATTGGATTCTCATCCTCAACCAAGGTGTAAAAATTTTATAATAAAAGGCTTAGAAAAATTAATGATATCCATGAAATAACACTTTTTGGAAAAATAGAAAATTCTAAAATTTAATGTGAATATCTCAGAAGAAAGCCATGATCAATTCTCAAAGGAGAGTTATGAGAAAGTGAGCAAAATAGGGGAGAACATGGGGATATAGAAGGCTTGGAAATTACACTAATTACGAAGAGAATATATTATACTCAACAACTCCAAGGTTAGAAGATTATAATTATGAAATCAATGAAAAAAATATCATTAGTGATTGGAAAACTTAGGTGAAAACACAAAAAATAAATACTCTATAAAAAATTCTCTATTATCTTGAATAAGGACTAAGTGTTTTGAATAGGCTTACAAAGATGAGAGTTTGGTCGATGTTTTTCATGAAGAACTTGAAAAAATTTAAAAGAATTAGACATAAAAAATTTTCTTGAGGTTATAAGACAATGATGTTATCATAACCAAGCGGGTGTTCCAAAACATACTGAGTAAATATAAAAATGTGTAATAAAAAATTCATGAATGGTGTGTAAGGGGTATTTCTAGATCAAATAGATTGATTTTAATAAGAAATTTTACCATATATCTTGATTGGAAATGGTTTAATATTTTTTTGGAAATAGTGGGGAAATGGTAGTTTAAGGTGTACCAAATAGATATCAATTCAATATTACATAATGGAGTTCTTGATAAGGAAGTATACATAACAAAATAAAATGTATTTATTATAGATGAAGATGATAGAAAATTATGTCAGTTTAAGAAGGTGTTGTACATAATAAAATAATCACTAAGATCTTAGTACTATAAGATAGATCAATATTTGATAAAGATTTTATTTTAGTGAAGTATAGTACAATAAAATATATACATAAAGAAAAATAGTGATTAAATAATGTTAGTTTTCATTTATGTGGTTGAATTTTTTTTACAGAATTGGAAGAGACACAATGGAATTTATTTTCTAAACATATTAGGTGTGAGTTTTAAATTTACATGATTGGAGAATTAACATTTTTTCCTGGATTATAGGTGACTAAAAATACATTTCATGCTATTTTCTCAATAAAAGTATAACAATGAGGCTATAATGAGGTTTTTAATGGATTATTAAACAATGATGAAAAAAATGAAAGTAACGTGGATTAATTTTTTTTAAGATGATGATAAAAATGAGTCTGATGTTATAGAATATAGAAAAATCATTATAACCATATTATACCTAACATCAACGCAACCTGAAAATATTTTTTCCACATGAAAAACCATATGGTACCAATACAATACCATGGAAAGCCATATTATAGTAGTGAAAAAAATAATTTTTTATATAAACAACTTGTTAAAATTTAGAATATTTTATTAGATTATATCACAAAATGAGTTAGTGGGGTATACAAATAAAAGTTGGGTAGGATTAGTAGATGAGTGAAAGTAAACATTGGGTGGTGCTTTTTATCTTGGTTGTACTTTAATTTCATTGATAAGTAAGAAGTAGTAAAGTATATCTATTAACATTATAGTGGCTAAATATATTATAAATATTCAAGACTTTACTTAGTTAATTTAGATAAAGAAAAAAATTGAGGATGTTTTATTTTATGTAAAAAACTTTGATTACCATCATATGTGATAACTCAAGTAATTAAAGTCTTAGAAAAAATCCTATCCATCACCCATTGACAGATAATATCAAGATAAAGCATCATTTCATCAAGTAGAAGGTTTATGAAGGGCTAGTGAAGTTGAATTATGTGTCAATAAAGGATCACATTCTAGACATCAGGATAAAGGCACTACCCAAAGATGATTTTTAGAAGCATTATTTGGATATAGGTGTCCAATTTCCTTTATCTAACTAGATAGTTTGATGAAGAATCCTACAACCCTGGAAAGTTTCAATTAATATCATGGTATGATGACTTAGTTGGATTGATTGATTATATTTTTAACCCCCATTTGTGAATTTTAGATAACATCTCTTAAGGATCATTAAAAAGGGTGAAAATATATTCGTATGCTACATGGGATAAGTTATCCCAGAGATAAGATGAGGATGGGAGTGTTCTGTCCTGTTATAATATGGGGATAAATCCAATACTATATTTTCTCAAATGGGTAGGGTGATTGTATGTATATTCAAAGGGATCGTGTCATGACCCAACATGAGCTATGGATCGAGTGAAAACTACCCAAATCTCGCCTCCATAGGCCAAGGGATGGAGAATAGTAAAGAAGGAATAAATAACATGGGGAGGCCTTTTCCTAAGTACCTGTATGCAGAAACATAGCCATCTTAATGAAAAATTGAAGTGGAAGGAAAAGTAAAAGAAACCAAAAGCTAAAGGAACAACCATGCATGGAAAATTTATGTTATTAATATTTCCATGAATTATTATATACTCCCTTTATGGATTTTATATGAAATGTGAATAATGTGTGTGAAATATTAATATTTTAATACTCAGTATAATTTTTGAGGATTTTTAGAAGTTGTACAATTGAGTCAGTTTACTTTTTTATATAGAACACTCACCCTAATAATCCAAATTGTGTGTTCCTTGTTTTTTAGGATTCCCAATTAAATATAAAACATTTCATTAGAAGGGATCATGGGCTAATTATTCCATTTTAAGGCCCATATGGACCCCACAAGGAGGCCTACAGATTCTGTGAAGAAACTGGACCAGCCATGAATATTTAATTTCTGGGCTCAATCAGGAAGCCAAAATTAATTTATTCTCCTCTATAGTTCGGGGGATAATGAAAGTATTATTGGATAAAAATTTCAAGGCCCAACTCTGAAAAAAAGGGGACCAACTAATGCATTCAAATCTAGCCCACCATTCTGGCTGGGAATTAAAACTAGTACAGTGTTGATGACATCGATACTAATCTATACTTTTTTTGTGCTGAGATTTTGAAATGTGAAAGAGGATATATTTGTGGATGCCTTTTTTGAATACATCATTCGGTTTTGAGGGCATATTCCTATACAAAAACCCATTCACATTTTGGACTTCAAAAAGACTGGATTGAAATGGATAGATAAAAATAGTTTAATAAATCAGCCATAACATTGGATCCATAGGTCCAAATGCCTCCAAATTTTGATAGTAGTCTGAAAACATTATTATATGAAACTTTTAAGAAGGAGATATCTCTAAATTAGGTAGTCTGGATGTCCAAGTCATCGATCCAAGAGGAGGGAAATATTGGGAATGCAAAAAGTCCACTTCCTTGGGCTATAAATACATCCCCCTCTTCTACATGGAAGGGGTTGGCATTTCAGAAAATAGGATCATCAATTGTCATGACCAAAAACATTACAAAGGCTTGGGAGGAACTTCCATAATCAAGTATTCACTTGATATACCTTTCCTCCTCTCTTGGATTTCACTCGTTTTTTTGTTTTTCTTCATTTGTAATCCCGTAAGTGTGGTTTTTGTAATTCTGTTTTAGTGGAAGTTTCTTCTTCATATTATATTTTAATCATCCACCCTCTGTTCTTAAATATTAATTCTCTTAAAATATTGGGAATAAATTTGAAACCTCCTCCCTTATTTTTCTTCCTCATTCAATCGAAATTTGGTTCTTATTTCTCATTATCGTTTGTGTGTGTGTTCGACGAACAACTCTTTTCTTATCCATTTCTTTTCCTTCTCTTCTTAATTTATCATCACAATAATTATAACCATATTACTAATCATTTAAAAGGATGAGTAAATCTACCATTGGGGTGATTTATAATTTGGGGATATTAAGTGATTTAGAGCCTTTGCTCGACGACATTCTTTGAGTTAATATTGTGTATGTTGAACATTATATGTCATGGATTAATGACATGTTTTGTTTAACATGTGGATTCCATGGATTATTAGAAACAACAATACACTACCATAAACAAGTAATGGTAATTATTAGAAACCTAAGTTAAGTTAGGGCTTGTATTAAAGCTTTAACACTTGAGAATTCCGATCAAAATCATCTTGTGAAGTGGGTATTAATTTAATGCAATATAAAGTAAAGGTCAAGGATATCATAAGCTTAAATACCTAATAAGGAACTCACCCCAATATTTATCAATTTTTTAAATCAATTATAGTCAATCAATAATTACAATTAAACTCTGCAAACAAACCCCCCTAATCAAAATACAATCAACTAAAAACAAATGACTATTACAAAGTATCATCATCAAGGATTCGACCAGCGTGCTGCTATACACATTAGCAGAGCACCTGAACCATGACCGGTCGATAGGCAAAAATCGGTCGTGCATTTCAAATGCCTTCATTTACAGGGATGGTGCTTTATGTAGTCATTAGTTTCTGGTTATTGTAAGAAAACCCCAAAAAAACAAAGTTTAAAAAAAATTTAAATAAAACACAAAGAAAAACTCATCTTCTCATAAAAATAATAAATGAAAAACAAACATAGAAAAAACCATCTTTATTATTCTTCCAACATCATTATGAATGCCTTGTAGCCTCCCAAACAATCCCTTGGATTTGTTTGACCCTGAAATTGAGCGAACTCTTCACCATCTTAGGAGGAACTTAAGAGTTAATCAAATCATTCAAGAACCAGTCCTTATCCAACCAGTTGAATTAGATATGACTAATCTTAGGGAACAAACACATAAAGAACTTTCTTCCCTTGATATAAATTACCAAACCCTTGATATTCAATATCCAAACATAGAGGATGAATTTGAACTCAAATCGAGTTTGATTCATATTCTTCCTCATTTCCATGGGATAGCCGGTGAGGATCCACATCTTCACCTTAAAGAGTTTCAAGTGGTGTGCTCTACCATGAATCCTCAAGGGTTTTGTGAGGAACAAATCAAATTTTGAGCATTCACTTTCTCCCTAGATGACACTGCTATTTCATGGCTTTACTACCTACCTCATGGTTCCATAACCACATGGAATGACATGAAGTGACTTTTCTTAGAAAAATTATTTCCTGCTTCTCATACTGCTTCTATCCAAAAGGAAATAAGTGATATCCCTCAGTTCCCAAGTGAATCACTCCACTTGTACTGGGAGAGGTTGAAAAAGCTTGTTTCAACATTCCCACATCACCAAATTTTGGACCAACTCTTGATCCAATACTTCTATGAGGGGTTATTGGCAACGGAGAGAACTCTAATTGATGCTGCAGGTGGTGGTGCTCTTTTTGATAAAAATACTATAGCAGCAAGAGATATCATAAGTAACATGGCTTAAAAAACACAAAAATTCCATACTCGAGCACATGATCAAGTAAAAAAGCCCAAGATAATCAATCAATTGAGCCGAATAATATGACCAAGTGGATGAGTGATCTTACAGGTCTTGTGCAACAACTAGCTGTGGAATCCAAATACCCAACCACATATTCTCCACAATCAATGTTTCCTAGACCTGTCAAAAACTATGGAATCGCAACTCTCCATCTCATCCAACAGACACATGTCCACAACTTCATGAGGATCAATCTGATTCATCTAAGCCAGTGGAGCTCAACGCAGCATATTCTCAGCGGAACACCAACCCTCAACTATCAGGTCAGTTTGTTAGAAACTTCAACCAACCCCACTCAGTGCCCTTATCTTCTCCCTATAACCCTAACTTGAGATATGGGAATCCTATTTCTCATCCCCCTCAATTCCCTCCTCAAAACCAAAACCATTATCCATACAGTCAAGGTGTTGGTAACTTACAACAACCTTATACTTTTATTCCTCAACCTCAAATGAACAATACTACTCCTAGATTCCATTATCCTAGTGAGCCTTCCCAATTCCAAAACCAATACAATCTCTTTCCCAAGAACTAATATCAAGGAAATACCAATCCGGGACAAGCCTCTTCTTCCAAGAAACCATGGGAAAGTGAAGTTAATGATCTTGACTCTTTCACCCATTCTAGCCTTAAAAATATTGAAACCCAAATTGGTCAACTTTCATCCCACCTAAGTCAGCATCAACCATCCATTTTTTCCCAACTTCCAGCTCAACCATTACCCAACCCCAAGGTTAATTTAAATACAATTTCACTTAGATCGGGAAATAAAATTGCTATGCCTCAAGATAAGTCCTCCAGCCCTCCTTTTAATTTTGACCTAGAAAATTAAATGAAAAAGAAACTTTAAAAGGAACCCAAAACCATTCCCTCATCTCCATAAATTCCACTTAGGAACCCAATTCGTTTTCCTCAATCCGTATCTAAGCCAAAGAAGTCCATTGAACCCGATCCGGAAATGCTCGACATGTTTAGACGTGTTGAAGTTAACATTCCCCTCTTAGATGCCATAAAACAAATTCCTAAGTATGCCAAGTTTCTCAAGGAGTTGTGTACCCACAATAGGAAACTTAGGACCTTCAAAAATGTTTCCATCCAGTAGTCTATTCCAATGAAGTGAAAAGATCCAGGGACCTTAATGGTTCGATGCCAAATTGGAAGTTCCAACTTTAATGATGCAATCATAGACTTAGGAGCCTCAATTAATGTCTTTCCAAAATTCATATTCTACAACCTTGGTCTAGGTACCTTACATCCAATGGGTGTTGTAATTCAATTATCCAATCGAAGCATAGTCAGTCCTGAGGGTATAATTGAGGATGTCCACGTTCGTGCCAATGATCTTATCTTCCCTGATGATTTGTATGTCCTTGACATGGAAGGTGAGATGAACTCTTCTCGATCTCCCCTAATTCTAGGAAGATCATTCCTCATGGCTGCGAGAACCAAGATTGATGTCCATTCCAACATCTTATCCAGGGAATTCGGTGACCAACTGGTCAAGTTTATCATTTTCCAAGCCATGCGATACCCATCTGAGGATCAATCTTCATTCTCAATCAATGCTTCTGTGGAAATTTCTAAGAGTCAATCAAACCCCAATCCACCATGTTCTTCATGTTCTAATGACAAAGGATCATGTGAAATCTACACCATGATTAACCAAGTCATAAATAGTGAAGTTGATGTGGACCACTCATTCATAGACTCCATCAATTTAGAAGAACTTGAAAACTCTCTTGAATCCCACATTAACTCTGATCTCTACTACTCCACCTTGGAAAGTATTAAGGAGAATGAATTTGAAGCAACCGAAGTCCCTTCCTCCATTCCTGAGTTTTCTAACCCACAAATACAAGATGAGACTGATCTGAAACCTCTTCCCGAACACCTGAAATATGAATTCCTTTTCTATGATAACTCTTATCCTGTCATTATCTCTTCTTCACATACCAAAACCGAGGAGTCCAAACTTCTTCACGTTTTAGAGAAAAACAAAAAGTCCCTAGGCTGGACCCTAGATGACATACTAGGAATCAACCCTTCTCTTTGCATGCATCACATCCATCTTAAGGAATCATCCAAACCAATTAGACAACCACAAAGAAGACTCAATCCACTCATCCTTGAGGTAGGTAGGGAAGAGACTACCAAGCTTCTTCAAGCTGGTATTATCTACCCAATTTCTGATAGTGAATGGGTTAGTCCAATTCATGTTGTACCTAAGAAGGGTGGGATAACAGTTTTCACAAATGAACATGGAGAGGTAGTCACAACTTGAGTGAAGAACAAATGGCGTGTCTGCATTGACTATAGGATCTTGAATGTTGAAACAAGAAAATATCACTACTCTCTTCCATTCCTTGATCAAATGTTGTAGTGATTAGCTAGAAATTCACACTATTGCTTTCTTTATGGATACACCGGCTACTTCCAAATCCCAATCGCACCACAGGACCAAGAAAAGACTACTTTCACATGCCCCTTTGAAACATATGCATATAGAAGAATTTATTTTTGGCCTTTGCAATGCTCCTGAAACATTCCAGAGGTGTATGATGAGTATATTTTCCGAATTCATTGAACACTACATGGAATTCTTCTTGGATTACTTGTCCATTTATGGTGAGTCATTTGAATACTGTTTTAATTCACTCTATCTAGTCCTCCAAAAGTGTGTCAAGTGAAACCTTTTGTTAAATTTTAAAAAATGTCACTTCATGGTTGCAAATGGGATTGTTCTAGGGAACATAGTTTTATATGATGGCATTGAAGTCGATCCTACCAAAATTGAAGAGATCCAATCACTTCCTCAACCCACTTCTGTTCGAGACATCCGTTCATTCCTTAGTCATCATGGTTTCTATCGGCAATTCATCCATAACTTTAGTAAAATTTCCCTCCCACTCTCTCGGTTGCTCCAAAATGATGTCACTTTCCATTTTGATGAGGTTTGCAAGAGAGCCTTCATTGAACTCAAAACTACTCTTACATGTGCCCCAATAATCCAACCCCCAGATTGGTCCTTACCCTTTGAGTTGATGTGTGATGCTTCTGATAGAGCCATTGGGGCTATTCTTGGTCAAAGAAGAGAAAATATTCTTCATGTCATCTATTATGCCTCAAAAACAATGAATGAAACTCAATATCACTACACTGTCACTGAAAAGGAACTTTTAACAGTTGCTTTTTCCTTAGATAAATTCCGGCCCTATCTATTTGGTGCCAAAATCATCATCTTCATAGATCATTCTTCTATAAAGTTCTTACTCAAGATAAGTGATTTGAAATCGTGGTTAATAAGATGGATCCTAATGCTCAACGAATTTGACCTTGAAATCAAAGATAGAAAATGAAAAGAAAACCCTGTGGCTGATCACTTGAGTGGAATTTCTAATTATTCTCATTCTAAAATCATTGATCTTGGATTCCCCACTGAACACCTTTCATATGTCACTCCCAAAATACCATGGTATGCCCCAATTGTAAATTACTTGGTTTCTGCTGTTTTTCCTGAAAATGTTTCCAAATAACAAAAAATGAAGTTGAAAAGTGATTCAAAATACTATTTTTGGGAATAAAATAAACTTTGAAAAACTGGGGATGACAAGGTAAAAAAAAGATGTGTCAATGAAAATGAACATTCTTCCATCTTAAAATTCTGTCACTCAATGCACGGTGGTGGCCACTTTGGACCACAAAGGACCTCCTGAAAGGTTCTAGACTCTGGAGTCTTTTGGCATTCACTCTTCAAGGACTCACATATGATTTGTCAATCATGCCCCACTTTCCAAAAGTTTGGCACAATTTCAAAAAGAAATGAAACGTCCCAAAAGCCTTTAATTTTCTGTGAGATGTTCGATGTTTGGGGTATTGATCTCATGGGACCATTCCCCCCATACCATGGATTCTCATACATTCTTCTTATATTTGATTATGTTTCTAGTTGGGTCAAGGAAAAACCCACTAGAAAGGATGATTCACATACTGTTAGTGAGTTCCCAAGGACACACATCTTCCACCGATTTGGCACACCTCGTGCCTTGATAAGTGACTTAGGAACCCATTTTTGTAATAAAAATGTGGAATCTATTTTGAAAAAGAATGGGGTTGTACATAATACATCAAATTCATATCACCCCCAAATGAATGGCATGGCTGAACTTTCTAATAGAGAAGTGAAAATAGTACTTGAGAGAATTGTAAAACCCACCAAAAAAGACTGGCCTAAAAGACTTGGTGACGCACTTTGGTCTTATCGAGCTGCCTATAAAACACCCATTGGGATGTCTCATTTTAGGCTAGTATTTGGTAAAGCATATAATTTTCTAGTTGAAATCCCACATAAGTCATTTTGGGCAGTGAAAACTTGTAATTTTGATCTTGAAAATCCGATGAAGAAAGATTGTTGCGATTGGCTAAACTGGAGGAGCTTTGTCTTGATTCTTTTGAGAATTCTAATATCTACAAAGAAAAATCCAAGGAACTCCATGATATACACATCTTGAGAAAGGTATTTCATGATGTTGAAAAGGTAATGATCTTCAATTCTATATTTTAGCTTCACCCAGGTATGATTAATTCTCGTTGGGAAGGTCCTTTTGTTATTACTAATGTTTACCTATTTGGTGCAGTACAAGTCCAAGACTCCTCTTCCAAAAGGAAATTCACGGTTAATGGAAATCGGTTAAAGCATCACCATGAGAGGACACACATCCCAGTAACCACCTCAACTTCCATCAGATCCCCAACTTCTACATTTGACCCACCACTGGATGGAGATGGAAACCCACCAAATCCACACCAGGGGGCACATTTTTCCCTTTAACACACACACTCTAACTATCTATTTCTTATTCTTCCTCCCTCATTCCCATTTTTTACCACCTTCCTCATCAAACTTTTTTTATTTACCCTTTCTCTTTTGTGTGGGTGTGTCTTTATAAAAAAACTAAAAAAAACCTAATAAGTAAAAAAAAACAAATATATAATAATTTAAGAAACAATATGAAAAATAAAGAGTAATGCTTACTCACCCTCCAATTTTCAAATTTTGTCTAACCGTTTTGGGGATTTAAAAGACATGTTCTCATCTAAAAAATTTTGTATTTTCATCATGACTTTGGATAAATAATTTTGTGTCAAAACCAAAAAAAATTAATGCTCAATTTTTGATTTGGAAAATGATTTTCCACAACCATGAGAACCAACATTAGCTTTCATGCCAATTCTACTTATGGCCATCTTTTCAAAATGAGTGTTATTTCACCTCTATTTATGAATCTTGATTTTTTGCTCATTCAAGCTAAATTTCCTACTTTAATGTGCATTAATATGATAACGACATTTTTCTGAACCACATGAGAATTATAATAGCCAAATAGCCTCCCATTAACTGTACATTAATCATACTTTTGAAAGCCCCTTTGAGCCTATGAAAATATTTTCCTTGATAGACACATTACAAGCCCAATACCTTTTCCCACCCAATATCAACATGGATTTTCATTGCATAATTTTTTTAAATTTAAGTGTGGTGGGAGTGGATTTCATTATTTGGGTACCATATTATTGATTTTCAATGAGTTATCATCTGATTGAGGGAAAGAATCCATTTCAGTGTGGGGAAGAGGTTGTCATTCAGTGTGTTTTGGGGAATGTAATGTACTTCCATTTAGGTAATTTTGTAAATTTTATTGACAAGTGTTCAATAAAAAATCAAAAATGATGAAAAAAATAAAAAAATATGAAACAAATGGGTTGTGTCTTGGTTAGGTAAAAATTCACTCTTCCTCAACCTTTGATCTTGTTATAACTATTACAATTAATGTTGTGAGGAGATCAATAATGGGTTGGGATATGAGTGTGAGATCTGTTTCAAGGTCAACTTTCAAAAAAACAAAGAAAAAAAAGGAAAAGAAAAAAAAAGAACACTTGCATTATATTCTTATTGGGAGAAGTTTTATGTTTTGTAAATATTCCTACTTCTCATTACCTTCATATTTTCTTCCTCTATTGTGTCTTTCTTCACACAATCATTCCCTTGTAAATATGTGTTTTAATTTCCATCCATGTTTTATTTCAAAAAAAACCTGCATTGCCTTTTCTATGTTAGTGTTTTAACCCTCTTCTTCTCTCTCTTGGACATTATATTCCTACCGTCCCATAACCACAGAAAACCCCCTTAAAAATACATCTTGATTATTGTGCACTTTGGATAGGTATTGGAAGATGATATCTCTTTTAAACTCTAAGATTTTTACTTTTGGTTGGTGAAAGAGTGAACCTCGACAAATGAATTTTTTTTCTTCAGAGTGAGTTTTGAGTGTCCACATTTTCAATTTCAAAATTTGAGCATGAAAAAATGAATTATTTTTGTAACATTGTTTCTATAACAATTTGTGGTGGAATTAAAAATGGATGAGTGAAATAGTCTAAACCTCCCCATATTAGAGAAAACAAAATTTTAATATTTGTTGGTGAGTGAAAATGATTTTGTCATGTTTTTATATTTGTTTCACATGAGGACATGCAAAAAACTAAGTTTGGGGGAGATGATGTTATCAATATTTTAATGACTTATTATATACTCCCTTTACTGATTTTATATGAAATGTGTATAATGTGTGAGAAATATTAATATTTTAATACTGAGTATAATTTTTGCGCATTTTTAGAAGTAGTCCAATTGAGTCAGTTTACTGTTTTGTTTATAACTCTCACCCTACAGATCCAAATTGTGTGGTTCGTGTTTTTTAGGATTCCTAATTCAATATAAAACATTTCATTAGAAGGGATCATGGGTTAATGCTTCCATTTCAAGGCCCATATGGACCACATAAAGAGGCCTATAGAATCTGTGAAGTAACTAGACCAGCCATGATGATTTAATTGCTAGGCTCAATCAGGAAGTAAAAATTCTTTTATTCTCCTCCAACATTTGAGGAATAATGAAAGGAGTATTGGATAAAAATTGCAATGCCCAACTCTAAATACAAGAGGCCCAACTAATGCTTTGAATCCCAGCCCACCATTCTGGACGGGAATTAAAATCAGTACAGTGTTGATGACATGGATACTGATATTAACATCATTTTGAGCTGATATTTTTCAGTGTGAAAGAGGAGATATAGGAAGCAGACTTTTTGGATGACATAATTCAGTTTTGAGGGAATCTTCCTATTCAATGACCCGTTCACATTTTGGACTTCAAAAAGACTGGATTGAAATGGACAGATTAAAATGGTTTAATAAATCGTCCATAACATTGGCTCCATAGGTCCAAATGCCTCCAAATTTTGAGAGTAGTCTGAAAAAATTATTATCTTCAACTTTGAAGAAGTAGATATCTCTAGAGTCGGATTTCTAGATGTCCAAATCGTCAAGCCAAGTGGAGGGATAGATTGGGAATGCAAACAGTCCACTTCCTTGGGCTATAAATACATCCCCCTCCTATCCTTGCAAGGGGTTGGAATTTAAGAAGAGAAGAGAATCAATTGGCACGAAAAAATCCTTTCCAAAGGATTGGGAGGACCGTCCATAATCATGTTTCCACTTGAGATACCTTTCTCCCTCTCTTTGATTTCACTCGCTTTTGTGTTTTTCGTCTTTTTTAATCTCGTAAGTGTTGTTTTTGTAATTCTATTTTAGTCCAAGTTTCTTCTTTATATTCTGTTTTAATCATCAACCCTATGTTCATAATTATTAATTCTCTTAAAATATTTGAAATAAAGTTGAAACCCATTCCCTTATTTTTCTTCCTCATTCAATTGAAATTCTGTTCTTAATTCTCATTATCGTTTGTGTGTGTGTTCGACACACCAATCTTTTCTTATCCCTTTCTTATCCTTCTCTTCTTAATTTATCATCATAATCATTATAACCAGATTAATAATAATTTAAATAGATGAGTAAATCTACCATTTGGGTGAGTTATAATTTGGGTATATTAAGTGATTGGGAGCCTTTTCTCGATGAGTATTCATTGAGTTAATATTGTGTATGTTGAACTTTATATGTCATTGATTAATGACATGTTTTTTTAATATGTGGATTCCATGGATTATTGGAACCACAAATACACTACCATAAAAAAGTAATTGTAATGATTTGAAACCTAATTTAAGTTACGGCTTGGATTAAAGCTTTAACACTTGGTAATTCCAATCAAAATAATCTTGTGAAGTGGGTATTAATTTAAAGAAATATAAAGCAAAAATCAAGGATATCATAAGCTTAAATCCCCAATAATGAACTCACCTAAATCTTTATCAATTTGTTAAATCAATTATAGTTAATCAATTATTTCAGTTAATCTTTGCAAACAAACCCCCCTAATCAAAATAAAATCAAATAAAAACAAAGAACTATTACAAAGTATCATCACCGAGGATTCGACCTGAGTGCTGCTATACACATTAGAAGAGCACCGAAACTTTGACCGGCCGATAGGGGAAAATCAGATGTGCATTTCAAAAACCTCTAGATAGTACCAGAGTACAATAGTGTAAACTGAAAAATAAAGGGTCAAAATAAAAACCCAACCAGAAATATGTCCTGACTTGACCAAACTGAAAAAATAAGCTGCGAAGAGGGATAAACTTCTGAATTTCAAGCTACAACCACCATACACAGTCTAAAGTACCCAGTATACCTAAGCTCCCATGAAGTCACCAATGGCATGTCCATTATCTTTATAAGACATGACAAGTGTGGGAAAAGTCCTTGCATGGGTTAGTATATACATACCCATTTGGAAACCCCAAAAGATGAATGGAGAGAAGTAAGATATACAATAGTAAAGAAAGATAGTAGATTACAGATACAATCAAAGAGAATAGATCAACCAAAAAAAATATTTAAATTAACTTCAGATAAGTATAAGGGGCTCAATACAGTGAGTAGATGAACTATACGTCGTGTCTTCACTATGTATAAAATGAAGGTATACTCATTCAACCATGAGAAGATAAACACATAAATCATGTGGCATACCCCATGCATCTTTGATTTTCCCAGAAGAAGAGTAACCGAATCAAATGTGTAGATATAGTAGAATATTTATATATGATTAGTCAAAGAAGCCCAAATGATAGAGTTAGGGGATCTCTATCTCAATGCTCATCCCAAGAAAGAATGCCTCAAATTGTTCCAAGAGTCCATAAAAGATGCCAGTATCCCACGGGCCTTCCCTGAAGTGACCGTGAATTTCATGTAATACCTCATCACTATTTAACATAGTCGAGTGGGCATAAATGTGAAGTATATGAACTACTCCCAAATATGTCAGGGGGGGTTCCACTCTGTAATTATTAGTAGTTTTCCCAATCCCATACCAATGGGGGGGTCACTCTAGTGTCATGAGGACCCACACCATATTTTTAAGGGGGGTTCCACTCAGCAAGGTAGAGGACCCACACCCTTGATGATGGGGGGGTGTTCCACTCTATAGGTTGAGGAACCATGATATGGTGCCCCAGGTGCGTTCCACTCTAGTCATTGAGGACCTTCACCCTTTGTTGATATGGGGCTCCACTCGGTAAGGTAGAGGACCCACACCCATGCTGATTGGGGGTTCCACTCTATAGATTGAGGACCCATGCCCCAATACCATAGGGGGGTTCCATTCTAGTCATTGATGACCCACAACCTAACACATTAGAAGGGTTCCACTCAAAAGGTATTTGTAGAGGACCCATGCCCATGCTAATGGGGGTTCCACTCTACTCATCGGGGAACCACACCACAACATGAGGGGGGAGGTTCCACTTGAAAGGTAGTTGTAGAGGACCCACAACCATGATGATCGGTGGTTCAACTCTACTTATCGAGGATCATGACCTAACACACCAAGGGGTTTGTAACACCCCGAGCTTCCACAATACGCTTCTCATTCAATAATGCAATTGCTTGCATTGTATGCAACTTCGGGTTCTAAAACACTGTGACTAATCATAGTAGCCGTTATGAAGAGTAATAACCACTTTTTAAAATTATAGAAATTTTATATTTCAAAATGGACTTCATTTTTGGATTCGGAATATCGAAATTAGCCTATGTTGAATTTTTGGTATTTTTCTGAGAACTTCTAATTTTTTATGAATAGTGAAAAATACTTAAAAACAACTTTTTTTAATCAAAATAATTTATAGTGATAAATTATACTATTTAGTGGTTTTAAAGTATAATTAGAATTTATTTTTACCATTTTATCCAATGGTGGTCATTAGAATTAATTTAACATTGAAATTGGACATAAACAATTGCCAATCTTTTGATATAAATTGTTTCTTAAAAACACGCTATTTGTTGTGACAACGGCAATTAATTATAAAATTAATTAATGCAACTTATAAGTTTGGAATTTTGTAAAATAGACATAATTTTTGAATTCAGAATATCAATTATAGATTAGGGCGAAATTTTGGCATTGTTCTGAAAAACTTCAATTTTTGATGAATAGTGAAACCACTAAGTGGTAGTTAAATAACTGATTTTTCGTTTAAATGAAATATTACCACTTATGTGATTTGATTTTCAAAAATCCGACATACATGGTTGTCATTAAGAATTAAAATGTGGTTCAATGAGATTAAAATAATTTCTGGTGAATAGTAACTTTTAAGTTCTTAATCGCGATTAGAGGTAATTAGTGTAGTTTAAGGTAAAAATAATATTTTAATAATATGAGATGAGCTTGACACATGTCCTACCCTAATTGGATGTGCAATGTCCGACCAAGACAATCCATGGGTCAACTTGGGGACCCCATGGAGCCACTTTAGTTAGAAAATGACATAAATACCTTTTATTTAATGTTAAAGTAAAAAAATGACACAAACATGAAATGTTTTACTAAAACAAAATTTACATGGGGTTATACAAGTAATATTTTTGACTATAAATAGTCATTGGAAAGCTAAAAATATTTCCTACAACATAGTATTTTTTTATAATTTTTAGACATTAAATATTTTAAATTATTTATGACATCATTATGATGCAGCGATGACCTCATTATTTAACGATTTTAATAAAATGAAAAGATAATGTACAATCCAAGGCTTAAACTTGTCCAAAGACTATTGGATGGGGGGATTTAGAACCCTAATCACCTTATCCACGAATTATATAAGTGTGGGACCTTTAGAATCCGAAAATCATTGTATAATAATGTAAAATTTCCTTGCTTTCCAAGAGTGCCCCTCCTCTCCTCTTATAAAAGGCCCCCACCTATACCACCTCATTCACACTTTCAAACCATTTGTATCGGCCAACCTCTGCCCAAATACTCTCCCAACTTCCCCCTATTACTCCTAGAAGCCTCACTTTGGGCAGAACTCTTCCCAAGGAAGCCTTTGGCTCAAATCAAAAAGAGTTACCCGATTTTGAGGTAATGTCTTCTCTAATGTTGTTTTGTTTTATTTTTCTTCTCCAACCCCATAAACTCTTTTTATTAATTTATTTTGTAACAACAAAAGTATCCTCAATATACTAGGATGTTTTTATAAGAATTATTAGAGCTACACTTACACACACCTACATCTAATGGTTAAAGAACATACGGTTTCTGTGGATGGCGAATTTCTGCCCCACGAAACGATGATTGTTCAACACTCATATAACACCTTCAAAGGTGGCCATTAAGAAGTCACTATATTTATATAGGATATATAATATGTTTATGTTTTACTTATGCTTCTGTATTTCTCATTTATGGCATACCTTATGATTTCCATTATGGGTAAACGCGATAATTTCATTTTAGAAGTACGGACTACCGCCCCCTCAAAGTGATGTGAATCGTTAATGCCATATGTGGGATGTATAAAGGATGGAGTAAATGATATTATATATGATATTATACTGGAAATATATTATACCTTTATATAATTATGATTTCATTCCATTAAATACGAAATAGAAATGAAAGTAGCGTTCATGCGTACGTACGGCTTACCGTATCTATGAACGGTGAATTTCATTTCTTAACACTAAATGTTAGGTAATATTATAAATACATGTATATACTAGATATATATGATATATATGATATCTACATCATGAACATAATTCTGGATATAATGGATATATCACCACATGAACAACTTCTAATTATAAGAATTTTATTTTTGACTCAAGTACCTAAGATCGACAAAATGACCGTTATAAACTTAAATAATTACATAATGTTCATAACATGGTAATAAGGGATATAAAAGGAATAATGAACATGAAAAAGGTTCTTAAGTAAATAGAAATTAACTCTAGTTTATTATTCAGGAGGTTAAAGAACGGTCGATTCAGGACAGGACGCAAGGTAAGGGAACTTCTTAACCCAATTTCCATTCTTTGGGTTAATCTCCTACTTCCAAATTATGTCATGATATTATTATGTCCTATCTTGTATTTGTACTTTCTTTATGTGTACTTATAGTGAATACACATAATAGATCTATTTTATTTTAAAAATTATATTTTTAAGGACTTTGTCTCAATCTCCTTTCATTAAGGCATATTTGGTTTTATACACAACTTTCTTTTATATGGTGTATAAACCCCTTTGAATTTTACGTTTATTCAAAAGGAATCTTTTTTATACGAAGAGTTTTACTAAACAACAAAAAGGTAATTTTTTCCTTTCCGTACTTATGCGGCAACAACAACTTCTCCGCCGCCGTGACCATTATTTGAGTTTCAGCTTCCACTACAAGTCATCAATTTTTTTTTAATGAAAAATAAATACAAAGTTTTAACTTGCTTTTATTTTGGTATTGAAAATGGTTTTGAAAACGTTTTTATATCTTGTGATTGAAATGTGGAAATGTTATGTTTCCTTTATGAATGTTTTATGTGATACGATTATGTTATGGTTTATGATATGTTTAAACCTATTCATATGAGGAATGCATTGGAGTTAATAAGTGATGGGTGGAGCCCGCTATAGCTCCTCGATGCATCGGCAGGTCTCATGAGACAAACTAGTGTCTTGGCCCAAGGCCTTGACAAAATCTTATTTGTGGTCTTGGCACAAGGCCTTGACTACGTGGTTATGATAGTCTGGCATTATGCATTCCATCATTATGAAAGTGGTTATTGATATTTCATGTGATTATTCGACCAGTAGAATATCCATGTGAAGAAGTAAATGGCATTATCTCATTTTACTTTTTCCATATTATGTTGATGTTCAAGTTTAAAAGGCTTTTGTTTTAGTCATACATTGCCTTAAATGTTTGTGTTTATTTATGAAAGCTTTCGCAATATTGTTATCCTTACTGAGCATCTGAGCTCACCCCTTTCAATGTTTTAATATCTTCCAGGATGTGAAGAAGTATTTTATGAATGACCTGTAGGGATAGTCAGAAGAGGATATGAGTGTGGACTATGAATACATTGTTATTAGTTTTTCACTTTATGATGTAATGTAAGACTTACGAATGTATCTAGTGTTTCCAAGGCTACTAAACTAATCGGTCTTTCGAGACTTGATCTTTTGTGATCATTCCAATGTTACGAAGTAATGCACCGACTCTGGGTAGCTGGGGTCAGGGCGTTACAGTTGGTATCGGAGGCAGTTTAGTAATAACCTTGGAAGCTAGATTTAGATAAACTTTGATTAGAGAACATAGCCCGAAGATAGACTTTATGGATTAGTATAGAATAACTTCCTAGAATTTTGGTATTATTGAGATTTTGTGAGTTTTCCGAGAAATACATCCCTGTCTGGATGTGAGCAGGTAGAGGCGGATCTGGCACAGATGTACCTAGGGGTAAAACCCGAAAACACCGCTTTGAGATAGACTCGAACGGGAACTGGTGCATGACAACGGGCCTTGCTGCACTCTTGATTACGACACTCCCGGGGGATATGCTTAGGATAATTCTCATTTTCTTTACAAACCACTATGAAGGGTTATGATTATATACTTTCTCAAAGAAAACATTCCTTTTTATGATTATGGATTATATCTATAAATAGTTCAATTTATGTAAAGTGTTTTACTAATATGGAATTATGTATTTTAATTCATAAACTAATCTAGTTTATGCCATTGTTTAGAAATGGCGCCTAGTGGAAGGAATGGAAACCGTATCAATGCACACACTTCATGTAGGGATTTCCCTCCCGATCAAGATAATTATTGTGGATTTGGAGATACAACTGGTGCTGATCAACTTATTACCATACTGGGACAACTCACTCAGGTTATGAATAATAACCTTACTCGTATGGAGCACCCTGATCCGCAACATGGAGGATCAATGTTAGACCGCTTCATGAGGAAACAACCACCAACATTTAATGGGGGTACAAATCCATTAGTAGCTAAGCAATGGATAAACTCCTTAGAGAAAATATTCCACGCCTTGGGGAGTAGCAAAAGGGAGAAGGTTATCATGGCAGTTTACAACCTCACTGGAGATACCGATCAATGGTGGTCATTGATTCAAAATACAAAGGAAGATGATGACGTATCGAATATGGAATGGAGGGAGTTCAAAGAGCTTTTCTTAGAAAAATACTTTCCTCATGACCATCGAGTAGATATGGAAAGGCAATTTCGGAGTTTGAGACAAAAGAAGGATGAGAATGTCGCAAAGTATGAGGCCCACATTACAAGGTTGGCGAGGTATGCTGCAGATTATATACGTAACCCAAGAGGTAAGATTGATCGTTTCTTTTATGGGTTAAAACCATTTCTCCGTAGAGCTTTAGTATCACAATCTTTCTCAACATACGAAGATATTGTCTCATGTGATATCAAGACATAAAAGGAATTCTCTAAGTCTTATGACAACAAAGTAAAGCAAGAGAAGAAGAGAACGGTGGAACAAGAGACAGATAAAGGGAAAAAGGGAAAGAATGATTTTACATTATGTGATAATTGTGGGAAGAATCACCCTGGTACTTGCCTAAAAGGAATGGGAGTTTTTTATAAATGTGGAGAAAAAGGTCACCAGGCGCGTGATTGCAAGGGAAATAAAGAGGCTATCAATGTTTAATGCTACAATTGTAGGGAAATGGGTCATTATGCAAATGAATGTCCTAAGCATCAGGGAAACTTACCTCAGAAAAGGCCAAGGGATCAAGGACAATCTTATGCTGTGACTACAGTTGAAGTGGAATAATTAATGTATTGGTGCTTTTGGACTCAAGGATTATATTCGGGTTATAATAATAATGTGATATATATAAGGATTGTACTGCAGTACTTGTTTTTTTCATTAAGGTTTTAATATGATGAAGGTAATCATATTTTTAGTATGTGATAATAAGAGAAACATTACATTGTTTGGGGAATCTGATGTTACAATTGATTTTGGAATTAAGATACCTTTTAGAGAAAGTCTGGACAGAGGTATTTTGGATAACTATAAAGTTTGGAGTGGATTAAGTTGATCTTTGGATAGTATTGTAAAAGGTTAAAAAATTTATGAAGATTATTTTTGAAATATTATAATACTATAGTTTTAGGAAAAGGACAACCTGCAGGGTGGGGCATAACCATCGCGTCAGAAAAAGCTGCAGGAATCAAACCCACAACCATAGTGCGACATGCCTTTATTTCCTACCACTAGCCTACAGGAAGTCCCTGGTTATTACAAAATAATTTTACTAATATAAATGGTATGTGTTAACATTTTGAACCTTTTACAATTAGGATAAGTATAATATTTTTGAGTTCTATTATCTTTTTGAGTGAAAGATGAGTTGAAGGTTGAAACTCTAATTGTCAAGCATAAATATATATATATACCTATCTCTTATTCAATGAATAAATTAATTCTTAAAATTTAGTAAAGGGATATTAAAACAAAAAAATGTGTTATCCTAATACCTTATGTCTTGTTGAACTGATGATATTTTAAATCAACATAAATTGAAGGCTTTGAGGCCCTCAATTTGACAGTTGATTGTGATTGATGACCTCAATAACTCCCTACAAATATTTACGTTTTTCCTCCAATTATATGTCTCTAATTGCCACCAATGTTCTCCTAATAGAGATCATAATTGGGTGGTGACATTTTCATTTCCCTTTCCCTCTTATTAAGGCTAAATTTTATTAATCTTATTTCCGATGTGGGTTTTCCACAAAGGTATTTTCTATTTTCAACCTTTTATTTTCCAAGAAAAATTTCAAATTGCAAGGACGCAATTTATTGAAGGAGGGGAGAATGTAACACCCCGAGCTTCCACAATACGCTTCTCATTCAATAATGCAATAGCTTGCATTGTACGCAACTTCGAGTTCTAAAACACCGCGACTAATCATAGTAGCCGTTATGAATAGTAATAACCACTTTTTAAAATTATAGAAATTTTATATTTCAAAATGGACTTCATTTTTGGATTCGGAATATCGAAATTAGCCTATGTTGAATTTTTGTTATTTTTCTGAGAACTTCTAATTTTTTATGAATAGTAAAAAATACTTAAAAACAACTTTTTTTATTCAAAATAATTTATAGTGATAAATTATACTATTTAGTGGTTTTAAAGTATAATTATAATATATTTTTACCATTTTATCTAATGGTGGTCATTAGAATTAATTTAACATTGAAATTGGACATAAACAATTGCCAATCTTTTGATATAAATTGTTTCTTAAAAACACGCTATTTGTTGTGACCGTGGGAATTAATTATAAAATTAATTAATGAAACATATATGTTTGGAATTTTGTAAAATAGACATCATTTTTGAATTCAGAATATCAATTTTAGCTTAGGGTGAAATTTGGGCATTTTTCTGAAAAACATCAATTTTTGATGAATAGTGAAACCACTAAGTGGAAGTTAAATAACTGATTTTTCGTTTAAATGAAATATTACCACTTCTGTGATTTGATTTTCAAAAATCCTACATACATCGTTGTCATTAAGAAGTAAAATTTGGTTCAATGAGATTAAAATAATTTCTGGTGAATAGTAACTTTTTAGTTCTTAATCGTGATTAGAGGTAATTAGTGTAGTTTAAGGAGAAAATAATATTTTAATAATATGAGATGAGCTTGAAACATGTCCTAACATCATTGGATGTTCCATGGTCGACCAATACAATACATGGGTCAACTTGGGGACCCCATGGAGCCACTTTAGTAAGAAAATGACATAAATACCTTTTATTTAATGTTAAAGTAAAAAAATGACACAAACATGAAATGTTTTACTAAAACAATTTTTACATGGGGTTATACAAGTCATATTTTTTACTATAAATAGTCATTGGAAAGATAAAAAGATTTCCTACAACATAGTATTTTTTTTATAATTTTTATACATTAAATAATTTAAATTATTTATGACATCATTATGATGCAGCGATGACCTCATTATTTAACGATTTTAATAAAATGAAAAGATAATGTACAATCCAAGGCTTAAACTAGTCCAAAGACTATTGGATGGGTATATTTCGAACCCTTATCACATTATCCACGAATTATATAAGTGTGGGACCTTCAGAATCCGAAAATCATTGTATAATAATGTAAAATTTCTTTACTTTCCAAGAGTTCCCCTCCTCTCCTCTTATAAAAGGCCCCCACCTCTACCACCTCATTCACACTTTCAAACCATTTTTCTCGGCCAAACTCTGCCCAAATACTCTTCCAACTTCACACTATTACTCCTATAAGACTCACTTTGGGCAGAACTCTTCCCAAGGAAGCCTTTGGCTCAAATCAAAAAGAGTTACCCGATTTTGAGGTAATGTCTTCTCTAATGTTGTTTTGTTTTATTTTTCTTCTCCAACCCCCTAAACTCTTTTTATTCATTTCTTTTGTAATAACACCAGTATCATCAATATACTAGGATGTTTTTATAATAAGGATTCTATCTACACTTACACACACCTACATCTAATGGTTAAAGAACATACGGTTTCTGTGGATGGCAAATTTCTGCCTCACGAAACGATGATTATTCAACACTCATATAACACCTTAAAAGGTGTCCATTAAGATGTCACTATATTTATATACGATATATAATATGTTTATGTTTTACTTATGCTTCTTTATTTCTCATTTATGGCATACCTTATGATTTCCATTATGGGTAAACGCGATAATTTCATTTTAGGATGTGCAGACTACCGCCCCCCTCAAAGTGATGTGAATCGTCAATGCCATATGTGGGATGTATAAAGGATGGAGTAAATGATATTATATATGATATTATACTGGAACTATATTATACCTTTATATAATTATGATTTCATTCCATTAAATATGAAATATAAATGAAAGTAGCGTTCATGCGTACGTACGGCTTACCGTCTCCATGAACGATGAATTTCATTTCTTACCTCTAAATGTTATGTAATATTATAAATACATGTATATACTGGATATATATGATATATATGATATCTACATCATGAAAATAATTCTGTATATAATGGATATATCACCACATGAACAACTTGTAATTATAAGAATTTTATTTTTGACTCAAGTACCTAAGATCGACAAAATGACCGTTATAAACATAAATAATTACATAATGTTCATAACATGGTAATAAGGGATATAAAAGGAATAATGAACATGAAAAAGGTTCTTAAGTAAATAGAAATTAACTCTAGTTTATTATTCAGGAGGTTAAATAACGGTCGAGTCAGGACAGGACGCAAGGTAAGGGAACTTCTTAACCCAATTTCCATTCTTTGGGTTAATCTCCTACTTTCAAATTATGTCATGATATTATTATGTCCTATCTTTTATTTTTTACTTTCTTTATGTGTACTTATAGTGAATACACATAATAGATCTATTTTATTTTACAAATGATCTTTTTAAGGACTTTGTCTCAATCTCCTTTCATTGAGGCATATTTGGTTTTATACACAACTTTCTTTTATACGGTGTATAAACCCCTTTGACTTTTACGTTTATTAAAAAGGAATCTTTTTTATACGAAGCATTTTACTAAACAACAAAAAGGGGCTGTTTTCCTTTCCGTACTTATGCGGCGACAACGACTTCTCCACCGCCATGACCATTATTTGACTTTCAGCTTCCTCTACAAGCCATCACTTTTTTTAATGAAAAATAAATACAAAGTTTTAACTTGCTTTTATTTTGGTATTGAAAATGGTTTTGAAAACGTTTTTATATCTTGTGATTGAAATGTGAAAATGTTATGTTTTTTTTATGCATGTTTTATGTGATACGATTATGTTATGGTTTATGATATGTTTAAACCTATTCATATGAGGAATGCATTGGACTTAATAAGTGACGGGTGGAGCCCGCTATAGCTCCTCGATGCATCGGCAGGTCTCATGAGACAAACTAGTGTCTTGGCACGAGGCCTTGAAAAAATCTTATTTGTGGTCTTGGCACGAGGCCTTGACTACGTGGTTATGATAGTATGGCATTATTCATTCCATCATTATGAAAGTGGTTATTGATATTGCATGTGATTATTCGACCAGTAGAATATCCATGTGAAGAAGTAAATGTCATTATATCATTTTACTATTGCCATATTATGTTGATGTTCAAGCTTAAAAGGCTTTTGTTTTAGTCATACATTGCCTTAAATGTTTATGTTTATTTATGAAAGCTTCCAAAATATTGTTATCCTTACTGAGCATCTGAGCTCACCCCTTTCAATGTTTTAATATCTTCCAGGATGTGAAGAAGTATTTTATGAATGACCAGCAGGGATAGTCAGAAAAGGATATGAGTGTGGACTATGAGGACTTTGTTATTAGTTTTTCACTTTATGATGTAATTTAAGACTTATGAATGTATCTAGTGTTTCCAAGGCTACTAAACTAATCGGTCATTCGAGACTTGATCTTTTGTGATCATGCCAATGTTATGAAGTAATTCACCGACTCTGGGTAGCTGGGGTCGGGGCGTTACAGGGTTTCCACTAGGAAGGAGCCTTTAGTGATTCAACCTAATCACTACCTTCATTGGGCTTGGAATCAATAATAACAATTCCCAAAACATTTCACATCGTATCTTGAAATCAAAAAACGATGGAACCATCAAATTCAATGTAGAAAACAATCAGGATAGGCTAATCACATGATAAAATATGAGTCCAAATAAAGAAGATATATAACCTTGATTTTTTCTCAAAGGAGGTCGAGGGATACACAACATGTAAGGGGAACCACTTGATGTGTAGTCCCCTTCCAGTAACTGACCATTTCCCAGGACAACACATGACCCTTGACCATGTAGGTGTAGACAGCATGGTGGGGGAATATACGACGTGTAAAAGATACATAGTATCAGGACCTATTCTTATATCCATGTCCCAATACCAGAACCCATGTCTATATAAGGATCTCATGTCCGTGTACTCAGGTACATGACCATGTACCTAGTTGTGTAATTTGGAATGACCATGTTTTGAGTCATGGTGGTATTCCCAGAGAATTAGAATTTTGGCATTTACTAGATGAGCCCTTTTTTAAACCATGTTTTGGAACATAATTCCATGATTTGAAACACTTTATAGTTTTGTTTTTATACTTGGGTAAGGGCCAAGTGGTTTCTCAGGTTTCTCATCTAGTTTCGGGAGCACCTTGTTTTGAAAATCAATGGTTTTGGTGCTCTGAACAGGGCACATGATTTTTCTAAAATTGTGCACCCCCAACAGAAAACCGTGTAGCTTGTGGAGGTGAGAAGATGTGAAGTGCATGGGCTGCACACAGTTTACCCAAACCATGCATATATTCCACACAATTATTTCCATTTAGGAAGTACCTCAACACTATTCAACATGTGGTTGTTGCATGGTTAGGCCAAACCATGCGACATAACCATCTGAGGTGGGTTTATAAGGCAATGGATGGTGCACAATTGGCGCATAGTTCATCCAAACTGTGTGGCCAAACCATGTGACCCTATTTTGAGGGTAAATTTCTAATTTTCCCTTAATGAAATTTTAAAACTACCAACCACCTTTTCTCCCATTTTCATCATGGGGATCCTCTATTTTCCCAGTGGTCTTCTCCTCCTCTCCAAACTAGGCATAAAGATAACTTCTCCTTCCATTTTCTAATTCGAATGTCATTGTTCTCTATGGATCCATATTGGTACTATAGCTAATCCTCTATAATATATTTCAAGTTATTTGTTCCATATAATGCTCTATTTTGGTGTGATCTCATTTTCCCTATTTTTAGGGGAAATGTCAGTTTATTATATTTCTTCTAAATAAAATCAAATAAAAACTTATATTAGACGATTAGGTCATCCTATGTATGAGGTAGGTGTTTAAAAAACTTATCACCAAATTTAACATTGATTTATGAATAGTTTCACCATTCCGTACATTGGCCTTTTTCATGCATTACCCTATAATTGAGTTTTTCCTTTTTAAATATCATACACACCTTATTATGAACCCGTAGATTTTTGTTATATAATTCAAGGACTATAACCTGAATCATAGACACCATGTGGGTGTTTCAGATCATGTTTCCCCCTTTTAGTTAAATGATTAAGATTGCATAATTCCTTTTAAGAATTCAACTTAGGCTATAAATGGAATCTCACCTTGTATGTAATTGTCTAAATGATAATAGAACCTTATAAATATCATTTGAACCTCTATATAACTGAATTTCCATGTTTGATAGTTATTTTAAAATTCTTCTTTGGATGAATTGAGACATTCCTTTGAAATGGATTTTTAAATATGCTATATGAATTTTTTAATAAACAATGTTATGTTTTTATAATAAAACCCTCTATTTGAGGTGCATTGTCTTAGAAATTATAAAGTTATGATTAGTGGTTTATAGCAAGATTGGAATTATTGCTTTGGTCCTTCCACGATTTGATATCATGTTTTGGTATATGGAATGTTTGAGACATGTGATTTATTGAATCTATAAATTGAATTTCACCCCTTAGATAAATGAAGAGGTTACCAAGATCCTTCTAAGAGATTGGATTACTAAATGAATGGGATTTCCCAAATAAGAAATTTCCCAATCTGACCATGGTACGCTCTAAGTACATCAATGATCATTATTAAATGCATTTTATTGTTTTGATAGATTCAATGTAATGTTAATGTTTGAGTAGTCTATTTATGATGGTTGTTTTCATTAAATACATGTGATGGCTTGATATGATGGATTGCCTCTCATGATTGATATAAAAGGCATGTTTTAATATAAAAATATTGTTCATGGTGGTGTTATCCCTGCATGTATTTTTTAGATTCTTCTCTTCGTGAAGGTATTGAATTTTTTAAATTTTATTTTAAATCTTTTTTTTGTTTAATGTGATGTTTCCCAAGAGCATGTGGGGAGTTGGGATGTTACGAGGGTTCGCAACATGAAAGAAAGGAAAATCGGGCCAACCCATGCAAGGTGCATGATCAGCGCATGGATGACGCATAGTTAAGTAAAATGTTAGTAGTGAGAAGCCAAATTCTGAAATTATAGACAATTTCATATCATATGGTTGGTGCACAGTTTTTAAACCATGCGAGTCTCCGCAGATAACCATATGACCCAACCTTTCTTGCATAGTGGCTTGCACACGGTTTGGAAAAATATGTGGGTAAACCGTGTGCCACCTAAAAAGTAGAGAAATTTATAGTTTTTATATTATAGTATATTTATATCCCCAACCATTATTTATATAATTTATCCCCCTCTAACCATAAGTAAAAAACCAAATCGACCCAATATTCCCAAGGGTGGTTCTCCATCGATTCTTGGCCATTTGGAGTGTCATTGGTTGTGGATCAAATCCTGGGGTAAGTCTGAAACTTCTCTCTTTTCTGTATTAGGGTATATAGTTTCTCTCATCTTATTTTAAAGCCCTAAAACCCTCTTTTCCAGTGGAATCTAGGTTGGGTATTCAAAGGTTGTTTGGATTCTAATCTAAGGCTATGATTAAGAGTGCGCTTATCATCATATTTTAGGTATGTTGTCCACAAGTTACATCCCATAGTTTTGTTATATATTTGTGCATGTTTGTGGAGACATTTCTTCACTATTGCTTTGAATTTTTCACCTTGAGTAAAATTCAATAAAATGGTTGGATAAATAACGATTTAGACTCTTCACGATCCCTGTGGGATGTGTTGTGGATGATTAGAATGATTTAGGGCCACACATGGGGTGCAATGACATTCCCGAACCTAGAAATTGTTAAGGTAAAGTGTTGAGTTGATGTGTGATAATGTATATCCCATATAGAACATGTTAATATGGTTGGTAGCGTTGAAATGGAAAAATTATAGTTGTTCCTTGGTTTAGTAATGGCACAGGGTCCATTAGGTTTAATACCAACAAGTAATGTGAACTATGAAATGGTAAAAGGGTAATGTGTGATGGTCTAAGGCTTATGAATGAAAAATGAGTTAATATAGTTAATTGATATGGTGTTTAAAGGATTGTGAGTTATGCTTAAATTCCAAAATAAATTAGTGTATATGAAATGATAAAAATGTATCATTAACAGTGGCTTGTGAATTGAAGAACATGTAAAAGGGTTTACATAAGTGAATTGATAAATATGTTGAATGGGTTAATACATGGGAATTATGGGGTATACCTAATGGGTTTAATGCAATAAAGTGGTTGTTCTATGTGATATAATAATTTTACTTTAAATTCGTAAGTGAAAAAATTCTTGTGAAATGAATAATGGGATAAATGGGATAATGTATGGTGATTGGTGAATATTGGATAATGTATGGGAACATTTGAATATACTTAATGGTTTGAGGCATGAGAATGGTAATTAGGATAAACGTCTATTTAATTAAAATGAAAATTAAAACGTGTTAATCAGTTATTACATAGTATTAATTCCCATATTGATGTTTATGGAATTGGATTTATATTTTTATTGGTTGTGTTCGGTTGTGATATGGTATGTGTGTAGTGAATGGATAAATAAGAATACACACATAGATTGGTGGTGGGATAAAGTATTGAGACTCCTCCAATGGGTCGGGTTGGACTGATGCTATAACCCCACCTAGTAATTCAAGGGTTAGGGAGTCAAACTGATGCTCTATGCCCTTAATGGTTTAATTTGATGAAACTACCTAGACTAAGACTCTAAGGTAAGTGTTAGGTAATGAAAGGTTGGGATTTCGTACTAATTCTCTAATATTATCAAATTAAGGTTATGGTGTGGGTTGGGATGTCATACTATGGCTTTATACTCCCCAAACACATGGACCTGTCATGACTTCTATATCGAGGATCCGGGGTGTGATGATAATTATGGTTATTAAATTCTTTGTGAGTAGTAGTTTATGTAACACCCTTAGGAATGGAAACTGACAAGATTAGGTCATAATGTAAATGATGTAAATCCTAACCCATGGAACACATGATTAAAATTTATTATGTAATGAATAAGGTTTAAATTACAATAATGATGCTAATGTTGGAAATGTTTAAGGGATTTATTGTTAAAAAATGGTACCTAAGTTGTCTTTTACTTGTCTTTTATTTAGTAATTTTAGGCACCATATTTTTAGACTGTATATTTTGTAGACACCATTGGTGGTGGACTAATGAGTTTTACTCATACACTTTTTGGGCGTTGTTGGGTACCCAAGAAGATTTCATGACTGCTGGTCAGGATAACGGCAAGGGCCCTATTCTAGAGAGTTGAGTTGAGAATGGGACATTAATGGATGAGGATCCAAACATGTATTTATGAATTATTTGGGAATCAACTGATGCTTTTTATTTTTGGTTTTGTTCACTTGGAACTTTTTATCATGAAATAACATATTTCACTTTGGCTATGGTTTTCACCCTATTTGGGAGGTGGTTGGTTATGCATGATTCTTATTAGTATTTTTATTTTTTCTATTTCATTTTTTGTCTACTATAGATTAATATGGTAATGAGGGTATAGTGTCCCCATGTAATTTACTAGACCCTCTCCACTAGCCATCAACCATTGGCGTATGATGAGGTGTGCTTGAATCATGTGGAGACCAGGCTCATGGAATCAGTTTTGTGGGTCCCAGGTCAATGATATTACAAAGTGGCATCATAAAAGTTCATTTCTATGGTCTCGTTATTTGGGTGGTATATAGGAAGTTAGGATGTGTTTTTCCTTGGTAACAAGATCATGCTTGGGAGTATCAAACACATGTACAAGGGAAACCCCAATTCATCTAGGATGGGAATTGTTTTTCTTGTGTTTCTACAGTTGAATGATATTTCACCATTGGGTGATGCACATGTTGTGTGATTTGATAATTTCCTGATGTTTTTATCATGGATGGAATGGAATGAGGTTGTGTTTTAATGCATCATTGTAAGCATCAAAGGATATATGGGGCATGAATCATTATTGTCACACAAGGGATGGGTGTCTGAGGCATAGAGAGTAAAAACCATATAATTTATTAAAATTTGATGAAAACCGGTGTATAATAAAGATGATGAAAATGGGTGAAATGGAAGAGATGTTAATAATGAATAAATAATTTTGTGCAATTAAAGCTATACATGAGTTAAATGTTGATTGAAACAAGTTGTGAAATAGGAAATGTGGCTAAGAGAAAATATTTTTATTGTAAATAGAAAATGGTTCAAAAAGGTGTTTGACAAAAGACTTGTGATTAAGTAATTTGGTTTACACCACGTCGGTCATGACCCATGGTTTGGATATCAGGGGTTGTTTTCTAAGGTTGATTATGACCATTGTAATAGTGTATCTAGTGTGGGTTGTTTAAGGTTGATGATATAAGATATTTTCCATATATAATTTAAATCTTATTGATCATTCATCAAACTATTTATTAGGGAAAATGTTTTAGATTATGGTCACATATAACATAGATATTTTCAAAGAATTTGGTGAATAGGGAGTTTAAAATGTAAATTATTGAGTTTAAATATGGTAGAGTTAATTATAAAAGGATTCATGGTGATGGAACTTTTTGGAGTATCGGGTAGTGGGTATTCCTTGTGTTTCCAATTTGACCCTTGTGTGGGTGGTTTGGGAAAGATAGAGTACCCTAGTTTGGGAACTTGGATTTTGGTTGTGAGGCATTGTTGGTTATGATATGGCATAATAGGTGTGCTTAGAGAAAACATGGTAGGGTTTTGGCCTTGGGGTGTAAGGAATTATTTTGTAATATGAGAGTGGAAACTCTCATGGGTCATGACCATACATAGAACATGCTAGAACAAAAGGATGGTACTTCATTTTAGTTGAACATGTGTGTATGGACCTTACGAGTTGGGTTTTGTATTCTAGAGAGGGATATTGGGAAGGTTGATGGTTTGGTAACACGACTTGAGTTGTTATTACAAACTTATAGTTTTGGGAAAAACAAGAGTGATCTCATGGGAGGATAGCCTAGTGATGTAGGTTCCTAAGAATATAAAGCATCGAATATTCTTCAAATGTGTAGTCGAGGCATAATGAGTACCATCTATTTTCGTTAAATGGTATAGTTATTACCTGGTTCTTTCAGAAGGGAACCTAAGTACTTGTGGTAGGTTTTAAGGTTTTTTTCGATGGATTGGACTATTTGGATTTTTATTAATAGAGGTCTCAATTTTGATTTTGATCAGAGGAAGAAAGGGTGACTAAATCTCGGTTAATTGCTTTTATTTTGAAGGAGATACCTGAGGTGAGGGTGGTCATGTTCCAGAGCTTGTTTGTATGAATGGTTTGGTTGTTGGGTGAAATTTTGAGAATACCTTGGGTATGATTAGAATGATGGACCAAGAGGCATGGATATGTTAGTAAGCAAGAGTTAGGCTATACACAAGTGATGGTGTCTTCTGGGATCTAATGTCAGTGTATGAGTGGTTGTAGAAAAGTAAAAAACCCCGAGGCCTGTAATGAGGTCCATATGTGGGAACACATTGGTAAGTTATTATTTTAATCAAGATAAGTATATTTTTTTCTCTATGAAACCAAGGTAGGAATCATGGTTATGAGAGAGTCCTTTGGTTTGATTTGGTGTGGTGTACCATTAGGTTTCAGTTGTTAACTGTTAGGGGTGTGTATGAATTAGTTCCATTGGAAATGTTGGTTCACGACTGCTTGGTGGATTTTTGTGGAGTGGTGGCGAGTCTTGGTTGGAAACCAAACGTTATTGGTAGTGGTAAGGTGCTACTGAGATGTGTGCGATAGGGAACCCAAATATTCTTAGTAGGTCATGATGTCCGATAGTGGGATGTGACATCAATAATGGATAAGTTAGCAAAGGTGTTCTTCAAAAACTTCTTAGAATACCTCAACATGAGATGATCATGCCCAACATATTGAAATCATCCCAGGTATGTTGATAATATCTATATTGACACCAAGATACTTGAAGGTGTATTGGTTGTACGAGGGATATCATAGAGTTTATGTTGGGGTGGTATATCTGGAGTTGGATGATAGGATGTACAATGTAACGTCTCAGATCCGGGTACCACTCCACGGGTGCCCCGAACCCGATTGGTCACATGACCTCAAGGGAATTTACCCAAATTCCAGAGGATGCCGGCTAGCAGTGAGGGACCAGGCCTAACAGTGTGGAAACTATGCCCTCATTTGTCAAAGTGTAGCACAGCGGAATACAAGAACAAACATACAAAAAAAGAGGATGAAGTAAAACATACATAACTGAATTGAACCACTACAGTAAATGAGAACCAACAGTTATATAGATAATGATGAAACATGTCTCTTGTTCTATGAAAACAGCCAGAACATGTTATACAACAATACGATACACTAGAAAGTACAGGTACAACAAAACAAAACAAGGAGGGATAAAAAAACGTAGCATCATCGCAATCATAAGCTCGGTCCCATGCTCTCCTACTCCTCTTCTACAATCAAGTACCTGTATAGGGACCCTTGACCTTATCCATACCTGTAGAAATGTAATCTTTTTGGGGCTGAAGACATGACTCCAAACATGGTGTGAGAAATAAATCCCAGTAGGCACCCACCAAATGCCCGTGACCAACTGTTAGTGAAAATGTGCAACAACAGTGTGCAATAATAAGTGTAATAAACTAAGAAGTACTCAAAATTAACTAACTTTACCATTTACATTGCCATTTTAATTATTACTTATCACCTCCAAGCTTGTGATTCAGCTTGGCAGGTATTCACAGGAAATCACCTCAGTGAATATTCTAAATAGTCATGTCCTCAGACATACTATCCTTACCCTCAGGTAATCAGAGTCCCAACCCGCAGGTAATTTCCCTCAGGCATAATAGATATTTCCCTTAGGTGTACGAAGTGTCGCCCTAAGGCACAGAATCTACTTCCCTCAGTCATGGAAGGAGTTTCCCTCAGGCTAAATAGAACACTGCCCTCAGGCTAAATAGAACACTGCTCTCAGGCTAATAGAACACTACCCTCAGGATAATAGAACACTGCCCTCAGGCTAGTAGAACACTGCCCTTAGGCGCATGTAACTGGGCCGATCCCAACATATAAGCAAGAAATTACATACAAGTTCTCTGAAGGAAATTAAAGCATGCTATATTTTATGGTATACCCTCAGGTAACCTGGCCAAACGGCTAAACAAATGAACGCACCCCAGGGGTGGTCTTGGATCAAAGAAGTGATCCCAAACTACAGTTTTACAATTTCATTAAATCACCTCTACAATTTTAGGTATTTAAAACATCCAAGGCCTTAGCCAAACGACACGCCAATATGGGTTTGTTGCACATTGGTACACAAAAATTCACAACAGTTGCAATTTAAACACTAGACCCCTACCTCGATCGCCCCTGATCGGTATACGTGAATGACACTCCTCGAAATGCCCAATAATGATGTAGATCTAAGGTAAATGAAATTACCATTCAAATGTAAATAACTTCCCCTATATAAATAATTGGTAAGAACGGTTCAAGGAGAAGGAATGGCTTACCCGTATGGTTCCAACGAGATCAACGGAGGCGGAATTGGATTCTCGGTGCTTGATCGGGTGATATCCAATGGTTCGGTCGTCCTCTAGATATCTCCTCTAGCTCTAAGCCTTCCCTGTGAAAATGGGAGGATACTACCCATTTTAAGCGAAATAAATAGACTACATGGTGTGTACTATTGATTACACGGCATGTACTTTTCATTTTTAACTGTTCCTTCAGTGGATTCTTTACACCGCGACACTGTTCAACTATCGACATGAGTACACGTCGTGTATTCATAATTACATGGCATATACTATCGCTCAGCTCCCACTGTCTTACAGTTTTCCTACCGACTGACTACATAGCGTGTAAATACCCACTACATGGAGTGTAGTCGGTTTTTAAACCCTTTTTCATCGACCGACATACACGCCTTGTATACTCAACCCACACGGCCAAAGTACACGGTGTGTGGAAAAGTACACGGCGTGTAGTCACAAAATTTTGGATTTTCTCCCATTTTCCTTCTTTTCTAAAAAACACTTAAGGAAAAAAGAAAAGAAGAAACCTGTACCTCAAGAATAAGAACCAAGATCTTGAAAACTTCCCCCCTTAAAGAAATTCGTCCCCGAATTTCCCTTCCAAGGGTGGTGAGGATAAAGATCAGAACAACTCTGGACACTGAGCATGTATGTCGGTCTTATGCTCCCAGGTTTCGTCCTGTGCTTGGCCATGCTTCCATAGCACCTGTATGAGAGGAAATGACCAACCTCGAATAACCTTCATGCTCCTATCAATAATACAAATCAGATTCTCCTCAAATGATTCATCTATCTGAAGCTCAACCTCCTCTGGATGAAAGACATGAGACAAGTCTGAATGATAGCGGCACAACGGAGATACATGGAAGATGTAATGCATGGCTCGATACCTCTGTAGTAACTACAACCGATAGGAAACTGGCCCAAATCTCTCCAGAATCTCAAACGGCCCCACATACCTCGGTGAAAGTTCACCCTATCTCATGATCTGCCTGTGTCCCAACCTCGATAAAACACGCAAGAAAACCTGATCCCCAACCATGAACTCTAAGGGTCGTCTACGGAAATCAGCATATGATTTCTAATGAGACTGTGCAATATACATCTTCTTCTGAATCAACTCAACCTTCTAAGAAGTCTCTTGCACGAGACGTGGTCCTAGTAAAGCTACCTCACCAACCACCATCCAGCACAAAGGTGATTTGAATGGCCTACCATATAAAGCCTCGTAAGGTGCCATCTCAATAGTTTCCTGAAAACTATTATTATAGGAAAACACAAAAATGGGTTTATGCTTCTCCCAAGAGCACCCAAAGTCTAGGACGCATGCACGCAACATGCCCTCTAGCACCTGTATCATACGCTCTGACTGACCATCAGTCTGAGAGTGGTAAGTTGTGGTTAGAAGCACCTGTGTACCCAGTGCCCTCTGAAAACTCTGCCAGAAACAAGACGTAAAACGGGCATCCCTATCTGAAATGATAGAACAAGGAACCCCATAAAGACGTTCAACCTCTTGGATATACAGCTTTACAAGCTCATAAACACTGAAGGGCTCCTTAATTGGAAAAAAGTGAGCTACCTTCGTCAGTCTGTCCACAACAACTCACACGACATCATTGCCTCGAGGTGACCTTGGAAACCCAGTCACGAAGTCTATTGCGACATCATCCCATTTCCACTCTGGAATGAGAAACTTCTGTAATAGTCTGGTTGGCCTAGGATGCTCCACCTTCACCTACTGACAGGTGGAACATCTTGTAAAAAAACCAGCTACATCTCTCTTCATACGCAGCCACCAGTACTGATGTCTCAAGTCACGGTACATCTTGGTAACTTTGGGATGAACTTCCCAAGTTGAGGCATGAAACTCCCGCATCAACTCCTTGCGTACATCCCTTATAACCCACACTTTTCCAGGGAATCACAGTACATCATCATCGCCTATCTTCCACCTAGGAGGAGGGTCCTTACTTTCCACCGACTCCCATAGAACTAGTCCTTCTGAATCAGATAGTTGTCTCATCCTCACTCTATCCAGGAGGGTAGAAGTCACAGGTAAAGATGAAAGATTGTTTTTCTCCTGACTATCGTGCACCTCAAAATGCATCTCAGAGAACAAATCCATAAGCTGCCACTCATCACTGGCCTCATGAACTGCCTGTGTCTAATTCTTCCTGCTCAGTGCATCGGCAACTACATTACCCTTACCAAGTGTATAGGGAATCTCAAAATCAAAGGACTGAAGGTATTCGACCCACCTTCACTGCCTCAGATTCAAGTCACACTGAGTAAAGATATTCTTGAGACTTTTTTGGTCAGTGAAAACAAAAAATGATATCCCAAGAGATAGTGTCTCCAACAGTGTAATGCATGAACAACTGCAGCTAACTTGATATCATGTGTCGGGTAATTCCTCTCATGTAGCCTCAACGGCCGAGACCCCTACGCAAAAAATCAATCTCCCTTCATCAAAACTGCTCCCATCCCAATACATAATGCATCATAGTATACTGTATAGCTCTTTCCCTGCTCTGGGAGTATCAGGATTGGTGCTGATGTCCACTTTCCCTTCAGCTCCTGGAAGGCTATCTCGTAAGCTTCTGACCAAACGATCTTCACACCCTTCTTAGTCAAACCCATCAACGGCACTGCTAAGCAAGAGAATTACTGTATAAAACGCCTGTATTAACCAACCAGCCCCAAGAAACTCCGTATCTTAAACACATTCTCAGTATTCTCCCAGGAAAATACTACTCTCACCTTCTCTAGGTATACTGCAACTCATGTCTCTAGAATGATATGACCTAGGAAGTGAATCTGGTCCATCCAAAAGTGACACTTGGAGAGCTTATCATATAGATGATGCTCTCTCAGTGTAATCAATAGGATCTCAAGATGGGTGGAATGGTCCTCTCAAGTGTGATAGTACACCAAGATATTGTCCATGAATACTACCACAAAAGAATCCAGATAAGGATGGAACACATAGTTCATCAGAGCCATGAAAACTGATGGCGCGTTTGTGAGTCCGAACGGCATAACCAAGTACTCATATAGACCATACCTACTCCTAAAGGCTTTGAAAGGTATATCAGATGGTCTAACGTGAAAATGATGATATCCAGATCTCATTTCAATCTTTGAGAATACTCATGCACCTCGAAGTTGATCAAAAAGATCATCAATCCTTGGTAAGGGATATTGATTCTTGACCGTCAACTGGTTTAGCTTCTGATAATCCAAGCAGATTCTGAGGGTACCATCTGCCTTCTTCACAAAAAGGACTGGAGAACCCCAAGGAGAAGTACTAGGTCAGACAAAACCCTTTGACTGTAACTCCTCTAACTGTCTCTTGAGATCCTGTAACTTAGGTGTAGCCATCCTATAAGGCGGAATGGATACTGGTGCCACTCCTGGCACAAGATCAATATGGAAATACACCTCACTCTCTGGAGGAAGACCTAAAACGTCATTTGGGAAGACCTCCCTGAAACGATCAACCACCGGAGGGAAGTCCTTCTGACAAGTCCCCTGATCATCCAGATATAAACTCGCAATCTGGGTGGTGACTTCACCTCGCCCACGATGCTCTAGTCCATCTCGATTTGCCTAAACATCCCACTCTCCCTTTTATAGAAACTCTCCACCCTTTGGTGATATGAAACACACCCTACGACGATAGCAATCTACAATGGCTCTAAAGGGAACAAACCAGTCCATCCCGAGAATGACATCATAGCTCGTCACCTCCATGAAATATAGGTCCCAAAGGAAGTGACACCCACCAACCTCAAGGGGGAACTCCCTGCACTAACGCACACCAGCCGTTCTAGTTTGCAATAGAGTGTCTAGCATCATAACATCAGAAGAAGAAGAAACAAATAGCCCAAGGCTCTCCAAAATAGGCACAAATACAAAGCTATGTGTAGACACCGTATAGAAAATTACCAATGATAATACAGAAGCCACTATAATAGTACCTATGACAGTAGAAGGTCTGGGTTCCTGCTCTTGTTGGGTCTGTTGTACTGCATATGCTTTCCCAGTACCGTGGCCCTGTGGCACAGCCTGGCTACCCTGAGCTTTCCGGCCCTTCTTCCTCTGAGATCCTGGTTTCTGGATACCATGACCATGACCACCATCTCTACCTGCACGCCCTGACGTATTCCAGTTTCCTAACTGATAAGAAGATACTGGTCTTACTCCCACATGTGGAGTCTGTAAAGAACCCCTCTCACTAGCCACTGGTAGAAACACCCTGCAAAAGCACTACAGATGGCCCATATTGCCGCAAGCTCGGGATTCCACTGGGTCACGTGGGCACTAAGGCCTCTTGTTCCCCTCCTTACCACAACTGTAGCACCTGATCTATCCACCTAAAACATTCCTCTGGCTGGTACTACCACCGTGAGAGAAGTCCATATGTATCTTCTTCTTACCAGTAGAAATAGTACCAGAAACTGGTGTTGAACTGCCCTAGCCCACACAACTAGCTTCCCGTAGATTCCACTCGGTAATCAGTGCCTGGTTCACAATAGCATGTACAGTAGGAAACCTGAAAACATTCACCAGTGCATGGATGTCATATCGAAGAACATCCTCAAAGCGACTAGCCCTCAATGTCTCATCACCCACCAGAATGGGTGAAAAACGCTGAAGCTCAGTGAAACGAGCAGAATAATCCATCACCGATATAGCACCCTGCTCCAGATTCATGAACTCTTGAGCTCTATCTACCCTAAACGTCTCTGGAAAGAAGAAGTCAAAGAAAGCTATCTGAAAATATTACCACGTCATGTCTCTATGATGCTCTGACTGGGTGGTAACATCCCACCACCTCTTGGTGGAATCACGCTGCATATAAGCCACGAGCTTGACTCTCCACCCTGGAGGCATCTCAAGATGCTCGAAAATAGTCTACAATGAATCTAGCCAAGACTCTGAATCCTGTGGTCTGTAATCCCCTGAAAACGTAGGTGGATGCTACTGCTGGAAGATACGGGTCAGCTCTTCCATAGATGTGGAAGCTGGCGGTGCTCCCTTAATGGTCTGCATGAACCGCATGAAGCCTTCATGAAACTTCACATCCGTGCCTGTGTCTAGTATAACGGCTGGTGCCACATCTGGCTCTGATGGAGGATCCACTGGTAACCCATGACTTACCATCTCTAGAGTGTAATCGTTGCCACTCTCCTGGCGAACAACGCATGGTCGTCACAGTGGCATGACTCTACAAGGTCAAACACACACCTTAGATCAATATTACCAGAGACCTAAAACAAGTAGATGGAGAAGGAAAGTTTTAAAAATTTACAAAACATGACTACACGGTGTGTTTGAAACTATACGGCGTGTTCTCGCAAGCCATTCACATGGGCATGTACCCCAGCTTAAACTGGCCATGTAACACCCCAAACACACGGCGTGCCTTATAAATACACGGCGTGTACTTGAATCCTCCTTCCCTGCCCGAGTCCTTCAACACGATTAATCCACACGACTCACTTGAACAAGAATACACGGCATGTATGACATCTACGTGGCGTGTATGGTTTAATTTCCAACTACCCATGTCGTTCGTGACACAGTTGACTACTTGGATGACACCACACAACGTGTGACCCCCACACATGGCATGTACACCACCCTGTTTCCACATCCACACAACCAATTCCACATGGTCTTCCACTAGTAAGGACTACACAGTGTGTCCCTCAGGTACACGGTGTGTTCAAGAAGAGGTAACACTGAACTGTGTTTTTTAGCTACATGGTCGGGTCCCTAGGCCAGACTACACAGCGTGTTCCAAGCTGGAAACGGTGTGTATGTCTCTAGGTCTCCTCTGTCCATGTTTTTAGTTACACGGGAGGAATTCAGGTCAAAACTACATGGAGTGTTCATCTGGTACATAGCGTGTTTTCCCCAAAACATTCCCAACGCCGTGTCCCCACCCACACGGTCTATGACATGGGAAGAGACTACACGGCGTGTACTTAAAAAATTTTCATTTCTTCCCGAACAGAAGAACACACGACATGTTTCCATTGAACAACACGGCGTGTATCATAGGTTTTCCAAACAGTAAGCCTCAGATACTACTCCAGAACCCAAAAAATATAGAAAAACAACACCTATGTGCCAAATTTTGATCTGTGAGGGCCCATGCTCCCATAAAATCAATGTTTGGCATCTTATACATGTTATCTACAAGTAAAAAAGTCAATGATACACCAAATTCCGGTCATTGAGGGCCCATACTCCCCAAAAACCAAATTTTGGCATCCATCCTATCAACAGGTTCACACACAAAAAATATCCTATCACATAGCAGGTATTTATCAAAGCAGCTATCAAAACAGAATGCTTTTCTAGCACTACAACTATCAAAAAAACATGAAATTTCAGGAAACTAAATAGAACCCATGAATAACATATAAACAACACAATTACAAGTGCGTCACCCAATGGTTAAAATCAAATCAACTGTAAATTGCGAAATCAATAAAATTGCAACACGAGGTAAATTGGATTTTCCTTTTACAGGGGTTAGCTACTCCTAGGCACAACTTATTACCAACATCCATTTCCGTCCTATCCCTGACTAAGGATCCATATAGTAAGTCAAAGAAAAGAACCCCCTCTGACACCACTTTGTAACGTGACAGATCCGGGTACCACTCTACAGGTGCCCCGAACCAGGTGGGTCACATGACCTCAAGTGCATTTCCCCAAATGGAAAAGGCTGCCAACTAGCTGCGAGGGCCCAGGTCTAATAGTGGGGAAACTATGCCCTCATTTTTCAAAGTGTAGCGCAGCAAAATACAAGAATAAACATACAACAACAGGGGAAGAAGTAAAACATACATAACCAAATTGAACCACTGTAGTAAAAGAGAACGAACAGTTATATAGATAATGATGCAACATGTCTCTAGTTCTAAGAAAACAACCATAACATGTTATACAATAATATGATACACTAGAAAGTACAGGTACAACAAAACAAAACAAGGAAAAATAAACAAAACGTAGCAGCATGACCTCAAATAGGGTGTGAGAAATAAATCCCAGTAGGCACCCACCAAAAGCTCGCGCCCAACTGTTAGTGAAAATGTGCAACAACAGTGTGCAGTAATAAGTGTAATAAACTAATCAGTACTCAAAAGTAACTAAATTTACCATTTCCATTGCCATTTTAATTATTACTTATCACCTCCAAGCTTGTGCTTCGTCTTGGCAGGTATTCATAGTAAATCACCTCAGTGAATATTCTAAATAGTCATGTCTTTAGACATACTATCCTTACCCTTAGGTAATTAGAGTCCCAACCCGTAGGTAATTGTCCTCAGGCATAACAGATATTACCCTCAGGTGTACGGAGTGTCTCCCTTAGGAACAGAATCTACTGCCCTCAGGCATGGAAGGAGTTTCCCTCAGGCTAAACAGAACACTGCCCTCAGGCTAAATAGAACGCTTCCCTCAGGCTAATAGAACACTGCTGATAAAAGGAATTTGTATTGAATATTTTATTGATAATAAATGAAAAAGCTTCCTCACATTGTGTTATATATGATCAATTATGGAATATTTGGGATTAGATCACTCAATTGAAAATTTGATGAAAATTCCAGTTTTACCCTTTTAAAGTGCACTGTGGTATATTATGAATAAATATTTTTATTTCCCGAATTGGAACATAATATTTTGTGACCGAATGTCGCACTAAATCTTCTACAACTTTCATTCAGGCCATTGGATCTAGATCGTGGGTTTACTTGGAGTAAATGGGCGATGAAGACAAAGATGGACTGGACTCGCTGGGCTGGATAATGCTTCTGTATTTGGGCCATAACTTTCGTATCTGTGCTTGCATGTGGCCCAAATTTGGAGAGCGTCTAGAAGAAAAAAATTCGCGAAAATAATTATTCTATAAGAGCAGCTGGATCGCGCGTTTTGGAGGTCAAACAGGCGGTGCAACATGGATTAAAATATTTTCCCGAAATTCCACATTCACACTTGAAACAATTTGTAACCTTGGACCTCCCGAACTCTATTTAAAGGACATTTTCACTCTTTGGGAGGCGGGTTCGGATCTTGGCCAAGGTGTATCCGAGAGTTGGTTTCCTAGGAACTCCTCTAACCCCTTGGAAGATGTGAGTCTTTGTGCAAGGATCTCTTCCAAGAAGGCTCTCCTCTCCAACCTCCACTTGTGTTTCATTGTTTTTAGGCTTGTAACTTGTCCTTTTCTTCAATAAATCTTCTTTGTTATTATTTTAATATCTTCTTTTTTTTTTGCTTCTTGGTTCTGAAATCTTAGAGTGGAGACAAGATTGGGTATTTCCCTTTCAATCCTTTTCTTATGCAAAACGTCTCCACAATAAAAATTCCAACCATGGAAGAGTAGTTTCGTTCATAGTCGATCTAATCCCTACCCCCACTACTGGAAAATAGGTCTATACCCACGGTTTTACAAAAAACCGTGGGTATAGGGATAGCATGTGAACCTATACCCACGGTTTTCAAAAACCGTGGGTATAGGCCACCTATACCCACGGTTGTGCCAAAAACCGTGGGTATATTTTTCTTTTAAGACCTATACCCACGGTTTTCGAGAAAACCGTGGGTATAGGGTATTTTACGAAGATGTACACCGACGGTTCTTGAAAACCGTAGGTATTGCGGGTTTTTTTGAAGACCTATACCCACGGTTCTAGAGAACCGTGGGTATAGCTTTCCCGCGTTATGGCGGGTAAATAAAATTAGGCGGGACACGGGAAAAACTTGGCGGGGATACATTTTTTCACGGTTTAGATGAATATATTTATATACATATAAATCTAAATAATCCAAAGTTGCATAGCTGAGTTGGTCCGGTTGTGTAGAGAGGTCCGGTGTCTCAGCGCGCAGCCTGGGTTCGAAACCCGCTGGTTGTGTTTTTTGAATTTAAATACCGTATATTAATATATATAGGCAAATATATATACATTTATCGAAGAAAAATTCCAGCAGAGTTGGTCTATCGGTTTCCGCGACCGTAAGGTCTTGCGCGCGACGCGGTGTCAAAACCCGCCAGGATCGTTTTTTTGAATTTAAATACTTTATATTAATATATATACAAAGATATATGTATATTAAACAAATAAAAATAGTGGCTGGGTTGGTCTGTTAGTGCGGGACGGCTGCGAATCTTGATGCGCTGCACGGGTTCAAAACCCGCTGAACACGATTTTTTTGAAAAAAAAAATTACCCACGGTTTGAAAAACCGTGGGGTCTGCTATGTGCCACGCTGGAACAACGTTGTGCCAAATTGGACTCCCCTATACCCACGGTTCTCCAAACCGTGGGTATAGGCTCAAACCCCTATACCGACGCCATTCCAGCCCACGGTTCCCAAAACCGTGGGTATAGGTCGTTTTTTCAGTAGTGCCCCTTCATTTATTCATTTTGAATCCATGAGCATACTATAATTCATAATTTTTGATCAATTAATTGAGATTTAAGTTGTAAGGAACTCACTCGACTTGCATATGACCGTGAGGTCGGTCCTATGTGAATCGAGAGAGATAAACATCAATTATAAAATCTAATCAACTTGGGATAGAATTGTAGGGTTCAACTCTCATCCTTAAAATTAATTAATTCTCAACTCTAGAGAGGATGTTCTTCCCTAATTTACCATTGATCATAAGTTGTATTTGGACCACAATCAAAGTAGGGTACTGCGATTGGAAGTCTCAAAGACAACCTAGTGCTCATTTCTTCAAATACATGTGGTTGTGTCAAATTCCGTAGGGTTCGGGGGTTGACAAGGTTAGGGGGTCACAGTTTAATGAATTATAATCATATGGGATAATGATTAAAGAACGGTGAAGGGGTAGATTAGATTGGATACGACTTCTCATAGTAGTTCTTTTAAAGAAACATTGTTCATGATTGTCTTTTACTCCTTGATTGCCTTGATTGTTTTGTTTCGTGTTCTGAAAGTCTTTAAATCAAACCACCCCCATATTTTATCATTTTGTTTATTTTTTTGGTTTCTTCTAGCCTTATAAGGGTTTTTAAGATAAATCCTCCTCAAGAGAATGACCTAGGTCAGCCACTGTGCTGCACTTAGTAAGGAAACAATATCATTTGAAAGCGCCCACGACAGCGTCTTTCAAATTTGGCATCGTTGCCGGGGAGGAAAAAGTTTTCTCAATCAATTAGAGGTATTTGTTTTTCATTTCATTATCTTCTTCCAATTCTCACTTTCTTATTTCAGCTTTCTCAATGTTGGTTCATTTTTCTCTTATTCTTCTTCTTAAATTTTTTAGACCATCAATTGAACTCCATTCTCATGATATTGTGGTCTATTCTTCTTCTTAATTTCTCTATTTTTATATGATTTATGACACGGTCCCAACCTGAGGATCTCTTTGATCTAGACCCCGTGATTTAACGCAGCCTTAGGGCTCGAATCAGGCAATCTCGATCCACATGAAGTGTCGACATTTACCCAACAGGAGAACTCCTCCATTTTGGAAACACTAAAATTGGGAACACATCTAAATCCAAACTAAAACAAGAACCAATGGCTGAGAATAATGTAAATGAACATAATAGAACCATTTGAGAATTGGCTCCACCAGATATTAACTATCAACCAAATTGCATTGCATACCCAACTCTTGAATCAGACTTTGAACTTAAATCTGGACTAATTCACCTTCTTCCAAAGATTCATGGATTATCTGGTGAGGACCCAAACAAACATTTAAAGGAATTTAATGTAGTCTGCTCGACTCTTAAACCAAGAGATGTCTCTGAAGATCAAATTAAATTAAGAGCATTCCCATTCTCACTTGACGGAGCTACAAAGGATTGGATGTACTATTTAAAACCTGAAGACGTAACATGTTGGAACAATTTGAAACGTCTTTTCTTAAAGAGGTTCTTTCCAGCATCAAGGACAACATCCATTCGAAAGGAGATATCAGGGATCAAGCAGGAACAAGGGGATTCGATGTATGAGTACTAGGAGCGCTTCAAGAAGTTGTGTGCAAGCTTCCCACATCACCAAATCAGTGAGCAACTACTTATCCAGTACTTCTACGAAGTCCTCACACCTATGGAGAGAAGCATCGTGGAGGCCGCAACTGGAGGAGCATTGGTGGACCAATCACCAGCAACTGCACGTTCATTGATTGACAAGATGGCCCAAAACTCCCAACAATTTGGAGATAGAGGTACAACACATGTCAGGGGAGTACATCAGGTAAGTCCTTCTTCTCTTGAAAATCATTTGATTGATACCAAGTTGGAAGAATTGACCACTATGGTGAGGCAGATTGCATTGGCTCAATAGACATCCCAACCCACTTCTTCAAGGCCATGTGGCATTTGCACCGAGACAAGCCACCCAACTGATTATTGCCCCCAATTACAAGAGTTAGACGATTGTGCTACCATATTTCGTGGGAGACCATATCAGCAACAACAAAAACCATAGAAGAAGTATGATTCCTTTACACCAACATTTAACCAAGGATGGAGAGATCAATCAGATATGAGGTTTATCTCTGGACATCAACAAAGTCCCCCCTTTCAACAAATCTTCCAGCAGCCTCCACCTTACCAACAAGGTTTCCAACAACCCCGAAGGAGATTTGATGCCCAAGAATCAACAAGTCCACAACATGGGAGTTCTCAACCAAAGGTAGATTCTAATAATGATGATCTTTTGAAACAAATTGTTCTTAATCAACAGAATGAGCTGAAGATTCAAGGTTCTGCGTTGAGGGAGTTGAAGACACAAATGAGCCAGATTGCCACCGCCCTCCATGAACTGGTAAGTAAGAACTCTAGAGCCCTTCCTTCCCAACCTACTCCCAATCCCAAGGGGAATGTTAGTGCCATCACATTGAGAAGTGGGAAGAAAATAGTTGATATATCTACACCTACAATACCACCAGGATTCACCTCAACTCCGAAGAATCCCCATCCCATACCAAATGATGAGAAACCCAAGGATAAAGATAAAGGTAATAAAAAGGATGATGATCTTTCTCCTAAACCCCTTCCATTCCCAAATAGAGTTGTACAAACTAAGAATATGGCTGAAGAGGCAATGCAAAAAGAGGTTTTGGATACATTTAAGCATGTCGAGATCAACATCCCTTTACTTGAAGCCATCAAGCAAATACCGAGGTATGTGAAATTATTAAAAGAACTATGTACAAATAGAAGAGGGCTAAAGAGAAATGAGCGGATCAACCTTGGAAGGAACTTATCTGCACTCATCACACCAACCATGTCGATGCCAACGAAGTGCAAGGATCCTGGGACATTCACCATACCATGCACCATAGGGGAGTTACACTTTTCTGATGCTTTATGTGATTTATGAGCTTCAATAAATGTGATGCCTTACTCCATATTCTCTTCTTTACAGGTTGGTGAATTGAAGCCGACAAGAGTAGTGGTGCAATTGGCGAATAGAGCTACAATATATCCAGTGGGAGTCCTTGAGGATGTGCTTGTCCGGGTAAGAGACATGATCATTCCAGCAGACTTATATGTGCTCAGAATGGAGGATGATCAAGTAAGTTCTCGTGCTCCCATCACCTTAGGCAGGCCCTTCCTCAAAACTGCAAAAACTATCATAAATGTACATGAGGGTACACTTTCCATGGAGTTTTGGGATGAAGTTGTAGTCTTTAATGTTATGGAATCCATGAAGTATCCCTCATAGGACCATTTTTCTTTTGTTATCTCCCATTTTGAGCCACCAAATAAAACCCCAATGGAATTTTATTGTCATATGCTTAGAAAGATTATGACTATTGGTTCTCATTTGATGTCTAAGAGCACTTCCACACCAGTTTTTGATGGAAAAATCTCTCTTCGATTTGATTTTGATGTGGATGAATATTATGATTTTGATCATGTGAACTCTGATTATGACATGTCTATTGAGTATACTAATGGATTTGATGCAATATTATCAGATTTTGATGATGTGTATTCTGATACTGATGTTCATTGTGCAGATATATCTTTTACATCAATTTCTCCATCCATACATCACCCCCCTACATTGGAACTCAAGTCATTTCCCCCAAATCTTAAATATGCATATTTAATGAGTGGTGAGAGATTACCTGTTATCATTGCTAATGATCTCCCTTTTGAACATGAAGAAAAACTTTTGAATATTTTAAAGGAGAACATAAGGGCAGTTGGGTGGACATTGGCTGACATATCAGGTATTAGACCCTCCATTTGTATGCATAGGATTCTCCTGGAGGAGGGGGTTAAACCGATTAGGTAGCCACAAAGGAGACTTAATCCCACACTTTTAGAGGTTGTTAGGAAAGAAGTTGAAAAATTACTTGAGGCAGGTATCATTTACCCCATTTCTGACTCACAGTGGGTTAGCCCAGTCCAAGTTGTACCAAAGAAAACCGATTTCACTGTTATAAA